>CM054057.1:67366380-68566380 GCA_028641055.1 Alopecurus myosuroides | reverse complement strand
AATTTTCACGTGAGAAAAGTCAAACTTTCCATTTTGGACCATCCGGTGTGTTTTAGCAAACATACCACAAATTTTAATGGTACTCGGCAAAGGCACAATCCATGAGCGTGTTTCGGCAAAAAAAAAACCACAAAATTTTAATGGTACTCGGCAGAGACACAATCCATGAGCGTGTTTCGGCAAACGCCAGAAAATAACGGTGTCCTATGGCAAAATTTCCCTAATTATAATGGGATATTTAACAAGGTGCCCTCAGTTGGCACCACGACCTCAGTTTTACCCCTAGCGCCGAATCGACCTCAGTTTTGCCCCTAGTCAGTGCACGAGGACTCCTTTCGCTGCTCCCACCGTTACTTTCTGCCCCCGTTAGGATCCTGACCTGTGGGACCCATCATAGAACCGTTGGCGCGGCCTGTGGGCCCCAGCTGTTGAGCGTTGGCGCGGTTTGTGTGCCCCAGCTGTTGACGGTTGGCGCTTGACGAATATATGGATCCTGGACCCTGCGAATAAGGACACCCCCTCTCGGGCCCAAGGTTGAAGGCCCAAGGAGAGGAGCCCTTGGAATACTCCAGAAGGCCCGCGCGAAGCCCACCTGCACTAACTTGCGGGTTAAGATAGGAAACATGTAACCGACCTAGTGAGAATTCGAGTCCTCTCCGGGCAGGATTCGAGACCTGGCCACCTATATAAGTCCAGGAGAGCCTCCTGGGAGAGGACCAAGCAACACAACACTATCGAAGCCTTGAACTCGAGATCTTACTCTCGATTCGAGCATCACCATTGTAACCGATCTTTCCGTCAATATAGATCGACAAGAGGCAGGAGTAAGGGTTTTACCTCTACGAGGGCCCCGAACCTGGGTAAATCTCGCCCCCTGTCTAGCCGACGATTCCACCAGCGCTCATGACTTCTCCTAGTCGAAACCCGATAGGGTCACCTAAGGGATTTGTAGAGTCAGAGATTCGACAATTGGCGCCGACCGTGGGGATGACGGGCGCTGGATCACCGGCATCTTCGGCTTCATCGACAACGCACTCTCGTTGGAAACCATCGACTACGGCTCCGAACAATCCTATACGGATCGGATCTGTCGTGGTCACACCTCACTCGCCGGAATCGCGCCCGGTATTCGTGGATCTGGAGAAAAGCGTCACCTTGACGTTCGGGAGTCTAAAATTCGTGACTAACCGGGATGGAATCCTCCACTTCTCGGATGAATCGGAAACCGAATCTGGAGCTGTCGACTCACGCCGTCATCTGGAGAAAAGCGGCGAGTCCATCCGCTTCAACGCCAACGACTACCATACCCTCTCGATAGAGGAACCATCAAGAATTCGAAGAAACTTTCGACCTACGCCTAGGACGCACGAGCCTCGACTGGCTCAAGTCTGCATGTCAGGATCGGAACAAGCCTCGGAAACAGAACATAGCGCGACAGAGCGCAACATAATCGGCGTCTCACGGGAATCCTGGAACCGAGCAAAGGAAGCTATGCGAACGAGCAAGCCACCCGCATCCGGGGCCTCACACGAAGACATGGTTGCCTACCACTATCACCTAGTGAGAGCAGCCACGACTATCAAGGACGCTCGGATAGATCTGGCCCGCCGAAGAAGAGCGGCGGACGAGTCGAGCCAAAGGCGAGCCGGGCTGTCCATAACACCCTCGGTTGGAACCCGACCCGCGAGGAAGGGACACGCATCTACATCCAGGAACAGTGAGTCCCTAGCCGGAACCAGCAGATCAGTCACCCCTTCTCTCATGCGAGTCGACGACGATGGCAATGTCTACCCGCAAACTCCTGCTGCCGCGGTTCTAGCCGCAGCAACTTACATGCAGATGAACCAACCGACGGAAAGTGATCCTCGGGCGGAACAGTATAAACAAGTACGCAAGGGATTAGGGCTGGCGGCCGCAAGGCTCGCCGCTTATGATCGAAATAAGGCCGCAGAGCAGCTGGAGAAGGAACAGGAGAAGGAGAAGGACAAGGATAGGGAAGCATCCCGTAAACGCAAGAGTTCTTCGCCAAGAAGGGACAGGTCACCACGTCGTGGTCGAGGAAAATAAGCACGGCGCCGTGATGACAGTCAAAGTAGCAGCGAAGGCAGTCCGAGAGACAAGAGCTCGCGGCATCATAACAGCCGCTCGCGAAAGCGAAGCAAGGAGCCAAGGAAGGATACTGACCGCGACCGGCCAGAGTACGACGCGCGATCAAATCTCGCGCAAAAAAGGGTGGATAAGGCGAGGGCTTCGCGATATCGCGAGCGCTCCTCGTCTGGCTCCTCGGATGACGAAACCTGCGGCGCTCTCTGCTTTGCCCGCAGTATCCGTGAGGCGCCCCTACCCAAAAGATTCAAACTTAGCACGGAAGTAACAAAGTACGACGGCTCACTCGAGCCCTCTCAATGGCTAAGCGATTACCTCACGGCAGTAAAATGCCAACGTGGGAATAAAAACACGGCTATGCAATACCTCAATTTGCATCTCGCCGGCGCGGCTCGCAGTTGGCTGGAGAGACGACCAAAATCTTGCTACGCATCATGGGACGATTTACACCGCGATTTCTGCAAAAAAATTCAGTCGACTTATAAGAGGCCAGCCACCATTGAAGAACTGCGAGCATGCAAGCAGAAAAGTGGCGAATCCACCCGCGAGTACGTAGCGATGGACTACGCTCAGGAATACCGCAGGAACCATTTCAAAAGAAGTAGCGATTGAAGTCTTCGCGAAAGGCGCCCGAAGAACGGCTTTCAGAGAAGAACTAGGCAGAGCCGCACCCAAGACTATTGGGGAGCTGATGAACATAGCCGAAAAATGGGCTAATGGAGAAGATGCGGTGCGCAATGAGAGGGCATCATCACCTGCACATGATGAAGATCGTCATAGTCGAAGGAAGAGGAGAAAATATTACGATTACGAAGACAGAGAGGAGTTGGTCGCAGCGGAATTCACGTGAGGCCGCGACTCCGGTCGCCGTGGGAATCGCGAGTGGAGACCAAAAGCTGAAGAAAAATCACCTGACGAAGACCTCGATGGATACTGCTCGCTACATCTATTTACAGATAAACGCACGGGCAAAACTAAGGCAACGCACCTTCTTAAGGATTTCCGAAAGTTTATTGATATCTCAGAAGCACTCGCAAGGAAAAGAGCTGCACACGCGCAAAATTACCCACCGCTTCCAGGAGGAGGCCACCAAGGATTCCAGCCGCCACAACCCCCACCTCCACGCGTACCCGAATCCAGCAGGGCAACTCGCGATGATCCAGAAGGTATGTCCATCCCGCAGAGCTCAAAAGACTAACACAAGGCAATTGTGCATGGTCGTGCAGACACCACCAACAAAGACAGAATACTTGAAGATGGTGGACCAGCCAATAACATTCTCGATGAAGGACCACCCGCCACGAGTCTATCGACCAGGATACGCCGCCCTTGTCATCCAAGCACAAATTGGCAACTACGACTTGGCCCGCGTATTCATGGATGGTGACAGTGGCATCAACATTATCTACGCGGATACACTTCGTCGGATGAACAGGAACTTGGACGGCCTCCAGGAATCAGAAACATCCTTCCACGGGATAGTTCCAGGAAAAGCAATCCGTCCACTCGGAACAATTGACCTAGAAATTGTGTTGGGCACTAAGAGCAACTACAGAAGAGAATTCCTCGACTTCGAAGTTGTCGACTGGCCTTCGTAGTACCACGCCATTCTTGGTCGAACAGCGTTCGCCAGATTCATGGCAGTACCGCATTACGCCTACCTGAAGCTCAAATTACCTGGAGAACATGGCGTAATCACCATCGAAGGAGATTTTCAGAAATCCAACAAATGCGACATTGAATTTAATGAGATCGCAAAATCTTTTGGGATGCAAGAAGAACTTCAAGAGCTGGCAAAAACCACGGATCACTCCGTGATGCCCCTCACGAAGAAAAACGCGCCTGAACTGGAGTTCAGCGCTAACAGCGACACTCGAAAGCATCAAGTGCACCTGACAGATTCTGCGAAAACAGCGCTGGTTTCCACCACCCTTCCGCAAGCATAGGAAAGCGCGCTCGTCGAACTCCTCCGTGAGTACTGGGAAATTTTCGCCTGGCAGCCATCAGATATGCCAGGAATACCCAGGGAGTTTGCCGAGCACTCACTCGAAGTCTTTCGAGATGCTAAACCAATCAAACAAACTACTCGACGATTTTCAGAACCCAAGCAGAAGGCGCTTGGAGAAGAAGTAAACAGATTGCTAGCAGCAAAATTCATCAGGGAGATCAAGATATCCACTTGGTTAGCAAACCCGGTACTGGTCCCCAAAAAGAACACGGACATCCTTCGGGTATGCATCGACTACATATCGTTAAACAAGCACTGCCCCAAGGACAACTTTCCCCTCCCGCGAATCGACCAGATCGTGGACTCTACGGCAGGCTGCCAACGCCTCTCTTTCCTGGATGCCTATTCGGGATATAATCAGATCCGGATGAAAAGAGAAGACGAAGAAAAGACAGCATTCATCACACCTCACGGTGTCTACAGCTACACGACAATGCCCTTCGGGCTCAAGAACGCAGGCGCAACATACCAGCGCTGCATGCAAAAATGCCTCGCCAAGCTCATTGGCAAGAACGTACAAGTGTACGTTGACGACATAGTCATCAAGACTCGAGTTGAGAGCACACTCCTCGAGGATATTAGAGAAACATTCGATGCCCTCAACGCATACAGGATCAAGCTCAATCCGACAAAATGCGTTTTCGGCGTTCCAGCAGGGAAACTTCTCGGGTGCCTGGTATCCGCCAGAGGCATCGAAGCCAACCCTGAAAAAATACAAGCAATCTTGACAATGAAGGAGCCAACTAATCTACGCGGAGTCCAACAGCTTACAGGGCGACTGGCCGCCCTGAGCAGGTTCATCGCACGATTGGGAGAGCAAGCGTTACCCTTCTACAAGCTGCTGAAGAAGACGGACAAATTCGAGTGGACACCGGAAGCTAAGCAAGCATTCACGGACTTAAAGCGATCGTTGCAAAGTAGGCGAGTCCTCGCAACACCGCAAGAAAGGGAGCCACTCTACTTATACCTAGCCACCACAAACCAGGTCATCAGCACAGCAATCGTAGTCGAACGACCTGAGTAGGGCAAAGCGTACGGAGTTCAGCGTCCAATCTATTACATCAGCGAAGTGCTCTCGCCATGCAAGGGGTGGTCCTTACAGCCCGAAAGCTCAAGCGCTACTTCCAGGAACACGCCAGCACAGTGGTTAATGATGCGTCACTCGGGACAATCATGAACAACCCCATGGCATCCGGAAGAATAGCCAAATGGAGCATCGAGTTGGGCGCCTGGGACATCACTTACGCAGGGCGCAACGCAGTCAAATCTCAGGTGCTCGTGGAATTCCTAAGCGAATGGACAGAACTACAAACGCCCGGGCCACCCGAGTACACGAGCAATTGGATAATGTATTTCGACGGATCCAAAAGAAACGAAGGAGCATGAGCTAGAATTGTCCTCATATCGCCACAGGGAGACAAACTGCAATACGTCCTGCGATTGGACTTTCCACCAGATGATCCAGCATCGAACAACGACGCGGAATATGAAGCCCTGTTACATGGGATGAAGATGGCAGTCGCCTGTGGAGCTACTCGATTAATGATTTACGGCGACTCCAATCTCATTGTGCAGCAGACAATGAAGGAATGTGATGCAATTGCTGAAAATATGGTCGCGTATCGCGACATGTACAATCTACTCGAAGGAAGTTTCAAAGGGTGCGAGTTGAAGCACATTGCAAGATCAAGCAATGAAGATAGGCTGGCAAACATGGGTTCCACAAATACACCCATACCACCAGGGATATATTTCGAACGGATGATCAAGCGATCATTCAAAGTCAAGAAAACTACCGGAACACCCGCAACGTCAGAAACAGAGGTCAGCCCGCAAGTCGCCATTATCGAGCTTACCCATAATATATCACGACAGGTTTTTCTGGTCGAGCCAGTCTGGACGCAGAAATATCTCGACTACCTGATCAACAGACAGCTCCCGGCCGATCCACGCGAGGCTCGACAAATAGTGAGACGCAGCAAATCCTTTCGGGTAGTCAACGGAGAATTATACAAGCAAAACATCTCGGGTATACTTCAGCGTTGCATCGCACCCGAAGACGGCAAAGAATTACTCCACGACATCCACCAAGGAGACTGCGGACATCATGCTAGCTGGAAAACAATCATGGGAAAGGCTTTCCGAGCGGGATTCTACTGGCTAACAGCAGCTACCGATGCAAAGGACCTGGTCGAGTGATGCGATGCTTGCCAGCGATTCGCACCAAGACCACATACACCTGCTACGGAATTGCACATGATACCCATTGCCTGGCCCTTCGCACAATTGGGGCTGGACATGGTTGGACCACTACGCAAGTCCACGCCTGGCGGATATACGCACTTGCTGGTCGCAGTCGATAAGTTCACCAAATGGATCGAGGCCATGCCAGTAACTTCGGCTAGCGCCCAATGCGCCGTCCAATTCCTCGACTCCATTGTACGCAGATTTGGCGTGCCACACGACATCATTACAGACAATGGTACAAACTTCACAGCAAAAGAAACGCAACAGTTTTGCGAGGAAAAGGGCATCAACTTCAAGTTTGCTTCAGTTGCTCACCCGTAAACGAACGGTCAAGTCGAAAGATCCAACGGCTTAGTTTCGGATGGCATCAAGAAACGCCTACTCGATCGTCTACACCCCGCCGCAGGACATTGGGCAGAAGAACTACCTTCCGTATTATGAAGCCTCCGCACAACTCCAAACCGATCAATAAAATACACACCATTTTTCATGGTATATGGGGCAGAAGCAGTCCTACCCGAGGATGTTAGATTCAGCGCCCCACGAGTAGTGGCCTACAGCGAAGAAACCTCCAACAAGGCACTCGCGGAAGATATGGATGCACTCGACGAGATGCGAGACATCGCGCTCGCAAGATCCGCAGTATATCAGCAATCACTGCGAAACTATCACAGTCGCCGCATACGCCACAGAGCATTCGCGGTTGGAGATCTAGTGCTGCGGCTCAAGCAAAAGGAAGGACACAAGCTCGAGCCACTCTGGGAAGGACCCTTCCTCATACACGAAGTCATCCCAGGCGGAGCCTACAGGCTGAAGAATCCGTCGACTGGAGGAATCTATTCCAATCCTTGGAATATCGCACACCTCCGCAAATTTTATCCCTAGGATTACTTATTACCACAACAAATAAGGCTATACTAGCCACTCTTGTAGCCCGAATACATGACTTCTCAGTCATAGCAATAAAATACATGGTTTCTCAACCATATTTACTCGAAGATTATCTATTCTTACATGCTAAATAGTTACAGGTACACACCCCATAAACACACGGGGGCTAAGCCTACAACTAAGCATCACAAGAAAATTCATACACACAAGGTTACACACCTTATAAACAGTTTTTACAAGCTATACAGCATGATAGAATATACACATTCAACAATCAGTCATGGCGATAAGCATTCTCAGTCGCCAACACTCTCTCTACTTCTTCAGAGGTCAATCGAATGATTTTCTCTGCTGTAGGACGAACATCATCGTAATGCGGAGAAATATCATCGATTGGTCCATCTGGGAGGCTAGCTACGGAGTTAAAATCTAATTCAGGATGTCGTATTCGGACAAAGGAGAGAGCCACCACCACGCCGCAAATCATCTGGTTGCGCACGCACTCGCGAATTTCTCCCTCCTGCCCGAAGAGCCCAAGGAGATACCTCCAATCTTCAGGACCCCTCTCCAGCGGGTAGAATGCAGCGTTTATCGCGATCAAGACCTCGTGAAAAGAACTCACGAGAACTTTTATCTGGGAGACATGGAACTTCAAAGTAGCTAACACAAACCTCGGCTGCGATCAGACCAAAAGTTGTTCGCATGAGGCCTTGAGCTGCCAGCTTCTTGAAGAATTTGGTTTTCCACCCACTGTTTTTCCTCCCTATCATCCGGCTTAACAACTGAAGAAAAGAGTACGTGATCAGATAAGGAAGCAAGACAAAGAAGACTTGGGGGCTGTATTACTTACACAACAGTTCCCTAGCAAGGGAAGCCAGCTCGTCCATCACAAACTGTTCGCGTTCAGTCGCTAGTTTTTGCTTGGACTTCGTCACATCGGCTACCCCACGCAACACTTTCAGTTTGCGCTCGCCATCGGCTACACGATCACGAAGACCCGCCAAAGACCCAACAGCTGCAACAAGTGGATCAGCTCGGGCAGCAAGTCCACCTGAGGATTCTGCGACAAATCCAGTAGCCTGGAAGAGTACAAGGAAAGAAGTAAGACGCCCTATTCGAAGTATTTCTAGTCGCACATTTGACGAATGCTCGGGGGCTACTCCCATCAGGAGAGAATACACAAACTAGAAGCAATTTCCAAGCAAACATTTCGATTAAAGATAATACGGGAATACATCCCAAGGTTCATTACATTCAAGACGGAAAAGGAATACAAAACTACGAAGCTACAGTGGTACTCCCGCTAGCGGCAGTCGCCCCTCCTGTGAGTCGAGCAAATAGCTCAGACAGCTTCCGAGCAAGGATGGCGGCTTGCTCGCCAAAATGAGAGAGCCGTACCTTTTTGCCCGTGGAGGGGTCGACTGGAAGAGCCGAGTAGGCTTCCTCCAAACCGGTGACTCCATGCGCCAGTGCGAACTGGATCGCAGTCTTTGCGCCAGACTCCGACTGGGCGACCGCGTAGGCATCCAAGAGACTGCTCTTCGAAAAGATCTCCAGCAAGTCGTCTAGCGCAGATGGAGGTGCAGCGTTGGCGAGGAAGCGACCGTACAGTTGCGTCAACACATGAGTGGCATCACCAATCAAGGAGCAAACTCCTTCGGCGTGCCTCTTGAGTTGAGCAAGAGTGTCGGTTAACACGTCCACCCGTTGGATCCCAGGGATCCCCAGAGGAACATTCATAAGACCTGCAAAAGAAAAGAATATCAAGACCTGGCCGGTTCAGCAGGATAAAAGATGAAATCGCGAGAGCTTAAATTACTTACTCGCGAGACGCTCAGCAAGGGGACGGAGGAACGTGACAAGGTCAGAATCGGCCTTATTGCCAGCATCCTCTTGATCCTTCAGAGCCTTCCGCGCATCCGCAAGTTGCCTTTCAAGATCCTCCGATCGCATGCGGGAGGTCTCCAGTTCTTGTCGGATGGCCGCCAGATCAGCCCCCTGAGAGGTTACCCGCTCAGAGAGACTGCCCTTCTCGGATTCCGCGAATTCGAGTCGGGCTGCATAGAAACACTTGTCAGAAATCAAGAATTGAAGAAAGAATAGGAAGAAGAAAAGATGATAAAACTTACTCTTAAGGAGCTCGTTCTCGGACAAGAGTCGACTGCGGTCTGATCGAAGCGACTCACATTCTGACTCGACAAGAATAACTCGGCGACCAATCGCCGCAAGAGAGTCAACAAGCGACTACAAAAAATACAGAGGTAGAAGAATTAGAAGATATAAACTGGAGCCTGTACCCGATTAAATTCAATCGACTACAGCCTCGGGGGCTACACCCATCGGGAGCACTGCCGTGCACCCGATAAAATCAAGAAGAAGAAAAAGACAAGGCTTTGAGCCTGTAGCCGACCGCACGCGATCGACTACAGCCTCGGGGGCTACTCCCATCGGGAGCACTGTCGTGCACCCGATAAAAATATTATGACAAATGACAAAGTTTACCTAGCCCGTGGCGCGGGAGAGGGGATCCACGGAGCTGTCCGTCACTTCTTTCGAAGCTGAAGTCCTGGCAGCAAAGCTAGGCGCCTCACGTTCCACAGTCGCCGCATGGGGGCTGCGCTGGGAGAATTCTGGACAGTGCCAACAGTGGGAGTCTCACCCGCAGCTCCTGCTCTATTCCTCTTTTCGGAAGGAACGGAAGAAGCATACCTGCGAGGACTGATGGTTTGCAAACTGCAACAAATAAACATCAACATAGGTGCAAAGAAAAAAGTTCGACTAAAGGACAAGAAGAAGAACTTACTCATCATCTTCATCTTCATCCAGCAAATCCGCGTTCCAAGCGGGCGCGATTACTGGGAATGAAGGGGAAGGGGCGAGTGAGCGAAGTGGAGTCGCGGAGATAGGAGCCTTCCCAGGCGATTCTTCCAAGGAGTTATCCTTGGAAGTAGCCTCGTTATCATCCACTCGACGACGCTTGTGGTGATGAAGGCCGCCATTCGAGCCCTCCGCATCATCCGAAGAATCGTCCTCGGAGCTCGAAGAAGCATCGGCTACACTGGTATCGGCTAAGCCGTCCAGGTGACTCGCCAATAACTCCGAGGCATTCTCTCCCGCAACTGGCGGGTAGCAGTTCGCTACTGCTAAGATCTACAAAAAAGGCAGAAGAAGGCAAGAAAAAATTCAGTCGACTAAAGCTCAAAGCAAATAAGAAAATAATAGAAGACAGGAATGGTAAACTAACCGCGGCTGGTGGAGGTTTCGAAGCATCGAAGGCTTCGATTGTGCAGTCGGGGAACTTCTCCCCCACCTTCAAGCTAGTGATAGCCGCGATTTTCTTCTCGAACTCAACGTTCGAAAGCTCCTCGTGGGTCACTCGGCTAGGATCATCAGCGCCTTGGTATTCCCACATGGTGGAAGGCCTCTGCTGCAGCGGTTGGATCCTGCACTTCAGAAATATACTCGCCAAGTGCAGCCCGTTGAGTACCACTCCAGCAGTTTGATCCCGGAGAGCAGACACCCTTGCGAGTAAGGGCGTGACAACCTGGGTTTCTTCGGCTGACAGCTTGTGCGCCCAGGACTTCCGCCTCTTCAAAACAGCAAACGGGTGAAATTCTACGATCCCACCCGAGCTGTTGTCGATGACGTAAAACCACTTTTTCCGCCAGCCTTGGGCGGAGTCGACGAAGTGCATACTTAAGTAGCTGCTCTCCAGTCGCGCTTGGATCCCGAAGCCACCTGTGCGTAGCGGCTCGCCAGGCTCGGAGTCCACCCGCGATTTCTCGCGGAAGATGCGAACTTTGAAGAGGGCCTTCCAGAGCGCCCAATGTGGGCGAATGGCAAGGAAACATTCGCAGAACACGATGAAACACGATATGTGCTGCACCGCGTTCGGAGGAAGATCGTGAAACTGTATGCCATAGACATACAGCAACCCGAGAAGGAAAGGATGGAGAGGGAAGGAGAGACCCCGAGACACGTGGTCCGCGAAGACCACGCGCTCGTTCAACTGCGGGTTTGGTACCTCTTCTTTCTTCCCGAGGCGCACCCGTTTCTCAGATTCAGCCGGCAGCAGCCCCTCCCGCTGCATCTCTTTGATGCTCTTCGCGGTGGTGTTGGGCGAACGCCAGTCGCCAGCTCGAGGCGCAGGTTGCGCGGAAACTTCTCCGGTTGCGGAGGTGGCAGCGCCACGTCTTTTGCCTCCAGCCATGGTTGACAGCACGAGCTTGAGCGCGAGGAAGAAGATGGGCGCGAGGAAGGAGATGGATTGAAGACGAAGGCTGGGAAGTTTTTACCGCAGCACTAAGTCCCGTATTTATACACGGAGCGAATCAGCCCCAGCCATTCGATGCGCTACGTGGCGCCTATCGCAACCACCACGTGTGAAGATGAAACGAGGAGACGGTGAAACACTGTTCCGTGCCACGATCTTAACAGAAGATCGTGCACATTTACTGCACCGTTCGCGTAAAAACCGGGAGCGGCGTCTCGTTTCCCGGTCAAAAAGCTGACTAGGTGGGCCAGCCCATCTGCTACCACTCCGTCACGTCCCATCGGGAGGAGAAAAGTGCGCCATGACGTCATGGCACGCATCATCAAATTCAAGAACCTTCGAATGGAAAATTCAAACACGAAAACAGCTTCGTATGAAATTCCTTCGATTAAAGGCAATTCCTTTGCGAACAAATCATGAAGCAAGACCTCTTTAAAACAAGAGAGAACTACCCTATACACGAAAACTCTTTCGTACGGGCACAACAGTCCAAACATGAAAACTCTTTCATATGGGCATGACTCTCCTCAGTACGAAAATTCTTTCGATTGAAACTTAAACAATCACTTGGGTAGGAGGAACCTACCTCCATTCACACATGATATTTTTACATCATAAAGACCTGGATTGTTCAGCCGACTAGGCACATCCGGATGCCATATTCTTCGAATATGAAGGTAAGACCCAAAAAGATCTTTCTTAAGGGCCTGGAATCGCACTCGAAAGCTGCGTCCTCCAGTATGATTCCGTATCAACAACACGAAGAAAAATCCTAGCGGACGCGCCGGGTACCCCCATAGGTTAAGTTCGACTCGATAAGTCCACAACGGCTCAGTCGCAACAATCACCTTATCGGGTTCGAGTCGGAGGTCTCGAATCTGTGTAGGCCAGGAATGTTTTTGCCCTAGTCGCAATTAATTGACCCTGATCTCTCGGGAGAGCCAAGCTACTGTGCTGCATCCTTCTGCGATAAAAGCTGCAAAAACAGGCACCTATGCTGCTCGACACTCGAGCATGAAGACTCGTTGCGCAGGGAACACACCCTTTAAAACAGGAAACAACCAAGATGGTTATCCATAAGAAAGACAGACCAAGGAAGGCTTGACCGTTTACTCGACTGGAAAAATCCCACTCGAGCAAACGCTCGGGGGCTACTGACGAATATATGGATCCTGGACTCTGCGAATAAGGACACCCCCTCTCGGGCCCAAGGTTGAAGGCCGAAGAAGAGGAGCCCTTGGAATACTCCAGAAGGCCCGTGCGAAGCCCACCTGCACTAACTTGCGGGTTAAGATAGGAAACATGTAACCGACCTAGTGAGAATTCGAGTCCTCTCCGGGTAGGATTCGAGACCTGGCCACCTATATAAGGCCAGGAGAGCCTCCCGGGAGAGGACCAAGCAACACAACACCATCGAAGCCTTGAACTCGAGATCTTACGCTCGATTCGAGCATCACCATTGTAACCGATCTTTCCGTCAATACAGATCGACAAGAGGCAGGAGTAAGGGTTTTACCTCTACGAGGGCCCCGAACCTGGGTAAATCTCGCCCCCTGTCTAGCCGACGATTCCACCAGCGCTCATGACTTCTCCTAGTCGAAACCCGATAGGGTCACCTAAGGGATTTGTAGAGTCGGAGATTCGACAGCGCTGCATGTGGGCCCCACCTGTTGACCGTTGCTTGCAGCCCAATGTCACATGAGGCCCAATGTCAACATGCAGACTACACATTATCCATTTATATTTATTAATCACTACATGCAGACTACGCATTATCCATTTATTAAACCATCAAATTATTCTTATTAATAATATAAAATATGTACTGTGATCAACTCAAATTTGTATGTTATCTTAGAAAACATAATGCATCACATCTCTTATATATAAATTTTGTTTACAATGTGCAGATTTTAAAGCGATGATTAGACAGGATAAAACTTCTAAACAGTGGGTACATTTGGACAAATATAAGAACATAACTTTATATATAGGGCTTATATATAATTAAACATACTTAGAAAGGATAACTGGCCCCACTTTACATATATTCAGTGGGGCCCAAGAAGCATTACATTTAACTAAAAAAAAGGCCTAGCCCTAACTGCTCCCGCTCTGCATGCGGGAGCCCTTCCCGCCCTCCGGAGCCGCCCTACTTCCTCCACTCCGCCGCCCGGATCTCCATCTCCTGCTTGATCCGGGTGCGGCGGTTCTCCGCCCGCATCCTCTCCTCCTGCCTCTCACGGGACCGCTTGATGCTGGCCCGGAAAGCCTTCGCCTCCTCCTTCTCCTGCGCCTTCAACTCCTTCGCCTCCAGCCGCTCCAGTCTGTTGAGGCGGCGGTTCGTATTGGGGGAGATGTCGACCGTCTTGGTGGTGGTGGAAGGGACGGGGCGGTGGACGAAGGGAGGCGTCGGCGATCGCTCCCGTTTGGGAGAGACGTCCGACTCCGCCTCGGGCCACTCGGCCTCGTACCAAGGCCGAGCCTTGGGGTGGTTGTCCTCGTCAGAGACCGACTCCGGGCTTGAAGGGAGTGAGTAGGAAGACATTGTTAGGGCTTGAAGGGAGAGAAGGGCAAAGGGCTAGAGAGGGATGAGAATATGGAGGACGAGTGAAAAGGACTATTTAAAGACACGGTTATACGTGAATTTATTTGGGTAGATGAAGAAAACTGTGTGAAAACATTGGATGCAGTGTAGAAGAGTCGATGCATGGTCAAAGCGGTGTAGAACATGCATAGGCGTAGGCGTAGGACAGCTAGTGATACGGAGTACGAGCGCGTGTGCATTCGTCAGTCGAAGTGATTCGACGTTGCATGCGTGTATTAAAGAGGTGAAGAGAAGAAAGTCCAAAGTCTCACGCCAAATCCTGCCTCGCTGCATATGCGCTGATGCGTATCTTCTGAAAACGAGGCGTGGAGGGCTGCGTCGCTGCAAATGCAACGCGACTCGTGTTTCTGAAACAAGGCGTGCAGGGGTGCTGCAAATGCGACGCGACTTGTGTTTCTGAAACGAGGCGTGCAGGGCTGCTGCAAATGCGACGCGACGTTAACTATTTTCTTCTTCTGCCACGTTGTTTACTCTGAAAAAACGAGGCGTGCATGCACTGGGCTGGTGAACTGGACCCCACTAGACAGTGTCCGTTGTTGCATGCAGTTACATTGAGACAAAACACCCAGTCCATGCACCGCTTCATTTTCGATCGTTTGATCGTAAGGAACGGTGCAGATTCGACACCATGCATGCAAACTACAGCGGCAACGACCTGCAGACGCTGAGACGAGCGCTTCTCTGTACGGGAACGCGATCCTCTGACTTTAGGTCACTAACAAATGGAGCCCATCACACACCGGACCCACGTGTCATGGGAGAAAGTCAGAGAACATAAGATGGGCAAAGTAAGAGGATCTGGTTCCCTCTGTTTTTAAGGCATGTACAATAGTGTAGACGGGTGCTGTCTGCAATACTCGGCCATGTCATTTCTAGACATTTTTAGAGATATTTGCTTGGTTGTGCTAGGATAGCCCATAGGAACACAAAACAAAAAGGTAGAACCCACCTCTTCGGAAGATTCAGGATGTTTGGTCCGATACAGGAGTTTCACCCTGTAAGCGCTCACGAGAGAGAAATGGATGCCGGTGAAGCGGGTCACACCCCAGAGAGCAATCTTTGACATCCAAAGCACACAACACACCTATACTATCATGGTATGGAACCCCCTAGCTTGTGTTGGGATCCATACGCTCCGTAGCCCCCCTCCCGGTGAAACCCTAGCCCCCTGGAGAAATACCGGACTTATACGGAAACACGCGGTAACGGCGTCGAAAGGGGGTAGCAATGTGGAACTATTTGCTTGGTTGTGCTAGGATAGCCCATAGGAACACAAAACAAAAAGGTAGAACCCACCTCTTCGGAAGATTCAGGATGTTTGGTCCGATACAGGAGTTTCACCCTGTAAGCGCTCACGAGAGAGAAATGGATGCCGGTGAAGCGGGTCACACCCCGGAGAGTAATCTTTGACATCCAAAGCACACAACACACCTATACTATCCTGGTATGGAACCCCCTAGCTTGTGTTGGGATCCAGACGCTCCGTAGCGCCCCTCCCGGTGAAACCCTAGCCCCGTTGGAGAAATACCGGACTTATACGGAAACACGCGGTAACAGCGTCGAAAGGGGGTAGCAATGTGGAACTATTTTCTTGGTTGTGCTAGGATAGCCCATAGGAACACAAAACAAAAAGGTAGAACCCACCTCTTCGGAAGATTCAGGATGTTTGGTCCGATACAGGAGTTTCACCCTGTAAGCGCTCACGAGAGAGAAATGGATGCCGGTGAAGCGGGTCACACCCCGGAGAGCAATCTTTGACATCCAAAGCACACAACACACCTATACTCTCCTGGTATGGAACCCCCTAGCTTGTGTTGGGATCCAGACGCTCCATAGCCCCCCTCCCGGTGAAACCCTAGCCCCGCTGGAGAAATACCGGACTTATACGGAAACACGCGGTAACAGCGTCGAAAGGGGGTAGCAATGTGGAACTATTTGCTTGGTTGTGCTAGGATAGCCCATAGGAACACAAAACAAAAAGGTAGAACCCACCTCTTCGGAAGATTCACAATGTTTCCACCTCATATTCTTTGAAATCTCTACTCCTGTATTCGAGGAATCTCATTTTAGTGATGGCTTTCATTCTAATGTTTATAAATCCTATTTATATTTTTTCTAGACTTGTATTAGACCTATATAATGCAATTCCGAAGCCTGAAAATTTATTGGATGAATATTCGTATTATTTATTTTCTTTTGAATAATAATGGTTTTAATCGTAAATCGTAAATAAAACAAGTTTAAAACATCAAAATGAAAAAATAACTTTGGATCTTTCTTAGTCACACCAAAATGAAGCTTTGGTGAGATTTTGACCTTATTTGAGTTCCAAAGGTTTGAAACTCATCTCATTATCTTGAACTCTCTACTAGACTGTTCAAGATATCACATGTTACACAAGGCTTTTTCGTTCCATTCTTTATAAGACAGGTTTATATTTTTTTTCTCGTTACTATATGACATAACACTACTATGTGCGTCGACAATATATTTTTTCGATTTTTTTTAATTATGTATGCTCATTTCAAGCTTGGTCAACCCTCTATTTGACCACCCGAAAAGCTTCTAGAAGGAAACACAGAGATTCGACCTGGGCTGTTGGATCGACGCCTTCTAGAAGGAATCGTGGATCGGACGGATGCGCTCGCAGCCACAGCGATCCGCGAGACGCTCGTTCTGCGCTGTGATTGGTTGGTACGTTGGCCACAGGGATCGATGGTTCTACATATGATTTCTTTGCTGTTAAGTATTAAACCATGTTATTTAAATAAAAAATAAAAAATAGAAGAATTATTCCAAACATAATGAAACTTCAGATTTACACTATACATGTAGAATAGATGTCTAGGAAATTCATTTGGTTGATTTAGAAAATATGCCAAAAAATGTTGAAGCACCAATGGGGGTATTTACCCTAGCTTCGGACCTCATTTGAAGCACATTTCTCACGAGAATTGAGCGATGGTTGCAAATGAGCATAAATAATTTAAAACAAATCAAAATGACATGAATCCAACGCACAACATTGTTATATGTGATATAGTTGCTCCTCAAATTTCTATGGATAATTTTGGCAAGGTCGAATTTTTCATGAAATTATAAACATGGGTGTTTAGCCTAGCTTCGGACCTCATTTAAATCACATTTCTCACGAGAATTGAGCGATGGTTGCAAATGAGCATAAATAATTCAAAAAAATTCAAAATGACATGAATCCAACACACAATGTTGTTATATGTGATATAGTTGCTCCTCAAATTTGTTTCGATAATTTTGGCAAGGTCGATTTTTTCATGAAATTATAAACGGGGGTATTTACCCTAGCTTCGGACCTCATTTGAAGCACATTTCTCACGAGAATAGAGCGATGGTTGCAAATGAGCATAAATAATTCAAAAAAATTCAAAATGACATGAATCCAACGCACAATGTTGTTATATGTGATATAGTTGCTCCTCAAATTTGTTTGGATAATTTTGGCAAGGTCAAATTCTTCATGAAATTATAAACGGGGGTATTTACCCTAGCTTCGGACCTCATTTGAAGCACATTTCTCACGAGAATAGAGCGATGGTTGCAAATGAGCATAAATAATTCAAAAAAATTCAAAATGACATGAATCCAATGCACAATGCTGTTATATGTGATATAGTTGCTCCTCAAATTTATTTGGTTAATTTTGGCAAGGTCGAATTTTTCATGAAATTATAAACTGGGGTATTTACCCTAACTTCGGACCTCATTTGAAGCACATTTCTCACGAGAATAGAGTGATGGTTTTAAATGAGCATAAATAATTCATTAAAAAAAACTGACATGAATCCAACGCACAGTGTTGTTATATGTGATATAGTTGCTCCTCGAATTTATTTGGTTAATTTTGGCAAGGTCGATTTTTTCATGAAATTTCAAACAGGGGTGTCTACCCTCTTCTCCGGATGGCACCCACCGGGTTCGGGGCCGGGTCGGCGCCCCCCATACCCGCCCCATTTAACTTGTCGGGTCTCATTTCTTACCAGGCCCACGACCCGGCCGGGTTCGGGGCCCCAACGGGTACCCATTTAAGAAGCGACACCGACACATGTGGGGAATAAAACAATGGAATATTGGGATGAGGTTGGTGGGAATAGACACGTGTGTACCTGTGTTGTCCCTCCAGATTCCAACACGTCCATGTGATGTGTGAGGTTTGTGGTCCAGAGCTCGTGGACGTGTGGTTAGGCATATGATTATTAGGGATATGATTAGCACTTGCGGGTCTGCGGGTATGCGGGTACGGGTTTGCCACCCCCATACCCGCCCCATTAGACCTGGCGGGTCGAACATTTTACCAAACCCTCCCCATTTATGGCGGGTACCCGTCGGGTTTGCGGGTTACGGGGCCCCATTGCCATCCGTACCCTCTTCAGACCTCATTTGGAGCACATTTCTCATGAGAATAGAGCGATGGTTTCAAATGAGCATAAATAATTCAAAAAAAATATCAAAATGACATGAATCCAACGCACAATGCTGCTATATGTGATATAGTTGCTCCTCAAATTGATTTGGATCGGATAATTTTCACAAGGTCGAATTTTTCATGAAATTCCAAACGGGGGTATTTACCCTAGCTTCAGGCCTCATTTGAAGCACATTTCTCATGAGAATAGAGCGATGGTTTCAAATGAGCATAAATTATTCAAAAAAAAATCAAAATGACATGAATCCAACACACAATGTTGTTATATGTGATTTTGTTCAGAAATACTCAAAATTAATTAAAAAACTTGAACTCGTTGAAATAGGCTCAAATTCATAGATTCGACGATAGTTTTACAGAAAGCTAGACGGCATAATTTAACTAAAAACATTGAAAAAACTTAAAAAAAAACTACGGTTGGCCGAGGCTCGCCGCGATCACCCGGCCTGGTCGTCTCCCTCCTCCTAGACGTCGTCCTCTACTCATCTTCCTCGTCGTCCTCATCGCTGTCGTCGTAGGCCAGCATGTTGGAGGGCCCCGCCTCGTGGTCGTTCTTGGCTAAGGGCGATGTGTTCGTCAGCGTAGCGATCGCATGCCGCTCCGCTCTGCCTCGGATCCGCAGCCGGTGCAGCTGCGCCTGCTCGGAGGGATGGTGGCGGTCCCGCCTCTCGCTCTGTAGGGCAGCCTTGCGCCGGTCGCTCTCGTACAACGCGACGACCGCCTGCTGCTCATCCGACGCCGCGGTTGCGGCGAGCTGCCGGTAGACCTGGCGCTCTGCCTGTTCCCTCTGGTGGGTCTCCAGGGATGCACGAACAGCGGCAGCCTTGGCCGCTGCCGCCGCCTACTTGAGCCAGGAGCGGACCGTGTGGAACGTCTCCTCGTTCCGCCATGTTTCGAACGAGTAGACGGTGGCGTGCTGCTCGGGCCAGATAGGATGCCTCCTCCTGAGCCTCCCCTAGCGCTGCGCCTCCTGCGGCGGCTCCTGCTCGGGTGTCGCCTCCTCCTGCGGCGGCTGCTGCTCGGGCGCCGCCTCCTCCTGCGGCAGCTGCTGCTCGGGCGCTACCTCCTCCGGCGCCGGCTGCTCGTTCTCCTCGCCGTCACTGTGGCCCCGCGTCGCGGCCGTGGGTCGGCAGTACAACGGCGAGTTGCGCCATGCACGGTGTCGGTGAGGCATCGTCTCGGAGTGTCTGGTGAAGTGCGGCGAGGGCGATGAGAGTTTGTGCGGTGAGGGCGAGGAGATGAACGGCGAGAATGGGGAGAGAGGCGAGCGGTGAGGGGCCTTTTGTAGCCCTGGCGGGTCATTTACTGCGACGCGCGTGCCGTTACTCCGGCAGACTTTGACCGACCCGATGGCCCGCGGTTTTTCCACGCGTCGCTGACAGCTCTGGCCCGCGTGGGCTGCCCCGCCTTTTCGCCCCCCAAGCCGAACCCAGCGGTGGTGGTGGTGGTGCCGCAGGTGCTCGTGGCGCAGCAGGGGATGGTGCGGCGGTGGCGGCGGCGAGAGCGGCAGTGCACGACGGCGGGTCAACTAAATTGTGCGGCAGCGCACGACGGTGGTGACGGGAAACTCGGGTGTGGACTATTCAGCGTAGTCAACTAATTGCGCGGTCCCACCTGTAAGTTCCGGATGGTTTCAACTAACTTGGCAGTCCCACCCGGACCCACTTCGCGAAACGGAGTCTGACTCCTCGGACCCACTTCGCGAAACAGAGTCGACTCCAAACTTACCGTTCCGGCCTCTCCATAGTAGTTGCGCACGGACTATGGGCAAAACTGAGCACCATTCGGCGCTAGGGGTAAAACTGAGTACAAGTGGTCCGCTGTGGGCAATTCGATAAATGACCCAATTATAATGGTTTAATTGCCTTGTGACGGTTAATGTAATCTCAAAACACATACATCCACCTGGTCGAAGCCGGTCTTCTTCAATTTCAGAAGATATAGATGAGGCCCAATCAGTTTTTCGTAGAATAGATCAGTTACACAAAGACAGGTTCTTTCCCCCAGAATCTATGAATGACATTATCAGCCTACCATGGCTCTTTGTGCCAGCTTCCATCATTTCTAATCTTTTCAAATGATCTCGAAATATAGACATACGAATAGGCAGGGTCTAAGTGAGGATTGCAAATCTTGACATCACTTACCAAGTTCGGTTCATACCACCTGAAGTTATAATAAGGGAACCAAATCAAAATGAAACCGAAGCTCGAAGTAGCACCCAACCAAGAGGAGTAAACAAATTCAAAGCCTATGATCATGTGAACTAATAAATATAAGAAGATACTTTGTAAGTGTTCTATCATTCGGGTATCCAGGACTTTTCCTCCTAAGCTAAAAATACATCACACCAAAAATATCAGTTGCTGCTAGTACCTGATGTGTTTGAAATACATGATACTAATTCAAAGAATTTCCAGTGGAAAGTTAAGGCAAGAGCAGATATGCATATCAATTGAAAAATAATACTTCATGTTATAATAAATAGTACTTGGTGTAGAGATATAACTATGCTAACATATGACTTTGCTAACTAATTTAAGAACCATGGGAGTATTCTGCAGTTTAAGATGATAAGATAACATCATCCACGAAGTATGCATTTTATATACATGATGCTTAAGTAAATGTACATATATGTATGAGGCTGGAGTAAATTGAAGCCCTATCTATAAGCTATACTGTATATACTACATCACCGATTGGGAAATAGCACATTATTATTTTCTTTCACAAGCTCTGTAAGATGTTCCATCCAATTTATTCAAAAGTGGATAGAAATAGACAAACATAGCCTGAATCTATTCTAAATAACGGTATTTAGAAACACAGAAAGAATTTCTGTGCATTGCGGTAAAATGGAGCATGCGTTGGGTCTGATCTATTCCATCGAAGAAATAAATCTTCAGAAGGATCTATAATTGCTGAACAAGAAACCGGAACATCTGCTCTAACAGCTAGATATCAAAATTCAGATCCTATATTTGTAGTTTAAAATATCATGAAGAGCGAGTTTTATGACAAATTCATCTCGCTAAGGATAGGAATTGAAATATTTTCCATAACACTCAATCATTTTCTCGTTTACCAATCATGAAATTATTTCTATAGAAAAAGAAAGTGGAAAAGTGGAAACCACTCTGTTACTTATATCAAAAAGGGTCTTATGTAACTCAAATCTCATGGCAGTAATTGCATAGCAACACAAGGAAATTTTCAAGTACCTCATAGTCCGAAGAAGTAGATATTTCTTAAAGAACATCGTCATACGTACACGGCGTTGCGCCTGTGGGTTCTAGTGTATATTTCCAAAAAAGAAATAGGTTGGTAAATTCATAGCATTCCCTTTCAGAAAAGAAAAGTGTGTAGTATGAACAGAATCGGTGCATAACCAACGAACTAACTCATGGTTAAAACTGGAATAGCTATGCAGATGCCTAACCAAGAGCCTTCCGAACAACGAATGTGTGGAAACATCTGCCGCTGATGATGGGCATCCCGATGCTCTAAACCTGAGCCTTTCGGTAGAATAGAAGCTAGATCAAGATCTTGGAGAGTAGGATCAAGATGAAAAATCGATGTATGGAAACCAATGGGATAGTGACAAGACTAGGATCATAGACAAAGCCAACCAAAAGCAACCATGTGATGAACCTGCGAGCGAAGCTACGAGAAAAAAGCAGTAATGATTATGTGAGCCAAAGCTCCATACACGAGGCTGCTCGTACAAGCATAAATATTAAAGACTAATATTTGTCGTTTGCTGTTTTCAAAAGGTCTTGCCTACCGAAACAAGTTAGCCCTGTCATAAATCTATATGATTAGGTCTAACTACAAGTTCTATTAGAAGAAGAGAAAACCTTCCTGTAAAAGGAGCACAAAATTAAGACGATGAATGATGAAATGATATGCAATGGACATGAATTAATACTTTGCAAGGACACTGCCAGATTTACTGTTATCATGTACAAGGATTATGTGGTTGCTCAGTATAGCAACAAAGTTGTTGAAAGCCTATCATAAGCAATAGTGGAAAGGAATTAATACTTCGCAATTAGTCTGAAAAATATATTCCTAGTCCATAATTCCATATAGCCACTGTAAGACTATAGAGCAAGTTCTAGTAGTTCAATATACACAATTTTGGCAAAAGAACGGAATGTGGAATAATCATGGTAAAAGAAAAATAGTACATATCTATCAAGCTACATTTCCATAGCACCCACGACAAGCATTCAAATTTCAGCACACCAAGACATGACTGAAGTCCACTAACATGTTCAATATATCTCTTAAGGAAAATGGGAATTTAAGAACCACGAGTTCCAGAAACCTGAAGGCTGTTAACATGATATCCATATAAAGGTGTGTAATTCTATTCAAAACATTCGCCGTCGGCACAGCTATGATACCATGTGTTGAGATTGAATTTTCCTATAGTAATAAATGGAGAATAATATTACTTCTGAAGCCAAGAACATAAAAACTATAAGAGTCCATTTAAATGAATGGATCAGGCTAAAAAGAAAAAGATGTTAACATAAGGTATGTCCGTGCTTATACTACTTAGAAGTGACACCAATGCCCTAAAACAAAATATCCAATTTTTGTTAAAAAAAATAATGAAGCGATGGTTGGCTTAAGTGTTCGGATTAGCTTAATAAATTGTCACTGATCATGAATTTTTCAAGAAATAGATATTCCATGATATGTTTGCAGATGTACTCAATAAGCAAGCAATATTATGGTTTATGAGAAAACATTATGACACAAGCAACACTCCATTTGCACCATGTGCATCTACTCAAACATAGGGTGTGAAACAAAAAGGCTGCTAAACATAGTAAATCTAATTCTTCAATTTAACGGTTTCTGCATGATTTGGTGAGACTCGGGGAGAGGCAGTACCGATTTCAAATATGGGAAGGCCAGATACAACAACATAGCGTACAATGATTAACGAACCAACTTGATGGTGTCGCATATCCATTCCTGCCCCTTCTCAGTCATAACAACCTTGTGCAGTTTAAGCTATGTTGGATGCTTAATTATTGACAAGATCCTTTATTCCAATAAATGAAGTCTCATTAAAAAAATGCAGCATAATTACCCTGAGATGCCTACCATGAATAAATCAAGATAGGCTACTACGCAACTCAGTGCACCCGATGCCATAATGTGCGCGCAGAGAGGAAATAAGTAGGTCACCTCGCTGCACTTTGGGATTGCAGTGCACCATCTGTCGTCTGAGCTCCCACAACATGAAGGCCCAAAAATTCCATGAAAAATCCTTGCGGTGCATAGCCCACATTGCTTTTGCTCATCATCCTACCAACAAAGATTAGGTGAGCATGTTGAATATAATCTGTTCAGGCTCAAGGACTGTTGTGTACCCATGGATTGAAGGAAACCAGTACTCCAGGGAACAGACATGCAATAGTCCAGGATTCCAGGGAAGAATACACAGTTTATGATGCACGTATGTGCGTGATAATTAATGCACATGTCATCAACCTGAAGACAAACCTTCAGCAATGCAACGATCACAAAAAAAAAAAAACAAATATAGGTCGTTATAATTCAAACCAATAGACGAAAAGGGTAGACGGAATATATATAGACGAGAACATTTAAAAGTTGATGTTTATATAGAGAAGAAGCGAGACCAATCATAAATAGTAGCTTAAATTAAATTTCTATTACTTTGTATCTAAGTTGTTGGGAACAAAAATGTAGATAATAAAGTTACATTTTCCAATCGCATGAACCTTGCTAATTTTCCAGATTCTAGCATTCAGGTTGCAAATAGAAAATCCTTGAACTAATATACGAAAGCGTACCTTAAAAGCATAAGGAGACTATAAATTTCTCATGAAGGATCAGGGATCACCAACACAATACAGTGCAACAATGTCCATTTCTTGAATGCCTCAACTCGGAAGGATCTCGCTACTGAAAATCAATCATGATTAAAAAAAGTGGAAAAAGTATGTAGTTTTTGAGATATCATCGATAGAAGTTAATACGGTTCAACCTAACCTATGCTTCACCAGTATGCTCCATATCGTGCGAGCAGCATGGCATGCATATATTTTCTATCCTAAGGTCTACTTTACTTAGGGCTGAGCATATCAGTTTGATCAAACGTGCTAAAAAACCGGCAAAAAATTATGCTTAAAAAGCATAGGTAATCATGCAACTTGATAAATAAGGAAGGGAACCAAGAATTCATCGCTAAATTAACTAAACCAAAATAAACATGGGAGTGAAAAAAATTAACACTAAAATTACATGACTGACACCTAGAGCAATGAATCACACAAAGCTTGAAAAAATTGAGCTCACCTAGGAGACAGGTAACCTTAAGTTCTTTCTGCTTGATGCTCCTCTAGCTGATCATACTGCCTGCCTAATAGGCACTTGCTGTACATTTATAAATACTTTTTGCAAAATAAGTTTATTACGCCCATTAAGCATCCTCCAAAGTCAATCAATATTATTAGTCAGGAGAAACAACAATTGAATAAAACTGGATGCAATTTGAGAAAGAACACATGGAAGGAAAGAAGGAAGAGAGGCATATGTGGATCTGGTTTGGCATTCACATCTAAGGATTGAGGGCTCACCTCATCGAATCCTTCACCTAGGCAGAGGATACGACAAGGAGCAGGGCTACGGAGACATCAAATGTGAAACCAGGGAATTCCATTAGGGACCACAATGATGTCAGATTCATCGCCTTCCTCACCTCCGCGGTACTCCACGGTCTTGATTATCCATGGAGAGCCTTAGTACTCGGACAGCCACCCTCGTGTACTTCTTATAACCTCGGTCTAGAAAAACTAATCTGCAAATAACTCAAACAAGAACATGTCCGTACCTGCTTCACGACCACACAGACATTCCGTCGAACAATCTACGTGCATAGTTCATGAGCTCGCCCCAAGTTCATGGACCAGCGAGCTCAGAGTCAGAGCAGGGGTTGCAGCGAACCGCCGGCGACCGTGGCAGACGAGGCTAACTCCGCCAGGCTGCCACCTGTGTGGTCGTTGACGTAGATTGCCTAGATTTGTTGTCGCCCTGGTCCAGGGGGAGATTGGCGGCAAGGCACGAAAAGAGGACGAGGAAGCGAGAGGCGGCGACACGCGAGGGAATGAGGTAGTTTTTTTTCCTATGAGGTTGCATCTTTTGTTTTGCAATGTCCTTTTCCTCTCCCTCGGCAACAAAACGAGCAGGCCCAGGAGAAGAGAACGATAAAACCAATACTATCGCACCCTCGCCACCCCCTTAGGCCCTGTTTGTTTCTAGAGTTTTCTAGAGGATTGGTGGGGATTATACCGGTTAAATCACCAAATCCCATGTATTTCTAAAAGGTTGTTTGTTTCTAGTGTATTTGACAGGTTTTATCCCCCACTTTTCCCCCAAATCCCCAATCTCTAGTACATTTTTCTCAATACCCAAAACACTACCCCTACCTAGTGGATTGGGGATTTGCCGGGATTGAGTGAAGTTTGAGGATTCACCCAATCCCTTTGGGGATTATCCCCAATTTTTTTTTTTTACATACGCCTCCCACAAGGAGAGCCGGGTTCCATTATTGAAATAACAGAACATGAGTCTTTTACAGCTGAAACAAGAAACTGGTCCAACAGTAAGAAACTAAACCAACAGCAAAGTACCACAACCAACGTCTAAGAAATAGTCTATCAGGCCTCCAACCTGAAACCACATAACCGGCCACAAAACCAAAAGGCCTAAACACAAGATCAACAATAGTATCGACCCTTAACCAAGAGACAGTAGCTTGACAACACCACCCGTTGAACGAAAAGACAAATCAGTCATCAGTTTCTTCCTGAACAGCATCATCAGCATGTTCTGTCTCCTCTTCATCTTGCGCCGAAGATCCAGTTGACGCATAAGCCGTTACTGCAACATCTTGTATCATCTTAGCTCCTTCCTCCAGCAATCTCTTATCCGCTTCCCCCTGTAGTCCTGCCCAATAACGAAGAAAAACACACATGTAACACACCATCTCAACAGGAGATGATATAGTCTTGCCATCAAAGCAAGCCCTATTTCTCAGTTTCCAAATAGCCCAACAAAGAGCAGCAATACCCACTACATGTAAATTTGTTTTCCCAGGAAAGAACTTGTTTATCCACCAAAAATAATGAGTAAAACCAGTGGGCCTAGCAGTTGCACCCAAAGCTATACACATCGAACTCCACACAAAACTAGCAGCAGGACACTCAAAAAACAAATGACTAATAGACTCATTCATGTGACAGAACCTGCAAATTGGACTGCCAACCCATTTTCTCCTCAACATATTATCCTTAGTGGCAATTGCATTATGCCAGATAAGCCAAAGCCAAATTTTAATTTTGAGAGGAATCTTTGCTTTCCACAGATATTTGAAAGATCTATCTGGACCAGACGAGGACAACTTGTTATACAGAGATTTTACAGAAAAAATTCCATTCTTATTAAGTTTCCATTTTGGTATGTCTTTCCCAACCCCTAATGCTACAGTTGCTAAAGCATTCCTTAACTCTCTTGCCTGCTGCTGCAGAACTGGTGTTAGCCATCTTCTAAAGGAAAATGTCCACCCAATATTATGCATTTCCTTCACAGTTAATTCTTGTTGATGACAAATTTCAAACAACCTAGGGAAAACACTAGCCAAAGGAGTTTCTCCAAGCCAAGCATCCTGCCAGAAATTAGTTTCATTTCCCCCAACCACACACATTTTCCTACCCAAAAGATAAAACTTTCTTACTTTCAAAAGGTCCTTCCACACAGGGGAATCACCTTGTTTTGGTTTAATTGCCCAAATCCCTTTGTCTATGTTGTATTTATTACATACCAGATTTTGCCACATTCCATCTTCAGATTCCAACCTCCACCACCATTTACACAGCAGACAGATATTCTGAATCTTTAGATTTTTAATTCCCAATCCTCCTTTTTTCCTGGGTCTACAAACAGCATCCCATTTAACCATGTAATATTTTTTCTTACTCCCAGTACCCTGCCAAAAGAACCTCCTGATTATTTTTGTTAACAACTCCAGATTAGACACAGGCAACAAATACATAGACATCAAATAGATAGCAGTCCCCCCCCAGGGAGGATTGAATCAAAGTGAGTCTCCCTCCAATTGAAGAATTATTCCCTACCCAACCATCGAACTTCTTTTTAAGTTTATCTGCCACTCCATTTAGCTCAACCACTTTCAACCTAGAGCCACAAACAGGGACTCCCAGGTATTTAATTGGCCAGCTACCCAATTGACAACCAAACATATCAGCATATTCAAGATTTTTTATATCATCTTTAAGTATCATCATAACCTCACTCTTTTCAAAATTAATTTTCAAACCAGACATGGCTTCAAAAAGAAAAAGGATTAACTTCAGATGTATTGCCTGTTGGCAGCCCACTACGGCACTACCATGCCAATTGACGGTCGCCGCATGTCATCTTCCCCAAATCCAACATCCTATCCCCATGAATCCTCTACAAAACTCTACAAACAAACAGGGCCTGAACGAAAGCATCGCCCATCCCCTGCCTGCCACGTGGATGCGCGCAGAGGGCTGGCGGGGGTCGCGATTCTTGTTCTCCGATAGGGAACACTTGTGACCAGCTGGAGGATCGCACATCGTATCCTCCGCTCGCTCCGTGGGGCACAATGATGGATCAGCCCCAACACTCGTTTCCCTTCGCCATCCCTCAGCGCATGGGATTGTCTTTTCTTTGATTGTTCGTTTCCCTTAGTTTACGGATATCAGATAACGAAATGCGTGGATTGTTATAAGAATGCTACCACTAGAGTGGTGTCTTTTATTTATTATATTTGAGGAAACTAAGTGCATTATAAAAATCTGCTACAGTTGCTCCAACATGCATCCCATACGTCACATATTAAACCATTTAAATTTGCAAGAATACCTTCCTTGCTTGAGGAGTGAAGTGGTCTGGGTGATGCATGTACCAAACTTGTAGCGTTTGAGCAATGAAAAAACAAAAATGTCATTTTTGCGCTTGCAAACTGTTACTAGAAAATCTACACGCATTGTTTAAGTGCACATGGTCTAAAATATTTTGGAGTGCAATGAGAGAGGCTACGGGTGTCAAAATTCCATTGCTGAATCCGGAGTCTTGGGCAGCGGATATGCTAAACCCGCTGTTAGTTCCTGCTTATGAGTGTGCCGTCATTTTATGTGGGGCGTGGGCGGTCTGGTCGGAGCGAAACGCCCGTAGACATGGTGAGGTAACTCGGACAGTCACCCAATCTGTCTGATGGACGTGTGATTTAGCGAATGACTTGATCCAGTTAGCAGGAGAGACGCAGAAAAAGAAGTCCACCGCGGGTAGCAGGTGGAAGGCCCCGGTAGCAGGTACTATGAAGATGAATGTTGATGGGGCTTTTTCGGAGGAGGGGCTAAATGGAGGCACAGGTATGATCATCCGAGACCATGAACGGAAGTTAATTGCGGCACAATCTTTGTGGTATGATAAGGGTGCAGCTCCTATCGTGATGGAAGCCTACGCGGTACGAGATGGGGTAAAATTTGCCATTTACAGAGGTTATCGAACTCTTGAGCTGGAAACTGATTCTTTACAAATTGTGAGCATGTGGAAGGAGGCTAATTATGAGAGGTCCAACATTGCACCAATCCTTCTGGAGGCTAACGATTTAGTAGGGAATTTAGATTCTTTTGTGTTAAATTTTATCCCTAGAATTGCTAATGAAGCTGCACATATGTGTGCTAAATACAGTACTAGTGTTAGGAGTAGATGCTTATGGTTGAATTTCACTCCTACCTTCCTCGATGCCTGTATCAGGAAGGATTGTAATCCTGACTAATCTTTGTTTAGAGGCAGCAAGTTTCTGACGCACTCTTTTCCTTACCAGGGTACCTACGGGGACTGGAAGGTTTTAATGAGGCGGCTTGCTGACCTAATATATTGAGGTTTAAATTCAAAAATAAAATCTATGTCTCCGTCTCGTGGCGCAAAAAAAAATCAAATGGCTCCACTAGCTAGGAAATAATCACAATTATACATAGGACGTTTATAAAGTAAAAAACTTCACAAGAGTGGCGGGTATCTATTAGGCAGCTAGAGGGCAATACAGAAGCACAACCAAGTAAATATTGGTGATTTGCATTCCCGAGGCTTGACAAACAAGCGGTAGGGTTCCTGCCTCCCGCCGGCACAGCCGCCGGTGTGCCCCGTCTCCTGTGGCCTTCGAGCCATGGATTCGCGGTGGATCTCGGTCCTTGCCGACGGGAGGGCTCCGTTTTTAGATGTATTGGTGAGATTTGTTAAAGTTCGTGTCATGCTCAGGAAGACGAGGTGGTGGTGGCTTCCTGTAGATGGAATAAGGTTCTTCACGTCTAGCCCCTGTTCCGGCGGTACATTCAGCATCCTCGAAGGGCGTGTGGAGATGTGTCTCCGACGGATCTCGCGGGATTCGGTCGGCGTTTGTCTACGATGGATTCGCTTGGATCTGGTCTTTTTTTTCGTTTGTGTTCGTGTGTCTACAGATTGGATTCTACTCATCTACGATTCTCTTCATCATCGACGGGTGCTGTTTTGGTGCGCTGGTTCTATGGGGCCTTAGCACGACGACTTCCCGACTGTCGACTACCACAAGGTTTTCCCAGCTTCAGTAATGGAGGGGCGATGACAGCGGCGCGCCTTCAGCTCGCTCCAATTCTATGGGGCCTTAGCATAAGTACCATAGTAGTGTCGGGCTGGCAACTGAGTAGACGCGGAACTATCAGGCCCATGTAATCGGTTCCGGCCTTTCCTGCAAGCGACAAACAACATCCCATTTCTGAATTCATGCACGCTCCTCCTATCCAGCGCTCTCCCCTCCAGGTTAATTAGTCCCAGCTCACCCAGACGAGGAGAGCCGAGCGGAAGAGCTGGCTGTAAAAGGAGGACGGGGCGTGACGTTGCTCGACACTTACCTGGACGAGGTCTACGGAGGATCAAGAAGCCTCGTGGCCTAGGCTAGTGGCCCACATTGCACTTGGTGGGTGCGCTGGCTTACCATCTCCCCAAGTGGGAGAATGGACATCCTAATTTATGGTAGAGGGGTACTCGTTCGCGTGGCCCTTGTCAAATCTAAGAAATTGAACTTTGGTCCCCGTGAATGTTTACAGTGCGGTCTTTCCCATTTCAGTGCTCTTTGTTCGTTTATGTTTACGGCTGCCCCTATTTCCCAGCTTATGATTGGTTCTCTGATACCCTTGCCGGTTAACTCAATGCTCAGAAATAATGGTGATGTTTCTTTCTTCGTTTGAAATATGACGACTGTCAATCCGTGACCTTGGCCAAACAGGTTTAGAACGTTGTGAGGCTTGCCGAAGTGGCTGCTTATGAACCCCCAACTATTACTGTTACCCCTTCACATCTAATAACTGGACCGTCGGTCTTTGTGTCACCAATCTGATCATGTGTGTGTGTCGTTACAAATGTCGGATTACCTCTTATTCCAGCAATGCGCATATCTGTACCACTGATGCCCAGTGTTAAAATTCGTCAGTAAATGACATAGTTGCTGGGTGTCTCCGTCAACAAGATTATTTATGATCAACATGGCACACCTTGGTTATAGTTCGAACAGTAATATTCATAGATGGTATTGTCAACCATTAGTTTCCCCCCGCCTACGCCTAGGGATTGAAAAGAATCGCGAACCAGATTTGTCCCAGGAAATCCATAAAAATGATGTAAAGTGTATAGATAATATGCAACAATTGACATGAAAGAAACATGGAACATCAGAAATTATAGATACGTTAAGACGTATCAGACGCCCATGATGGCTCCTGTGTGTTTACGAAGAACGAGGGAACCTTATAAGTAACTCATTGCACTTATGCACTTAACTTCATAATACCAACAATATCACGAGTTGAGACTATGTGATCTCGTCTTACAAAACTCTTTAGGCCCCGCTTGGATGGTTGTAAATTAGCCCGATACGGAGGTATTTATTACGGACCATCCGAGGTCCGTTTCTTTTCCGGCGCTGACAAGCGAGATTGCCCCGTATTTTATCCGGCCGTGTATAATTACCGGACATCCAAGCGGGCCCTTAATCATAACACCTTATAAGTTACTCATCGCAGTTATGCTTATAAGTAGTCACTACAAGAAATGTGTTGATACATGACGTTCTCACAATTACTTGGTGCAATTTTGTGACATTTTTTTGGCATGTGCTTCACAAAAAACCCCATTTTTGCACTCCGAAAAGGGAAATCGTATTTTTATTCTCAGAAAATTTAAACTTTCTTCGTCAACAATGTTCGTTGTTCCAAAATCCATGTTTGGGTAGAATATGGCCACATTTCAACAAACTATGCCATGGATGTGGCCATAACACTCGTCATTTGGCGAGAAACCCAAGAATCTTCGGAGGAGATAGCTCATTTATGTGAACACCTTTTCAACCCAACCGTCATATTTCAAGTTTATTATTTTCGGTGGATACTAGGACATATATAATGACACCACGCGAAGGTCTTGCATCATTTTGATTTTTTTTGAATTTTCTGGAATTTTCTATGTCGGTTTCAAGAAAGAGTCAAGACGGCGGGCATGACCATTCGTAGCTAGGAGTTGAATATTTATAAACTCTTGCTATATCTCTATTGAAATAGGTACTTGTGTAGCTAAAAATGATTTTTACAAAAAATCATGACCAAACTACGAGGCACCTGTAATTCAATTTTGACCCGTTTCCACCTAAATCGGCAGAAATTTATCTTTTTCAAAATAGGTGTATTTTAAGCTATCAGGAGGTTGTAATTTGATTATTTCAAGATCAAATGTCGTATAATAACTTTATAATTTTATTGGGTGCAATTTTGCGACATAATTTTGGTAGGTGCTTCACAAAAAACCCTTTTTTGACACTCCAAAAAGGGAAAATGGTATTTTTATGAAGATAAAAATTAAAATTTCTTCGTAAACATTGTTTGTTGCTTCATTATGCATGATTGGGTAGAATATGGGAAATTTAAACAAACTATGCCATGGATGTGGCCATAACACTCGTCATTTGACCAGAAACCCAAGAATCTTCGGAGGAGATAGCTCATTTATGTGAACACCTTTTCAACCCAACTGTCGTATTCCAAGTTTATTATTTTAGGTGGATACTAGGACATATATAATGACACCACGCGAAGGTCTTGCATCATTTCGAATTTTCTGGAATTTTCTATGTTGGTTTCAGGAAAAAGTCAAGACGACGGGCATGACCGTTCGTAGCTAGGAGTTGAATATTGATAAAGTCTTGCTATATCTCTATTGAAATATGTACTTGTGTAGCTAAAAATGATTTTTACAAAAAATCATGACCATACTAAGAGGCACCTGTAGTTCAATTTTGACCCGTTTCCAACTGAATTGGCAGAAATTTGTCTTTTTCAAAAGAGGTGTATTTTAAGCTATGGGGAGGTTGTAATTTGATTATTTCACCATTAAATGTGGTATAATAACTTTATAATTTTATCTGGTGCAATTTTGCGACATAATTTATGGAAGGTGCTTCACAAAAAAAACCCTTTTTTGACACTCTGAAAAGGGAAAATGGTATTTTTATGAAGAGGACAGCTAAAATTTCTAAGTAAACATTGTTTGTTGTTTCATTATTCATGTTTGGGTATAATATGGGCAAAATTAAACAAACTATGCCATGGATGTGGACATAACACTCGTCATTTGGCCAGAAACCCAAGAATCTTCGGAGGAGATAGCTCATTTATATGAACACCTTTTCAACCCAACTGTCGTATTCCAAGTTTATTATTTTCGGTGGATACTAGGACATATATAATGACACCACGCGAAGGTCTTGCATCATTTTGAATTTTCTGGAATTTTCTATGTCGGTTTCAGGAAAAAGTCAAGACGACGGGCATGACCGTTCGTAGCTACGAGTTGAATATTGATAAACTCTTGCTATATCTCTATTTAAATAGGTACTTGTGTATCTAAAAATGATTTTTACAAAAAATCATGACCAAACTACGAGGCACCTGTAGTTCAATTTGTACCGTTTCCAACTAAATTGGCAGAAATTTGTCTTCTTCAATAGAGGTGTATTTTAAGCTATCGGGAGGTTGTAATTCGATTATTTCAACATAAAATGTGGTATAATAACTTTATAATTTTATCTGGTGCAATTTTGCGACATAATTTTGGTAGGTGCTTCACAAAAAAACCCTTTTTGACACTCCGAAAAAGGAAAATGGTATTTTTTATGAAGAGGAAAGTTAAACTTTCTAAGTGAACATTGTTTGTTGTTTCATTATGAATGTTTGGGTAGAATATGGGCACATTTAAACAAACTATGCCATGGATGTGGCCATAACACTCGTCATTTGGCGAGAAACCCAAGAATCTTCGGAGGAGATAGCTCATTTATGTGAACACCTTTTCGACCCAACTGTCGTATTCCAAGTTTATTATTTTTGGTGGATACTAGGATATATATAATGACACCACGCGAAGGTCTTGCATCATTTTGAATTTTCTGGAATTTTCTATGTTGGTTTCAGGAAAAAGTCAAGACGACGGGCATGACCGTTCGTAGCTAGGAGTTGAATATTGATAAACTCTTGCTATATCTCTATTGAAATATGTACTTGTGTAGCTAAAAATGATATTTACAAAAAATCATGACCAAACTACGAGGCACCTGTAGTTCAATTTTGACCCGTTTCCACCTGAATCGGCAGAAATTTGTATTTTTCAAAATAGGTGTATTTTCAGCTGTCGGGAGGTTGTAATTCGATTATTTCAACATAAAATGTGGTATAATAACTTTATAATTTTATCTGGTGCAATTTTGCGACATAATTTTGGTAGGTGCTCAACAAAAAAACCCTTTTTGAATCTTCGAAAAGGGAAAATGGTATTTTTATGAAGAGGAAAGTTAAACTTTCTAAGTAAACATTGTTTGTTGTTTCATTATGCATGTTTGGGTAGAATATGGGCACAATTAAACAAACTATGCCATGGATGTGGCCATAACACTCGTCATTTGGCATGAAACCCAAGAATCTTCGGAGGAGACAGCTCATTTATGTGAACACCTTTTCGAACCAACTGTCGTATTCCAAGTTTATTATTTTTGGTGGATACTAGGATATATATAATGACACCACGCGAAGGTCTTGCATCATTTTGAATTTTCTGGAATTTTCTATGTTGGTTTCAGGAAAAAGTCAAGACGACGGGCATGACCGTTCGTAGCTAGGAGTTGAATATTGATAAACTCTTGCTATATCTCTATTGAAATATGTACTTGTGTAGCTAAAAATGATATTTACAAAAAATCATGACCAAACTACGAGGCACCTGTAGTTCAATTTTGACCCGTTTCCACCTGAATCGACAGAAATTTGTATTTTTCAAAATAGGTGTATTTTCAGCTGTCGGGAGGTTGTAATTCGATTATTTCAACATAAAATGTGGTATAATAACTTTATAATTTTATCTGGTGCAATTTTGCGACATAATTTTGGTAGGTGCTCAACAAAAAAACCCTTTTTGAATCTTTGAAAAGGGAAAATGGTATTTTTATGAAGAGGAAAGTTAAATTTCTAAGTAAACATTGTTTGTTGTTTCATTATGCATGTTTGGGTAGAATATGGGCACAATTAAACAAACTATGCCATGGATGTGGCCATAACACTCGTCATTTGGCATGAAACCCAAGAATCTTCGGAGGAGACAGCTCATTTATGTGAACACCTTTTCGACCCAACTGTCGTATTCCAAGTTTATTATTTTTGGTGGATACTAGGATATATATAATGACACCACGCGAAGGTCTTGCATCATTTTGAATTTTCTGGAATTTTCTATGTTGGTTTCAGGAAAAAGTCAAGACGACGGGCATGACCGTTCGTAGCTAGGAGTTGAATATTGATAAACTCTTGCTATATCTCTATTGAAATATGTACTTGTGTAGCTAAAAATGATATTTACAAAAAATCATGACCAAACTACGAGGCACCTGTAGTTCAATTTTGACCCGTTTCCACCTGAATCGGCAGAAATTTATATTTTTCAAAATAGGTGTATTTTCAGCTGTCGAGAGGTTGTAATTTGATTATTTCAACATAAAATGTGGTATAATAACTTTATAATTTTATTTGGTGCAATTTTGCGACATAATTTTGGTAGGTGCTCAACAAAAAAACCCTTTTTGAATCTTCGAAAAGGGAAAATGGTATTTTTATGAAGAGGAAAGTTAAACTTTCTAAGTAAACATTGTTTGTTGTTTCATTATGCATGTTTGGGTAGAATATGGGCACAATTAAACAAACTATGCCATGGATGTGGCCATAACACTCGTCATTTGGCATGAAACCCAAGAATCTTCGGAGGAGACAGCTCATTTATGTGAACACCTTTTCGACCCAACTGTCGTATTCCAAGTTTATTATTTTTGGTGGATACTAGGATATATATAATGACACCACGCGAAGGTCTTGCATCATTTTGAATTTTCTGTAATTTTCTATGTTGGTTTCAGGAAAAAGTCAAGACGACGGGCATGACCGTTCGTAGCTAGGAGTTGAATATTGATAAACTCTTGCTATATCTCTATTGAAATATGTACTTGTGTAGCTAAAAATGATATTTACACAAAAATCATGACCAAACTACGAGGCACCTGTAGTTCAATTTTGACCCGTTTCCACCTGAATCGACAGAAATTTGTATTTTTCAAAATAGGTGTATTTTCAGCTGTCGGGAGGTTGTAATTTGATTATTTCAACATACAATGTGGTATAATAACTTTATAGTTTTATTTGGTGCAATTTTGCGACATAATTTTGGTAGGTGCTCAACAAAAAAACCCTTTTTGACAATCCGAAAAGGAAAAATGGTATTTTTATGAAGAGGAAAGTTAAACTTTCTAAGTAAACATTGTTTGTTGTTTCATTATGCATGTTCTGGTAGAATATGGGCACATTTAAATAAACTATGCCATGGATGTGGCCATAACACTCGTCATTTGGCATGAAACCCAAGAATCTTCGGAGGAGATAACTCATTTATGTGAACACCTTTTCGACCCAACTGTCGTATTCCAAGTTTATTATTTTCGGTGGATACTAGGACATATATAATGACACCACGCAAAGGTCTTGCATAATTTTGAATTTTCTGGAATTTTCTATGTCGGTTTCAGGAAAAAGTCAAGACGGCGGGCATGACCGTTCGTAGCTAGGAGTTGAATATTTATAAACTCTTTCTATATCTCTATTGAAATAGGTACTTGTGTAGCTAAAAATGATTTTTTAAAAAAATCATGACCAAACTACGAGGCACCTGTTCTTTAATTTTTACCTGTTTCCACCTGAATCGGCCGAAATTTGTCTTTTTCAAAAGAGGTGTATTTTAAGCTATCGGGAGGTTATAATTTAATTATTTCACCATTAAATGTGGTATGATAACTTTCTAATTTTATCTGGTGCAATTGTGCGACATAAGTTTGGTAGGTGCTTCACAAAAAAAAACCTTTATTGACACTCCGCAAAGGGAAAATGGTATTTTTACGAAGAGTAAAATTAAACTTTCTTCGTCAACATTGCTTTTGTTTCATTATGCATGTTTGGGTAGAATATGGGCACATTTCAACAAACTTTGCCATGGATGTGACCATAACACTCGTCATTTGGCCAGAAACCCAAGAATCTTCTGAGGAGATAGCTCAGTTATGTGAACACCTTTTCAACCCAACTATCGTAATCCAAGTTTATTAGTTTCGGTGGATACTAGGACATTTATAATGACACCACACAAAGGTCTTGCATCATTTTGAATTTTCTGGAATTTTCTATGTTGGTTTGAGGAAAAAGTCAAGACGACGGGCATGACCGTTCGTAGCTAGGAGTTGAATATTGATAAACTCTTGCTATATCACTATTTAAATATGTACTTGTGTAGCTAAAAATGATTTTTACAAAAAATCATGACCAAACTACGAGGCACCCGTAGTTCAATTTTGACCCGTTTCCACCTGAATCGGCAGAAATTTGTCTTTTTCAAAAGAGGTGTATTTTAAGCTATCGGGAGGTTGTAATTTGATTATTTCAACATCAAATATGGTATAATAACTTTATAATTTTATTTGGTGCAATTTTGCGACATAATTTTGGTAGTTGCTTCATAAAAAATCCCTTTTTGACACTCCGAAAAGGGAACATGGTATTTTTATGAAGAGGAAAGTTAAACTTTCTAAGTAAACATTGTTTGTTGTTTCATTATGCATGTTTGGGTAGAATATGGGCATATTCAAACAAACTATGTCATGGATGTGGCCATAACACTCGCCATTTGGCCAGATACTCAAGAATCTTCGGAGGAGATAACTCATTTATGTGAACACCTTTTCGACCCAACTGTCGCATTCCAAGTTTATTATTTTCGGTGGATACTAGGACATATTTAATGACAGCACGCGAAGGTCTTGCATCATTTTGAATTTTCTGGAATTTTCTATGTCGGTTTCAGGAAAAAGTCAAGACGACGGGCATGACCGTTCGTAGCTAGGAGTTGAATATTGATAAACTCTTGCTATATCTCTATTGAAATATGTACTTGTGTAGCTAAAAATGATTTTGACAAAAAATCATGACCAAACTACGAGGCACTTGTAGTTCAATTTTGACCCGTTTCCACGTGAATCGGCAGAAATTTATCTTTTTCAAAAGAGGTGTATTTTAAGCTATCGAGAGGTTGTAATTTGATTATTTCAACATCAAATGTGGTATAATAACTTTATAATTTTATTTGGTGCAATTTTGTGACATAATTTTGGTAGGTGCTTCACAAAAAGACCCTTTTTGACACTCCGAAAAGGGAAAATGGTATTTTTATACAGAGGAAAGTTAAACTTTCTAAGTAAACATTGCTTTTTGTTTCATTATGCATGTTTGGGTAGAATATGGGCACATTTAAACAAACTATGCCATGGATGTGGCCATAACACTCGTCATTTGGCTAGAAACCCAAGAATCTTCGGAGGAGATAGCTCATTTATGTGAATACCTTTTCAACCCAACTGTCGTATTCCAAGTTTATTATTTTTGGTGGATACTAGGACATATATAATGACACCACGCGAAGGTCTTGCATCATTTTGAATTTTCTGGAATTTTCTATGTCGGTTTCAGGAAAAAGTCAAGACGACGGGCATGACCGTTCATAGCTAGTAGTTGAATATTGATGAAATCTTGCTATATCTCTATTGAAATAGGTACTTGTGTATATATAAATGATTTTTAGAAAAAATCATGACCAAACTACGAGGCACCTGTAGTTCAATTTTGACCCGTTTCCAACTGAATTGGCAAAAATTTGTCTTTTTCAAAAGAGGTGTATTTAAGCTATCGGGAGGTTCTAATTTGATTATTTCAACATCAAATGTGGTATAATAACTTTATAATTTTATTTGGTGCATTTTTGCGACATAATTTTGGTAGGTGCTTCACAAAAAAACCCTTTTTGACACTCCGAAAAAATAAAATGGTATTTTGATGAAGAGGAAAGTTAAACTTTCTAAGTAAACATTGTTTGTTGTTTCATTATGCAAGGTTTGGTAGAATATGGGCACATTTCAACAAACTATTCCATGAATGTGACCATAACACTCGTCATTTGGCCAGAAACCTAAGAATCTTTGGGTAGACAACTTGTATTTCTCATCAAGACTAATTTTTTTTCCGGATTATTTACTTCGAGGACATGTGACAATTTGGTTAAGAAATTAAGGAATCTTTAATGTCGTGCAAGAATACGAATTATGTTTCTCGAGCATCTTACTCCGAGGTTGTGTACAAATTTCTTATATTTATCTGTTAATTTTAATTGAACTTTAAATATGTCATGTGATATTTTATTTTCCTACTTATTCATTATTTATAATTACTTATAGTTATTTATTCATTATTTTTATACTTACTCATTATTACCAAAAAAAATCCTCCCACTTTCCCTCCGAGAGACATGGAAATTTTAGTTTAAGTCCCTCCCGCGTCGCCCAAACCCGGCGCCCCCAAACCCTAGCATCAATCCCTCCCCTCCAGACCCGCCGCCAATCGCTCCCTTCTCTCTCGCGAGCAACCACCTCCTTCCTGCCATGCCGCCAATCCCTCCCCCAAACCCTTACTCCATCTCCGTCCTCCTGGCATCGCCTAAACCCGCCGCCCCACCTTCTCTGCCTCCAGCTCCGCTTCCACGCGCTCTCACGGCTCCCCAAGGTTAAACTTCTCTTCCCTCTCCATCCTCCCAAGGCGGCGCGACCCCCTCTTCCCTGCCTCCCTCTCGAATCTTTCCCCCGAGCGCCGTCTCTCCCTCTCGCTGTATCCCGTCGCTGGAAAGCACCGCAACGCCGCCGTCAGAGTATAACAGAACACCTTGGTACTCCACCGTGTCGGGGCCTTAGATCCACCGAGCATTCCTCTCCTTAATCCGGATGAAGGCCTATAAATCCCCGCAACGCGTTCTCCTTCTCGTTGTCTAGATAACTGAGTTCCTGACCCGTGTTATTTTGTTTTTCTGGCGCCAGATGAATGGCATGGAACTTGTGCAACCGTTGTGATCCGCTCCGGCCGTATACGATGTGCATCCGTTCCGGCCGCCGCAGCTTCCACCTACAAAATCACCTTCTCCTCTCCCGGTTGCTGACTGGTCGTTGCTGGCCTCACGTCCCTCAGATCTGGCAGCCATGGGCCTCCACTCTGCTAGATCCGGCCGCCCCGAGCTCGCGAACCCTAGCACATCGACAGTGATTACACTTGCTTCGGCATCAAGCCGTCCCTGTATCGCTCCATCAAGGTTCTCTGCCTTCATTCCCCATCTTTCTAAATTGCCACGTTTGTTGCCAACTTGCAAGACTGTCCATAGCTTCTGTAGGTTGGGAGTAGCTGCAATTGCGACAGAAGGCTGGCCTAAATCCTTAGTCGTGCATCTTTTCTACTCTGGAAATTATGAGGTTTCGGTGTATGTTGTATCCAGATGAACATAGGATCCATTATGTTTCTTATTAGGAAGTATAATAGCATGCTATTGGCTGGCTGGTTTTGGCGTTCTATGTAGTTTTTAGTTGTCAATATCCTTATGTTATAACTCCAATGTAACCTGAAGTAGTTTATGGCCCCTAATTTGTAGCTAACTTTTCATTTTTATAGGCAACCATGCTGATGTTATATATGTTTGATCTTGAGTAGAGCACTTAGTTCAGATCTGAGTAGTTTGTTTGTAGTGGTGTAGGCCAAGCTACAGCAGAGCAACATGGAGCTGGAGAACTTCAAGGACAAGATCAAGGAGAACTGTAGACGATCAAGCAAAGTAGCTGCCCTGACTCGTTGACAACATAGTTGAGGTTCGTGCTTCAATAGACCCGTACCTGTTTTGAATGTGTGCCAAATATCATTAAAAAAATATGGTGCATGCCTGCTGTAATGACGGACAGATCAAAGAAAAAATATATATAAACTAAGTATTTTATATTCTAGTGCTTCTCAGTCATTAAGATATAAATCCTGTACTAGCAATGCATGCACAAGATTTACGGATAAGTGATAAACTATGTTCATGTCTATTGATGGAGATATAGAGTAGTAGGTTTTGCTACTCATTTTTCTGTTTTACAAGATAGTTTGATTGATATTGTACCGCATTTGATCCTTTGTGCTCTAGTTTCATGGCTTTCAGGCAAGCGCTGGGTCTCACTCATAGCTGGTTCTGTTAATACATTCTAGTTTGGGTCTACACTGTCTTACTGTTCCTCATTTTATTTTCTGTGATTTTATTTTTTAACAAAATGACTATTTGGTTAGTAAATTCTAGGACTAGAAGGATTTTGTGTTAATCAATTGCCTTATGTTGGCGTTACATTCATGACATCCATAACTTGATGAAACAAGACTTATCCTGCTTTGTTTATGCACCTTATTCTAAGTAATACATCAGCAGCATTTCAACATTGGTCAAATTAATGTTTACCTGGCAGTTCAGTAGTTTGTAGCCTTCCACTGTTCCAATACATGTTTTTGTCTCTTCAGACTTCTAGATTGTGCAACTTAAACAAACTGCTCTAATTTAAATGATTTATATTAGTACGACAATTATTTTCCCATGCAAATATATCTAATGGTCATTCTGTTTTTGTGTGCAGCAAGCCCCCAATCATGCTAAGCAAGTACGCTAATGGGTAAGCCTTGTTGCCAATCTTTCCAGTAGTAGTAGTAGTAGTAGTATGTTGTCGTTGTCACCTCAAATAATTATGTCATGGCGAGGTTTAGCGATCTATGTTATGGTGTTGATCCGAATCATGATCTTGTGTATGTGTGTACGATTATCCTCTGCATTTTATGGCGGGTGTGTATGTGTGGTATCAAAAGGGTCTCTACTCAATCTATATAGGGTTGTGTTAATGGATAGTGCATTGATCTATTGCTTCTGCCTGAACAAGTTTTGTACTAATCGGTCTATGGTTTATGATGCTACTGTTTATCTGTATGTATCTATGTCAACATGTTACTTTCATGCTTGGTCTTTTGATGGATGTTCCATCAGTTAATGTGTGATGTTTCAATCCTTCTACAACAGTTGTTATCAGTATTGGTTTGGGCATTCCCAACTCGCTTGTCTCCTTCATGGAAGGAAAGGTGCACTATATTCCCCTAACCACTTTGAATTTTACCATATTTACCATGTTATGTCGCTTGTAAGACAGTTCTGAGGTTCCTGCAATCTAGTCTAGATATAATTAGTAACACAGCTTCTCATGTTGTGAGGTTGAGTTTTGAAGACAATAGCTTTAACTGTTAGTGAAATCTGACTTCATCTATGACACTGCCAGTAAATTCTTATAAAGTATTTGATGGTGAATTGCAGACACCGCAGATGATTGCGTGATTGAGAAATATGTAGGAGAAAGAACAATGCTTCCATTGTTGCCAAGAACAAGAACGAGCCCTCTTGTTGGCCCTCTTGTTGGCATCATTGTCGTTTTTGCTACTCATTTTCGAGTGAACTGTTTGTTTCTGGCTTTTTGTATAATGCTGAATGTAATCTTCCTCCATGTGCACGAGTGTATGTCAGTTTTCTGAAGTTTGCTGATTGTGGAAATTTACCTTACCATGTAATTTGCTGTTATTAATGAATGTTTATACGCAAGAAATGTCTAGAATTTCTCTTATAAGTTTGCTCTGTAATTTGTACATAAAGTGGCCATGGCCCAACCGGAAAAGGCCAATTCTTGGTCCTAGCAATGAAACTATGGACTCTAAGTAGGCTATGGCCCAAATAATATTAATAGGAATGCTCCTGCAAAAATTGAAAAAGAATAATAATAATGGGATCATAAAACGGCCAAGGCCCATCAACAAAGAGGTTGAGGTCCAAGTAAGAAACAGAGAGAAAAGGCAATAGTTACTGGGCTAGGCCCATGTAGAACACCGGAATGGACCGGGCTGAATTTGAACCACGGCGATTTCATTTCGTCATGATTTTGCCACGTAGGATAGCCACGTGGGAGCCGATGTGTCCTGCTCGGACTGCTCACGACGATTTTGGATCGTCATAGATTCATGACGTTCCTAAATCGTCGTGGATATCCATGACGTTTCCAAAAAACGTCGTTGTGGTTAATTACTGACGCTCGATTTTCAACGATTTGTTTTTCGTCATAGGATCGTCATGGATGAAATATGATGACGATTTGGTGACGAAAATAGAGTGTCATGTATCAACATATTTCTTGTAGTGAGTGTGTTCTCATACTTATCATGAAACCCGATCTCCTACATGGTTGAAACAAAATGAAAGATATACTATGGCCATTAAGGAACCAAAAAGCAAGAAATGCAATTATTCGATGACAAAACTCTCGTTTATAGTTTGTATGTTGTAGTTATTTTTATCCATTAGATTGATAATAATAATTTGTACCATTTATTAACACCTGAATAGTTGATCAGATACTCTAGAAACCACTGTCGACTTGAGGGATCTTAGTAATGATATTTAAGATAGCTAAAATAGATACTATCACATGGATATAACGCAATGCATCTAAGCAAAAAAAAACCTATGAATACATGTGAGTTCACTCTTTTATATTCTACATAATCTAGAAATCATGCTCAAATTTTCTAAGAGGCAGTCATGTAATTTCTATGGAAGGTAAACAAAAAAGTCACTTTCCTTGTAAGTATGCTCTTCGAATATAGTGTGGGCACATTTTCCATAGAAAAATATAAAATTTAGTGGAAGTGCGCCATATCTTAATATTTATCCACATTATTATGTGGTAAATTCTACTCCCTCCGATCCGATATAAGTGTCGGGGTGGTAATCAATTTTTTTTCCTGGGCCATGTGTAAATGTCCGACATTTATATGGGATCGGAGGTAGTATTAATTATAACATAATATTGTAATTTTCAAAATCGTACGGCTAGAGAATAAATTATGATTATACATAAGTAAAAATTTCTAGTATGAATAATAACCCCATCAACAATAAGAGGTTGTAATTAGGATCCCATCATACTCCTCAGTTTGTTATAGGTCTTCTCCTGAACCCTGTTTGTGAGGCCTAGGTGGGCTATCTCAACGAGGTGCAAAGTGTGAGGGGGGCGATGGAAAAGCTCCATTTGAAAATATCTTTCGCGGAAGGAATTGTTGTATTTGTGTTGGGCTAAAAGGAAGTACAATGTTTTTTTTAACAAAGTAGCTTCTTTAATATGTGGATGCGGCGACACACATATATTTTTAAAGAATATTAATATAATAAACATTGTTTATGTATTACTATGAAAAAGCCCCAGCTCAATTTGTTTCTACGTAATGGGAAAAAGGTTCCATCTAAATCTAAGTCAAAGGTTATTTTTTATGTCCAAGTCGACACTAAAATGTGCAACTTCGTTTAGTTAAATAGTGTATCATACAAAAATACATTAAATTAATTTTTTTTCACTCAATTGCGCATAGAAATTTATATTTTATTTAAGTAAAATGTGCACTTTTTGAAAATAGACCTTAACATAAAAATCTCAAGCAAGTTAGAATGAACAAATATAAAATATAAAATCTTCTAGCGACATACATGTAATTAGTCAATGATGCAGACGGGTTCGTAAGTCTAAGTAGATCATAGTTTGAGTACTACTTACGATGAGAAGACTACAAACATGCCCAACAAACTGTTTCGTGGACCATGTCAAAGGTGAAGGTCAAAATAACTTAGGAAGCCCATGGAAAGAGCAAGGAGTCCATCCTGAACCAACTCGAGTCCACGACTCGTCAAGGAAATGCCGACGCCACCGAGGAGTCAAACAGCAGGGTCATCAAGCGCCGTGGCGAAGAATTACTCATTTGGATACACATTTCTACACTTCTGCACTACTAATGAAAGAGCAAACTAGAATTCTTCTAAAGCCAACAAAGTTAGCGTACATAGAGCAACCTCCACCCTCCGGTCCAATCCATGTAATGAAATCCGAGGGTCCATAATGCTTCCATGGATTTCCATCCAATCGTACCGTTGAGAATCAATGTTTTGCCCAGTAGACCATCCCACACATGTCCTAGCTCGCCCGATCGAACATTGAATCGTCCGCACTCTCCATCCCTCTTCTTCACGTCCTAGGGTTCGGTCATCGCTGGCGCCTCCACCGTCTACACCACCGCATATGCATGGCACACCGCCCTCTACGTCCAACGCTTCGACGTTTGTGCATCCACACCAACCTCATTCTACGTAAATGTATAGATTAAATGTATAAATTGGTGGGTAATTTTACTAATGGCTCATAACTTTTAGAAGGAATGGATTTTTTTTAAGGAATAGATTGTTTTAAGAACTCTACTAGAGTGGTGTTTTTCTGAATAAGCGCATTGTAAAATAAAACGCTAGACAGCTAAGAGTTGTTCTTAGGGATTTTTGAAGCGGGACTAGCTACCCGGCTACCCACCTGTAGCAAGAAATTTCACACACCGCTCCACAAGAAAATGACCACAATCGAGTCCAAAAAGAAAAACCCACCATAACACATAGTAGAACTTTAAAGTAAATGTAAGCACTCCATAAGACGTGGTGAGCATATATTGGACAGCAAGGGGGCAATACAGACATAATACAGCCAAGTAAATATTGGTCGTTTTTCCCCCTCAAAAAAAAAAAGGGTCGTTTTTACCAGTTTTTTGTTGTTGAGAGAAGATTTTAGCAGAAGTAATAGTATGGGGCTGGTAACTGGTTAGATACGACAGTGTGACCAAACCCACGAATGTATTCCGGCCTGCAATTCGCAGGCACAGCAGCAAGGCCCATGTATCTCGCTTGTACTTCGTGGAGGCCGAGATAGGAGAGACGCGAGCCCATCTAACGTACGAGATCGTGCTCCTGTCCTGCGCACGCGGCTGCTGCGCTTCGGTTTAGTCCCACCTCGCCTGGCCAAGAGGTATCTACCGGGAGAGCCAGCTATAAGATGAGGGCGGGGTGCGACGTTGTTCGATACTTACCTGGACGGGGTCGACGGGGGATCAAGAAGCCCCGTGGCCTATGCTTGTGGCCCACATTGCACTTTGTGCGGTGCGCTTGCTTACCATCTCCCCAAGTGGGAGAATGGACGTCGTAATTTGTGTTAGAGGGGGTACGCGTTCGCGCGGCCCCTGCCAATCCTGTGAAATTAAACTTTGGTGCTCCTGTTGGCTAGTGCCGTCTTTTCTGTTTCACTACTATTTGTTCGTTAATGTTTGCTGCCTCTGTTTCTCTGATGCCCTTGCCGGTTTATTCTTATATGTCTTTTTTTGCATAACTTCCTAAGGCAGTGCCTACGTTTTCGAATAAACACGATTGTCACCTTGGCTAGACAGGCTTGCCTGCTTGTGAATCCCCAACTATTACAGTACTATTTACCACGTCAGTCCGGTCTCTGTATTTACCACTTACCAGCCTGATGTTTGTGTGTTTTACAAACGCCGGATTACCTCTTATTTCTGCAATACGCATATCTGTAGCACTGATGCCCAATGTTAAAATTCGGCGGTAAATGACGTAGTTGCTGGGTGTCTCCGTCAACAAGATTATTTATGATCAACGTCGCACACCTTGGTTACAGTTCGGAGAGTAACATTCATAGATGGTATTGTCAGCCATTAGTTTTCCCCCGCCTACGCCTAGGGATTGAAAAGAATCGGCAACCAGATATTTTGTGCAGATACATGTCTGAGCACATACCACAAGCTACAAGGTATTCCAGCACCCACATCGGTGCATGCATCTATATGGATCTACAAAAAATAACAACACTTGCCCAATGTGGACAGCTACTGGAGGCAACCAAATTAATCCAATGGCGGATTTGTAGATAGAGAAGACCATACCAACTCTTTTCTTGGCGAAAACATCATCCAGCCAAACGACTTTGTCTGAACTATGCTCAGTAAAATTTGTTTGTTGTCGGGTTAGTTTTGATACCTCTGCTTGCAGAAAGTTCTGGTTCTGCAACATTTGGTTCTGGAGGCCCACCATACCCTGCTGCTGCTGGAAAATCTCGGTCACCTCCTTGCATGTTCCCATATAGCCCCTGCTGCTGCATTCCCATCATGCTGGAGGCATTTGTGCGGCCGTGCCTCCAAACCATACACTGAAGCGAGAAACGATGGGGAAATTCGCTCAAGGCTTTATCTTCAATATTATCAAGCTAAGCTAGTGACGGTTAAGGAGGATTTTTCACCGTGATTAAAAAGTAGGACGATATAAAATACAATACAAGGATTTGCAGTTGTGGATCATGTACATTTGAAGCTTTCCGCTTGCGCCGCTATTTCAAACACTAAAGAGCTAGAGACTTGCACCGGAGAAAATCGAATATATCCAGAGCAGCAAAGCACTAAAGGTTGGTGCATCCAGCATTTTCCAAGTCTAATTGGTTTGGCAATGCCGAATTATGTTCCAAAGTTAACTGAACCATAAAGAATTAATGTTATCTTCTGAACCATGACCAGTGTGCGGTTTTATACAAGGCAAGCTATTTTCCTAGCAGTAGTCCGGTGTGCATATCTTTTGAGTTTAGCACCAACTATGCAGGCGATGACACAGATACAGTATAGCTGTACAAAATAATGTGTCTCCATTTTATCACTTGGAAAGGTACAATTTCTATCAATTTATTAACAATGAAAAAAGCTTTAAAAAGGGTGAAACTGTACGTAGTTTGTCAGTCATCAGTTGGGATGGATGACTCCTCTGAGGAAGCCGAAATTGCTTTGCAATCATAAGAAAACAATATTATAGTTTATAAATACAAGACCGATTTAATACACGTGCAAAAAATAAGGCACAGAAATTGCGACTACTGTTGCCAATCCAATCTACTGCCTACCACTACCAGCACCTACTTTATTGCCTGATACCCCAAGCCTACCAATTACGAGTTCTACTTGCGAAAGTTATCTGCCAGTCTCAGACTAGCCAGCTATGAGCCATGCAAGTAAGAAATCCATGTAATCATATAGTTATCCTAATTAACCATTTTCCTGCCTCCATTGTAGTAACAAAAAGGCATCAAGGGCAAAGATTCCTAACTTTTGTAACTGCACGATGTTTGCAATGAATATACAGTATGCAGTGCACTATACTGTGTTTCAACAAAATACATCTGAAGTCAAAGCAACTTGGAGATAACGAATAAGAAGCATTTACCTGCATTTGTGGCAAGACTGACTGATTGCATTGTCCCAGCTATGTTTTCCATCTAAAAATTTAAAAATAGGCAGTTCAATCAACACAGAAATATGTTCAAAATATCCAGCAGACAGAATAAATTCAAATCTTTCTTGCATGAGCTTATGAATGTAAAATACATAAGAGTCCAATTATCCTTTCAGAACAACAAACTTATTTTTCTCACAAATTACAAGAAGAAAGGTGTTATCTAACCATTTGTGAGTTTGAAGATGTTTGGGCAGCAGTAAACATTGTACTGTTTGCAGCTTCAGTGAACTGGCCCAAATGGGTTCTCAGCTGATTTCCTTGGTTCAATTGGCTCTGGGCCATGCCCGGTTGCATGCGTGCAGCCTGCAACTGCCTATTCTGAAACTGTGTCAGGGCTCCTTTGTTATACTGCATCTGCTGTTGGTCAGGAACCTAGCAAAGGATTTTAACAGCAAGTTATCAGGTTTGTGAAACTAAAAACATTTCTGGGTGCAGAAAATATAGAAAACAGAAGGCGTTCAATGGTAAAATTTCCTGTGCTTTTTGTTGATCTTGCCCCTGTAAATCTTGTAACTGAGAAACTGTATTCTACAAGAAAAGTGTGGATTCTGTGAGCACTAAACCAGTTTGAAGTAAATGGTATAGAATTATTGCAAGTTATTAGATTAGAAAAGTCAAAGAATTATGCTAAGAAAATACTCCCTCCGTTCCAATGAACAAGGCGCACACGCTTTAATCCATATATATAATAGTATTTGGTATAAAATCAATATCATTAGAAAGTGTTTTTCAATACGAATATAACAATGTCAAATTTGCACTATATAGTCAAGATATTGTTACTCAAATCTTTCGGTCAAAGTTTGTCTTGAAATGCGTGTGCGCCTTATTCATAGGAACGGAGGTAGTATACAACATGCTGCCACCACCACAAGCATGAAAAAACTTCTATAGAATTAAAAGGAAAATTTATCTTACCTGAGCCAAGTGGGAGAATGGACGTCGTAATTTGTGTTAGAGGGGGTACGCGTTCGCGCGGCCCCTGCCAATCCTGTGTAATTAAACTTTGGTCCCTGTGACTGTTGGCTAGTGCCGTCTTTTCTGTTTCACTACTATTTGTTCGTTAATGTTTGCTGCCTCTGTTTCTCTCATTGCTTCCCTATGGCAGTGCCTACGTTTTCGAATAAACCAACGATTGTCAATTTGTGACCTTGGCTAGACAGGCTTAAAACGTTGCGAGGCTTGGTGAAGTGCCTGCTTGTGAATCCCCAACTATTACTGTACTATTTACCTCGACAGTCCGGTCTCTGTATTTACCAGCCTGATATTTGTGTGTTTTACAAACACCGGAATACCTCTTATTTCTGCAATACGCATATCTGTAGCACTGATGCCCAATGTTAAAATTCGGCGGTAAATGACGTAGTTGCTGGGTGTCTCCGTCAACAAGATTATTTATGATCAACGTGGCACACCTTGGTTACAGTTCGGAGAGTAACATTCATAGATGGTATTGTCAGCCATTAGTTTCCCCCCGCCTACGCCTAGGGATTGAAAAGAATCGCCAACCAGATATTTTGTGCAGATACATGTCTGAGCACATACCACAAGCTACAAGGTATTGCACCGACATCGGTGCAAGCATCTATATTGATCTACAAAAAATATCAACACTTGCCCAATGTGGACAGCTACTAGAGGCGACCGAATCCAATGGCGGTTTTGTAGATGGAAAAGACCATAGCAACTCTTTTCTTGGCAAAAACATCATCCAGCCCAAACGACTTTGTCTGAACTATGCTCAGTAATTTGTTCGTTGTCAGGTTAGTTTTGCTACCTCTGCTTGCAGAAAGTTCTGGTTCTGCAACATTTGGTTCTGGGCCTGGGGCCCACCATACCCTGCTGCTGCTGGAAAATCTCGGTCACCTCCTTGCATGTTCCCATATAGCCCCTGCTGCTGCATTCCCATCATGCTGGAGGCATTCGTGCGGCCGTGCTCCAAACCATACACTGAAGCGAGAAACGATGGGGAAATTCGCTCAAGGCTTTATCTTCAATATTATCAAGCTAAGCTAGTGACGGTTAAGGAGGAGTTTTCACCGTGATTAAAAAGTAGGACGATATAAAATACAATACAAGGATTTGCAGTTGTGGATCATGTACATTTGAAGCTTTTCGCCTGCGCCGCTATTTCAAACACTACAGAGCTAGAGACTTGCACCGGAGAAAATCGAATATATCCAGAGCAGCAAAGCACTAAAGGTCGGTGCATCCAGCATTTTCCTAGTCTAATCGGTTTGGCAATGCCGAATTATGTTCCAAAGTTTACTGAAAATAAATAATTAATACTCCCTCCGATCCATATTAATAGGTGCTGAAGTGGATGTATCTAGCAATAAAACATGTCTAAATACATCTACTTCAACACCTATTAATATAGATCGGAGGGAGTATTATCTTCTGAACCATGACCGGTGTGCGGTTTTATACAGGGCAAGTTATTTTCCTAGCAGTAGTCCGGTGTGCATATCTTATGACTTTAGCACCAACTATGCAGGCGATGGCACAGATACAGTATAGCTGTACAAAATATTGTATATCCATTTTATCACTTGGAAAGGTACAATTTCTATCTTTATTAACAACGAAAAAAACTTATAAAGGGTGAAACTGTACGTAGTTTGGTCAGTCATCAGTTGGGATGGATGACTCCTCTGAGGAAGACCAAACTGCTTTGCAATCATAAGAAAACAATATTATAGTTTATACATATAAGACCGGATTTAATGCGCGTGCAAAAATAAGGCACAGCAATTGCGACTACTGTTGCCAATCCAATCTACTGCCTACCACTACCAGCACCTACTTTATTGCCTGATACCCCAAGCATACCAATTACGAGTTCTACTTGTGAAAGTTATCTGCCAGTCTCAGACTAGCCAGCTATGAGCCATGAAAGTAAGAAATCCATGTCATCGTATAGTTATCCAAATTAACCATTTTCCTGCCTCCATTGTAGTAACAAAAGGCATCAAGGGCAAAGATTCCTAACTTTTGTAACTGCACGGTATTTGCAATGAATATACCGTATGCAGTGCACTATACTGTGTTTCAACAAAATACATCTGAAGTCAAAGAAACTTGGAGATAACGAATAAGAAGCATTTACCAGCATTTGTGGCAAGACTGACTGCATTAGCCCAGGTCTGTTTTCCATCTAAAATTTTAAAAATAGGCAATTCAGTCAACACAGAAATATGTTCAAAATATCCATCAGACAGAATAAATTCAAATCTTTCTTCATGAGCTTCTGAATGTAAAATACATAAGAGTCCAATTATCCTTTCAGAAGAATAAACTTATTTTTCTCACAAATTACAAGAAGAAAGGTGTTATCTAACCATTTGTGAGTTTGAAAATGTTTCGGCAGCAGTAAACATTGCACTGTTGGCAGCTCCAGTGAACTGGCCCAAATGGGTTCTCAGCTGATTTCCTTGGTTCAATTGGCTCTGGGCCATGCCCGGTTGCATGCGTGCAGCCTGCAACTGCCTATTCTGAAACTGTGTCAGGGCTCCTTTGTTATACTGCATCTGCTGTTGGCCAGGAACCTAGCAAAGGATTTCAAGTTATCAGGTTTGTGAAACTAAAAACCTTTCTGGGTGCAGAAAATATAGAAAACAGAAGGCTTTCAATGGTAAAATTTCCTGTGCTTTTTGTTGATCTTGCCCCTGTAAATCTTCTATCTGAGAAACTGTATTCTACAAGAAAAATGTGGATTCTGTGAGCACTAAACCAGTTTGAAGTAAATGGTAAAAAATTATCGCAAGTTATTAGAATAGAAAAGTCACAGAATTATGCTAAGAAAATATACAACATGCTGCCACCACCACAAGCATGAAAAAACTTCTTTAGAATTAAAAGGAAAATTTATCTTACCTGAGCCAGCATTCCAGCAGCTGTTGGCCTCAGCTGTTGCTGCTGTTGATATAGCAGTTGCTGTTGCTGAGATGCTCGCATCATCTTTTGCTTCTGCTGCTGTTGAGATAGCAGCTGCTGCTGCTGAGATGCTTGCATCATCTTTTGCCTCTGCAATCATCACAATGGTGCCTGGCCTAGGGGAGTTAGCATACAGCATTGGAGGAGTGGAAACATTCTCAAATTAGGGGTTCCTGCAGTTCCAGGTGATGGAGCAGATCTGCCAAGTCCTCCAGATGGCTGCATGAAGCAGTATGAACGTCACATATCTTTAAAAAATTCAGATTGATGATTGCTATCCCCAGTTATTAAATAAAATCATGTTTTGATGTACGACAGAAGGTAAAACAGGAAAAGAGGACATTGGAGAGAACACTAATATCATGCAAAAAAAGAAGCACACGCGTGCATTGTAAAACCTCCCTTCTATAACTCTCTTGCTTTCAATCAAATGAGCAATAATATGTACCTCTTCTAATTTCATACTAGTTGGAAGTTCTAATATTGATACCACACAGTCCTGCAATGGATTTCCCTGTGCGCTGGCACCATTAGGTGCAAATGCTGATGTATTTCTGGGATAGGCACCTGCAGATATAACTAACTGTTAGACGATGATACTGGAGTATTTTACGCCAGACGCCTTCAACTCGAATGGCTATGGTGCAGTAACTACCAGCCATTCACGCATAGTTCTTAGGCGATAGCAAAAAGCCTAGCACTTAATCACGCATAAGTGTGCGCTTTGGTCAGAGAAGTGCAAGGGCAATGGCAAAAAGCATAATTACCGCCTAGCGCCTTCTTGAACTTTGATTCATGGTATAAGAAAATTCTAATAGAGCATGAAAAATTGTCAAAACATCAGAAGATCTAACCATACCGGAATTATCACCAAAATTATGGGCACCATCTCCAGTAGATAGTACTTCCATGAAATGATAGGCAGAGCAGAATGCATCTGCCTTTGGCGGACTCCCGGTATCCGTAATCCCGAGAGTCAGGCTATTTCATCATTGAGGTCATAATAAGAATAGGAGAAACAACGGAGCTGTTTATTTTAGAAGTCAAATAAGCATTAACATCTTTTCACTTTCACCATAATTTGCTGCCGCTCTAAGAAGGGTTTCTTGTTCCTGCATCTTTGCAGCTTGTACCTTGTCCAATGGAGGACCAAGACTTGCCCCCTGGCGGGTTTCTAGACCATAAGTCTTGCGGCACTCAGCAACTAATCTCTCAGCAGTTTCACATGCACTTCCAATCATCATTATCCGAGCCTGAATTGGGTGTTTAGCGTGCATGTGTTATACTTAACATCTGCTGGAGATAGTACTTCCATGAAATGACTAGGCAGAGCAGAATGCATCTGCCTTTGGCGGACTCCCGGTATCCGTAATCCCGAGAGTCAGGCTATTTCATCATTGAGGTCATAATAAGAATAGGAGAAACAACGGAGCTGTTTATTTTAGAAGTCAAATAAGCATTAACATCTTTTCACTTTCACCATAATTTGCTGCCGCTCTAAGAAGGGTTTCTTGTTCCTGCATCTTTGCAGCTTGTACCTTGTCCAATGGAGGACCAAGACTTGCCCCCTGGCGGGTTTCTAGACCATAAGTCTTGCGGCACTCAGCAACTAATCTCTCAGCAGTTTCACATGCACTTCCAATCATCATTATCCGAGCCTGAAAGGAATAGCAGCAAGTCCCATATTATTTAACGGGCAGCCAACAGATCAACCAACTAGAGTGTAATGCAGGTTTACATCTTCCACGCTGCAAAGCACCTTTAACTTGTCGATTTGCAAAGGTATGATAGGATTATTATGCCAGACTACAACTGCTCCCTCTTTGTAGTTTCCTCAATTTCCATCTCAGGTAAGAGCTTTGATGACAGCATTACCGGTAGTATTGCAGGTGCAATACTCATACAGGTCAAACAAGAAAAATGATCTAATACTAGTTGCTAATGAAGAACGATTGTATGTATCGACAATAAGAGACACGGGAAGACTAAAATTTAAAGCATCACAACCACCTAGAGCGGTCCAGATCGAACTACCATTTTGGTAATTGATTCGATATTGATTCCTATCATACTTCTTTATCTCATAAAAAACTTACCAGACAACGACAGTATATGAAACTGAGCAGGGTTATTCGCGTTAGAGTATTTATTTCCACGCTGAACCGAAATTGGTATCTACGGGTTCATTTACCGTATCTCTTGAAATTGAAATCAGCATATCTAAATCAGGAAAAGTTCCAATTGAGTAACCATAAACACCATTGTGTCGAGCTAAAAGGTTATCGGCGTTGACGTTCTTGGGGTACACAATGAAGCCCTTGTTCACCTTGTTGACGTCCTCCACGATGTTGAAGAGACCACTACCACGCCAAAGCCATGGCCATACTGTACCAGTCAGTCAGAAAGGGAGAGATTTGTATTAGAGGAGAGATTTGTATCAGAAAGGGAGCTCTATGCATAATATCATCATCACTAAGACAAGAAAAGGAATTATTAGAGGAGAGATTTGTACCTTCAAGGTTTCTTGCCATTGCATGAGTTCTAGCTCTATCTTCTACTCTCACCTGAGTAGTCTCTCTGTCCTCAATCCTTGAGCTGCATCTAACGGGTTGATTAATATGTTCTGTAGTCTTCACTCCTTTGGTCAGTCTCTCCAGTATTTTCCATCTCCTGTGTCAAAATCACTGCAGGTTGTGATCCATCCAGAGGAATAACTTCAGCACGCCCAGAAGCAGGTAGGGAAAAACAGTATTGCCTCTTGGGATATAAGGGACATCTGTGTCCATATCTGAATCTTGGTCTTCCTCATCAGATGAGAACTTTTCACCCAAATGTCCATCTTCTTCATTATGATGTTCTTGCCTCTCATATTCTTGCCCTTCTTACTCAGCAATGGGGTCCAAGATGTTCCTGTATTTTTGTTTTGTTGTCTCCACCTTGTCACTACCATTATTTACAAGCTTGCAAATGAAAGTTCTAAAAGCAACATCCTCCTCTTGATTTACTTATTCAGGAGGTATATCACCCCCACAACCTTCCTCTTGTTCCACCTCCTCTACAACAGTTTCAGGTAAGATTGCCTCCAAGACAGAAGGAGCAAATACTAGTGCGATTTGCTGCTGCACTTCACCGACAGAATTAGAGTTCTGCATGTTTTGAGCAGTATTGTGTGGCATTCCCCCTACCATAGTTGTTACCATAATATACTTGATTGATTCTTGTACCAAATGAAACACTATTAGAGGAAGAAGACTGGCCAATCTCAAAAACTGAAGATGCAATCTCTTTCCCCTTCCCCCTGGTTCTTGAGTGCCTGCATGTATATTATCATACCGAGTTCCAACACTATTGTTCAGAAAGCAGTTCTGACCATTCCTTCCATTAGTTATCTAACCATTTCTGTTACTGTTGTTTGTCCCAGAGCCAGGAACCATCCCCCCCATTGAGATTATTATTCTATGCCACTCCACCTTCACCTTGAGTCTCCTTAACAGCCAGAGTGTAAACTTGTTTAGGATCAACTAAGGGTTCAAACAATTCCCTAGTATATTGAAATTCATAGAAGGCCCCTCTCATCTCGGCTTCTCTTGTATTTGGTACCAAAGAAACATCTCTGCAGCCCATTTTCACCCTGACATAGCTATAATTCCTAATAGTGTTTTTATCAAGAGCCAAAGGCTTGCCTGCAAGCCCTGCCACATACTCCCTCCGTTCCATATTACATGACTCTCAAATAGATGTATCTAATACTAAAATATGTCTAGATACATCTATGTGGGAGTCATCTAATATGGGACGGAGGGAGTAGAAGATGACATACCTCTGTCTGTATTTCATAGGAATACCCTTGATTATGTACCATGCCTCCTCCAACATAGCGACATGAGCAATATCTCCAGACCACTTCTTAATTTCCAACAAGACATCAGGCTTTGTTTGTGCCAAAGTGTGAAAGTTCCTCTAGGCTCTTAGCATTAGGAAAACGCATTTGGAATTCATTTTCAGAGACCATTTTCGCATAAAAGCGCCGGTTTATCTGCATGTAGCCTCTCCAGTTATAACTTTCAGCATTGCATGACGAAGGGCTTCCTGAGATCTAACCTTCAATTCTTCGGTTGGAGTAGAATCGAACCCTTCCTCTAAATCAGAGCATCCAAAGAAAGGAGTTGTGTATTCCCATGGATCTCCATTCTGACAGACTGCAAGACCGTGTAACCCTCCACAACAACTACATCTTCCTCCTAGCACTCCCCCAATTTCATCAACCCCTAAATTGAGGACATCAGACGCATGATTAACACCAGGCATGGGTACACAGAACCCTGCCCGACGTTTGTCCCTTAACTGATTGTTCGTGACAAGCACATTCAGATGAATCGTTTCTGTCACACCCAACACAAGGGCGCTGGATTGAACAACGGGAACATTTGACTGAACAGAAGGGATAATGACTAGAGGATTAGCAACTAGGTCTCTCCTGTTCGAGGGGTTATGGTTAGAACGAGTCTCACTAGATGTAGAATTTGCCGCAGCAGTTGATTCAGAGGCCACCGAAGCGGAGCACACCCATGTCATCTCTTGACGATAACTCCACCGATCTCGACCTGTGACGTTGTCCGCTTCCCGGCGGCGCTGCTCCACCAATGCACGCTCCCTGTCCAGATGCTCAGACTCCCGCGTCCTGGCTAATCTGCGCTGCTCTTCTTCTTGTCTCTTCAAATCCTCCCTGCACCGTGCATCCACTTCATCTCTGCGGCGCTCTTCTGATCTACACCTGTCTTCGTCGTGGCGTTTGTCTTCCTCCCTGAGACGCTCCTCTTCACGGAACCGATCTCCTTCCCTTCGATCTCCTTCATTCCCCAGCCTCGATATGGCACCATACGGCCCTGGCCGGAAGTTGTTCTGTGGTGGAGACCGTCTAGGTCCTCCATAGCCACCTCCTCCAACTCTCCCACCGCGACCTCTTGAAAGTAAAGTATGGGCACCTAGAGGAGGGGTGAATAGGTGCTACGACCAATTTTAATTTTTCTTTTGATTTAGGCTTGACACAAAGGTAAATTCTCTAGATAATGCAACTAAGGTGAATTTACCTATTCAACAAGGATAACAATAATCACAATGCAAGTAGTAAAGTAAGAGAACAAGGTAACTGAACTGGAGCACGCGGAGACACGATGTAATCCCGAGTTCCTCCTTGTTAAGGGAGTATGTCTCGTTGGAGGCGTGTGAGCTCTCCATAAAGGCCTACTCAACGCCACAAAGGCATCACCCTATTCTCCGATGAACTCCGCCACAAAGGCCTAGTTCACCTTCCACTATTGAACCCCTTTGAGGCGGGGATCGAGTCCTTTACAAACAACTTGGGGCACACACCCACAACCAAATTGGGGGCTCCCAAATCTTCTTGAATCACCAACAAGTATCAAGATGCCTAGGTTCTCCACAAGAGGAAGCCCTAGGCTAGATCCCTCAAGCTAGAGAGAGGGAAATGAAGAACGGCTCGATGAAGATATAGATCGGGGCCTTCTCCTTCAATCCTCCAAAGATCTTCAAGATTGGGTGGAGGAATGGGGAGTTATGAGGGATTTGGTGAGATCTTAAATGCTATTGAATGCTAAGGGGAAGAACTAGATCTCAAGGAAGAAGATGAGGGGTATTTATAGCCCCTCCCCAAAACTAGCCGTTTTGCAGGATTTTGGGACCGGAATATCCGGTCAGCTGTTCTGCTCGAGTCCTGTTGACTTTGACCGGAATATCTGGTTGCCCGTGAATAATCCGGTACCAATAATCCGGCTCGTCTCTGTCCCGCACAGGCAACCGTACTGGATATTCTGGATCCTCCGGAATAATCCGGTACCAATAATCCGGTCCATCTCTGTCAGCTTTTTCTCCAGTCCTTAGCAGTTTTCGAGCAAAAACTCCACAACCGGAATATCCGGTCTGAGATGAATAATACGGTACCAAATATCCGGCTCACCTCTGTCCCGAAAATGGTCCGAATTTTTCCTAACCGCAATATCCGGCTCCTCCGAATAATCTGGTTCCAATAATCTGGTTGACTTATGTCTCAAATCTCTCAGGCCAAACTTCACCGATCTTTTCGGTGATCGATGCCGATGTTAAGTATAAAACATGCACGCTAAACACCCAATATAACAACCAAAGGAGCAGATAGTACTTCTCCAGTAGATAGTACTTCCATGAAATGACTAGGCAGAGCAGAATGCATCTGCCTTTGGCGGACTCCCGGTATCCGTAATCCCGAGAGTCAGGCTATTTCATCATTGAGGTCATAATAAGAATAGGAGAAACAACGGAGCTGTTTATTTTAGAAGTCAAATAAGCATTAACATCTTTTCACTTTCACCATAATTTGCTGCCGCTCTAAGAAGGGTTTCTTGTTCCTGCATCTTTGCAGCTTGTACCTTGTCCAATGGAGGACCAAGACTTGCCCCCTGGCGGGTTTCTAGACCATAAGTCTTGCGGCACTCAGCAACTAATCTCTCAGCAGTTTCACATGCACTTCCAATCATCATTATCCGAGCCTGAAAGGAATAGCAGCAAGTCCCATATTATTTAACGGGCAGCCAACAGATCAACCAACTAGAGTGTAATGCAGGTTTACATCTTCCACGCTGCAAAGCACCTTTAACTTGTCGATTTGCAAAGGTATGATAGGATTATTATGCCAGACTACAACTGCTCCCTCTTTGTAGTTTCCTCAATTTCCATCTCAGGTAAGAGCTTTGATGACAGCATTACCGGTAGTATTGCAGGTGCAATACTCATACAGGTCAAACAAGAAAAATGATCTAATACTAGTTGCTAATGAAGAACGATTGTATGTATCGACAATAAGAGACACGGGAAGACTAAAATTTAAAGCATCACAACCACCTAGAGCGGTCCAGATCGAACTACCATTTTGGTAATTGATTCGATATTGATTCCTATCATACTTCTTTATCTCATAAAAAACTTACCAGACAACGACAGTATATGAAACTGAGCAGGGTTCTTCGCGTTAGAGTATTTATTTCCACGCTGAACCGAAATTGGTATCTACGGGTTCATTTACCGTATCTCTTGAAATTGAAATCAGCATATCTAAATCAGGAAAAGTTCCAATTGAGTAACCAGAAACACCATTGTGTCGAGCTAAAAGGGTTCTCGGCGTTGACGTTCTTGGGGTACACAATGAAGCCCTTGTTCACCTTGTTGACGTCCTCCACGATGTTGAAGAGCTCCATGCCACCACTACCACGCCAAAGCCATGGCCATACTGTACCAGTCAGTCAGCAAGCGATCATGCAAAGGTAATACTACTAGCACACACAGATGGCAACGGAGGGGATGGGGAGGGGGGGTACCACTTGGGGGAGGCGTTGGGGTTGGTGCGGGTGATAGTGTCGAATTCCTCGAGGATGCGGGAGATGGCCTGGTAGAGTCCCACGGTGCGCGGCCGCATGCCCTCCAGGTTCAGCTGGTTCTGTACCTCTGAGTTCACCCGCTCCGCCCGGGGAGCCGGCGGCTAAGTTAGATGCTGCTTATGCTGCTCTCCCTCCCCGGCGGCACAAGCCGCCGCTGCGTCTATCGCCGGAGCTGGGTGGATGGGGAGGTCGAATAGGAAGCGCGTCAGCCGTCAGGGATCGTCGGGGCGGAGAAGAGCTTCAGCTAGGGGATCGGTCTGACAGGTGGGTCCGGAACATAACTGTCAGTCGAGTCCTCTTCAGCTCTTCAACACCGTGAGTCCGTGACCGAAAGAGAGTACGGACTACGGAGTACAAAGCGAGTGGAGATTTCTGGCTCCCAGCACCGGTCATTTTTGTGTTTTTTTTATAAGAAAAATATAGTTTAATTTTTTTTGTAAAAGTCTGAAAAAAATCTAATGATGTATTACACAAACGTGTAAAATTTTAGTTTGAAAATCTTTGTATTCTATGTCATTTTTGTGTAGATTAAAATAGAAAGTATTTAAAAATAATTTGTACTCCCTATGTCCCAAATTAGATGACTTCCACATAGATGTATCTAGACATATTTTAGTACTAGATACATATATTTGAGAGTCATCTAATACAGAACGGAGGGAGTACATGTTTGTGGAATACATCACTGAGAATAGCCAAGATTTTTTTCAGATTTTTCTTAAACTTATAATTTTTTTTTCCAGAAATCTAGGATCACTTATACTCGGAAACCAAAATGACTTTCCTGTACAAAACATTTTTTTTGTAAGACCGTGAGTACAAAACCTATCTTCAAGCTTTACATGAAATTCACTTTGGCTCCGGGTGTTTAAAATATAATTATAAATATAAGAAAATTTGAAATAAAATTTAACGGGTCAATCCGACATTTTTATGGCCAGTTGTAAAAAATACATAAGATGTCTCATTATATGTCCAATTTAATATAAACTTTTGCCTTTTTCTACAAGCCAAAAAAATGTAGCTTTTTTGTATAACAACTTTATAAACACATTGCATGATAAGATCTATGCCTGAGCTTTTTTCCCCAAACTTTTGACATTTCTAAATGTGTTTAAAAGACATTTCAAATAAATAAAAAAGTGTATATGCACCCAGGAGCCGCAACACCACTCCTGACAGATATTGGCAAACTTAATATACCAACCAAACATGGACACATGGTGTATATTCATTGGAGTGGAAAGTAGTCATGATGCGTAGGGCTAGCTAATAGTGACTCATGCTCTCGGTCGAAATTCTGACTGGTAGCACTAGTGCGTGTCAGAACGAGCCGCACATGAGAGAGAGGGAAGAAGTGGAGATGAGGATCGCTGCTACCACACTCCATATCCACCGCCAAAGTCCAAATCAACTCCACCGCGTTGGCCCAAATCGCCGCATGCAGCCCTGCTCTCTCAATGTTTGGCCTCCGCCACCCATGGCATTCCCTCAAAGGTCCACCTCCACCACATTGTCTTTGTCACGGACACACTTGCACCTACCACCCTGAGTGAATTGCACGTCGGCGGCTCACTCTAGCCTCGATGACGTCTTCTCCACCGTGGAGTCGCGTCGACACCGGATCGGTCTGGTGGATGGGTAGGAGCAGAGAATATCAGGTGACGCATGAGCGAATGGGCATCATGAGGATGAAAAGAGTTGGAAGGGAAGGAGAATTAGGGCGCATATGTGGATGGAGCCCACAAGGAGACGGTGTCCGGGAACCCTAACTCTCTCCCTCTCCCTCGCGTGGCGGCGCCGCGCCTTCCCTACCGCCGCCGTCGCCGGGCAAAGCCCCGGTGGCGCGGCGGCGGCGACGGCTTATCCTCTCCTTCTACTGGGTCAGTTGTGAGGCGGAGGCGCGACGACCTCGGCGAGCCACGGTGGCTGCAGGCGGCGGCGTTATCGTACGGCGGCGGCGACGGAAGCCGGGCCTCTGGGCTTCAGGCGATGTTCTCCTGCCCACGGTGATGCCTCGTCGGTCTACCATGGTGCCTCCCGTGGGCCGCTTCTGCTTCACGAGGGCGCCTAGGGTTTCTTCCCTAGGCATGGTGGTGGTGGTCTCCCCTTTCGCCGGAGGAGAGCGGACAGTATTGTTGCTAGGTTGGCGGATCTCGCGATCCGTCATCTTGTCCCCAATGGCGAGGCGTGGCTGCCGGTGAAAGCTGGCTGGACTTCGGTCATGGCGGACGATGGCGTCACCGTGTCGTCGCTACCTTGTTGAAGGCATCGTTCATGCAGCCTGCTGGGAGTCGTTTCGCAGCGTCAGGGCTGCGAGACACCAGAATAAAGGTGGTGGTCCTAGGGTTTCCCATCGCGCTAGGACGAAGATCTCGGAAGCCGGGGTGTCGACCCGCAATAAACATGAGTGTAGGTCCTCTTTGATCAAGCCGGAGTGTCGACCCGGAAGTCTCCGCCGGCGAACTCCCTTGGGAGATGCCTAGAGATTGCTGGATCGGTGGAATTCGGTCGCAATGCATGGTCATCGAAGGTGAGATTGGAGGAATAGCAATGATGTTTGGAGTCTTTGCATCAATGGAGATATGGCTTGGAGTTACAAGATTCATGGCAGCCGTATGTAAGAGGGGGCGACAACATGCATGAAGTCCAAAGTCCTACCTTTCAGGGTGAAAGCCCAAGGTCTGGCCTTAATTGGTTGTGTCTGGCACTGGTCTTCATGGAGCCGTTGTTTTGAGAGCGAGGATTATCTTCACGGTGAAAACCCAAGGTCTGGCCTTAATTGGTTGTGCCTGACACCATTCTTCTTGGAGACGTTGTTTTCGAAGAGATGGACATCAGCTGTTGTTTAGGTGGTGGTTGTGCGGATACCACGAGGACTGTAACTGTGTAGAGGGACTTTTCTTTTTATTTGTTCTTTTTATTGTCTTTCGGCTGTGTGCATCCATTGCGTTGTTGCAGAGGCCGGGTGTAATTTGTATCTCCGCGATATTAATATACTTCCCTTTATTAAAAAAAAAGGAGACGGTGTCCATGTTAACCTAATAAAGAGCGCCACAACAAGAAGCAGCAAAATCAAACAACACTAGATCTTGCCTTCAGACCCCTCCCTCCGGCGATAAAGCCAAAGACTAACAAACAACCGAAGACGTCTACAGCAAGCACGACTACCCCTACTACCACAACTACTATATTTTAGTTTATTTCTTGTAAATTTGGTACTCCCTATATTTTGATTCATTCAAATTATGCAATTATAATTGGAATTACAATTTTGTTATATTGTGCGTACATTTTTTTTGTATGTACAATAGGATGATGTCAGCATGAGAAAATGAAGAAACATAGTATTGTCTTCCCTTGGTTAAGCGATAATCTCTTTAGGGCATGTACAATGCGGTGATGTAAGCCTTTCCTTATAATTTTAGCGTATGGCTTTTGCTTATTTAGAGGAGAGGGAATAAAGAAATATGTTGCCTTCACTTACCTAAGGGATGATCTCTTAATAATTAAGAGAAGGATATTTTTTATCTTACATTTTTTCTTTTCTTAACAACACAATTTCACACTTAAATTTAATTATTTCTCTTTAATTGCTAGACATGGCATAAAGAGATAATGCATTGTACGACTCACATTTATTTCCTTCTCTACATTACGTGGAGAGATAAGAGAAAACTCGCCTTCCCTACCATTGTACATGCCCCTACAATCAATGCCCCTACAATTAAGAAATGGTAATGTTTTTCATTATACCATATACCTTCCCTTGGAGTGACGCCGGCCTTCTCTTAGAGCTGCCACGCCGGATTTTTTCTTAGTTAGAAAAGAGAAAATTAAGAGAAATAATGTTGTATTCTCTTAACTAAGGGATGATCTCTTAGATAATAAGAGAAGGCTATTTTCTCCATTGCACTATGTGTCTTCTCTTAAAAACACAATTTCAGACCAAAAAATAATAATAATTAATTGCTAGAGATCACAATAAGAGATAATGCATTGTAGTACTTATATATTTTGACTTCTCTAAATGATGTGGATAGTTAAGAGAAGGCGTGCCTTATCTTCCATTATGCACGATAACATAGTTTCCACTAATACATAATTGATATTCATTAATTATCAGGGATGATAATATGAGATATTGCATTTTAGGACCTATATTTATTGCCTTCTCTATATGGTGTGGAGGACTAAGGGGCACTTGTTTTATTTAGCATTGTATACATGCCTTTTGGGAAAATCATACCCCAATTTTGTGGGTCAAAATTGGATCTGTATCATTAAAAGCCATATATACCATCACAAGATTCATCTTTGAAGGTCGTCACGTTACTAGTTTTTACCACTCTGTATTTTAGTTTCCTGTTTACCCTACGGCTCGTACTCGTGCACGGGGATCGCCTCGGTGGAGTGCCTCCCTCCCCGGCGAAGCCAGCTCCTGTCGGCCAAGGAGAGAAAGGGACCAGAAAAAAATTGTCCTACGTAACACGGAGTATCTACTATGAAGGTATGGGCCAGGACAGATCTGATCGTTACTAATATGAAGCGTAGAAGGAGTGTCGATGATGATGTCGGTGATGCTTCATGAAGAGTCCCATGGCTAAGCCTAGTGGTGGGACTGTTGCCGATCCCCCGTATCCCACCTTATGGATCAAGCAGAGTGAGGGTATCATGTGGTAACCCTCTAAGAGCTCTCACACATATGTCCGTCAAAGTCTTGCAGCGCTTCGCCATTCAGGGCTAGGCACCGCGGGTTCACAATTGAGATGGAGAGATCCCAACACATGGGAAAGAGAGGAGAGAGATTAGAGTTAGGTGTAATCAAGAAATGATCATGCTCTCGCAATTAGAAGAAGCCCTAAACCAAATAGAGGGTCTCTGATTAGAAGGTCTAGTACAATTAGAGATGTTCTAGTTAGAGGCTACAATCCAATTATAGAGGTTCTAATTCAATTAGAGGGTCTTTAATTCTGAGAGAGGGAGGGAGAGAGAGAGAGAGAGAAGCCCGAAAGCCAAATTGATATTCCTCAAAGGAGGAGGGGTGGGGATTATATAGGTGGCCTCAAGGGAGACCTCCCACCGGAGGGGGAGGGGGGTGGGAGCCACAAGGGCAATCTGCACCCCTCCCCTAGGTGGAATCGGATTGGACTCGTTTTGGAGTCCAATTCCCTCTCCACTTCCCCTTTTCCTTTTCCACCTCATTTATTTATCAAATAAACCAGGGGAAATCCCGGGGGATGGTGGTGCACAATGTGAGGCCATAATGCCCACCTGGCATCCCCCCAAAATTGGGTTCGGCCAGAGGAGGGAAACTATCCCCCTCCGGCAACCCCCTCCCCCCTTTATGGAAAGTCCTCAGAAACTCTTCTGAAACCATATAATCCCTATAGATAAAATAATCGACTCTATCTAACAATGTTATAAATATATTATAACATCTCTTGTACATTGCATGCCCCTCTGCGCTTGCTCCGTAAAGCATGCAAAGTATTTCTCTCTCATAGTAACTTCTCCGAAACGACTCTGATTGATACCGGACTTGTTTGTGATATCGTAACGACATCGACCAATACTTATTGATGTCAGAAACATATTTTCGATAAGCCAGGACATCCCACGTCCTCCGTAATCTCCCTTGAATATTTATTCTATCACGTCGGAATTACCCGAATGATACCCTACTCTCCTCTGGACCAACCAATGCAGACAACACACTTTGACACATTAAGTCTGAGACACCTACATGTTCGATTAATAGTAGACATGATTGTAAAACCTACATAGGGACCATGGACGTCCATATTGATTCCTACACGTTATACGGAGAAAATTGTTGAACATGTTGGTTATTAAGTAAGTTCCTATTACTTTGCGATACCAATCAATATCTCAATACGAGATGAATGATGATATCGTGATTAAACTCTTTAATCACCATATCACATTATTCTCGATATTCGGTATGATTCCTTTTACTTGTTACCGTGCTATAGTCATGCCTAGTGTCATGTATTTGTTTACCCAGACTATTTTACCGGTACTATTTTACCGTGTGGATCCTGGATGTATTTCTCTATCATGTAGAGGAGTAGTTACCGGTCTTGAACTATCACTATGATAAGAACAATTTCGGGATGATGCATGTGAACACATGCTCGTTGGGAGACCCCAAGAGAAAGGTATGAAGAGCGCAGCAGCAACCTCAGAAAGAAACCAAGGTTGAACCGACCAGTAGGAGGAAGGAGTAACTTCAGAAGGTTGATGTAGTTGAGATGGTAGGACGCACTACCGATTCAGCAGCAACGTGGAACCTACACAACACAATCAAATCACTTTGTCCAAACGAAGCAGTGAGGTTGTCAATCTCACCGGTTTTGCTGAACACAAAGAGGTTAAACATATGGTGCGGAAAACATTATGAGAACGATAGGAAAACATTAGCACCAGTGTGAAAACAATAATTGCAGTGGTTGTATTATCAGTATGAGAAAATGGATCGATGTTTCTCCATAGAAAATAAATAACATGTGTGGTGAACAAATTACAGCCAGGCAATTGATAGAAATGAAGGCTACACCGTGGTGCATATGCAAGACATAAAGATTACTATGTGATCCATGCGGGGATTACAACAAAATACATAGACCGTCATCCAAATGCATCTATGACTAACAATCCACCCTCCGAATATCATTCGAACAAACGTTGGGAATTAAGTTGCAAGCAACCGATAATCACAGTAAGCAAAGTGCATAATGTAAACAATGTAAACGAACTAAACATCGTTGTTTTCTCCCTAATGGCAACATCACATCCTCCATTCGTCACGTTTCAGTCACTCGAGCACACATGCACATGAGGCATGAACCCACTATCGAGCATAAATACTCCCTCTTGGAGTCACTAGCATCTACTTGGCCCGAGCATATACTAAAAAAGGAGAGCATGCAAGATCATAAATAACATATGCATGAAGATAACATGATAGATTGATAATCGGAAGACATAACATTCAACATTCATCGGATCCGAGCAAACACAACATGTAGCATTACAATAAGATGATCTCAATCATGTAAGGCAGCTCACGAGATCTAAACATGAGGCATAAAATGGAGAAGACAACCATCTAGCTACTCATATGGACCCGTAGTCCAGGGATGAACTACTCACGCATCACTCCGGAGGCAGACAGGGTGGTGTAGACCCCTCCGGTGATGAATTTCCCTCCCGACAGGGTGCCGGGAAGAGCTCCAGAACCCTCCCGATCTCGTGTTGACGATGACGGTGGCCTCGGGGGTTTCTCGGGGAAAAGTGGTATATTTTTAGGGTTGACATATCGGGGGGAATAAATAGGGAAAAGGCGATGGCGGTGGACGCCCTTGGGGCCCACAACACCCCAGGCGCGACCAGGGGTGCGCCCCTGGTCGCGCCTCCCTATGGTGTGGCCCCTCTCCGGGCCTGTTCGAGACTCCGTGGAACCTTCGGGAATTCTAAGACTTCTGGGCTTTGAATTTTACAATTCCGAGAATATTTCCAGATTAACTTTTCGCAAATTAAAAACAACAGAAAATAGGGAACTGGCTCTATGGCATCTTGTCAATAGGTTAGTCCCGAAAATCGATAAAGATGACAAAAAGTGTATACAAAACATGTAGCAAATAACATGAAAACAACGTGGAACATCAAAGATTAAGGATATGTTTATGAAGTATTACATGACCACTCATTGTTAGCCTTTTCGATCACTAGTTTATGGTGTGATACTTGACTATATAAAAGTAATCTTTATAGTGAACATCATCGTATATTCTCATGGCCTAGGGAACATCAGAAATTAAGGATACGTTTATGACGCATCAACATCCCCAATCTTAGTTCATGCTCGTCCTTGAGTAGGTAAACGATAAAAACACATAATTTCTGAGGTGACATGCTACCAACATAAACTTGATCATCAATATTTTAAAAGCATATGTAATCTGAGATCATAGTACTTTAAACACAAGAATGCCATATTTAATTCTAGCAATAAAGCATAGCAATCACTTTTGCATCATGAGAAGTAACACAAATAAAAGATCATGAATAAAAATGCACTCGATAGTTATACGTTTGTTTCAAGCATAGAGATAACATAGCAAAGTGATATTTCGCTTGTCCTTAAGAGTGGGGAAAAATATAAATGGAAGGACACCTTCAAAGTTTAAGAGGAAGACTAGAACAAATAATTTGAGAGAAAGTAATAACACATCATGAAGCAATTAATAATGTTTATGGTACAAATTTACATTAAACTCAGAATGGAAACTATGTTCTCTCAGTTGTGCATAAAGTTAGAAGATGGAGACTCAATATAAAAGTAAAAGAAAGCCCCTTCGCAGAGGGAAGCATGGATCACTCATGTGCTAGAGCCTTTTATTTTATTAAACAGAGGTATAAAATCTTTGACACTCCTCCCAACCTTTCTTACACAAACCACAGCAAATCAAATTCTCGGGTGCCTGCCAACAATCACATACCATGGAGGAGTGTCTATTTTTAGAGAAGTGTATGCTTATGTCAACGAATGGTAACAGAAAATACAGTACGTCACAAGCCAACTAGAATTCACAAGAGCGGCTCCCATTGAAGGACGAACTGGGTAGAAGGTCATCCCTCTTTCTCTTTTGTTTACACAATTATGCTTTGACTAATAAATCAGGGGCAAAAATAGTGAAGATAATTTGTTTGTATTAATTTGGGGCTGGGAACCCCGCTACCAGCTCTTCTATCAATTGGATAAGCCGATGAAGCCACTGGCCCAGGGTGTGAAATCCAATTAATAAGTGAGATAAAGATTCTGTATTTACAACCTCATGAGCTAAAACAGGGACAAAAAACATGAGTAATTTTGAATGTTTTAAAGGTAACACATGAGAAATTTACTTTGGAGTGGCATTTAAGTACCACATGTAGGTAGGTATGGTGGAATTTTTTTTGGCATACTTTGGTTTTTTGGGAGTTGGATGCACGAGTAGAGCTCAAACTCAGTACAAGGTGGAGGCTAGCAAAAGACTGGGAGCGACAAATCAAGAGAGCATAATGGCCATAATCATGCATAGCGACAAAAACATCATTAATCAAAGAATAAGTGGTACTACAAGTTCAAAAACTAAATGATCATAGTGTCTATAAGTAACCAGTTTGTAGTCATAAACATGGTGTAAGCATGCGCCAAGTCAACCAAATAAAACATTCAAAGGAGAACATCACAAATTTATGCTTCAATATGACAAGAACAACTCATGATTCTTTCAATGGCACATTAAACACTCTCAGCTATTTGAGAAAAATCATGATACAAAAATAACCACTAGGATTTAGGATTAAAATAACATCTATCATGACATGAAAAAGTCTAGCCACACCCTATACAAGCTTAGATTTGCATCGTTATAAATTCTACCACATGCAACAGTTTCTTTTCCCAACAAGCACCATACAAAATATGTTTTAACAAAAACTCTCGAAATGATGCAAAAAGAAAGCAAGATAATACTTACATAACTCTACTAAAACTAACATCTCTGAATAAGAGATGCATGAAAACATGAGCTAAACATGAATTTTACAGCAACTAGAAGAAAAACTAAGAATACAAGCATAACCAAGTGTTCGAATGAAAAAGAGGAGCATGTATCTCTACCACACAAGGAATGCTAGGTTACACCTATATTATTGCAGCTAGAAAAAAATGAAAACAAACAGACGCTCCAAGTAAACTTTATATGATGTAACCGAATAAAAATATAGTTTCATTAGAAGTGACCTGATAATTTGTTGATGAAGAAAGTGATGCCTTGGGCATCCCCAAGATTAGATGCTTGAGTATTCTTATAATTTGATGGGATGAACCACGGGGGAATCTCCAAGCTTTTACCTTTCACTCTTCTTGATCACATTGTGTCACCCTCTTCTCTTGACCCTTGAAAACTTCCTTCACACCACACTCAAAGAGTAATTTGCTTTAGAGGGTTAGTGCAACAGTAAAACAAATCATGGGTTCTGCATGGGCACAAGTGGTATTGATACTTTTAAACATTATATATATCCACTGATGTTTCGTGAAGCAAAGAAATCCACTTGACATCGTAAAAGAGCAAATGCAAGAAAAATGGGAGAATCTGCCAAAACAAGAACAGTATGTAAAGACAAAAAAATTCGGGGCACTTACGTTGCTCAGATCGAAAAACTTGAAGACCAAAATAGTTTTGTAATTATCTGAGAAATAAGCACAAAAAATTTCAGGTAATTATGATCTTTCTGGATTTTATACGATTTTTTACGGTGGACAACAGAAATCTGTTTCCTGCGCAGAAATTCAAAACCAACTCCAACTTTCGGTAGAAACTTTACTTGGCACAACTAATACATGATAATAAAGATACAAAGGAGTTTCTACAGAAGTATAGAACCCATTTACTCAAAGAAAACATATAAAAACAAAGCAAAAATAAAACCATGGGTTATCTCCCAAGAAGTGCTTTTCTTTAACGCCTTTTAGCTAGGCCTAGAAAAGTGGAATCAAGTAGATGCTCACATAATAAATATGAATTAAGAAAATGAGAGCATAAAGAATCAAGTGTAGAACAAATTTAAGTGTAACACACTTCCTATGCATAGGAATCTCGTAAATAAATAAATTAAAGAAGCGCAAACTAGAAATCATGGGAAGGTAGAACACGAGCAATTTCAAGACTTTCAACAAAAAGAGAGGTGTTTTAGTAACATGAAAATTCCTACCACCATATTTTCCTCTCTCTCATAATAATTTCCAGTAGCATAATGAACAAACTCAAAAACATAATTATCACATAAAGCATGTTTTTCATGGTCTAAAACCACACAATTCATATCAAGCTCAAAAACATTGGGATCAAAATTTAAAATCAGCTCCTCTTTTTTCTCACTTTTAGTAATAGAAAAATAAGACGATTGGTCACTCTTAAGAGGTATAGGACACATTATAGCAATCTTATTTTAAGTAGCATTATAATTTATAACATCAAGTAACATAGGACCATCATCTACAGCATTATCATATAAGTTTGTAAGCAAACTTCCTCATTATCATGCATTTCAATAGTTGGAATAAATAGAGGATTATCATAGGATTTATCAAAACGGAATAGATTATCATGAATAGGAGTAGCAATATCATTCTCACAAGTTCCATTCATAGTAGTATCAAAGTCACAAGTATAGCTAGTATCAACTTCATCAAAAAGGGATATTTCAAAAGAATGAATAGGATCATCACAATTATTAGTTAAAGAGTTACTCTCATTGGGATGTAGACATGGGTAGCTCCATTCTTCCTCCTCTTGATAATCACTATACTCCTCTTTTTTATCCAATGAGATTCCAGATTCAACAATTTCTTCTTCCATAGACTCCTGCAAGGCATCAGTAACTTCCTTTGGTGGAGAGCATCTTTTAAGATATTGAATTATGTAGTAATTACAATCCTTGTAATTATCAAATAAATATTCAAGTATATCACTCATATTTATAAGGTACATCATCAATACTTTCAAGCAAATAGGCAATTTCGAATGCACCCTTCCAAGCAATAAATTCCTCAATTTGTTCCACATCATCAAAATCATAATTTCCCTTAACACAAGAAGATATGGTAACATAATCATTATACTCACATTGAAAAAGTAAGTGTTTATACCTCCTACATTAACAAGATTTATCAAAGAAATAAGTAACATTATAAGTAGAGCACAAGTTTTTAGCATAGTCATACAGTTTATTAATTTGCTTCCTTTAAGTGTGTCCCTTTTTGTGACAAGCGGTGTTCCTTATAATATTTTTGTCGTTAATTCGTGAACCCACCTTGCCAATAAGATCTAGTTTCACTGAAATCAACCATTGATAGCAAGCATGATAAAGCAAGTAAAAAGAAAAACAATAACAAAGTAAAAATGATTGGAGGTGAGAGACTCCCCTTGCAGAAATTCTCTTCCTCCCCGGCAACGGCGCCAGAAATTTAGCTTGATGCATGTGAACACACGTTAATTGGGAGAACCCAAGAGGAAGGCATGAAGAGCGCATAATAAAGTTTCCCTCAGAAAGAAACCAAGGTTGAATCGACAAGTGGGAGGAAGGAGTAACTTCAGAAGGTTGATGCAATTGAGATGGCAGGGCGCACTATCGATTCAGCAACAATGTGGAACCTACACAACAGAACAAAATCACTTTGCCCCAACGAAGGAGTGAGGTTGTCAATCTAACCGGTTTTGTTGAACACAAAGAGGTTAAACGTATGGTGTGGAAAACAATATGAGAACAATAGGAAAACAATAGAAGCAGTGTGAAAATAGTAATTGCAGTGGTTGTATTATCAGTATGAGAAAATGGACCGGGTTCCATAATTCACTAGTGGTGTCTCTCCATAGAAAATAAATAACATGTGTGGTGAACAAATTACAGTTGGGAAATTGATAGAAATGAAGACTACACCGTAGTGCATATGAGAGACATAAATATTACTATGTAATGCCTGCGTGCATTACAACAAAATACATAGACCATCATCCAACTACATCTATGACTAATAATCCACCCTCCGAATATCATCCGAACAAACGTTGGGTATTAAGTTTCAAGCAACAAATAATCGCAGTAAGAAAAGTGTGTAATGTAAACAAAGTAAACATCGTTATTTTCTCCCTAATGGCAACAACACATTCTCCATCTGTCACGTTTCTGTCACTCGAGCACTGATGCAAAGGAGGCATGAACGCACTATCGAGCATAAATACTCACTCTTGGAGTCACTAGCATCTACTTGACCAAAGCATCTACTAATAACGGAGAGCATAAAAGATCATAAATAACATATGCATTAAGATAACATGATAGACTGATAATCGGCATAAAATCCAAGAATATTTTCACTAGAGGACAAATTGTATTGGGTTGACGATGATGGAGGCCTCATGTGTTTCTCGGGAAGAAGTGGTATAATTTTAGGGTTGACGTATCGGTGGGAACAAATAGGCGAAAGGGCGATGACGGTGGACGCCCGATGGGCCCACACCACCCCCAGGCGCAACTAGTGGCGCGCCGCCCTATGGTGTGGGCCCTGTGGCCCCTCCCCGGGGCTTGATATCTACGCATGCTTCTATTCTTGTAGACAGTATTGGGCCTCCAAGTGCAGAGGTTTGTAGAACAGCAGCAGGTTTCCCTGAAGTGGATCACCCAACGTTTATCGAACTCATTGAGATAGAGGTCAAAGATATCCCTCTCAAGCAACCCTGCAATCAAGATACAAGATGTCTCTTGTGTCCCCAACACACCTAATACAATTTTCATTTGTATAGGTGCACTAGTTCGGCGAAGAGAGAGTAAACTGCAAGGAATATGGATGATAATAAGTGATAATAGCAATCTAAAGTAAAAATGGCAGCAAGCAAACATGTAGCAGAACAGGCGGAAAATGGTGTTTCAATGCTTGGAAATAAGGCCTAGGGCTCCTAATTTCACTAGAGGTCAAATTGTATTAGGCGGAAAACGGTGTTGATAACCGGGCTTCAAATTTTCCAATTCCAAGAATAATTTCAGAACAACTTTTTTGAAACTAAGACCAACAGAAAATAGGGAACTGGCTCTGTGGCATCTTGTCAATAGGTTAGTCCCGTAAATAGATAAAAATGACATAAAGTGTATAGAAAACATGTAGCAAATAACATGAAAACAACATGGAACATCAAAGATTAAGGATACGTTTATGACGTATCACATCACCACCCATTGTTAGCCTTTTCGATCACCAGTTTACGGTGTGATACTTGACTATATCAAAATGACCTTTACAGTGAACATCATCGTATATTCTCATGGCCTGGGGAAGTAAACAAAATAACCATCTTGTGACGATACTATTTAGCAAAACTAACCTCGTAGTATCTCAACTACTTGGGTCTATATAGCCACAATGTTGAAACAACAATATTAATGCACTCTCATTATTATTGACATAACAAATGTCCATGACCAGGAAAACATGGTCATCTAATATTAGCGAGTTTGTCCATAAGACATGACAAAGGGTTATAACGGTGTGTTTATGTTTCTACACATGAGTATGAGTTTTCCTCTGAATCCCATATTCAGTGACCATAAAGTTATAGCATAAAAACATAATACATTAATCATGAAACTGATGTATTATATTGTCTCTTGGGCATACAACCAACAAAGGGAGCAATGAATTTGGGAATAACTTTTAGAAGATCTCCTTCTACTCTTGTTAGTGATTTTCAGATGATGACTGGGCAGACTATGTAGATGATAGTAAATCTACAGGAGGCTTTGCCATGTACCTTGGTCCAAATCGTGTCTCTTGGAGAGCTAATAAACAGGTTGCAGTTCCGTGATCAAGCACAAAAGCTGAATATAAAGCAGTGGCAAATGCAACAGCAGGATTAATATGGATTGAGTGTTTGTTGACAGAATTGGGAGTCAAAAGAGACGAGCTTCGTGTATATGGTGTGATAATATGGGTGCAACTTATCTTTAAACTAACCCTGTGTTTCATACCAGAACAAAGCATATTGAAATTTATTTCCATTTTGTAAGAGATAGAGCGGATAACAAATTACTTGTTATTAGATTCATTTCTTCTAAAGATCAGGTGGTTGATGGCTTTACAAAACCTCTACCGATGCGGAAACTCAGGAGTTCAAACACAAACTCTTGCTATTTTTTTAATAATGCTGCTCCGAGGAAGGCTAAGAAGTGCTATCAGTGTGGACAAGCTAGGCATCATTCCAAGTCGTGCACTGTTGATATTTGTACAATCTGTGAGGGTCCATCTCATGGTGAAAGGGGCTTCCATTTGTTGACAGCACCAAAACCAAAGATTTTGGTTTACGGGTATGGTCATGAGGAGCTTATTTTCTTTAAGTTTCCTTGTACCGAATTGTCGCACCCTGGCTTCTAAGGGATACTCATCGGGCCGAACTAGATAGCAGGTGCTTGGATTATGGGGCATAACTGCTCCCACGTCCCAGCTTCCTGGTAGGCCTGCGCTTATGCGCGACAACACAAGCCCTGCTATTCCACCGTCGATGTAAACTATCCATTAGGAGTCATAGGCACTACTGTCGACGTACTTCATATCAAGCACGCACGGTACGTCAACAGCTTTGAACAAAAGGATAACACAACATGCCTCTAAGACACAAAAGATGGAAATAAGTTTGCAAATGGCCTTCACTAAGGCAGAAATAGCAAATACAGTCATCCAGAGGACACATGTCCCAACATAGCATTCATTACATCAGCGGAAGCAATCAAAGGTGTCTGGGTACAGACAAATCCAACAGGCTTAAGAAGCCGGAGAAAATAAAGAAGACGAAGCCCATCCACGTAGGTCCTGGATCCAGCCCTGGTCCAGCTAACTACTCGTCTGCAGTGTCGTCAAACTCCACAAAGTAGCCATCCTGGTGATCATCGTAGCCGTAGTCGTACTCTGCGTAAACCACAGCCCCAACGGGGTCAGTACATCCAAGTACTGGCAAGCAAGACTCACATTTCATCAAGGAGTTACCCGTCAACACAAGCCGGGATGCTTGGGATCAACGGAAGAAGATAGGTATTATAAAAGCTGCAGCGGGCTGCTCTAACCAACTACAGAAGATACTAATAGTTCCGGCTAATAGAAAAGATAAGATCGAGGAATTGTAACCAACTGAAAGATAACTTCAAACAAACCCATCCTGGATCTCGCCCCTTATCCGAAGAAGCAATCCGAGGATAACTCACACCGTTGTAATCAGGTGAATCAAGTTATTGTGTGAATAATCTATTACTAGTCAAGTTATTAGTCATTGGGTGAACATGATTGATCATTATGTTGAAGTTGTCCTGAGTACTTGTTAGCCAGTACTTTCACCAAGTAATCCATAACCGCGGAAAACACGGCTTCTCGAGAAGATTTATCCCTGCAGGGGTGCACCATAGTAACCGTACACGTAAGAATATCCCGCTAGATGGGAATCAAACCCACCAAGCGAGACACTCAACACAACCAACTGTTCTTCGCATCAAGCCCAAAGCACCGCGTGCTATGCGTGCGCGGCTAATCGAGCCCCCCGAAGAAAAGGAGGACCCTCATAGCACTGGAAGACCACGCCGCCCTAAATACCGACTACAAAAGTTCCACCCTGGCCTCGGGTTCGTACCTGCATATGATGCAGCAAATGGAAACCCGAACTAGTACGGCGATTTGGACGAGATGCGAATCGAGTCAAGTTGAGGGGGGCGCCCATACTCGCTTCCCACATGCGGGTAGTGCGCTCATCATGGATCAGTAGACAAGACCATTTTCCTATTAGGGTCGACACTAGCAGGCCTCAAAACCACAAAGGGCCTCCTGCCGGTGCCTTATCATCAAATTATTATTAACAGCAGCATTAACAGGATTGATTGATTAACATTCGAGCCCTCGGTACGATAACAAATAATAATAGCACGATAATAAAAGAAGTAACCGACAACAGGCTCGAGCAAAAGCAACCCTAAGCATGCTAGATAAGAACAGGCACAAGCAATGGCTGTAGGTAGGGAGGTGAGGCAATATCATTGGTTCAGGGAATCATATGATGGGTTCGGAGAATAGCAACGATACATAGGGCTAGCAATAGTAGACAAAAGGATAGTATCAACAACAAGTGTGGAAGAGAACTCGATGATTCATGTGAGTGATAACTTGCCTGGAAGCTCAGCAGCCGGGTACTGGGCTAGGTCCTGGGTAGTGGTGTCGTAAGTCTCGTCGGTACCAACGTCGTCTAAGCGAGAAGAAGCAAAAACAACAACGAAGGAAGACGGGCAATCAATACATGGCATAGGTGCACAAACATTGGGATGATGCATGTCATGTGTAATAGATTGCATCAAAGTAAACTACTTGACATGATACACAAGTTTAAATGGATTCCATATGCAAAGAATTGCATATGGGAAACCCATGCCTTAGAGTTGAATTAATTGTTCTACCACTAAGCATTAGGTGTAGTTGATTTAGCATGATGCATGCATGGTGAGGAACAATAAGATAACAAATTAAATGCAATTGGAAAGATGGTTAACAATTTTGGAAAACATTTACCAAGTTTGGAAATTATTGTTACTTAATTGCATTAAACAAGTAGTTGTTGTTTTCATCAAGTTAAAGTGTGCAAAACAAATAACAAAGTTGATATTTGGAAAGGTTATCAAATTTTAGTTGGATTACATGTTTCACATTTTGAAATTGGACTTAGGATTATTTAATTATGAATTAAACAATATTAAACAATTTTTAATTGCATTAATCAAGATTTAAATTGTTTAGGCAATTTAAATTATTCAAACCATAAAACAAAAATTATATTTGGAAAGTACATGAAAAGTTGATTGGAAAACATATTTAGTTTGTGGAATTTGGAATTTTTATGAACAAGTTATGAATTTTGCAAGTTTAAGTGAATTTGACAAGTTTTCAAATTTTGCACCAATTTAAAATATGCAAAACAGTAAAAAAAAATTATATTTGGATAGATCATTTAATTTTGGACAGAAAACATATTTAAAAAGTGAAAATTGGAGTTAAAATGAAATAGTTATGCAATTTACAATTTTAGGGTGCAATCTGCCATTTTAATTCTTCTAGGGACTTAGGAAATATTTTTACAGGGCTCTAGATTAAATACCAGGGGCCTACTTGTGATTACTGAGAAGGTGAGGTAGCAAAACATGCAAAATAAAATGTTTGTGTTATTTGTGGGAGGGGGGATTCGATCCCCTCTCCTCCTGCTGCGCCAAGGGGGGTGGAACCAGTGGGGCTGGTGCGGTTTTGTGACAGAAGAGGGGATCTGTGGGGGTATGAGGTTCAGGAACTTGCACTGCACCTAAATCGGTAAATAAGCAGAAAAAAGGTGGGACTGGGAATCGATCTCGCGACCTGGGGCTTCGCTGCGCGCGCTCCAAACCAGTGGGACTGCTGCGCTGGTTTGATGGAATAGGGGCTGGTTTGTTTTTGAACCTTGCAATCGCCTGTTAACTGAAACCTGCAAGCGCACGACATACAGAAGCATCGTTACTGTCACGAACAGAGCACGATGGCGATCTTCCAAGGAAGAAATCGGTGACCAAGCAGCAGGGAATGGGGAGGGGAAGTGCGGGAATGGAGAGGTGGCCTCACCCTCGTCGCAGGGACGCCCTCGGCACGGCAGGAGGGTGGCGGAGGCGGCGGCGCCGTGCTCCGGCGGCCGGTGGCCGTGGCACAGCAGCAGAGGAACCTCTCCTCGATGGTGGCGGCGGAGGTGGGAGCCAGGAGGGAAAGAGGAGCGTCTAGGGTTAGGGTTTGTCACGGGAGGGGAGGAGAAGATATAGGAGGGGGAGAGATCCATCGAGTGGTTCAGGGAGGAGCTCCTGTCGCTGTCCGCCATGGGTACGTCATCCTCCGTACGGAGGTAGGGGGAGACCGAGCGGGCTGCCCCTGGTGGGCTGGGCCTGCCTCTCCCCCCTCTCCTGCGTTTTCTTTTTTTATTATTTCGTTTTGTGTTTTTTTTTTTGTAGCTTTAGCTTTTGGAATAAAAACATGGCTTTTTGTTTAGATAAAAATTTGGAAAAAATTGGATAAGCTCCTTAGTTGAAAAGCAACCACTTGGTAGTTTTTGTTTTCAAAAACTTAGTTGTTTGCTTGTTGTTTAAAATTAAACCCAAATTAATTGAAATTTGCAATAATAATTAATATTAGAAAATAAAGCCATTTTCAATAGGGTTTCCCCTAGGGTTAGAAGTGATTTAAAGAATTCCAATTAGTGGTGAACTTTATGGATTCAAAAGTGTATTGATCTGAGAAATTGTTTGACTTTGGAAATGATTTGGAAATAATTGATTAATTTGGTTAATTGAATTGAGCAACAATTTAATAGTTGATCCAAAGAAAAATAATTGGGAAGCAATTGATGTTTTTGATTTGCAACTCTTTATTTGAAAGAAAAGTAACAGACAAGTGTGAAAACAAAGGTTGATTAAGTTTGGCTTTTATTATGAAAACAATGCAAACAGAAATAAATATGGGGATGATGACATGATGCATTGCTTAAATAAAACAAGAAGTAAAACAACTAGGGTGTTTTCATACTTGGATGTTACAAAACGCCCCCCCTTGAAGGAATCGCGCCCCGAGATTCCTACGGAGAAGTGAAAAGGTCCGGATACTTCTTGCGAAGATCCTCTTCGGTCTCCCATGTTGCCTCTTTATCGGAATGATGCGACCATTGCACTTTCAAGAACTTGGTGCTCTTGTTGCGAGTCTTACGAACGGTCTCATCGAGAATTCGAGTAGGGTGCTCCTCATAGGAGAGATCATCTTGCAGTTCAATATCATCATGATCAACTGCACGATCAGGGTCCTTGAAGCACTTCTTGAGCTGTGACACGTGGAACACATCGTGCACTTTGGATAGGGAATTCTTCTTTGAGGGTAGTTTGCCTCTTGCGCTTTTGGGTGTTGTAAAACTCGGCGTACAATTGGCTGATTTCAGCATCAGAAGCAAGATCATCTTCTCCAAGTTCGTCAAACTAGGAAAGAATCAGCAGTATGTTAAAGATAAAGAGAGAAGATAATCTGAGGAAACTCAGAAACAAGGGAAGAGAAGTACCTTAGGAACCAGATTTTCCGCATGATATATGGCTAGACTCTCTTCAACCTGGCTATTAGCGGCAACTATCTGATGAAGGCGTTCGACAAAATCCTTCTTGCTAAAGGATCTATCAGTGCCTCTCATGCTATCTTCCGGTCCCGTGTACTCACAAAGAAGTCGGGAACGAAGGGATAAAGGTTGTACGCGACGTCCAAACCAGCATAACACGATATCCTTCCAAACCAAAGGTGGTTGAGAAGAAGAAAGTTTGGCAATACGACGCTTTATTTTCATCAGGCTTTCAGGCAAATCCTCTGTTATTTCAAGTGTCCAATTTTCATGAGGAATGGCAGCAGAATTAACGAAGGGAGGAAGTCCGGTTTCTTTGTTGGGGAACGGAATGTCTTGATGATAAAAGAAAGAACCTAGCCAAGATTGGTCAGGTTTCGGCATTCTTATCCTGGGGTACCATTCTTCCCTAAAGTTTCTAAGGATAAAAGATATGGTACCGCAGATGGGTGAGACACCGTTTGTGATATTGTGTTTTACCTCGAAACAATAATGCCAGAAGTCTAAATTGGGAGTTATTCCAAGATACCCTTCGAAAAGAGCTTGGAAACTAGCTAATTGGAGGATGGAATTTGGAGAGATATTGTGGGGTTGGACACCATAGAAATTGAGGACGTCTAGGAAAAAGGCGGAAGGAGGGAAACCCATACCTCTCGTGATATGAGAAGTGAGGAGGACGCGTTCACCTTCCTTTGGCTTGGGCTCTGGCTCATTCTTCGAGATCCGCCATTTGCCTTTAACTATTAAACCGTCCCTTGACATCCGACGAAGGAGGACGAGTGAAGTATCACTCTGATTCCAAATTCCGACAAATTCTGCTTCTTCGTCAGATCCGGCGGAGAAGCGCTCAGTGCCACGAGAGTGAGTCTTGACCTCCGCCGTTTCTCGTGTGAACGGCGGGGATGTTGTCGTGCTTGGACCCGCTACGTCCGCGGCGGCGAAAGCGTTTCCCCCCGCCCGCCGCGGATGCCGTGGTTCTTTCCGGCCCGCCGCCGGCATGCTTGGGCGACCCCAGCTGTGGATCCAGGTCGCCCAAAGGCTCGTTGATGGAGGCACGGGCCGGTGAGGACGACGGAGAGGCCATCGTTTTCGGCGGCGACGGAGCGCTTCGGCGTGCAAAGGGCTCGTCGGGGTAAGGATTCGTTCTAAGCTCTCGTGCTCGCGTTTGCGTCAATGGCGTGGGCAGAAGGAGTGAGGAAAGATTTTCGGAGAGGAAGGAGACGGCTATTTATAGCCTGAAAACCCTCTAGATACGCGCCAACGGCTCTTTTGACCGTTGGATGTTTGACGCGTGTCGCTCGCCGGAAAATCCGGGAAACGGAACGACAGAGGAATGATGGCTATCTCCTCGTTTCTCGTGAGAATCTGTCAGAGATACGTTGCAGGGTTTCCCGCGTGAAACCAAGCAGCGCTTGCGTCAGCATGATTAAAGCGCTGATGTCACGTGTTCCTTTTCCGCGAAGGATCGCGAGAAGAAAGCCGGATTTTCATAGTTCCGAGTTTTATGTTACCATCTCCTTTGAAAGGAAAGAAGAAAGAATCAAGACTGCTGAATCAAGTTTCCCGGACAAAATGTATTTGACGAAAGGCGGAGTTTCAGAGTTTTGATCCTTCCTGGGGGCTACTGTCGGATATATACCGAATAGGGGTATAGAAGATGGTAGACAAAAGAGCTGGACTACCAGGGTGGCCTGCAAGGTAATGGACTTAGGTCCATTGGGCGGCCCAGTAGTCCGACGCGTAGAAGCCGGATTCTAGAAGAACCCGGATCACGGCCCGCGTGATCTGGCTTGGAGGAGAAGACGGATTCCTTACTTTCCAAGTTACAAGTTAAACGTAGTCTTCTAGGTTTCTGGTTCTGTAAGCCCTAATCCGGCTATTATATAAAGCCGGACGGGAGATAAGTTCAATAAGTTCCTTTAGTCCAAGGTTCTAGGTTCTAACTTAAGCCTTGCGCAACTCGCCGGGAAGTTCATCCTCGTCGAGTAGCTAGATCTATTCCCTTACATTGTAACCTTATTATACGGGCTTTAGTCCCACATAGTGAGAAGTGCAGGAGTAGGTACGCCGTACTGTCGCGACGTACCGAACCTGGGTAAATCCCGTGTTCTGTGTTTACTACGCTATCCCGTTACCCCACGTCTCTACCGTAGTCTCATGGCACCCCAGTCTATGAAAACTACTACGATGTCTCGACACATATCGATTTGCTCCTTCAACAATTTCAGTTCAGGAGGAGCTATCTTGTATGGATGCTTAGAGATTGGTGCAGTACCTGGTTCAAGCTCGATCACGAACTCAACTGCTCTGTCCGGAGGCATCCCTGGCAACTCTTCTGGAAAGACGTCAGGGAATTCACAAACCACCGGAACATTCTCAAGCAGAGGTAGAGGTTTAGCATCGAGGGTGTACAGCTGAACAGAACTTGATTCCTTCGGAGAATAGACTATCTGGCCGGAAGGGTGGAACAGGGTTATTGACTTCTTAGCACAGTCAATCGTAGCTTTATTGGCCTTCAACCAATCCATGCCAAGGATGACATCAATGTCAGAATTGCCAAGCAGAATGAGGGAAGCAAGGAATATGTGACCTCCAATTAAGATCTGATTCTCATGACTGATCTTGGAAGTTTGGATAGTTGCTCCAGGAGAGTTTACTGCTAGCGGGGAACCCAAACCAACAAAGGGGAGTTTACTAGTTGTCGCAAAGATCTTTGACACAAAGGAATGCGATGCTCCGGTATCAAACAACACTTTAGCTGGGTTAGAGTTTACGGGTAATGTACCGAGAACAACGTCGGCAGATTCCTCAGCTGTGTCAACCTTGACGTGGTTCACCCTTGCGGTCCTCCCAACAGGCCTGTTGTTGGCGTTGAAGGCCTTATGCGGAGGAGCGCGGACCATCTCCTGGTTGGTGTTGGGGCGAGGTGGTGGAGAAGGCAGCATCCTCTGAGTGCACTTATCAGCGTAGTGCCCAGTCTCCTTGCATTTGAAGCAAGTGACGACACGCGGAGGATCTGGCCTTGGCTGCGCCACTGGAAACCTCTGCCCATGCATCTGAGTTGGGTTGGGTGGGCGGGGACCAAAGCCTGGAGAAGCTTGGGCATTTGGAGCCCTAGTGACAGCACTGTTTGGCACCCAGATGCGGCGCTTCTGCGGAGGGGTGGTCATGTTGGAGGAGGAACCACCCTCACGCGAGTGCTTGCGCGACTCTTCGAACGCCTTGCGCCCATTCTCCTCATTAAGCGCGGTGTTCACGAGCTCGACGAAGTCCTTGCACTTGATGTTTGTGAGAGCGTACTTCAGTTCCGGGTTAAAACCTCGGCGGAACCTTGCCATCTTCTTGGTCTCAGTAGACACCTCGTCTCCAGCATACCGAGCGAGGCGATTGAACTCATTCTGGTAGCCGATGACGTCGAGCTTGCCTTGCTTCAGAGAGCAGAACTCTTAACGCATCCTCTCCATGAGACCATCGGGGATGTGGTACTTCAGGAAGGCATCCTTGAAGCAACCCCAAGTGATAGGATAGCCAACTCTCATGGCCTGGTAGTTCTCCCACCACGAGGTTGCCTGACCCTTCAGTAGGTAAGCAACATAGTTGACCTTGTCCTCTTCCGCAACATGAGCAATCTCCAGAGCTCTTGCTACGTCACGGATCCAGTCATCAGCATCCAGCGGCTCGCGTGTTGCCACGAAAGCCTTAGGGCCCACACTGAGGAAGTCCTTGATGGTGACCCTCGGAGCAGTCTGGTGGTGGTGGTTCTGGTGGTTCTGAACCTGGACCATCTGAGCCATGACCTGAGTCATCTGAGTCAAGAGCTCCGCAATAGGCGGTGGCTCAGGCGTGTTCCTTGTTGGAGGCAATAGACGGTGTCTCAGGCGTGTTCCTTGTTGGAGGCATCCTGAACAGAAATGCATTTTAGCACAACAATAGGAAGGGATAAAATTTAGCAACCGAAAGAGAGATTAATCCGACGCATGAATAGATAACCAACAGGTACATCATGAGTTCAAATACATCAGAATATCCAACAGACCAATACATGGTTTGAAAACAAAAGGATAAACTAGACACAGCTAGTAACGGATACATCGGTACTCCCATGCTCATCACGCAGGACGGCAGCGAGTACGGCGAGTGGTACGACGAAGAGGACGGCGAGGAGGAGTGTGCACACGGAAGTAGGTATCACGACGATCCTTGTAGATAGGAACTGCTCTGAGAGCAACTCTCGGGGTGGTGAAGTAGAAAGCGTCGTCTCCCTGTGCTCCATAGCGGGGAATCCCTGTGTAACCAGCTCCGAGGTCGAGAAGTGGGCCTCTGATCGGCTCGTAACCTCCAGCATCTGGCAGAGGAAAACCCAGTGTCTGCTGGAAACGCGCAAAGCGCTCGTCTCCAACGAAGTCTGTGGTGTACGTCGCCAGACGCGTCAACGCGAGGTAGAGCTGCTCCCTGGCTGAGGCCAACTCCTGAGCAAGTGTGGAAGCAACGGCGTCACTGTGCCTCACGAACTGGGCAGTGGTGTGCAGCCTGGAGCTATCATCCTCGTAGGTATCCAGGTTGCGGTGGAGAGTGAAGTGAACTCCCGCCGACGTGATGTAACCACGGGGGATGTGACGATAGATAGAATCGTCAAACCCCCAGTAGTCAGCACGGAGGACGGTGAGACTCACGTAAGCGGCCTGCTGCACAACCATATCCACTGTGGAACCTACTGCCTCGTAGCGGTGGACAACGCTCCTGCCATCATCCGACAGAATGTAGACGATAGCCCGGTAGCAAGTCTGGTCAAACTCTCGCTGCTGCTCGTAGACCTGGTACTCTGGTGCCCAACGGAACCCCAGATAGGTAACCATGTCTCTCAGCATCTCCGGATAACCGGCGGTGCTCTCACAGCGAGTCATCCGAACCACCTGCGGGTAGAACCTGAGATCCATCTGCAGATGATTTGGGAAGGTTTTGATTAGACTCCGGTAGAAGAAATGAAGTGGAAAACAACAGCAAGGTTTCAACGGACGAAAGGTTCTTTAGAAGAACAGGATATCGAAGCAACATCGGGAAAACGAGACCAAAAATCCTGAGGTACTAAGGAGAACCCAAAACACGTGAAATCCTAACTTGAAAGTTTAGGTGAGAACAGAAAACAACGTTGCACTTCCTTACCAGAAAAGGGTGGGTGGGTGGGGAAAGAAGAAAAATGGCAGAATTCCTACTCTCACGTTTCATTTTTCCTATATAGCTACAAAATAGTTTCTAGACTCAACTGCGACCAGTAAAAAGGATCCTACAGGCAGACAGGCTCTGATACCATTTGTCGCACCCTGGCTTCTACGGGATACTCATCGGGCCGAACTGGATAGCAGGTGCTTGGATTATGGGGCATAACTGCTCCCACGTCCCAGCTTCCTGGTAGGCCTGCGCTTATGCGCGACAACACAAGCCCTGCTATTCCACCGTCGATGTAAACTATCCATTAGGAGTCATAGGCACTACTGTCGACGTACTTCATATCAAGCACGCACGGTACGTCAACAGCTTTGAACAAAAGGATAACACAACATGCCTCTAAGACACAAAAGATGGAAATAAGTTTGCAAATGGCCTTCACTAAGGCAGAAATAGCAAATACAGTCATCCAGAGGACACATGTCCCAACATAGCATTCATTACATCAGCGGAAGCAATCAAAGGTGTCTGGGTACAGACAAATCCAACAGGCTTAAGAAGCCGGAGAAAATAAAGAAGACGAAGCCCATCCACGTAGGTCCTGGATCCAGCCCTGGTCCAGCTAACTACTCGTCTGCAGTGTCGTCAAACTCCACAAAGTAGCCATCCTGGTGATCATCGTAGCCGTAGTCGTACTCTGCGTAAACCACAGCCCCAACGGGGTCAGTACATCCAAGTACTGGCAAGCAAGACTCACATTTCATCAAGGAGTTACCCGTCAACACAAGCCGGGATGCTTGGGATCAACGGAAGAAGATAGGTATTATAAAAGCTGCAGCGGGCTGCTCTAACCAACTACAGAAGATACTAATAGTTCCGGCTAATAGAAAAGATAAGATCGAGGAATTGTAACCAACTGAAAGATAACTTTAAACAAACCCATCCTGGATCTCGCCCCTTATCCGAAGAAGCAATCCGAGGATAACTCACACCGTTGTAATCAGGTGAATCAAGTTATTGTGTGAATAATCTATTACTAGTCAAGTTATTAGTCATTGGGTGAACATGATTGATCATTATGTTGAAGTTGTCCTGAGTACTTGTTAGCCAGTACTTTCACCAAGTAATCCATAACCGCGGAAAACACGGCTTCTCGAGAAGATTTATCCCTGCAGGGGTGCACCATAGTAACCGTACACGTAAGAATATCCCGCCAGATGGGAATCAAACCCACCAAGCGAGACACTCAACACAACCAACTGTTCTTCGCATCAAGCCCAAAGCACCGCGTGCTGTGCGTGCGCGGCTAATCGAGCCCCCCGAAGAAAAGGAGGACCCTCATAGCACTGGAAGACCACGCCGCCCTAAATACCGACTACAAAAGTTCCACCCTGGCCTCGGGTTCGTACCTGCATATGATGCAGCAAATGGAAAGCCCGAACTAGTACGGCGATTTGGACGAGATGCGAATCGAGTCAAGTTGAGGGGGGCGCCCATACTCGCTTCCCACATGCGGGTAGGGCGCTCATCATGGATCAGTAGACAAGACCCTTTTCCTATTAGGGTCGACACTAGCAGGCCTCAAAACCACAAAGGGCCTCCTGCCGGTGCCTTATCATCAAATTATTATTAACATCAGCATTAACAGGATTGATTGATTAACATTCGAGCCCTCAGTACGATAACAAATAATAATAGCACGATAATAAAAGAAGTAACCGACAACAGGCTCGAGCAAAAGCAACCCTAAGCATGCTAGATAAGAACAGGCACAAGCAATGGCTGTAGGTAGGGAGGTGAGGCAATATCATTGGTTCAGGGAATCATATGATGGGTTCGGAGAATAGCAACGATACATAGGGCTAGCAATAGTAGACAAAAGGATAGTATCAACAACAAGTGTGGAAGAGAACTCGATGATTCATGTGAGTGATAACTTGCCTGGAAGCTCAGCAGCCGGGTACTGGGCTAGGTCCTGGGTAGTGGTGTCGTAAGTCTCGTCGGTACCAACGTCGTCTAAGCGAGAAGAAGCAAAAACAACAACGAATGAAGACGGGCAATCAATACATGGCATAGGTGCACAAACATTGGGATGATGCATGTCATGTGTAATAGATTGCATCAAAGTAAACTACTTGACATGATACACAAGTTTAAATGGATTCCATATGCAAAGAATTGCATATGGGAAACCCATGCCTTAGAGTTGAATTAATTGTTCTACCACTAAGCATTAGGTGTAGTTGATTTAGCATGATGCATGCATGGTGAGGAACAATAAGATAACAAATTAAATGCAATTGGAAAGATGGTTAACAATTTTGGAAAACATTTACCAAGTTTGGAAATTATTGTTACTTAATGGCATTAAACAAGTAGTTGTTGTTTTCATCAAGTTAAAGTGTGCAAAACAAATAACAAAGTTGATATTTGGAAAGGTTATCAAATTTTAGTTGGATTACATGTTTCACATTTTGAAATTGGACTTAGGATTATTTAATTATGAATTAAACAATTTTTAATTGCATTAATCAAGATTTAAATTGTTTAGGCAATTTAAATTATTCAAACCATAAAACAAAAATTATATTTGGAAAGTACATGAAAAGTTGATTGGAAAACATATTTAGTTTGTGGAATTTGGAATTTTTATGAACAAGTTATGAATTTTGCAAGTTTAAGTGAATTTGACAAGTTTTCAAATTTTGCACCTATTTAAAATATTCAAAACAGTAAACAAATTTTATATTTGGATAGATCATTTAATTTTGGACAGAAAACATATTTAAAAAGTGAAAATTGGAGTTAAAATGAAATAGTTATGCAATTTACAATTTTAGGGTGCAATCTGCCATTTTAATTCATCTAGGGACTTAGGAAATATTTTTACAGGGGTCTAGATTAAATACCAGGGGCCTACTTGTGATTACTGAGAAGGTGAGGTAGCAAAACATGCAAAATAAAATGTTTGTGTTATTTGTGGGAGGGGGGATTCGATCCCCTCTCCTCCTGCTGCGCCAAGGGGGGTGGAACCAGTGGGGCTGGTGCGGTTTTGTGACAGAAGAGGGGATCTGTGGGGGTATGAGGTTCAGGAACTTGCACTGCACCTAAATCGGTAAATAAGCAGAAAAAAGGTGGGGCTGGGAATCGATCTCGCGACCTGGGGCTTCGCTGCGCGCGCTCCAAACCAGTGGGACTGCTGCGCTGGTTTGATGGAATAGGGGCTGGTTTGTTTTTGAACCTTGCAATCGCCTGTTAACTGAAACCTGCAGGCGCACGACATACAGAAGCATCGTTACTGTCACGAACAGAGCACGATGGCGATCTTCCAAGGAAGAAATCGGTGACCAAGCAGCAGGGAATGGGGAGGGGAAGTGCGGGAATGGAGAGGTGGCCTCACCCTCGTCGCAGGGACGCCCTCGGCGCGGCAGGAGGGTGGCGGAGGCGGCGGCGCCGTGCTCCGGCGGCCGGTGGCCGTGGCACAGCAGCAGAGGAACCTCTCCTCGATGGTGGCGGCGGAGGTGGGAGCCAGGAGGGAAAGAGGAGCGTCTAGGGTTAGGGTTTGTCACGGGAGGGGAGGAGAATATATAGGAGGGGGAGAGATCCATCGAGTGGTTCTGGGAGGAGCTCCTGTCGCTGTCCGCCATGGGTACGTCATCCTCCGTACGGAGGTAGGGGGAGACCGAGCGGGCTGCCCCTGGTGGGCTGGGCCTGCCTCTCCCCCCTCTCCTGCGTTTTCTTTTTTTATTATTTCGTTTTGTGTTTTTTTTTTTGTAGCTTTAGCTTTTGGAATAAAAACATGGCTTTTTGTTTAGATAAAAATTTGGAAAAAATTGGATAAGCTCCTTAGTTGAAAAGCAACCACTTGGTAGTTTTTGTTTTCAAAAACTTAGTTGTTTGCTTGCTGTTTAAAATTAAACCCAAATTAATTGAAATTTGCAATAATAATTAATATTAGAAAATAAAGCCATTTTCAATAGGGTTTCCCCTAGGGTTAGAAGTGATTTAAAGAATTCCAATTAGTGGTGAACTTTATGGATTCAAAAGTGTATTGATCTGAGAAATTGTTTGACTTTGGAAATGATTTGGAAATAATTGATTAATTTGGTTAATTGAATTGAGCAACAATTTAATAGTTGATCCAAAGAAAAATAATTGGGAAGCAATTGATGTTTTTGATTTGCAACTCTTTATTTGAAAGAAAAGTAACAGACAAGTGTGAAAACAAAGGTTGATTAAGTTTGGCTTTTATTATGAATACAATGCAAACAGAAATAAATATGGGGATGATGACATGATGCATTGCTTAAATAAAACAAGAAGTAAAACAACTAGGGTGTTTTCATACTTGGATGTTACACGAATCATACAAGCCAAAGATGGAGAATCACCGTTTGGCCTCGATTGTGGTATCTGGGGGAGAGTTGACTATCCCCGGGATTGTTAGGCAGCTTCAGAGATTGTCCCAACTGACAATTTCGCCTGGAATGTTTCTCGTATGGGTCATAATGTGTTTGAAGTTGAATTTCCGAATAGTACGGAGTAGGAGAGGCTTAAGGTGTTTGGGAGATGCATTGTTCCTAACAGCCCGTGTGAGATAACTTTTGATAGCTGGAATCAAACCCCTCAGCCTGAGGATACTTTGCCTGAAGTTTGGTTGAGGGTCGAGGGTATACCAAGCCCCCATATTGGTGACTATTTAGCTCTTTGGTCTGCCGAGGATATGTTTGGTATGACCCTTGAAATCGATATGGCATTTACTAGGAAACATGGGGTGTTGCATATAAGGATTGGACGTATCAATCATCAGAAAATTCCTAGGCGTTTCCAAATGTTTATTAAAGATGGTTTTTATCGGCTCTCTTTTGAGGTGGAGGATGTGGATATGGTTGATAAGGGAGGAAATGACGAGGAGAGTGATGATGATTCAGAGGGTTTAGGCGATGATTTCCAAGATAAGGTTGATGAGTTGACAGGTAAATCCAAAGGGGATGTTACTATTGAGCCTACGGTCACGGTTTCTGAGTCTGTTAATGAGGGGGGTAGTGAAAAAACCAATGCTAAGTCCATGCAACGAGGGGTGCTGTTCTCACCTTCGGCTCGCCTCTCTTTTGATCAAGATCGCAAAGATATTGTAGGGTTATGCTCATCTCCCTGGGGATGCTCGACCCCTGATCAGCGTGCCGAGGATGGTCAGAAAGTTGTGTAGGAGCTTCGTAGTGGGGATGATCAGCCATGTGTTACCTCTGTTGCATTGGCAGGGATGGGAGCAGTGGTGGCTGCTGTAGCGGTTTTGTTTCCGTGCTCATGTGCTGGGACGCATGGAAAACCTGCATGGCCAGTGGTCTTGTCAGTCTTGGATACCACGACAGGTTGCCTTGATAGTACGGCAGGAAATCCGCCTGCTGCGGTGCGTGCCAAGGCAGGATTCTCGCCCACTACAGAGATTTTGGCAACGGCAGGACATAATTCAGTCACGGAAGCAGAAAACAGGGTCACGGCAGAGATTTCGTACACGGCAGGGAAGAGTTCGGATACGGCATAAAACAGAGCCACGACTGGTGAAAACAAGGCCACGACAGGGCTTCAGCCCGTTCCGTCTGCTGCCATGATGGCTCACTAGCGGGGGGAAACTAAAAGTGTTAATTTTGGCCTTGCAAATGGGGTTTTGCTGCTAGTTCTCAGATGCATGTGCTAGGGACTAATGTGGAAGTGGGCATTGAGAGCACGGTGCAAGTGTCACATGCTATTGGTTCTGCTCCTTACTCTCCGAGAGGGGCTTCCCCTGACATGATTGGGGCAAAGGACTGTATGATCCCGGGAACTTTGTGTTCTTCACCACATTTGCCTGCTGTTCCTTTTGATATCTCGAGCAGTGCTTATAGAGAGACAGTGAGGCGGAAGGTTGTCGAGTTTGGTGGCATCCAAGATACACGGAATTTGGGGGTTCGATCAAGTGGACGCATCAAGGCTCAACACAACGCTGATGATTCTCAATTGGACAGAGCTATGGCTCTAGTTGCGAGAAGGGATATCGGTCAAGGTACTAATTTAAATACTAGCTTTTCTATTTTGTCTTTTTCGGATAAAGAGTCAATTGATTGGGCTGATAGGTTGGGAATTTCTTTGGGTCATTCTAACCAGTCTGCTATTGAGTCTGCTAAACTTATTAAGAGTTCAGAGTTAAGTAGACCTATTGCTATATTGCACAATAATCTTGATTAAAGTCGTACTGATCCACCTGCTAGCCTAATTTAAATAAAGCTGCTAGCTTAACGGAGGACCTTGTAGATGAGGAGGCTAGTTTTATGGATGTGATTGATGATAGCGGGTTGGATCATTTTAATATTTTGAAAAAGACTAGGAACACTGGTGGAGAACAGGGCATTAGCACCGGTTTGTAAGTGCCTTTGGACCCGGATACAAATCTGGTGCTACGTATCCGGGACTAAAGGCCCCCCCTTTAGAACCGGTCTGTCACCAGCCGGTTCTAAAGGCCTCCACGTGGGCGCCGAAGAGCGCGCGCAGGCGGAGGTCCTTTAGAACCGGTTGGTAACACCAACCGGTCCTAAAGTTTTTTTTTTCTTTTTCTTTTCAGGGTTTCCGATTCCGTATTTAGGGTTTAGGGTTTAGAGCATGTTCCGTATTTTCAGGGTTTCCGTTTACGTGTTTCCGTTTAGTCTTTCCGATTCCGTGTGTCCGTGTTTCGTTTTTTACGAACACGGAATCGGAAATACGTATCCGGAAACACCGATTCCGTGTTTGCGGTTAAGTGTTTCCGATTCCGTGTTTGCGGTTAAATGTTGATGCACCAAATAAAATTACATATATATACATGTAACATGAAGTAATCGACCGAGCATTACATAATCTGAAGTTCGTTTTCAATAGATGTATACTTGTATAGAGAAGGGAGCTCGCTATTGGTTCATAGGATGGAAAAATTCTCCGCCTTCATCTATGACTTGCGCGAGGAGAAATCCTGCCAATTCCTCTACAACTGTCTTGCAACGTTGGATTGGTTTGAGCATCGCCCGCTTTCGTTGCATCTTTAAAAGAAGTAGATGAAAACAATTAAGTTATGAACAAAACTAAACATAATTGATGGCAACATAAATAAAGTTGTGAAGATCCGGTTACGTACCTCTAGATTTCTGGAAGTACGGGATTTCTCATTGATAATCCTGTGAATGAACTCGCAAACGTAGTATCCACAATAATCAGTTCCCTGTGGTCGTTGCGGGACGTTCTATATACGAGAAACATAATTCAGTCAAATTAATAATAATCAACAGAATGGTAATGGTATTGAAACCAGGGTACGTAGTACTACTTACTTTGTTAATCTGAAAGTGGAGCTTGTCTGCCCATGTACCGGGTTCTTCCTTGATGAACATTTGCCAAACCCTGGCCGACAAAAGAAAAATTAATACAAGATTTAATTATTACTTATTTGATATCAGGAAATGAACGAAAAAGAGGCCGATGAACGAAAGATGTCGATATATATATACCTTTGAAGCATCTGACGCGCGCTCTTCCATGTGTCAGCGTCCCAGGTTAACGAGTCCCAGACTTCAACTTGTCCTTGATCGATTCTAATGATGAACAATATGAAGTGGGACATGCGCACGTGTACACACGCAGTCATGCATACTCATCAATTACACTTAACATCAGGTAAGCAAAATGGAATGTCTACAAGACAGTAACACTCACTTGAATCCGTAGGGACAAAGTATTTTTTTTTGGTACTTTGTCGCTTCAAAACCTTAGAAAATCATCTGGTGTATCCTTGTTGAACTTTTCTATTGTGTCTTGATGATACGAATACGGGTCAATGAACCCAAAGTCCCAGATTCCTGCCAGCCTGCATTCACGAATCTTCATTCTGCATAGTAGCGTACAAAAAGAATGTCGTGAGGGATAATTATACGGGCAATGAACGCGAGCTTACCTAAATAATTAAATTACACAAATAAATCACTTACAAACAGTAGCAGCTGAGGATAGACTTGTTGAGGGCTCGTTGATTGGACATCTGGAAGAATTCATCGCACCCAAGCTCCACACCGTACTCTCTGAAGTAGTGTTGATCCTAAACTGCCGTCATGATACAGTCTCTCTTTTGCCTTGCGGCCTCCAAGTACCAATCATGTAAATTCCGTAGTTGGGTTGTTAGAGCAGTAGAATTTTCGACCAGATGGTGCTCGGGCTTGTATTTATATACCACATCAGCAATAGCGTAACCCACGTCGCCCATGCGTGGACCGGACGCTGAAGCCTGGTCAGATAACACCTTGAGCGGGGCAATTGACCGTGCTTCTTGTTGTCCGAGCTGGGGAACTTGTTTCCCGCATTTCGTCTGCTCCGCCTGCTTCATCTCCTCCGCCTGCTTCATCTGTGCGGTGTGCATCTTTTCAATGTACCGTTCATAGTCTGAAAGGGGCGGCGGTGGCGGCGGTGCAGGATAATATAAGTTGTCGATGGTCCGCTCAATTTTCCACTTTGGGATGTTCTTCAGAGTTTCCTTCCAGACGTCTGGAGGGGGCTTCAGGGGAAACCGTGCGAACCATGCTTTGGTTTTGGCTTTCACGGCATCGGCTAGTTCCTCCGGAGTCATCAGGCCTGGTAACTTCGGGGAGTCTCGACTTTCTTGGGTTTCCTTGGTCTCTTCTTGGGAGGAGTCCCGTTTCTTCTGAACTGCAGCTTCTGCTTTGCCGTACCCGTAGTGGGCGCATCCGTCGGCTCACGGGAGTGCACGGGCGATGGACCCTCGGCCTTGGGCTCCCAATCTTTGTTGTGGGGTGGAATTTGAGGTGCGTTGGGGGGTGGACTTGGAGGTCGTGCATTCTCTGTACGAAAGTAAAAAAACTATTAAAAATAGGCTTACATGTGTGCAACATTCAGTAATTGATAGAGGTGGTGCATTTGTAACTAGAGGAGTCGGTGGCCTTGGCGCCACGTTAGGAAACACGATGTTTTTCTTATTCCACAAGATGATACCAAGCTCCATTTCTCCCAGTGTCTTCTCGCCTTCACCTCCAGGAATATGGAGCTCAATTGAATGGCATCCCGGCGTAATTGTTGACAATACGACATGAGCATGGGATGCTGGAATCTGACCACCATGGTTGGTTGCTCCAGGTTGATTCGGTAAAGCATAGCCTGACGCCACCCTGAAGGATATGTTCCCCATTGGCATATGTATCTCACAGTTTGTCTTCTCCGTGATATCATCCACGGGGTAGTGAGGCGCCGACGGTTCGACTGCACGACCGTCTTCTAGCTGCAGCTGCGTGGAACCCACGCTGCTTCTATGCTGAGATGGGAGGGCATCTGCTACAGGATCGTCTTCTATTTGCAGCTGATCAGTTGCAGGACGATGTTCTACCCCCTCTTCAGTGTCAGGTAAAGGGTGTCCCCCTTTCTCCAAGAGAAACGCCACCTTCTCTTCTAATGTCGATATCCGTTCCAGCGCTTTCTTCTTGCTTCTACCACGGTTTCTGTAAGTGCCAATGTCCGCTGGAAACCCTTGGCTCCACGGGGTAGTGGCTCCAAAGCCTCGTGTTCGTCCCCACTTTTCGGGGTTCCCGAGTGCCTTCGTCAGCTCGTCGTTCTCTCTATCAGGAACAAAAGTTCCTTTTCGAACAGCTTCTATTGCCTTCTCTAGTTCTGCTACTACATTTGTTATTTTTTCCGACCATGGTCCCTCCGCAACAATCATCCCAGTCTCAGCGTGCAACATTGCCCCATGCGCGAACAACCAGAACTTGGACCTATCGGGCAAGTAATGTGTCTGTGGAATGATACCTCTTTTCACAAGCACATCTTCATAGCTTCGCCACCTAGGCAGGACAGTCATGTAGCCACCTGACCCCAAAATATGGTGATATTTCTTCTTCTTCGCATTCTCCTTATTTGTGGATGATCGGGATGCAAAGACACCCGATTTCTTGTACGCCTTAAAATCATCCCAATCGCCTCTTATCTTCACTAGGTGCCCAGTAAAAACTGGATCTTCGTCCTTATATTTCTTCAAAGCCCCCTCCTCTGGAATTGTGTGGCCATCTTCTTCAAAGCCCACTTCTCGACTTTCTTCTTCTTATCTTCCACTACGCTGAAATTTAGCCATACCGTGTCGCAAAGAATTTTTGTCAATCTGTCATCGACATAAGTAGCTCTAACGTTGGCGCCGGTCTTCGGCTTATTCCATTCTATTAAGTTGATCGGGACCAGGTCTCTTACAACAACTCCGCACTGATTTACGAATTTGCGATAAGTTTCTGGGGGCTCTAGTGGTTTGCCATCAGCAGCAACTGTATCGATCGGGAACCTTGCGGTATCTTTCAACCTTGCGGCCGTGCCTCGTTTCGACTTTGTCTCAGTACTTGCGCTAGCTGTTCCGGAGGGCGCCTAAACGGGAAAATAATGATTCGTTAGTAAGTGCAATACAAATTAATTGTTGCGTCAACAGTGACTTGAGATATACATTGGCAGAGTTTGTTCTGGAGGGCACTTCTGCATCCTCGACGTTGTCGTCGTCATCATCTACTACATCTTCTATATTCTCAGCTCCGTCACTGGAGTCGTTCAAAAATTGATTGCTAAACGCCTGTCCACCGTCGTGATCATGATATATGTCCGTTGCACCTTCAAAAATTATCTGGCACATGTATCTTTCCTTCTCCGCCTCACCCATTCCCGCGAACTGATCGGCGTGGGGATCCATAGCTCAACACCTGCTAGTAAAATTTATAAAATAAAGAACACTTAGCAAAATTATTTCATCGGACACTTAGCGAAATTATTTCATCGGACACTTAGCGAAATTATTAAATCGGACTTAGCGAAATTATTTCATCGGACACTTAGGGAAATTATTTCATCGGACACTTAGCCAAATTATTTCATCGGACACTTAGCGAAATTATTTCATCGGACACTTAGCGAAATTATTTCATCGGACACTTAGCCAAATTATTTCATCGGACACTTAGCGAAATTATTTCATCGGACACTTAGCCAAATTATTTCATCGGACACTTAGCAAAATTATTTCATCGCACACTTAGCAAAATTATTTCATCGGACACTTAGCCAAATTATTTCATCGGACACTTAGCGAAATTATTTCATCGGTTATTTATATAGAGAATGTGGTATATTTTAAATTTAAACAGAAAAAATTCTCCAAGTCTAGCTAATTATAATTACTAAAAATTCTAATTCTAGCTAATATATTTTAAATTTATATGTCCAAATATTTTTCTAATTTTAAAAATTCTACTTCTAGCTAATTCTAATTCTAAATATAATTCTAATTCTAATTCTAGATGTAATTCTAATAATAATTCTAATTACAAATAATAATTCTAATTCTAATTAGAACTAAACAGAAAAAAAAACTTACTATTGGGGGGGTGACGTCACGTGTACGTCACTGCTTGGGTCGGCCGGAGGCGGGGCGGCGCGCGGTGGGAGGCAGAGGGAGGCGCATGGTGGGGAGGCAGAGGCCGCGGCGGCATCGGGGCCGTGTGTGTGCGGCGACGGGGCGGAGGCGGGGCGGCGGAGGTGGACGGCGACGGCGACGGAGGCGGGGCCGCGGTGGGGAGGCGCGCGCGCGGCCTCGGGTCGGTGGTGGGAGGCAGAGGGAGGCGGCGCGACGTCGAGGCGCGCCCGGGGCGGCGAGGCGGACGGCGACGAGCAGATGACGGCGAGGCGGACGTCGACGCGCGGCCGGAGCAGGGCTTCACCGTAGAAGAAGAGAGGACGCGCGCGAACGAAAATGAAGTGAAAATTTTGCTAAGTGTTTGATAACTTCCCCTGTATAGATCCTTTAGCACCGGTTTGTGTTAACAACCGGTGCTAAAGGGTCTGTACTGGGGCCACTTTCAGACTGCGCGCCCCCTGTACAGAACCTTTAGCACCGGTTTGTGTAGAGGGGCCACACTTTTTCTTTTTTTCTTTTTTCTGTTTCCTTTTTCTTTTTCCTGTTTCTTCTTTTATTTTTCTTTTTTGTTTCCCTTTTCTATTTTCTTTTACATTTATTTATAAAATCAAAGTAGACTCAAAAAATTGTAAAATCAAATATTTATAAAAACATATTTATATTTTCTCATATTTTGTGTAAAAATTGTCTAAATGTCTTTTAAAACAATTAAAAAATAAAAAATAAGGTATTTATCAAACTAATTTGAAAATATAAAGAAATTTTTTTTGTTTCCTTTTTCTTTTCCCTAGTTCTTCTTTTAGTTTTCTTTTTTTATTTTTCTTTTTTGTTTCCCTTTTCTATTTTCTTTTACATTTATTTATAAAATCAAAGTAGACTCAAAAAACTGTAAAATCAAAAATCATAACAACATATTTATATTTTCTCATGTTTTGTGTAAAATTGTCTAAATATCATTTAAAACAATAAAGCATTAAGATAAATGATGAGGGTGCACGGCAGGACGTATGATAGCGAATCCGGATGTTTTGTATTTGCTCGATGAACTGAATATATGATGTATCAAACCTTAAAGGGGGTGTAGAACAAAACAAACGGTATCGCCATCATACAGCCCAACCGTGGCTACTAGGTGCATATATGTATACCAAATGCACGGCAGGACGTATGATGGCGAATCCGGATGTTTTGTATTTGCTCGATGAACTGAATATATGATGTACAAACCTTAAAGGGGGGTGTAGAACAAAACAAACGGTATCGCCATCATACAGCCCAACCGTGGCTACTGGGTGCATATATGCATACCAAATGCACGGCAGAACGTATGATGGCGAATCCGGATGTTTTGTATTTGCTCGATGAACTGAATATATGATGTATCAAATCTTAAAGGGGGAGTAGAACAAAACAAACGGTATCGCCATCATACAGCCCAACCGTGGCTACTGGGTGCATATATGCATACCAAATGCACGGCTGGACGTATGATGGCGAATCCGGATGTTTTGTATTTGCTCGATGAACTGAATATATGATGTATCAAACCTTAAAGGGGGGTGTAGAACAAAACAAACGGTATCGCCAGCATACAGCCCAACCGTGGCTAGTGGGTGCATATATGCATACCAAATGCACGGCTGGACGTATGATGGCGAATCCGCATGTTTTGTATTTGCTCGATGAACTGAATATATGATATATCAAACCTTAAAGGGGGTGTAGAACAAAACAATCGGTATCACCATCATACAGCCCTACCGTGGCTACTGGGTGCATATATGCATACCAAATGCACGGCAGGACGTATGATGGCGACTCCGGATGTTTTGTATTTGCTCGATGAACTGACCGGTGTATGAAGGTGGGCTATATATAGGGTCCTCTGGCTCACAAAGTGTTGAGCTAGGGTTTTGATCCAACGGTTAAGAAACACCTCATCCAACGGCTCACAACAGCTCGAAAGAAACACACCGTAGCCCTGATCGAATGGCTCACAATAGCTCGAAAGAAACACACCCCGGATCCAACGACTCACAAGCGCTTGAAAGAAACACACGATCAGTGTGATTCTATCTGATTGGTCCAAACGAAACCCTAACCCATTTAGTCCCGGTTGGTGTCCCCAACCGGGACTAAAGGGATGATCCGTTTCTATTTTTCTTCTTGCCTTTCTTCTGATTGCGCCGTAACCATGGAACATCTTCATCATTTAACTAAATGCTTGGATCATCTTTGACTTTGAAGGGAGTAATTTCATCAAATTTATTGTAATCTTCTGACATGTCTGTCTTGTCCTCGACTCCCACGATGTTTCTTTTCCCTGAAAGAACTATGTGGCGCCTTGGCTCATCGTCTGATGTATTCACTTCCTTATCTTTTCTTTTTCTCGGTCTGCTAGACATGTCCTTCACATAGAAAACCTGTGCCACATCATTGGCTAGGACGAATTGATCATTTCCGTACCCAAGATTCTTCTGATCCACTGTTGTCATTCCGTACTTCGGGTCTACCTTCACGCCTGACAGGTTGAACCATTTGCACCAGAACAAAGGGACCTTAAAGGAAGGTCCGTAGTCAAGTTCCCATATATGCTCTATGTAACCATAGTATGTGACCCTTTGCCCGTTGTCGTCTTTTGCATCAAACCGGATGCCACTGTTTTGGTTGGTGCTCTTTTTATCTTGGTCTGCCGTGTAAAATATGTTACCATTTATCTCGTACCCTTTAAAGGTCAATACAGTCGAAGATGGTTGCTTGGCCAACAATTATAGCTCATCTTCAACAATGTTGTCATTAATGAGACGTCTTTGCAACCAACCGCCAAAAGTCTTTGCGTGTTCTTTAGCAATGAAATCTTCAGGTTGCTCCGGGTATTCCGAGCGTAAAATATCCTTGTGTTCCTGGATATATGGAGCCGCCAAGCTGGAATTAACTAGAACTGTGTAGTGTGCTTGAGTGAAAGATTGCTCGTCCATACATGTTGTTGATTTCTTTCCTAGCGTGACTTTTCCATGCAGTCTCCCCTCATGGCGCGACTGAGGAACACCGGTCGGGTTCAGGTCAGGAATAAAGTCAACACAAAACTCAATGACCTCCTCTGTTCCATAGCCCTTGACCATGCTTCCTTCTGGCCTAGCACGGTTTTTAACATAATTCTTCAAGACTCCCATGAACCTCTCAAAGGGGAACATATTGTGTAAGAATACACGACCGAGAACGGAAATCTCTTGGACTAGGTGAAGTATGAGGTGCGTCATAATATTGAAGAAGGATGGTGGGAACACCAACTCGAAGCTGAGAAGACATTGGACCACGTCCTTCTGTAAACTTGGTAGAGTTGCTGGATCGATTTCCTTCTGAGAAATTGCGTTGAGGAATGCACATAGCTTCACAATGGGTACTCGCACGTTTTCTGGCAGAAGCCCCCTCAATGCAATCGGAAGTAACTGGGTCATGATCACGTGGCAGTCATGAGACTTAAGATTTTGTTACTTTTTCTCTTCCAGGTTTAGTATTCCTTTTATGTTTGACGAGTAGCCAGACGGGACCTTGATACTACTTAGGACTTGGAAAAAGATCTCCTTCTCTTCCTTGGTAAGAGCGTAGCTGGCAGGACCTTTGAAATTCTCTGGATTCATCAGGTCGTCTCGTTCGTGCATACGTTGGTGGTGCAGCCGTGCTTTTGGTGTATCTCTTGACTTCTTCCCATGCACGCCCAATAAGTTTAACAGGTTCACGCAAATATTCTTCGTCACGTGCATCACGTCGATCGCAGAGCAAACCTCGAGGAATTTCCAATAGGGTAGTTCCCAGAATATAGATTTCTTCTTCCACATGGCTACGTGGTTGTCGGCGTCATTTGGAACAGATTGTGCGCCAGGACCCTTACCAAAGATTACTTTTATATCTTTCACCATGTCATATATATCAGTACCTTTAGGGAGGGTTGGCTTCCTCCGTGTATCTGCCTCGCCTTTGAAACAGTTTCCTTTCTTTCTTACGGGATGCCTGTCTAGAAGAAATCGACGATGCCCCGGGTACACATTCTTGCCTATATGTATACTTTCAGTCTCGCCTAAACAGTGTGTGCATGCGCTGTATCCCTTGTTTGACTGTCCTGAGATGTTACTAAGAGCGGGCCAATCATTGATGGTTACAAACAGCAACCCGCGTAGGTCAAATTCCTCTTGTTTGTACTCGTCCCACACACGTACACCTTCGTCAGCCCACAACTCTAAAAGTTCATCAACCAGTGGCCTCAGGTACACATCAATGTTGTTGCCGGGTTGCGACGGGCCTGGGATAAGCACTGGCATCATAATGAACTTACGCTTCATGCATAACCAAGGAGGAAGGTTATAGATACATAGAGTCACGGGCCAGGTGCTATGACTGCTACTCTGCTCTCCAAACGGATTCAGGCCATCTGTACTCAGACCAAACCTTAAGTTTCTTGCGTCACGTGCAAAGTCCTCGTACTTATCGTCGATGTTTCTCCACTGCGACCCATCAGCGGGGTGTCTCAGCATATCGTCTTCCTTGTGGTCTTCTTTGTGCCATCGCAGCAACTTGGCATGCTCTTTGTTTCGGAACAAACGTTTCAACCGTGGTATTGTAGGAGCATGCCACATCACCTTGGCAGGAACCCTCTTCCTGGGGCGATCGTCGCCCTCAACATCACCAGGGTCATCTCGCCTGATCTTATACCGAAATACACCGCATACCGGGCAGGCATTTAAATTCTCGTGCTGGCCGCGGTAGAGGATGCAGTCATTGATGCATGCAAGTATCTTATGCACTTCCAATCCTAGAGGGCAGAACACTTTCTTTGCTTCGTATGTACTGCAGGGCAGCACGTTATCTCTTGGAAGCATCTTCTTCATTATTTTCAGTAGCTTTTCAAATCCCTTGTCAGATAATCCATTCTCCGCCTTCCATTGCAGCAATTCCAGGGTGGTGCCCAGCTTTTTCTGGCCATCTTCGCAATTTGGGTACAACAATTTTTTGTGGTCTTCTAACATGCGCTCCAACTTCAACCTCTCGTTTTCACTTGCGCAGTTTATCTGTTCTTCACGAATGACCTGACGAAGATCATCATCATACTCATCAACAATGTTCTCAAGTTCAGACTCGTCTTCCCCCATTTTAGTATCACCGTGTTCACCGAACATAGGATAAATATCATTATCCTTTTCTTCTTCATTGTCTTCCATTACAACCCCTCTTTCTCCGTGCTTGGTCCAACTAAAATAACTGGGCATGAAGCCTTCTTGCAACAGGTGGGTGTGTATGGTTCTTGAGTTAGGGAAATTCCTCTTATTCTGGCATTTTTATATGGACAAAAAATAATCCATTCTGCCTGTTTTTCTCAGCCACATTGAGAAAACTATGCATGCCATTAAGGAATTCGGGACAACGTCGATCACTCTACACCCATTGCCGGTTCATCTGCATTATATAAATTTATCAACAACCATTATGCTAAATCATCATGACTAAATTAATTAATTAATACAAAAAGTTCATCACACGTTAAAACCAAACTAGCGTAGTGACCATACATATATAGTTCTCATAAAAATACACACTGAAACCATCCATAAAAACTCTCTCTAATTAATGCATTTAAAAACAACAACAAATGCGATCAAAATCGCAACAAAGGTAACAATTGACCCGACGGCATAATGATACCAAGCCTCTTTACTAATTGCATATTTTATAATCTTTCTAATCTTCAGGCGCATTGCGTCCATCTCGCTCTTGTGACCATCGACGACACCGGCAAGAACCTTTTCCAAGGTCATCTTCTCTCTTTCAATTTTTTCCAACCTTTCTTCAGTTTTTTTCAATCTTTCTTTCAAGCCAATATTTTCTTGTTCAAATAAGTATAACTTCTCAACAATTGGGTCGATTGGCATTTCCGGTTCCACTACCTCCTAGATAAAAATATCTATGTCAAGTTGGTCGGCGTAATTAATTGTCATATAATCAGGAAATGAAAATATGTAGTTATAAAAGATAATATACCACATCCGAAACATAGACTGGACGAGGGCCAACGGGGACGGAAATCAAAACCATGGTGCTATATATATATATATATATATATATATATATATATATATATATATATATATAATCTTACACAATAAGAAAATTATATACAAGTAAATATGTAAATCATACAAATCAAAATTTGTTTTGGTAAATAAAAACAATAGGCTCACCAAGGTTGTGTCGGTGACGGGGCGATCGACGGCGGTGAGGAAGGGGACAAGGCGCGCGACACTAAAAAAAACCACAAATCATAATTAAATTTGAGCTCAAATTGCATCAAATTGTATACATAACAAATGAATAACAAATTCTAGCTTAGGCATTTCATCAAACACCTAGCTAGCACAACAAAAATGAAATGAGCAATAAAACGAGCAAAACTTGCAATGACGGAAGAGGGAATGTTGATGCTAACTGTAGAACCGATGGGTACCAATAATCTTGACAAATGGTGGAGAAAAATGGGGATGGATTGGAGCTCACAAGAGGAAGGAGAGAGCAAAATGGAGTTGAGCTCGAGCTGGAAAAAATGGAGCTGAGCTCGGGGTGGAATGTAGGGTTTAGGGGAGGGTTTAGGACCGGTTTGTATTACAAACCGGTGCTAAAGGGTCTGACAGCGGGACCCGCAGTTGCTGCAAAAAATGAGAAAACCTTTAGAACCGGTTTGTGATACAAACCGGTTCTAAAGGGTCTGTCCCCTGGGCCCCCCTCCCTGCAGCAAATAGACGCAAGGCCTTTAGGACCGGTTTGTAACACAAACCGGTCCTAAAGGCCTTGCGTCCATTTGTTACAAACCGGTCCTAAAGGCCTTGCGTCCATTTGTTACAAACCGGTCCTAAAGGCCTTGCGTCCATTTGCTGCAGGGAGGGGGGCCCAGGGGACAGACCCTTTAGAACCGGTTTGTATCACATCCGGTTCCAATGTGCTTGGCTCAATGCCATGTTTTCTACTAGTGGAAGAAGAAATACTACTCTAGGTCTACGAAGCGGAGGAGTGCGAGAATTAATTTAAAAAGTCAATCTCAAAATGCATAACTTATGTGGCATGTTTTGGAATAGAGAGGGTTTTCGTGACCCTGGTAAACATAGATTTGTGCAAGAAACGACTAGGGAAACGAAATTGGACTTTCTGGCCTTGCCGGAGACTGGAAAATCAAAATTTGCTTCACCTTTTCTTAGCCACTTAGCGTCTAGGCTAAATTTTGGATTGTACTGTCTGCCACCCAGGGGTAGATCAGGGGGTATGCTTATTGGGATTAATTTGTCTACTTTACAAGTTAAGAAGGTAGATGTGGGTGATTTTTGTGTGAAGCTATTTGTTAAATCTAAAAATGATGGTTTTGATTGGGTCCTAGTTTCGGTTTATGGGGCTGCTCAAGATGAGTTCAAGCCTCAGTTTTTATCGGAGCTAGTTCGTATATGCGATAATGAAACACTAGCAATGATGGTGGGTGGGGATTTTAACATTATACGAAATCCTAATGAAAAGAGTAATGACAATTATAATCCGAGATGGCCTATTATGTTTAATGCCATTTTACAGAGTTTGAATTTGAAATAGATTGAGTTGTCAGGTAGACAATACACGTGGGCCAGTATAAGGGAGAACCAGACATTCCAGAAGTTGGATCGAATTTTGATAACGGTGGAATGGGAACAAAAGTATCCTCTTGTTACGGTTCAGGCCTTACCAGGAATGGTTCAGACCACACTCCACTCTTAGTGGACTCTGGAGTGCGGGCTCACGTGGGTAACCAAAATAAATTCTCTTTTGAGCTTTCGTGGCTTAAGTTAGAAGATTTTTATGATATGGTTGCCGTGGAATCGGGTGTTTTCACTAAAGGGGATTCACCTATTGAAATTTACCAAAATAAAATAAGACATGTGAGACATTTTCTTAAGGGATGGGCAAAAAATCAGAGTGGAAAATATAAAAAAGAGAAATATCGTTTGCTCAGTATTATCGATGAGTTAGACATTTGGGCTAAAAGTTTCTCATTATCAACATTGGAGAGGGATAGGTTGAGAGAGGCAAATGACAAGCTAAGCATTTTGAGCGTGAAGAGGAGACAAAATGGTCTCACAGGGCTAAAGTGAAGCACATTCAGGAGGGCGGTAGTAATACTAAATATTTTCACCTAATCGCTAATGGAAAACATAGAAAGAAAATGATATTTCAGTTAGAACAAGATGAAGGAACTATAGTTGGTGATGAGAATCTTAAGTTGTATATTTCGGAATATTACAAAAAGCTTTTTGGGGATTCGTTACCCAATTCTATTTCTCTTAATGAAAATATTATTCATGATATGCCGCAGTTATCACCCGATGAAAATAAAATTCTTACAACAGATTTCTTAGTGTAAGAATTTTATGAGGCCATTTCGTATATGGAACTAAATAAAGCTCCGGGACCTGATGGTTTTCCTGCTGAGTTTTATAAAACTTTTTGGGAAGTTATTCGGTCAGATCTAATGGCGATGTTTCATCAATTTAAACATGGTTCGCTGCCATTGTTTAAGCTGAACTTTGGTGTCATTACTTTGTTGCCAAAAAAAGATAATGCGGTGCAAATTCAACAATACCGTCCTATATGTCTGCTAACTGTTAGCTTCAAGATTTTTACAAAAGTGAGTACTAATCGTATCAATCAGATTGTGCAAAAAGTGGTTAGACCAACTCAGTCTGCTTTCATGCCAGGAAGAAACATCTTAGAAGGTGTAGTTATCCTACATGGAACCATTCATGAGCTTAAATCCAAGAAGATGGATGGTATTATTCTTAAAATTGATTTTGAGAAGGCTTATGATAAATTTAAATGGCCATTCCTCTTGCAAGATCTACACATGAAAGGATTTGCTCTTGAATGGTGCAAATGGATTATGCAATTTGTGCAAGGGGGTAGTGTTGGTATAAGGGTAAATGATGAGATTGGTCATTATTTCCAAACTACAAAAGAGCTGAGACAGGGGGATCCACTGTCTCCAATTTTGTTTAATATTGTTGCATATATGCTAGGTATCCTTATTGCTCGTGCAAAGGATGATGGTCAGATAAATGGACTTATTCCTCACTTGGTGGATGGGGGTCTGTCTATTCTGCAGTATGCTGATGATACTATTTTGTTCATGGAACATGACATTCAGAAAGCTCTCAAATTGAAATTGATCTTATGTATGTTTGAACAATTATCAGGCCTCAAAATTAATTTTCATAAGAGCGAAGTGTTTTGTTTTGGGAAGGCATCTGAGGTAGAAGATCAGTATAAAAAAAATCGGTTGTGAGTCTGGTCAGCTCCCTTTTAAATATCTTGGGATCCTAATTCATCATAGAAAACTTTGTAATGCTGAATGACATCCAATTGAAAGTCGTCTTGAAGACAAACTTGGATGTTGGAAAGGGAAGTTGTTGTCTCATGGGGATCGGTTGGTACTTGTTAATTCAGTATTAACAAGTTTGCTCATGTTTATGCTTTCCTTTTTAGAAATACCTAAGGGGGTTAGGAAGAGGCTTGATTTTAATAGATCTCGGGTTTTTTTTCACAGAGTGATGAGACTAAACAAAAATATAGATTTACCAAATGGAACATTATTTGTAGACCCAAAGATTAGGGAGGATTAGGTGTAGAGGTTCTTGAGCTAAAAAATAAATGCTTGCTTAGAAAATGATTGTTCAAGTTGTTACATGAATATGGAGTTTGGCAAGAATTGTTGTCAAATAAGTATCTTGCCTATGGACTCTCCCTTTTGGAAGGGACTTATGGGGGTTAAGGAGGAGTTCTTTCCCAGAGGCTCATTTCGAGTGGGCAATGGGGAGACAACATGGTTTTGGGAGGATATCTAATTAGGTAAAACCTCTTTAAAAGACCAATATCCTGCTCTTTATAATATTGTGCAATCCAAAAATGTGAATATTCACTCTGTTCTTCATCAAGCACCTCCCCTAAATTTAGTGTTTAGAAGGCATCTTGATGTGAACAAGTGGGATATGTGGTCCCACATTGTTTTAAGGCTTGTTGATGTCTCTCTCTCTGATATCCCTGATAGTTTTCATTGGAATTTAACTTCTAATGGTTTGTTTACTATGAAATCTATGTATGAGGATTTAATGAATGGACATACTAGGTTTCTTAAAACTTACCTTTGGAAATTAAAGCTGCCTTTCAAGATTAAAGTTTTTATGCGGTTCCTTGATAAAAAAGTTTTGCTTACAAAAGATAATCTTTTTTAGAAGAATTGGAAAGGGGATAATGATTGTGTTTTTTGTGGGAATGAAGAATCTATTGATCTGTTTATAGCTTGTCCTTTTTCTAAACTTGTTTGGCGTGTAGTTTTCTGCACCTACAATATTCCACCTCCATCCAACGTGACTAACATGTTTGGTAATTGGTTGAATGGGGTGGACTTAAAGACCAAGAATAGAATTTGTATAGGCGTCTCGGCTATTTGTTGGTCTTTATGGAATTGTAGGAATAATATTGTGTTTAACAGAAAATAAAACTCTCATGTCTTACATGTTATCAATATGGCGGTGCACTGGATACAAATATGGTCTTTTCTGCTCCCTTCGGACCAGCACAAGCTTATGGTGGATGGATGCACGAGACTGCTCTCCGTGGCACAGGATTTTTTTCTCCCGTCATACGTGGCAGCATATTTCTAGGCTTTCGTAGTTGTAGGCTGTTTTGCTGCGTTTGTACGGGGTGTTTTCTTCTCATTTACTTTCGTGGCCGAGAATATGTAAGAGATTTATACTGGATACACTCTTTAATAATTAATAAACAGCTGTGTGCATCACTCGATGCAGAGGCTGGGGACTACCCATTTCGAAAAAAAAACATATTGTGATTGAGGAGGGGTGTTAGAAAGGTTGTTAGGATTAATTGTGTGCTTGTCACGTTGTAACCCATCGCATCATTAACTGTGAGTTGTACCCGATTGATAGATCGATCCATCCTGTAAACCCTGGCACTTTTTTTTTTTCGAGAACGCGCAGGAGATCTGCGTGTCTTTTTATTAAGCTTGAAAGGAGGATTACAACAGCACTAGGAGCAGCCCGAAGGCCACACCACCCAGAAGAAACCTAGTCTATTACTCTGACATGCCCACGTCTACAGTCCACCCAAGCCAACCAGTCGGAATCGATGGTTCCAAGCACTATGTGGGCGGGAGTAGGGTTTCGGTCGAACACCCGAGCGTTGCGCTCTAGCCACAAAGCCCGAAGAACTAGCATGATGAAGGAATTAGCGTCCTTGCGGCTCGATCGAGGCAAAGTGTTCACCGCCGTCGTCCACCAGCCCGATAGCTCGCTGTCAGTGGCCGGCATCAGCTCCGGCCACCCCCGCCGCTGTAGCAGGCGGAACCAGATGGCACGCGAGAACGGGCATTGGAGCATCAAGTGGTCATCGAGCAGAGCGGGCAGTCCACATGAGATTGCAGGCCGTGGCGACGCCTCCGGTCGGCCGACCAGCACCTTCCCCAGAGCGCAAGCCAAGCGTGGAATTTATACCTAAGAGGAGCGTAGGAATTCCACACCATGTCGGCACCGGGGAGCGTTGTGGTGCCCTCGAAGAACAACCGATAGGCCGAACGAGCGGAGTATAGCCCATTTGAGGTCCACTTCCAGGAAAAGGAGTCCATGCCGATGCCGCGCTGTACCCGCTGAACAGCCGCCCACAGCGTCAGGAACTGCACCGTGGAATCGACGGAGAGCTCGCCCTCGATGTCCAAGACCCAGCTATTGTTGTGTAGCCCCTAAACCCTGGCACTTATGCTGCCTATATAACACGAAGGACACCCGAGACAAAGGGTATCGCCTTCTATACCCAATACCCCTATACTTTGACAATTATATACACGAGCTAAAATGATACTACACAAGAGGGCTTGCTGAAAAATATTATATACTGCACAAAGGGATATATAGTTCCATAACTTATCTTACGAGAGATAATTACTTCAAAATAGAGGGACTAGCACCAGTAAATTAATTCGTGACCGACACGAGATGTTCCAAGTGCAAGCTGCAGAGACAAATTTTCCCAGGGAGATGGTCGGGCGTCCCCTTTAGGTTCGTGCATGTCTGGGTGTAAGGATCATAGACTTGCAAGGCCGCCGACAACCATGATTCTGTAGGCATGTATTGAATGAGCAACTTTTCTCCACCATGCATCACCCTCAGTGGTATATAAAGACGATCGGTTGTGCTCTTTCGGATCGTGTACGCCTTGGTCCAGTTACTTTTATCGGAATTGACCATGATCCATATGTTTGTGCATGGCCAATCGTTCCACTCCTCTTGAACCATGCAAAGGGCACCGTTGAGCTCGGTTATGAAGAAACTCTCTGCGTCCTTGATTTCTCTAGGGCCTATGATCGGGTCGTCCTTCCACTGCTCTTTCTCGAGGTCAAAGCAAAGCAAGATGGCATCCGATGATGTTTTTTCTGTCAAAAAGTACATGACGCCATCGATAGTGACGGGAGAACAGAAGAGATCAAGGACACACTGTCCAACTGACTTTGTTCGCGCCTGCCTCCTCCATCCCGTGTTAGGATCACCTAATGTAAGGACGTCGCAAGCAATGCCGCCTCGGATGAAGCGGACCACCTTGTATACACCGGACGGCGTGGCGCGACCAATGGCGAAAATTTCATACGGGTAGGTGGCAAAGCGCATGGCGCGGTTTAGCGTCTTTGCATCCAACCCCATGCTTTTAAAGAGCACCTCCCCGGTCGCCGGATCGACCACATGGGTGCCTGTCAAAGAACCTTTGCTTACGAAAACGAGATCGTCGAGGCTGGTCGTGGGAAGCATCTTCAAGCCACCGACACCTTCAATGATTTTAACAACTTTACCGTCCATGTCCATGAACCGCAAGTCGGCACGTTCTATGTTCCCTAGAAAGTAGCCAGTGTCGACGAGGAAGGGTTCCGGCCTGTGACGGGACTTGTGCGCGGCGAGGAAGGCCGTGCTGGAGATAAGGCCACGCCACCCCTTGGATACGCATTGGAACCGGCAGACGGACTTCGCCGGCGTCCTGGAGAGGATTTCGAAGGCGACGTCGTAGGGTAACGAGATGGCGGTGGCTTCCGGCAGCATGTCGTCGTCCATATGCAGCTCCGCCGGAAAGTAAGATCTATTTTCCTGGTTCTCGACGTATATTTGCTTGGTTCGGTTGATCTAGATGCTGCGGCGATGCCCTCAATTGGCTGGAACACACGTACGCAAAGCTTGGAAAACAAATCAGGGCACGCGTGTAGATCATCGGCCGGACTTATTTGAGTTGGAATCGGAACAGGAGATAAGGAACATCAGATAGGGAAGGATTAGTTAGTTCCAAGCAGGCCCAGTAGACATATGTGGAAAACTAGAGGAACAGATCGATTGCACTAGCCACTCTATTCTGTCGATCACCGAAACGGATTGACGTTTTTTATTTCTTTTTTCGAAATAGGGAGAGAAGCGCCTCTATGTGGAAACGGATTGACTTTTTTTTCATTTTTCGAAATAGGTAGAAAAGCGCCTCTATGTGGAAACGATGCACAGGTTTTTTGGTTGCAAAATTTAGAAAGATTACAAAAAAATAAACCCGAGGCCGGCTGATGTCGAGTCCAACCTAGAGTCGACCCGGGATTTTCATCCCAAAGACAAGTTTCGAGCCACCACCTTCAACAAGGGAACGGCGCAACTTGTGTCAATATTGCCAAAAATATTTCCACCGACGTGTGCAACCTCCAAGTTGAATCATCTAGGAAAATTCACCGTAGTTGCATGTTTATACAATTTACCTTTGTGTCAAGCCTAAATAAAAAAATATTAAAATTGGGAAGTAGCACCTATTCACCCCCCCTCTAGGTGGCCATACTACCCGTTAAATTGGTATCAGAGTCTCGACTCTTAATTTGGGCTTAACCGCCTACTACCTCCGTTCCACAAAAGAAGGCTTATTTTGTTTGTTTTCACCAATAATTTGTCTATTTATATATAATTTTTTACATATAATTAATATTATTGCATTCGTATTCAAAAGTACTCCACTATGATTATGAGTTCTATCACATATGTCGCATATTAAATATGTAATCCTTGGTCAAAGCCTCGGTCAAACAAAGCAAAATACGCGTTATTTTTCGGAATGGAGGTAGTAAGAGTTAGTATGGCCATCAAAGAGGAAACCACCGAGTCCGCATTTCCGGCCACCATGAATGATCTCAAGGAAATGCAAGCTTCCTTGAACTCAGCCACAGAGAACCAAATTCAAGGGTTGTGTGAAATGATAATGCAACTCACGAAATCCAAGGACATGGCTTCCCCCTCAGTGGAGTCTCCGGAGGCAATTCCGGATGACGAAAGTGAGGAGAATGAGAGTGAAGAAAACTAAAAGTGAAACCCCACCTCCTAAGAAATCGTCATCTTCTAAGGGAGAGGATGGAGATAGATTACCATAAGGTTCCCGGTTGGTACTCTCCCAGTCCTCCTATCCCACATCCTCGTATAAACAATAGGGGTGATCCTCTTAAATTTGATGCACATTCTTTTGGCCAATGAAAATATTTCATGAAAACTCACTTGAAATCTTCTTGCATTGAGCCATGAAGAGTCATTGAAGATGAATACAATCCCGTCGATCCAAATAACTTGACAAGAAGAGAGGTGGTTGATTGCCAACTCAACTTCGTGGCGTTGCACATGATCCAACAAGCCGCGAGTGAGAAGATCACGCCACACATTCAACAATTCTCCACCGCCAAAGAAACATGTGATGCTCTTGTCTTCATGTTTGAGGGAAATGAAAGCAAGACGGTTAAATATGTTTGATGCCTTGAGCAATGAGGCCGAAGGGTTCTATATGCATGATTGGGAAAGCCATGGGGACATGTACTGAATACTCAAGACCCTTACTACCGCCTTTAGTGGTCCTGGCGGCGGGCCGCACGACGTAGATCGGCGCTTCCGACTCCCCCTTCGATGGTGTCTCCTCCGTGCGTCGCACATCCATCGCCGGCATGGCCCATGTTCGGTACGACGACAATGGGCCTCGCACAGTCAAAACTGTTGCGATCCCTCTGTGCAAACCTCCCCCCTAGCCGATGCGGCGCAGACGGCGATGACATCCTCGCGCGCTTCTCCATGAGTTCTCTCCGCAGATTCTCCTCCGAGCATGGGCTTTGAGGATGCACACAGCCCCTTGAGCCGTGGCCCTCTTCTCTGCACCGAGGCAGACGGTGGGTTCTTGCAGTCGGCTTTCATGTCCCGACCGCTAGCAATTGAAGCAAAGCCCATGGAGCTCGGGCGGGACCGGCGAGCTTTGCGGCATGGTCGCCATGGCGGCGAGCGCGGCCTCCGCGGCTCGCCGAGCCGCTTTACGCTTAAGCCAGAGCGCCTTGCGAGACGGTGCCGCCGGAGCCCATGTCAACCTCTCCTTGACACTTTGACCCGCAGCATGACCAGTACCCGCCTCGGCGCGCGAAGTCACCGTGCGAGCTCCGCTCGATTCGCCGCCGCCGATGTTTTCCGACGACAGCCCAAGGACAGAGAAGATGGGCCTCTCCAAGCCCCCGCGAGATGTCGAAGAACCTGGCCCGAGGCCGAACTAACTGTTGTCGCCACGCTGGCCGCCTCCGACCAGCAGCGAGCTCTGGCGCAGCGAGAAACCTGCCATGGAGTGGGGCTACCAATAGAAAGGATGGCAGGGCTAGAGCAGCCGTCAGCGAGCAGTATGGTGGATGCCGGGGCCGGAGTGGCCGCCGGCGTGCGAGAGAGAGAGGGAAGGGCGTGTTGTCTCACTGATGGAGTACCATAGGACGTCTCACTATTGATATGTGGGATCTCACTTTCACATCCAAGCAGGACTACCTACCTATCCGCTTGTAGACTTAAGTGGTGTGCTTGATGCATGTATTGAAACAGGTAGTAATATTTGAACCATGAAAGATCAACATCATTTTTGCGCTTTGCATCCGTCGATGGGGAATGTGGGGCAAGAAATTTCATACACCGCTCCACGAGAAAATTACCACGATAACACATATGACGTTTAAAGTAAAAGTAAGCGCTTCATAAGACGTGGGCAGCATATATTGGACAGCAAGAGGGCAATACAGATATACTATAGCCAAGTATATTTTGGTGACTTAATTCGTTTTTAGCAGAATATTTTGTTTTCAGTAGTTTTTAGCAGAAGCTCCAGCCAGGTTGGTCTTTGACATAGCAGCATCCCTTGTGGCGGTGGTGATTTAAATTGTTTTTAGCAGAAAGTAGTAGTATCGGGCTGGCAACTGAGTAGACAGAGAGTTCCCAGGCCCACGTATGTATTCCGGCCTTTCCTGCAGACCGATGTATCAGCACGAATAGCGGCCCGTTTCAGAACTCCTGCACGCTTCCGATTCAGCGCTCTCCCCTCCGGTCGATTAGTCCCACCTCGCCCAGCCGAGGAGCGTCGAGCGGGAAAGCTAGCTATAAGAGGAGGGCGGGGTGCTCCGTTATCGGCACTTACCTGGACGGGGTCAACGGGGGATCAAGAAGCCTAGTGGCCAACATTGCACTTGGCTGGTGCGCTGGCTTACCATCTCCCCAAGTGGGAGAATGGACGTCATAATTTGTGCTAGAGGGGGTACGCGTTCGCGCGGCCCCTGCCAATTCTTTGAAATTAAACTTTGGTCCCTGTGACTGCTTGGCTAGCTGTTTGATTAGCATACGATACAGATGAGTTTAGTTTGGTGTATGCCTCTGTTTTCTCCGTCCCCTGGCCAGACAGGCTTAAAATGTTCTCAGCCTCTGTGAGGAATAGCTGCTTGTGAACCCAACTCATCCCTGCATTACCAATCTGATGTTTGTGTTGTTATTACAAATGCCAGATTATTTTTTGCAATGGAGCATATCTGTTCCTGGGTGTCTCGCGTCAACAAGATTATTTATGATCAACATGGATCACCTTGGTTACAGTTCGCAGAGTAATATACACAGACTGTATTGTCTGAGCACACACACCACAAAGTTAAAAAGGTATTCAAGCACCGACGACGTCCGTGCATGCATATAAATTGATCTACAAAAAATATATCATGGCTCTAGACAGCTATGGATGCGAGCAAATCCAATGGCGAATTTGTCAGACAGAACAATTCTTTCCTCAGAGGGAACATCATCCAGCTGAATGACTTGTCTGAACTCAGCTCAGGACTTTGTTCCTTGTCAGGTTAGTTGGCTCGAATCACTGCTGGTTTTGCTACCTTTCCCGTGGGAAGTTCTGGTTCTGCATTTGGCTCTGGAGGCCCACCATGCCCTGCTGCTGCTGCTGCTGCAAACTCTGGCCACATCCTTGGATGTTCCCATATAGCCCCTGCTGCTGTTGCTCCTGCTGTCGTTGCTCCTGCATTCCCATCGTCCTAGAGGCGTTCGTGCCTCCCAAACCATACACTGTAGGGAGAAACGATGGGTAAACTTGCTCAGACTTTATCTTAAGCTGCGCTAGAGACGGTTAAGGATGATTTTTCATGGCCTATTCTACGGTACCTTTTACTACCCGTCAAATAGGACTAGTATGAATTAAAATCTAACCGTTGATTAAGACAAAATGTTCAAACTTTTAATTAGGAAATCATTTATTAAGGCGCAAATCAGACCAAATATCCCGCTATTTTAGCCTAAAATCATGGTAACTAAATCTGAATTTTGATTTCGTCCTCTATACGGTTTTCTTTAGTCTATCTGAAGAGCTCCAGAGTTTACGTATGCATGGCGGCCGGCCGGCCGCCCGGACAGCTCGTCAGCAAAGGCTTAAACCAACCTACACGAAAGTAAGTATAGCTAGCTACGCATGCTGGCAAGTCAGGCTGCTGTGCAGCGCGATGGAACATTGTTAGATGAAGTTCACGTACGTACCCAACACGGCCGGCCGGCGGCCGGGTAGCATGACAGACGGATTTCATGTATACGGTGAAGTTACTGCAAAAAAAAAAAAAAAATGTATACGGTGAAGTAAACAATTTGATTACCATGCATCGTAGTTGTAGTAGGTTCCTTTTTTGACAAGATTTCCGATTCTCTTGTAAATCAGTTTCCGCGTTTAACCCTGCGCACAGTTACTATTCCTTTTTTAATAGGCCTTCCTTTTTAATCTGAGACTAGTATGTTTTATACTAATCATGTTTTAGGCACCAGTATGATTTAATACAAACCGTTAGATAGACGAAAATAAACGGCTTATATTCTATTGGGGGTACCATAGGAGTCCTCTTTTTCATCGTGATTCACAAGTAAGACGGACATAAAAAAACGATACAAGGATTTGCAGTTGTGGATCATGTACCTTTGAAACACTACAGAGCTAGAGTCGCACCGAAGAAAACCGAATATATCTAGAGCAGGAGCAGCAGAGCGCTAAAGGTCAGTGCATCCAGCATTTTCCTAGTGTAACCGTGTTGGCAATGCTGAATTATGTTCAAAGTTAACTAAACAATAAAAAATCAATGTATGTTATCTTCTGAACTGTGACCAGTATGCGGTTTTATACAACACGCGTTATTTTCCTAGCAGTAGTCCGGTGTGCATATCTTATGAGTTTAGCACCAACTACGCTATGCAGGAGATGGCACAAATACAATATAGTAAAGGTACACTTTCTATTAATTTATTAACAACGACAAAGCTTTAAAGAGGATGAAACTGTACGTACTTTCGTCAGTCATCATTTGGGATGGATGACTCCTCTGAGGAAGATCAAGCTGCTTTACAATCATATAAGAAAACAATATTATAGTTTATAAATATTAGAACAGATTTACTACATGTTCAAAAAATAAGGCATAGCTATTGCTGTTGCCAATCCAATCTACTGCCTACCACTACCAGCACTTTCTTCATTGCCTGAAACCACAATCTTTCTTCATGAGCTCATGTATGTAAATACATAGAGTCCAATTATCCTTTCAGAACAACAAACTTATTTTTTCACAAATTACTAAATGAAAGGTGTTACCTAACCATTTGTGAGTTTGAATATGCCTGGGCAGCAGTAAACATTGCACTGTTTGCAGCTCCAGTGAACTGGCCCAAATGGCTTCCCAACTGATTTCCTTGGTTCAATTGGCTCTGGGCCATTCCCGGTTGTATGAGTAAAGCCTGCAACTGCCTATTCAGAAACTGTGTCAGGGCTGCTTGGTTATACTGCATCTGCTGTTGGCCAGGAACCTAGCGAAGGGATTTAACATCAAGTTATGAGGTTTGTGAAACTAAAAACGTTTCTGTGTGCAGAATATATAGAAGACAAAATGCGTTCGATGGTAAAAATTTATGTGCTTTTTGTTGAGCCTGCTTCTGTAAATCTTGTAACCGAGGAACTGTGTTCTCCAAGAAAAATGTGGATTCTGTGAGCACTAAACCATTTGAAGTAAATGGTGTAGAATCATAGTAAGTTATCAGAATAGAAAAGTATAGAATTGTGCCAAGAGAATATACAAAATGCTGTCACCACCACAAGCGTGAAAAAACTTCTTGAGAACTAAAAGGAAAATTTTCCTTACCCGAGCCAGCATTCCAGAAGTTGTTGGTCTCTGTTGAGATAGCAGCTGTTGCTGCTGAGATGCTTGCATTATCTTTTTGCCTCTGCTGCTGTGGTGTCAGATGTTGCTGCGGTAAAGGGGTATTCATCATATTGGTGCCTGGCCTAGGGGAGTTAGCATACGGCATTGGAGTGGAAACATTCTCAAAATTAGGGGTTCCTGCAGTTCCAGGTGATGGAGTAGATCTGCCAAGTTCTCCAGATGCCTGCATGAAGCAGTATGAACGTCACATATCTTAAGAAATTTCAGATTGGTGATTACTATTCTCAATTATTAAACAAACTCATGTTTTGATGTACAACAGAAGGTAAAACAGGAACATGTCGTCTAGTGCAAACCCATATCCAGGACTCCAGGTGCTCCGGTGACAATTCGATGGATTAGATTTACGTGGATTTGAGGATCACATGGATGCTCATTTTGAAAATAATAATAATCCCGCGGCGTTTTAAAATTGTCGGGATCCTACCATCTGAATCAAATGTGACGTGGGCTTGCTTTATTGTAGCTTATGGTTTTGATTTTTTGCATTACTGTTGTTCTGTTGCACTCTACGCAGCTAGCTGTCCAGACTGCAAGTGCCAGTACCTGACACATTGGTTCCAAAGTAATTGTGAAGCGCTGTTGATAGAAATTACTAACCTTCTAGGGATACATTTATGTTCACTTTATTTTCAGGATGTAATGAAGCCACAATCTTTAATTCACTGCTAGCTGTGGCATTAGGCAAAGTTAGGCCAATAGCAAACATTACAAAATCCATCTAGTTTTTTCTTAGTTATTCTCTGCCATATTGTAACAACTCTGTTTTGAACTCTGCAAATTAATTTATTAGCTTGGAGGTTTGCTCAGATTGTGTGTAGTGTAGGGCAAAGTTAGATTTTGTGTGGCTTTGCTTGCAATAATTTCAACAGTAAATTTATTCACCAAAAGAAAATTATTCGTCGTAGAATATCTTCTGTTGGCTTGTCTTATGTTCGTCTACAATAATTCTGGACGGTTGACATCATATATAGCCTGCATCCGCAGTATTCTGACCTAGTGTCTTGCGAAATTGTAAAGAATAATGATAACTTCCGTCCTGTGTAAACTAGTACTGCACATTTCGCCTACTGGTCCTGTGGTGATCAATGGTTAACCTTGCAAGTCATGTATTTCCTATAGTAGTACTTACCAGCGTCCTCCTCCTGTTACAGGACATGGTGATGGATGTGCAGAGGACGCTGTGCAGTACATCCATGGAATTCATGGGCAACCTCGACGAAGACAACGAGCTGGAGGGTCTGATCGAAGCGCAGCTCATCGCGCTCCGGAAGGTGTTCAGGATACCCCACAAACCGCTCGACGAGTCACACGGGCCGGTCTCCAAGAAGCTGTTGACTCTTTTCAGATCAGGGAAACTCGGCCCGTTCATCCTCGACGACCTCCCAGGCCAGCAGTGAAAGGGGAGATTCACTTGCCTATGAGAGTTATTGGCTGTAACGCAATGTACACTTATTATGGATTATATACAGGGTGTTGTAAGATTTTAGCTTCTGCCACGGTAGAATCGTAGGACTGGTTAGCCGCTTGGAGATTCGTTTATTCAGTTTTCCTTTGTTGGTCGCGAATAAATGATTTTGTTTGGAGAGAGAGAGAGAGAGTGATAGCCACGTGATGCGTTGGAAAGAAGAAGAAGAAACTAGCTTGACAAAATCGTTTGCTTTTCGTTCCATCTGGTTTCGGATTCTGACCCGCATTAGAGATTGGGCAGTGCTAGGCGTAGATCGACCTAGGATTTGCTCGCAAGCCATCGGATCACCATTTAACGGTCAAAAATCCTCAAAACGTGTTTTTGTATTTAAGCCCTTCACCTTTTTGGATATAGAGCTTGCAGTCCACAACAGCCCCACTTCAGTGAAGGGGTATACCGCGTTGTTTCCGGTCATCTCGATAATTACAGCAAAACTGCCATTGCAACAAATTCACTAGTATCGTAACAAAAAAATTATCGCCCATGTGTATAAAAAAAAGTATTGCAACAAATTGTTCCGAAATAAAATCGAAAATATAATTAATGATACAAAAAAATAGTTAAACAATGTGTTTATTTCGTTGCAACAAAAAAGTTCAAGCAATTCAACAAAAATCACAACCTATTGCAACAAAAAAATTATTTGCATCAATTAAAAAGTTGATAAGCAACCAAATAATTTGTCACCATTCCAGTTGCAACAAAAATTATCCATCGTTTCAACAAAAAAACAAAACGATAGCAACAATAAAATCACATGTTTACAACATGTGAATGAACGCATAAAAACATATCATTCCAAATGAGTTCTAAACACATATACGTATATCTTACAAAAATCATCCAGAAAACATTGCAACATCTCGTTTGTGATTTCTCAACAAAATGAGTGCAAATTTGTTACAAATTTTAAATACGTACGCAACATCCATAAAAATGACGAAACACTTAACGTATTTATGCCTGCACGTGGTGGGCTGCTGCTAACTCGGTAATTGGGCTAAAAAAATAAACGGTTACTAACTGGGCCTGGAGGTCGGTCCAAAAAGACTCCCGTGCGCAGAAAGGAAAGGGACCTATATTATGCTTGTTTAGGTCCCCTAAACAAAGCATTTTCCTTAGAGATTGTGCCGGCAACATAAAGAGAGCAGACAGACCGAATTCGAAACCTATTCCATTGGCTCTGATTCATTAAGGAAACTTACTAGTACTGGCACGTCCGTCCGGGACCTGACCAGACCCAGACCACCCCGTTCGATTCGATGTTCGGCGCCGCTACTGCTGCCGGGCAGCGCCACCGCTTTCGGGCGTTGGTCGTGGTCTTCGACTCCACGGAAGGCTACCTTGTCTACAGGCTGAATCTGAAGCATCTCTTCTCCGGCAAGGACGACGACGAAGAATTCCCCCCACAGCTGCGCTGCCTCCCGGCCCCCTACCCGAGCCACCTTGCCGTGGGCGCCGCTGGCACCGACGTCATCGTCGCCGCTTCCATTGAGCGTCGGACCTGTTGGAATTTTAGCCCATGTAAGTGTGCTGAAATAATTGGGCCCAAGGCATGTGAGCCCAATAGCAAATCCTGAAATCTCAAAATGGCCCATGTGTACTAGTGAGTGGTGGGAGTGGGAAGTTTAGTCCCACATTGGAAGTTTGAGGAGTTGCACACCACCTTATAAGGTGGAGTGTTGTAGTGATGGTATGTGAGTGAGAACAAGAGAGCCTCTCGCGCACTCCTCCTCCTCCTCCTCCTCCGCTCGCTCGTCTCGACTCGACACGACACGACACGACATGTCGCGATCGCGTTTCGTGAATCGAGCCTCGAGCCGAGACAATAATTATCTTTATTTTGCTGTTTTGGAAAACCGATTTCGTAGTCGTGACGGACGCGTCACAGCTGAGGCGGTTCGGGTCGCTCCCGTATCGCGTGCTGCAGCCGACTCGGACGTGCGGCGTGGGCCTCCCACGTCGCACGCGTTAGGGTTTTTCGAACCGCATTATAAAAGACGCGCATCGTGGGCGTTGTACACACACCGAAACCAATCTAGGTTTGCCACCTCGTTCCTTGCGCCGCCACCGTAGTCTACTCCATCCCGAGCGCCGGCGTCCACCGGTGAACGGGAGAGCAGGTCTCCGGAACCAGTCGCCTTTGTGATCCTGTACGGGAGAGGACGAATTAGGTTTTTGGGAAGCGCTCCGCGCGACTGCTCGCTGCTTCCACGACGGCTCGTCTGCCTAACAAGTCAGGCGGTGCTGCGTACCGTCGCCTCAAGCGTCGTCTACTCCGACCCGTCATCGCCAATGTTGTCATCAACAACGTTACTACAAACGATCTGTACGGAATCTGTGTCCTGATCTGTCTATTTAGCATGTCTACTGTTTACATGTTTAGAGAGATCCTGTTGCTATTATTCATGTTGTCTGCTACATCTAGTATGTTTGAGGTTCACATGTTAATAGCTGGTTTTGTCATGATTTATGTTCTGGAATTAATCGTGGAAATTATGCCTAATTATTCAACAATCCAAAAACCTAATTCGTAGGCAATTTTTTGAAACTGACTATGGCCCACTTAAGTGATTCGATGAAACCGGAAAAGTTCAATGGTACCACCTTTAAGAGATGGCAACTGCGAAGCCAACTGTGGCTCCAGTCCATGAAAGTGTGGGACATTGTTATGAGTGGTCTTCCTGAAGGAGCTTCTGACGAGGTTCAGAATAAGTTTAAGGAAGCCAATAATAATTTCAGAGGCTGTATTCTGAGTGTCCTGGAGGGACGTCTGTGCGATGTGTATATGCACATCGAAGACGCTAAGGAGCTCTGGGATGCACTGAACACTAAATTCGGTGCGTCCGATGCTGGCAGTGAGCTGTATATCATGGAGAGCTTTAACGACTACAAGATGGTGAATAACCGTTCTGTAGTCGAACAGGCTCATGAGATACAGTGCATTGCGAAGGAGCTTGATCTGCTCAAGTGTGTGATTCCTGATAAGTTTGTGGCTGGATGCATTATTGCAAAACTGTCTTCTTCATGGAGGAGTTTCGCCACATCTCTCAAACATAAGAGACAGGAGATATCAGTTGAAAATCTGATAGCGTCTCTTGATGTTGAGGAGAAAGCTCGGGCAAAGGACACAACTGAGAGAGGTGGTGATTTGCAGTCTAGCGCCAATATGGTGCAAAAAAATCATCACGTCAAGAATAACAGCAAGAACAAAGGGAACTATAAGCCCCAGTTCAATGGTCATGTGAACACTACTTCCTTTAAGAATAATAAGAAGAAGAAAGTGCTGAACAAAGCTGGCCTCGAGTGCTTTACGTGTGGAGCGCTCGGCCACTTTTCCGTGGACTGCCCAGATCGTGCAGACAAGAAAGGGAAGAAAGGCTCCAAGAATGTCAACGTGGTGACCGCTAGCAACACTGATGGGTACGGTAATATACCGATGGTACTTTCAGTTCTTCAATCTCCATGTTGGTGGATTGATACGGGTGCTAATGTTCATGTGTGTGCTGACATCTCTATGTTCACTTCTTATCAGGTCGCACGGGATTCTTCCGTCCTAATGGGGAATGGGTCACATGCTTCTGTTCGTGGTGTTTGCACGGTAGATCTGAAGTTTACTTCGGGGAAGATCGTGCAGCTGAGGAACGTGCAGCATGTCCCTTCTATGAATAAGAATCTCGTCAGCGGCTCCCTTCTTTGCAGAGATGGGTTTAAAGTAGTGTTTAAGTCCAATAAAGTAGTTGTGTCGAGATTTGGACAATTTATTGGTAAAGGCTATGAGTGCGGAGGCTTGTTCCGCTTTTCTCTTTCCGAATTTTGCAATAAGTCAGTAAACCATATTTGTGGCAACGTTGATTCAGATGCTAGTGTTTGGCACTCTCGTTTATGTCATGTTAATTTTGGTTTACTGTCGCGGCTATCCAGTTTAAGTTTAATTCCGAATTTCACCATTGCCAAAGGTTCTAAGTGCCATAGTTGTGTGCAATCTAAGCAACCTCGGAAGCCTCACACGGCAGCTGAGGAGAGACACTTGGCACCTCTAGAACTCATACATTCTGATCTATGCGAGATGAATGGTGTGTTGACAAAAGGTGGAAAGAGATATTTCATGACACTCATTGATGATGCTACTAGATTCTGCTATGTTTATTTGTTGCAAACTAAAGATGAGGCTTTAGACTACTTTAAAATCTATAAGGCTGAAGTTGAAAATCAATTAGAAAGAAAGATCAAGCGTTTTAGGTCGGATCGTGGTGGAGAGTATTTCTCTAAAGTGTTTGATGAATTCTGTGAGGAACACGGTATTATTCACGAGAGGACGCCTCCCTATTCGCCACAATCAAACGGAATTGCTGAGAGGAAAAACCGCACGCTGACTGACTTGGTGAATTCCATGTTAGACACTGCTGGTTTATCTAAGGCATGGTGGGGGGAGGCTCTATTGACTTCGTGTCATGTTCTGAATAAAGTTCCTAACAAGAATAAAGAGAAAACCCCTTATGAGGAGTGGGTTGGGAGAAAACCATCACTTTCTTATTTGCGTACTTGGGGATGCTTGGCAAAAGTCAACATTCCAATTCCAAAGAAACGCAAACTCGGACCGAAAACAGTGAATTGTATCTTTCTAGGTTATGCTCAGCGTAGCATTGGTTATAGATTTCTAGTGGTTAAATCCGAGGTGCCTGATATGCATGTTGATACTATTATGGAATCTCGTGATGCAACATTTTTTGAGAATATGTTTCCTATGAAAGATATGCATAGCTTTGCTGAATTTTCTTCTGAATTAATTCCGGAATCTAGTACATCTAGTGATCATACTGAACAACCACATGATGAGAACGTCCTTGAGAAGGATGACAATGAAGCTCCTAAACGGAGTAAGAGACAGAGGATTGAAAAATCCTTTGGTGATGATTTCATTGTGTACCTTGTGGACAATACTCCTACGGCTATTGCAGAGGCATTTGCATCTCCAGATGCAGATGACTGGAAAGAAGCTGTCCATAACGAGATGGACTCCATTCTTTCTAATGGGACGTGGGAGTTATCTGAACGACCTTATGGTTGTAAGCCAGTGGGCTGTAAGTGGGTGTTCAAGAAGAAGCTAAGGCCTGATGGTACTATTGAGAAGTACAAGGCACGGCTTGTAGCCAAGGGCTACACTCAGCGAGAAGGCGAAGATTATTTTGACACATATTCACCTGTTGCTAGACTGACCACCATTCGTGTACTACTTTCCCTGGCTGCCTCTTATGGTCTTATCGTTCATCAAATGGACGTAAAGACAGCTTTCCTTAACGGAGAGTTCGAAGAGGAAATTTATATGGATCAGCCTGATGGGTTTGTGGTAAAAGGTGAAGAGAGAAAGGTGTGCAAATTGTTAAAATCTTTGTATGGACTGAAACAAGCACCTAAGCAATGGCATGAGAAGTTCGACAGAACTTTAACTTCTGCGGGCTTTGTCATTAATGAGGCTGACAGGTGTGTATACTACCGCCATGGTGGGGGCGATAGTGTTATATTATGCTTGTATGTTGACGACATACTGATTTTTGGTACAAGCATAATTGTGATCAATGAGGTCAAGTCTTTTTTATCAAAGTGTTTTGATATGAAAGATCTGGGAGAAGCTGATGTAATTCTGAACATTAAGCTTATTAAGGATGAGAGTGGGATTACGTTGACGCAATCACACTATGTTGAGAAGATCTTGAGCCGTTTCGGCTTTATTGATAGAAAGCCTTCTCCAACACCTTATGATCATAGCATGACGCTTCGAAAGAACAAGAGGATTACGAAAGATCAATTGAGATACTCTCAAATAATCGGTTCACTCATGTACCTTGCGAGCGCGACGAGGCCTGACATCTCTTTTGCTGTGAGCAAATTGAGCAGGTTCATGTCAAACCCGGGTAATGATCATTGGCATGCACTTGAAAGGGTCATGCGCTATCTGAATGGTACCATGAGCTATGGGATTCATTATTCAGGGCACCCTGCTGTGCTTGAGGGATATAGTGACTCTAACTGGATCTCAGATGTAGATGAGCTCTACGCCACAAGTGGATATGCATTTCTTCTTGGAGGTGGGGCAGTGTCATGGAGGTCTTGTAAACAGACCATATTGACGAGGTCAACCATGGAAGCAGAACTTACTGCTTTAGATACAGCCACTGTTGAGGCAGAATGGCTGTGTGAGCTCTTGATGGACTTGCCGGTGGTTGAGAAACCATTACCGGCTATCCTCATGAACTGTGACAATCAAACGGTGATTGCCAAGGTGACCAGTTCTAAGGATAATGCGAAGTCATCAAGACACGTCAAAAGACGTTTGAAGTCTGTCAGGAAATTGAGAAACTCCGGAGTAATTACTGTTACGTATATTCAAACAGACAAAAACCTGGCAGATCCCTTTACGAAGGGACTATCACGTAATGTGATAGATAGTGCATCGAGGGAGATGGGTATGAGACCCGTGAGCGTTACACCATAGTGGTAACCCAACCTATGTGATCGGAGATCCCGTGAATTAGGATCTGGGAAGAACAAGCTAGTGGTTTGACTGAGGAGAGTATTTGATAAACCCTCTCTAAGTAATGATGCATAACTCTCAAAGAGTTGTAAGGCAGGTTGACAACATGCCTTAATGTGTTTATGTTGGCTATTCATAGCAAAGATACTGTCCTACAGAGCATTCTTGAAAGAACACACCTATGTGAGTCCGACTGTAACCGTCGCAGTCTATGAGATTTGGGTGATCTCTAGTAAACTCATGAAGAGACCACGGAGTATGACGCATATGCTCCACCCGCGGGGTAGGCTACTAGCAGCCAAGTACTAGTTATGACTTTGAGTAAAGTCTATTGGCACAAAACTTGCAATTCAAGGCATAGTCCATTGTTCAAGTTGCTGATAGATGTAGCTTAAGGCTCTAGGCGGAAGTTCAACTTAACAGTCTCTGCTGAAACACTGGTATATAAACAAGTAGCGAGGATTGGCAAATCTTCAAATGGGCATTTGAGATCTGGTGGGGGATTGTTGGAATTTTAGCCCATGTAAGTGTGCTGAAATAATTGGGCCCAAGGCATGTGAGCCCAATAGCAAATCCTGAAATCTCAAAATGGCCCATGTGTACTAGTGAGTGGTGGGAGTGGGAAGTTTAGTCCCACATTGGAAGTTTGAGGAGTTGCACACCACCTTATAAGGTGGAGTGTTGTAGGGATGGTATGTGAGTGAGAACAAGAGAGCCTCTCGCGCACTCCTCCTCCTCCTCCTCCTCCTCCGCTCGCTCGTCTCGACTCGACTCGACACGACACGATCGCGTTTCGTGAATCGAGCCTCGAGCCGAGACAATAATTATCTTTATTTTGCTGTTTTGGAAAACCAATTTCGTAGTCGTGACGGACGCGTCACAGCTGAGGCGGTTCGGGTCGCTCCCGTATCGCGTGTTGCAGCCGACTCGGACGTGCGGCGTGGGCCTCCCACGTCGCACGCGTTAGGGTTTTCCGAACCGCATTATAAAAGACGCGCATCGTGGGCGCTGTACACACACCGAAACCAATCTAGGTTTGCCACCTCGTTCCTTGCGCCGCCACCGTAGTCTACTCCATCCCGAGCGCCGACGTCCACCGGTGAACGGGAGAGCAGGTCTCCGGAACCGGTCGCCTTTGTGATCCTGTACGGGAGAGGACGAATTAGGTTTTTGGGAAGCGCTCCGCGCGACCGCTCGCTGCTTCCACGACGGCTCGTCTGCCTAACAAGTCAGGCGGTGCTGCGTACCGTCGCCTCAAGCGTCGTCTACTCCGACCCGTCATCGCCAACGTTGTCATCAACAACGTTACTACAAACGATCGGTACGGAATCTCTGTCCTGATCCGTCTATTTAGCATGTCTACTGTTTACATGTTTAGAGAGATCCTGTTGCTATTATTCATGTTGTCTGCTACATCTAGTATGTTTGAGGTTCACATGTTAATAGCTGGTTTTGTCATGATTTATGTTCTGGAATTAATCGTGGAAATTATGCCTAATTATTCAACAGGACCACGTTCCACAGCATCGACTCCGACTCCACCACCTCTGGCCCGGACATGCACGGCGTCAAGAGCCGGCCAGTACTCGTCCCCGTCGGAGACGGCATGCTCTTCACCATGTCCGGACACACGTGGGACCACGACCACCCGGGCATCCACTACGAGGCTCTCGTCCGCACCAGCGGCGGCCGCGGCTGGGCCTGGCGCGCCCTCCGGGAGCCGCCGGTCCGGACCGGTCCCCGCCGCGCCACCTGCTGCGAGGTGGGCGCCTACTTTGTCGACGGCACGCGCATCTGGGTTTCCTTGCAGGCCGAGGGAACCTTCTCGTTCGACACGGTGCACCGCCGGTGGCGCAAGGAGGGCAGCTGGGCGCTGCCTGTAAAGGGCCGGGCGATCTTGGTCCCGGACTTCCTCGGCGGCGGCCGGCAGCTGCTCTTTGGCTTTTGCTCCGTGGAGCGCACCTTCTGTGCCTGCGACATGGAGGCCAGGCCTCCGGTGATCCTCAAGGTGTGGGAGGAGGAGTCCCACCCCGCGGAGTGGTGCGTGCGCAACGGGTACATGATGTGCCATCGACCCGTGGAGCTGGAGCACTTTGGAGGCGGCCGATTCTGCATCTCCCGGCAAACCCTCGTACAGCACGGCGATCCGTCACGCGACGCGCTCTCTCTCATGGCCGTCGAGGTGACAGCGGAACTGCAGCTGCTCAAGGGCAACATCCGCTGCTACTTGATGCCGCCATCTGGGGTACTTGGGTACTTGCTCCCGACCGGTACAGACATCACATCCCGCTAGCTAGTTCAGTCCCGTTGTAAATATATGTATCCATTTATCAGCTCAGCTGTGTAGCACTGGTTTTTTTTAAGAGCATGTCTAACACACCCCCTAAATGGCCCAAACCCGTATAATAACCGCTGATATGCGGGTTTGGGCTCTACCCGGCCATCTAGCAGACCCCGTAAATGGACCACCCCGGACGATTTTTTACAAGTTTGGGTAGGGGGCGGCCCGTCGATCCCTACATGTGCGGGTCGGGAGGAGATGTACAGGGCCAACCCCTCACCTTTTCCCCAACTGCGCGCGAACCTCCCAACCGCCGCCGCCGCCGCCGGAAATCTGCCTCCTCGCCCTCCCCGGCCACCGCGTCGCCAGATCTCGCCGCCATGGACTCCTCGCAAGCTCCTCCGACCGCCGACGACGCGCCACCCATGTCTGAGGTGGTGAATACTGCCACCGTCGACGTCGTGGGTGGTCAGACGACCTCCGCCGATGTCGCGGCCATCATCTCCGCCACCATGCCGATGAAGAGGAAGAGGATCCCGAAGCTCTTCTTCGACACACCGCCGGGGCCTGCGGTAGCGACGGCGGCGGCGGCGGCGACCACTACTGCTACCGCCAAGAGGGTGAAGTCATTCGCGACGAGGGGGCGGCCGCCAAAGGTGAAGAAGGCCGCGACGCCTGCAGCGGACGATCCGCCCACGCAGGTAGTCGCCGAGGTTCCGTCGCCGGCCGTTCCGCCTGCTCCCACGCGGTTGCCCACGCCGCCGCTGGCTGGTGCCCGCCAGGTGCTCGAAGAAGTGCCCCGCCGGCCGTCGCGACATCCTACATGGACATGCTCAACGATTCTTCAAGCTCGCGAGGCAACCAACCTTGGTGCTTCAACTTCGGTGAGTGGTGGTGCCGACGGTGGGCTCCGAGATTGTTGTGGACCGCGTTGGTGGTGGCAGTACTTTTGGGAACCTCTATGCCTAGAACATGACCTATGAACTTGTTGATCTATTTGTGATGTAAAACTATGGATTATGCATCGCATATCTTGAATCTGCCATGTTTGATATGCTTGTGTAGTTGTGCAAAACCCTGCAAAACCCTGTTTTCTGAGGGGCGAAATGCTCGTGCGAGCTAGCAGACCCCCTACCCCCACCCCGTAAAACAGAATAGAATATTCTGTTTTACGGGGTGGGGGTAGGGGGTCTGCTAGCTCGCACGAGTTTTTGGCCGGCGAAATGTGTATACAGGGCCCTCTACACGCGTTTTAGGGGGCGAAAACATAAGGGGTCCGTTAGACATGCTCTAACTTATAGTCCAGTGTATATATGCCAGATGCCTTGTTAAATATATTGGGGGGAAATTGTGATATGAGTGAAATTGAATGTCTTCTCACACTTCTGACTAATAGCCCTTCAATACAAATCCTGGCAATCTTTTTTTTTTTTTGGAGAATGCCAAGGGGGGCGAGAGTTCCCCACTGGTTGTTATATAAACTCGAAACACGAACACGAGGGGCCCACAGCAGGATAATGTTTACAGAGCACAGCAAGACCCCCGGGGGGGGAGAAATAAACTAAACCGAATGAGGCTCAACACAGGCGAGCAAAAGGGAAAAACACAGAAAAGAAATAGGAAAAAAGCTACTAGCAGCTACCCCTAACAAAAGCTTGAAGAGAGGCGAAGGCGTCGACGTAAGGCCCAGCGTAGCGTTTCCCCCAAAGAGCAATATCATCCGCACTCTGGCGAAGCACCTGAGACGAGGAACTGTGGACACCGTTGAAGGTGGAGGCGTTGCGGGCCTTCCAGAGGTTCCATAAGACCGAGGCGACACCCACCTTCCAGACCTCAATAGGTGGAGTGTGGCTGTAGGGGGCGGGATGTCCCAAATGGAGCACGGGACAGGGATGGTAGGAACTCCCAGGAGTCTCCAGGAATCCGTGGAGATAGGGCAATGGAAGAAGATGTGAGGGCAGGTCTCCACCTCGCCACATCTGGAACAGGAGTCCGTAGGGGCGCCCCACTTGAGGAAGAGGTTGGCGCGAGAGTTTAGACGATGGATGTCGGCAAGCTGGCAGAAGATCTTGATTTTGGATGGAAGACGGGTGGCCCAGGCAATGGACGAGGAGGCATCGACCTGCCCCCCGGTAGCGAGAGCGCGGTAAACCGCGCGGGACGTCACGGCACGCTCAGGGCCGAAGGTCATGGTCCTAGAGTCCTCGAAGGAGTCCACGACGATGGAATCGATGATGGTCCGAGCCTCAAGCAGCTGCCGAGAAGCAGCGGTGGACAGGCGCGGATGAAGTGGGAGCCCCCGCTGGCAGACGTCAAACACCGAGATGTTCGGCCGAGTGCGATGGGAGAACAGCGCAGGGTACCGGAACCGGAGAGGGCCGCCATGGGACCAAGTGTCCAACCAGAAGGAGACACGACGGCCATCATGCACCTCGCAGCGGGTGAATCCTGGCAATCATGCCTTTGCTTAATATCATTTTGCTGCTTCTCAAAGAAATAAAAAATTTCCTATTTGTCAGTACCGGCGACTTAATTTGAGGTCAGTGGTAGATGGCCAATTCAACCTACATTAGCTTACAGAAACAAGAAAAAAATATAATGTCTTTTCGATGACAATGGAGTGCTTGCTTCTGTGTACAAATCAAGAACACTCAACACTGCAGTATGGTCTTCTTATTCTTAGACTTTTAACGTCTTCAGGTATCAGCATGCTCTTGTTATGTGTCCATGGTGTCGTTGGGTAATGCTTAGTGGATTTCGTGTTATTTGACCTTGCAAAAGAAGACAACTCATCCCTTAAATACTCATAGGAAAAAGATGTGGATCAGCCGGGGGGGGCATCGGCGCATCGCATCCCCCGCGCGGAGCGCTCGCCACGCGTCCCACTTGTTACGAAGAAAAGGGGAAGCGGAGAGGCTAGGGCCCACATCACACCTTATCTCCTCACCCCCGGATTCTCTCCTATCCACTCATTCCTTCTTCTCCTACCTCCTGCCGCCGTACGCGCGAGACGAGCTGGCCGCTGTCTACTCCTCCCTCTCCCCTTGACTGGTTCTCCACCTCAAGGCCACACCGGCGAGCCCCGGCCATGCTCGTCCGCCTTCACCTCTCCTCGCGCCGCTACCTTCAAGCACGGCCCCCACCTTGCCCTTCTCTCTGTGCAGAGCGCGACGGCCACCGCGCGCTTCTCTCTCCTCTCTACCATCGGCCTACCACCTGGGCACGCAGATGAGCCGTGGCCATGGTGCTGCCATGGATGCTCGACGGTGGTTGCAAGGTCCCCGCTGTAGCTGCTGCGAGCGGCACGCGGTGGCGGACGGTGCTCCCAGCGACGGTGGCCGGTGCTCCCAGCGGCATCGGGGGCTGCTCCAATAGGCGGCGGCCGGTGCTCCCTTAGGCGGCGGCCGGTGCTCCAACAGGCGGGGAGCAGTGCTCCCAACGGCGGGGGTTTTGCTCCTTTAGGCGGCGGACGGTGCTCCTTTAGGCGGGGAGCAATGCTCCCAGCGGGCAGGGGCGGTGCGCCACTGAGCGGCGGGGGCGATGCTCCTTTAGGCGGCTATTGGTGCTCCTTCAGCGGCGGCCGGTGCTCCAATAGACGGCGACGAGTGCTCCCTTAGGCGGCGGCGGGTGCTCCAATAGGCGGCGGCCGATGCTCCCTTAGGTGGCGGCGGGTGCTCCAATAGGCGGCGGCCGATGCTCCCTTAGGCGGCGGCCGGTGCTCCAATAGGCGGGATGCAGTGCTCCTAGCGGCGGCGGCCGGTGCTCCCTTCCGGTGATCCCCGCCGGCGGTGTGTCGGGGCATGATGGAGTTTTCCTCGCGGGTCTTCAATGGGATGCGGCGGACGGGAGGGAGTTCCGTTTCTACGCGATTCGTTTTTTTTCTAGAAAATGGAGCGAGCGAGGAAGAAAGGACAGGGGACACGTGTCAATCTGTCCACCCGGGGGATCGGAGGAAATTATCCCCCGGGGGACGCTCAGCACTATCCATACTCATATTGGCCTGGTGTATGATGACTTGACATTGCTGGGTATCGGTGATACGCCGTTTGAAAATAAATAGGTCATTTCGTTTTCTCATGCTAACTGTAAGGTTGGTAATGTTTACCTGCCAATGCTTTTTTTGTTCTTCAGAAAACGAAACCATGTCCAACTGCCAAGTTCTGTCAGTTATGCTATATATAGACACTAACTCTACTGCTGCTAGATGGCTTGACAGATGGGTAAGTACAATTCATGAAAACTGAGCTTGGAAGGGTGACCAAAATGACAAAATTTAGGAAAAAGCTGGTTCGAGAGTAGGAATCAAAATTGGCTGATTTTGGCTGGGCATTTTCTATTCTCCTCTTCTGGAAGCTAAGGCGCCATTACAGGAAAAAACATGACATTTCAATTGTACAAGCTATCAGATAAGTTGTTTTCATATAGGTTTTCAGGTTTTTGGTGTAACTTCATCATCACAAAGCCAAGTAGGCTACAATGCCATTTATTCTCGATTATAGCCGGCAACGGCTCCCTACTTCCCGCAAGATTTACTATGAAGGTAATACACCGCGTATAGATTACAACCGAGCATTACCTCCTTATGGTTTCCCCGTCCGGCTTTACATAGTCAGCCGGATCAGGTTTACATGAAGTAACATCTAATCGTACACCTAGATTACCCTACCATGGACGGTTACGGCGTCCGGCTTCTCCTCCAAGTCGGAGTCCTAATGGGCCTCTGTCTTCCAATATGCCAGACTATTCTTCCTATGCGTCGGCCTGTTGAGCTGCCCTATAAATCCTTTTGCTTTACAACAACATGGGCCATCCGGGCATTCGAGTTTAAGGGCTATGACGGATGGTACCCCATTTGTCATAACCGTAACAGTAGCCCTCTGATAGGTTTAAGGTTTCATGTCTTCATCTTCTGCTTTACCGAACGTACGCAACCTTCAATCTTGTATCTTTTCCCAAAGAACAAACGGTGTATTCTCCCTTTGTGCATTAAGACGGAAACAACATTTGGCCCTTAAGCCGAAACTGCCGAATCCAACTTTAGATAAGCATCTTTGTGAATTGGTTAATGCCAGTCTTTGCAGTGTCACGTCCATCAGTGGTGGGACTGGTACCTTGAACGGCACGCGAAGCCGGAAGGAGATCGTTTTGGAGATATGCCCTACAGACAATAATATTCAGTTATTATTCTATCTCCAAGTTTAGAATTAATTTTATGTCATCATACTACGACCACTATAAAACTTGAAAAGTGACTTTTAAAACCTTCATACGGGGTGAATACATAAACAAATAAGAGTTTATAATCTTGTCTCTAAGATTAGCTTATGATTTATGAGATAATCACGCTTTCCTGATCATGGACTTTGATAAGTCTAGCAAACATACGAGTTTATCTTTAGGATAACAATAGTACTGAACCTACCCAACTATATAATTTTTCTAAGAGACTGACAATTGTAATGCATTTATCAAGATACATATGGAGTTGTCATTGACCGACAATTGTAATCTGAAGAATCTCTTCTCAGGCAAAGACGACAAAGAATTCCCCACTCGGCTGCGCTGCCTCGCGTGCCCCGTCGCCAGCTTCTCGGCCCCCTATCCGAGTCACCTTTGAAAGTGCAAACGCGCTTAAATCATCTTGCTTTGGTGTTTGTTAACAACACATGTATCCTTAAGTGTGTTGATGTATTTCAGGGCTAAACAACATATTTGATATGGTGGTGTGATGTTGCAAAAAGAGGCAATTCACCAGGATTTCTATCTGCTGGAGTTTTCTCCAGGCCGGAGTCTCCGGACTCTCAGACCGGAGTCTCCGGTGTGGAGATTTCATCCAGCGCAAGTCTCTGGATTTTCTGGTGTCGCCCACTGCATCCATACAGGAGACTTACCGGAGACTGTCCGGAGTCTCCGGTGTGGGAGCTGCCTCTGAAGAAACGGTTAAGGATTTTCTAGTGTCGCGTGTTGTACTCACACCGGAGTCTTACCGGAGACTGTCCGGAGTCTCCGGTGTGACTGGGTTCTATTTTATCCGCTCGACCCCAGACATTCTCTGAGTCAATCCGCAACGCCAAGACCGGAGTCTCCGGTCCCCCTGACCGGAGTCTCCGGACTGAAGATTCCTGGAGGTTTCACAAGTGCTTCTCACGTGGTGTCGCCTGCTGTATCCAGTCCGGAGGGACACCGGAGGCTGTCCGGAGTCTCCGGACTAGTGCTCTGCAAAAAATTTCAGACCGGAGTCTCCGGTGTGAAGTTGTCAGAAATGCTCCAACGGCTCTTAGACTTTATCAGGGGTATAAATACCCCCTCCCCTCCACCTACCTCAGGTTAGCTCGTCCAGAATTAAAGTCACCATTGTTGCAGCTCCCCCACCTTGCTAGATCTCCCAATCCATCCACCCAAAAGCCTTGATCTTTGGAGGATTGAAAGAGAAGCCCCCGATCTACGTCTTCACCAACCGGATTTCATTTCCCCTCTCATTTGCTTGAGGGATCTTTGCCTAGGGTTTCCTCTTGTGGAGAACCTAGGCTTCTTGCTACTCTTGGTGATTTGTGAGTTTTGGGAGCCCCCAATTTGGTTGTGGGTGTGTGCCCCAAACTTGTTTGTAAAGGACTCGATCCCCGCCTCAAAGGGGTTCAATAGTGGAAGGTGAACTAGGCCTTTGTGGCAGAGTTCATCGGAGAATAGGGTGAGGCCTTTCTGGCGTTGAGTAGGCCTTCGTGGCGAGCTCACACCCCTCCAACAAGACGTACTCCCTTAAAAGGAGGAACTCGGGAATACATCGTGTCTCCGCGTCCCCCATCGGTTACCTCGTTCCCTTATCCTTTACTCACTTGTACTTATTGCATTAATTGTTGTACATGTTGCATTAAGTGTTGTACTAGTTGCATTTATTGCTAGCCTTGTCATATAGGTAAATTCACCTTAGTTGCACTATCTAGATAATTTACCTTTGTGTCAAGCCTAAATCGAAATAAAAATTAAAATTGGTCGTAGCACCTATTCACCCCCCCCCCCCCTCTAGGAGCCCATACTTTACTTTCAATTGGTATCAGAGCCTCGGCTCTTCTATCGGGCTTAACCGCCTAAGAGTTTTAGTATGGGAGACGATGTGGATACCGAAACGTCCGTGGTCAAGGTGACCATGGATGATCTCAATGATTTGAGAACTTCATTGACCTCATCCATAGACACCAAATTTTATGAGTTGCGTCAACTCATGGCACAACTCCTCAAAGCCAAAGGACCGGAGGTAGCCGAATCTACTCCTCCGGAAACTACTCCGGAGGGCGCCGAGAAAGGGGTAGATGGTGATCCATCTAAAACTGCTTCCGCCGAAAACTCCACCAAGAAGGGCACGGTGGGAGAGGAAGGATATCACTCCGTTTAAGGACGATATTCTCCCGATCCCCCCGTCCCTCATCCTCATATAATCTCTAGGGGAGATCCACCTAAAATTGATGCCTTTTCTTTTCGTGAATGGCAATATTACATGGAGACTCACTTGAACTCTTCTTGTATAGATCTTTGGAGAATCAGTCATGATGGATACAAGCCTCATGACCCCAAGAGTCTCACAAGAATAGAAGCCGTAGATTGCCAACTCAATTACACCGCTTTGTACATTCTTCAACAAGCTGTGGGTCCTAACCACATGCCGCATCTTCAACAATATTCCACCGCCAAGGAAACATGGGACGCTCTTGTCATCATGTTTGTGGGCAATGAGAGCATGCAAAGGAATAGATATGATGCCTTGACCAATGAGGCCGAAGTATTCTATATGCATGATGGAGAAGATCATGTGGACATGTACCGGAGACTCAAGACTCTTGCCACCGCCTTCTCAAATGTTGGTGCCAAGTATATTGATGATGCTTGGATCAAGAGGAAGTACATGATTGCTATAATGCCATTTGAGGGCGCGGATATGAAGAGAATTCAAGGGAGACATGATTTCTCCTCCATGACCTCAACTCAAGTGATGCAAGAAATGTGCTCATATCAAGTGCAAACCAAGAATGCTCTTGACAACCGTGCTAGGGCCATTGGAATGCACAAAGGAGCATTTGTTGCTTTGAAGGACAAGGTTTTGTCAAGAGAGGTTGAGTTTGAAGAAGATGGAGAAGAGGAATTGCCTCCTTTGAAGGAACAAGACTATGATCCCGTTCTAAAGGATCTTATTGCTCTCACCGTGCAAAAGTTTTGGAACAATCCACCCAAGGGCAAGAGATTTGTTGAGGAGAAGACCAAGTCTCTTTATGGAAATGATGGGGCTCAAAAAGTGAGGTCTTGCTTCAATTGCCAAGACAAGCACCACTTTATTGCGGAGTGCCCCTATGAGAATAGAGAGCTCCATAGTGGCAAGCTTGTTCGCAAGGACAAATCCAAGGTTGAGTACAAGAAACCTCACTTCAAGAATAAACCATTCAACAAGAAGTCTCCCACAAATTTTGTGCTCTTGACTCAAGAGGAATATGATTCCGGGAGTGATGAAGAAGAAGAAACCACAAGTGAAGTGGCCGCTCTAGCTATTGCTTCTATTCCATCATCTTCATCCCTCTTTGAATCCCCCAATGATGACCTACCTCGACAAAATGCCAAGTGCTTAATGGCTAAGGCGACGGAGGTATCACCTTCTTCCAACGCTAAGACCCCTAGTGAACTAGAACATCTTGCTAGTCTTAGGAAAGAACATGAAAGGGTCTCCTTGGAACTTTTTACGTCTAACATGCAAGAGGAGACCAAGAAGTACTTTGAGTATCTCATGAGGCAATTGGGAGAGGACCAAGAGGCTCTTGAGAAGAAAGGTGAGGTAGAGAGAAGGGATGCGGATGAAATTGCATCTATTTCTATGACTCTTGAAGAAGAGCATGATGGTAGAGTTTCTCTAGAAGATGAACTTGAATCTATTGAATTAACTCATAATGAACTTGTCTCTGACATCACTAAGGAACATGATCTTGCTATTGCTAAATATAAAGGCTAAAAAGGATAAGGTCGAGTTTGGGGTTGGTCATGGTAAACTAACCGAGGAGTTTGAAACGCTAACCAAGGCTCACAAAGCTTTGGAGAGCCAACACTCTTCCCTCAAAGAGTTGCATGAACAACTTCAAACTCAACTTAATAAACCTAATAATCCTAGCACCTCTACTTCTTCTTGTGATCCTGAAAATATTATTGAGGAAAATGCTAGGTTGAAGGATGATCTAGCAAGTCTCAAGGGCAAAAGCCCTCAAGTTGAGAAGGTTGTGATCCCTACCCCACAAGTGGTTGCCCCTAGCTCTAATGTGGTCATTGCTAGACCACAATTGAGTGCTTCAAGGCAACAACTGGGCAAGCAAGGTCTTGGCTATGTAGCCAAGAAGAAGAACAAGAAGAAGAACACGAACAAGAAGAAGACCCAAAATGGTTCCTCGGGTGGTATTGTCATTAGGGACAACACTACTCGTAGCACACCCTCTCAAGTTAACCAGGTTGCCTCGAGTAGTAGTGTCATGAGGGACAACACTACTCGTAGCACCTTCGCGGGGACTAACAATCCACACCATTTCTTATATGTTGATTATTATGGTGTTGTGCAAGCTAAATATGTTGGTCCTATTGAGGGTTTGATTGACTATACTATTTGGGTTCCTAAGACCCTTGTTGCTAACATGAAGGGACCCTCCTCGGGTCCTAACTCTAGTCAATGATCTCTTGCAGGACTATGCTTCCGGTGGGACTAAATGGATAATTGATAGTGGATGCACTAGCCATATGACCGGAAGCAAAGAACATGTGACGGAATTGCGCCCAAATGACATACAAGCAACCGGCACTTATGGAGACTCGTCCTCGTCTAAGGTATCCGGGTTCGGAAAGGTTGTGGTGGCTCCCGATATCACTATCGTGAACGTCATGCTTGTCAAATCCCTTGGTTACAATTTACTTTCCGTACGCTCTCTTGGAAAGATGGGTTTCTCCGTCTTTTTTTATGTTGATATTGTGGCCCTTTTGAGGAGCAAGACTCTTGACGTCGCTTACGTGGGACATGTTGAAAATGAGTTGTTCGTGGTGGACTTTTTGAAGTCTACCAACTCTCAAAAAATGTGTCTTTTCGGAAAGGCGGACGTGGGATGGTTGTGGCATCGCCGCTTGTCCCATGTCAACATGAGAACTTTGCAAAGTCTTCACAAAGGTGGCCTTATTGTCGGACTAAAAGAAAATGTTTCCTTTTCAAAGGATCGCGTTTGTAGGTCGTGTGTTGAAGGAAATATGCATGACACGGTGCACAAGGCCAAGACTATTATTTCATCAAAGAGGATCTTGGAGCTTCTCCATGTTGATCTCTTTGGTGCCGTGCCCGAGGAAAGTCTTGGAGGCAAGAAGTATTTCTTGGTGATTGTCGATGATTATTCAAGATACACTTGGGTTTATTTATTCAAGTGCAAGAGTGAGACTCAACAAACCATCATCGACTTCTCCAACCAAGTGCAACGTAAACACAATGTGAAAATCATGGCTATTAGGAGTGATAATGGTTCAGAGTTCAAGAACTATACATTGAATGAATTCCTTAGTGAAGAAGGCATTCGCACATACACTCCTCAAAAAAATGGTGTTGCCGAAAGGAAGAATCAGACTCTCTTGGATATGGCAAGGACCATGTTGGCGGAGTACACTTCTCCCCAATATTTATGGGCCGAGGCCATATCCACCGCATGCCACTCCTCCAACCGCCTCTACATCCGCAAAGGCTTGAACAAGACTCCATACGAGATCTTCACCGGCAACAAGCCCAATGTCTCCTACTTCCGTGTATTCGGTTGTAAGTGCTTTTATTTGATCAAGGGTGTTAGGTTGTCTAAATTTCAATCCAAAACTATTAAGGGTATATTTGTTTGTTACGGTGCCGAATTCCACACTTATAGAGTCTTTGACAAAGCCTCACGGATTGTCATAGAATCTTGTAGTGTGGCTTTCGAGGAAAATGATGGCTCCCTAGTGGTGCAATTTCATGTTTCTAATGTAGATGTTGAAATACCTCAAGAAGCCATAGGAAGGATGGGTGTGGGATTTTTCCGCCCCATTGAGGGACACCTTATGGGGACTCGAGAAGGACTATGCTCTACTCAAGTGGAGCCCTCCTCTACAATACAAGAACAAGCCAAGGAGACAAGTATTACACCTAACCAAGAACATGTTCAAGACCCTCCTCTCATTGACCAAGTGACTCCGCAAGTCGTACCGACTCCTCTCACTAATGCGAGTCTAGGTCAAGGCCAAGATCAACCATCCTCTTCATCCTCTCCTCAAGTTGAAGCAAGTTTTGATGATGATGATGATGATCAAGGCCAAGTTGGTCAAGATGGGGACCCAAATGATCAAGATGAACAAGTGATCTCTCCGCGCAATAATGTGGAGATCGAAGCCCGTCGTGTCAAAAGGATAAGAAGAGCTTTGAAGCATATCGATGCCCAAGACAACAAGGTCTTGGAGGATATTCAAGCTAGAAGATCCACAAGAAGGCAATTGGCACATTTTTGTGAGCATCAAGCTCATATCTCTATGGTGGAACCAAATAAAGTGTTTGAAGCTCTTGAGGACTCCGATTGGGTTGAAGCAATGCATAATGAGCTCAATAACTTTGAGTGAAACAAAGTTTGGAGATTGGTTGAGAAGCCCAAAGATTGCCACAATGTTATTGGCCATAGTGGATTTTCAAGAACAAGCAAGATGAGAATGGCATTGTCATAAGGAACAAGGCTAGATTGGTTGCTCAAGGTTGCACTCAAGTTGAAGGCATTGACTTTGATGAAGCCTACGCACACGTGGCTCGCCTTGAGTCCATCCGTATCCTCCTTGCTTATGCTTCTTCTCACAATTTAAAATTGCAACAAATGGATGTGAAAAGTGCTTTCTTGAATGGTCCACTAAAAGAGGAAGTATATGTGAAGCAACCTCCCGGGTTCGAGAATCTCAACTTTTCTAACCATGTCTACAAACTTGACAAAGCTCTCTATGGTCTCAAACAAGCACCTCGTGCTTGGTATGAGAACCTTAGAGAATTTTTAGATGACCGTGGTTTCAAAGTTGGGAAGATCGACCCCACTCTCTTCACCAAGAGAGTAAAGGGAGAGCTTTTCATATGCCAACTCTATGTGGACGATATTATCTTTGGCTCAACTAACCAAGCTTTCAATAATGAGTTCTCTAAGCTTATGACTGACAGGTTCGAGATGTCTATGATGGGTGAGCTTAAATTCTTCCTTGGCTTTGAGATCAAGCAATTGGCTTGTGGGACTTTCATTTCTCAAGCCAAGTATACCCAAGACATGATCAAGAGGTTTAACTTCCTAGATGCAAAGATCAAGACATATCCTATGCAAGTCAAGTGCCACCTATCACGTAATCCGAAGGGTAAAGATGTGGACCAAAAGATGTACCGTTCTATGATTGGTTCCTTGCTCTATCTTTGTGCATCTAGGCCCGATATCGTTTTGAGTGTAGGTGTGTGTGCAAGGTATCAAGCGGCTCCTAAGGATAGCAATTTGATGGCGGTCTATAGGATCTTTCGTTATTTGGTTCATACCCCAAGATTTGGTTTGTGGTACCCAAAGGGGGCACAATTTTCTCTCAATGGCTACACGGATTCCGATTGGGCGGGTGATCAAAATGATAGAAAGTCTACTTCCGGGGCTTGCCAATTTCTTGGTAGGTCCTTAGTGAGTTGGTCTTCCAAGAAGCAAAATTGCATATCTCTCTCCACCACCGAAGCCGAGTATGTAGCCGCCGCAAGTGCTTGCACTCAATTGCTATGGATGAGGCAAACTCTCAAGGAATATGGAGTTCATATGGATAAGGTTCCTCTTTTGTGTGACAATGAAAGTGCCATCAAGACTGCATACAATCCCGTGCAACATACAAGACCGAAGCACATTGACATACGCCATCATTTTATCCGAGACCATGTGGCAAGAGGGGATATTGCACTATCTTATGTGCCCACCAAGGACAATCTTGCAGATATTTTCACGAAGCCACTTGATGATGCAAGATTCTTGTTCTTGAGGAATGAATTAAATGTCATTGATTCTAGGAGTTTGACTTGAGGATCTTGCACACACCCCTATAGATGAAACATGTTCGAGTTTAGGTGTAGGCATGGACATAGGGGGTGTTATCCTAACACATTGGGTTCTCCCTCCCCCCATTATGCCCAAAGCAAAAATTCATTGTTATCTCTCTTTTTCTAATGTTGAATTGTGAGCTTCAATGTTGAGTAATGGCAGTTCCCCCAAGATATATCTTCGCGGTTGCATACCATGAACTCTTACATGGTGGCCTAGGCCACCAACCTCTTCTTTGAAGAGTTGGTTCTTATTTGAGGGTTTTGGCATTTTCAGATGATATACTCAAATTTGTTTTCCAAATGTTTTCTATACTTTCTTGAGTATAAGATTCCCTCCCCGATATTGTTTTATCTTTCCTTTCCAAAACCTACATTTTTAGACAAGTTTTATTGGCTTTTGCATTTCATGTCCTTTTGGGAGGGGGGGTTCTGGCGTAGGTGCGGAGACTCCAGTCTGCCACACCGGAATCTCCGGCCAGTCCGGAGACTCCGGTGTTAAGACCGGAGACTCCAGTGTGGGGTTTTGCAGTATAAAAACTGGGGGCTGAAGGAAGTTAGGGTTTCATTCCCCACTTCCCCCACGCCCCCAATACCTTGCTGCGCCACCGTCGTCGCCAGGAGCTCCTCCCCGGCCGTTTCCCACCGCAGGAAACCGCCTCCCCCGCCTCCCCTTGCCTCTCCCATTTGAGGGAGGCTCAATGACAGGCCAGGGTGATAAGGGTACACCATCTCCTCTCCCCATTTGTTTGTTTTTACATCTAGATCTAAGGACTAGGTATTTTTTTGTGGAGAGATAGTACCTGCTGTTGGTAGCATCACCCTAGCTTGTTGATCCCTGGTACAAACTGATAGAAACATCCTAGGAACTAGTTGTGTCAGATTCATATCTGTTGTTGACGCCCAGTCCGGAGACTCCGGTCTACCAGGTCGGAGACTCCGGTGTCAGTCCGGAGACTCCAGTCTGCTAGACTGGAGACTCCGGTGTGAATCTCCCAGAACTGATTCTATATGTTTTTGTTTTGTTTCTGCACTTCTATTGGACAAGTATGCTCATTTGGTTTCTCTTTGCTGTTGTGTTTCTGGTTTTGTGTGTGCTTTCAGGGAAAAGGTTGAAGTCAAAGGCCTCTAACCCCAACAACTGTTCCTACCGTGCTCACACCCGCAACTACCCTGTCACTGATGAAGATACTGGTATAGTTGGTCAGAAGAACAACTTTGAGGCTGAGAGGCATCAGAAAGAGAAGCATGAGGCTAGGCTCAGGACTGAAGTGGCGAAGAAGGCCAAGTATGACAGGATCACCTCTGTGTTTTCCATGAGCAAGAAGGAGTACAGGATTATGCGGGCTCGACCTTTCTTTACCATGGCCCGCACAGCTGAGACTTCTCATTATTGGAGGAGGGAGTCTGAGTTGATCATGAGTGAGATCTACTCCCATTTCAGGCAGCCCGCATGTCCCCAGAAATTTCTAGACTTAGAGGCTCTCGGCAGTTCTGAGTACTTTGAGGAGGCTATCTGGATCACGAAGAAACTAGGTCTTGAGCATCTTGTTGGCATCCAGCAGAACTACAATGTCCCTATCATTCAGCAGTTCTTTGCCACTGTCACTTTTGGTGAAGATGAGGATGTTACCTTGAAGTGGATGTCTGGGTCTGTTGAGTGTGAGTCTTCTATGAGGCGCTTTTCTAAGATTCTTGGTTACCCTTGGGGAGAAGGGAATGGCCACCGTATGCATATTCATGGAGTGGCCTATGACAAGAGATGCATGGCTCCGATGTATGAGAAGATATCTAGCACCGGCACCGCTAAGGATCTCAAGAGAGTTTACAACATATGTCTTCGCCTCTTCCACTGCAACATTGCTCCCAAGGCCGGGAATGTGGATGCTATTCGTGGTGGTCTTGTGAACCTTCTCTACCAGGCCTTCCAATGTCACCTTGCTGGTCCTGATGGAGAGGGTTTTGAGATTGATGTTATGCACTTCATCAAGGAGGATATCTACTCAGCTATGATTGAGATCAAGAAAGTGCCCATGTATGCTCCTTATGTGATGAAGCTCATCCTTGATCAGTTTGGTGGCTTGGCTACGGAGACTGAGCATCTAGTGGGTTCTCTCCAGATTTTGTCCTCTCACCTTCTTGATGATGACACCCCCATGGGGGAAGCTGAGGCGCATCCTCGCTCTAGGAGGAAGAATGCTGATCCTCCCACTCGCCGCTCTAGCAGGGAGGAGACACAGGATGAGATGAAGAAGCTTTCTTGGTTCCAGCGCAACATTTTGTGCATGACAGTTGCAGTGCACAAGGAGAACCATGTGGCCCTATAAGGAGAGGCGTGAACTGAAGAAGATGATCTCCAAGTTGCATGACCACGCTCGGCTTGGAGCTACTCCTCCTATGGGTACCCCTCCCACTACTCCTCCCACTCCTCCCACCGCATATGTGACTATGTCTTATGAGGAGTGGAACACTGATCAGTTCCCATGGGGTGACTTTGAGGATGTCACCTCGGATCCTTCCTCTTCGACCCACCGTGTCAGGGCCCCTGTGCTTGAGGAAGAAGAACATGTGGAGGATCAGCCTGAGGATGATGAGGAGGACCTTGGTTTCTTCAACTCTGGTTCTGATGCTGAGGATGATGAAGATGATGACTATGAAGACGATGACTGAGACCTTGGGATGTGTAGTGCTCTTTTCCCTTTTTGGTGGCTCGGTGCCAAAGGGGGAGAAGTAGCTTTGTCTTCTCCGGTCTTTGCATGGGTTGGTTTGCTTTTATTTGCTTCGGAACACAAGTCTTTGAACTCTATGTGGACGATATTATCTTTGGCTCAACTAACCAAGCTTTCAATAATGAGTTCTCTAAGCTTATGACTGACAGGTTCGAGATGTCTATGATGGGTGAGCTTAAATTCTTCCTTGGCTTTGAGATCAAGCAATTGGCTCGTGGGACTTTCATTTCTCAAGCCAAGTATACCCAATACATGATCAAGAGGTTTAACTTCCAAGATGCTAAGATCAAGACATCTCCTATGCAAGTCAAGTGCCACCTATCACGTAATCCGAAGGGAAGTAAAGATGTGGATCAAAAGTTGTACCATTCTATGATTGGTTCTTTGCTCTATCTTTGTGCATCTAGGCCCGATATCATTTTGAGTGTAGGTGTGTGTGCAAGGTATCAAACGCCTCCTAAGGATAGCCACTTGGTGGCGGTCCATAGGATCTTTCATTATTTGGTCCATACCCCAAGATTTGGTTTGTGGTACCCAAAGGGGGCACAATTTTCTCTCAATGGCTACATGGATTCCGATTGGGCGGGTGATTAAGATGATAGTAAGTCTACTTCCGGGGCTTGCCAATTTCTTGGTAGGTCCCTAGTGAGTTGGTCCTCCAAGAAGCAAAATTGCATATCTCTCTCCACCGCCGAAGCCGAGTATGTTGCCGCCGCAAGTGCTTGCACTCAATTGTCATGGATGAGGCAAACTCTCAAGGAATATGGATTTCACATGGATAATGTGCCTCTTTTGTGTGACAATGAAAGTGCCATCAAGATTGCATACAATCCCGTGCAACATACAAGAACGAAGCACATTGAGATTCGCCATCATTTCATCCGTGACCATGTGGCAAGAGGGGATATTGCACTATCTTATGTGCCCACCAAGGAAAATCTTGCGGATATTTTCACGAAGCCACTTGATGATGCAAGATTCTTGTTCTTTAGGAATGAACTAAATGTCATTGATTCTAGGAGTTTGACTTGAAGATCTTGCACACACCCCTATAGATGAAACATGTTCGAATTTAGGTGTCGGCATGGACATAGGGGGAGTGTTATCCTAAAACATTGGGTTCTCCCTCCCCCCATTATGCCCAAAGCAAAAAATTCATTGTTATCTCTCTTTTTCTAATATTGAATTGTGAGCTTCAATGTTGAGTAATGGCAATGCTCCCAAGATATATCTTCGCGGTTGGATACCATGAACTCTTACATGGTGGCCTAGGCCACCAACCTCTTCTTTGAAGAGTTAGTTCTTATTCGCGGGTTTTGGCATTTTTGGATGATATACTCAAAATTTGTTATTCTATTGTTTCCTCGTCGTTCTTGAGTATAAGTATCCCTCTCTGATGTTGTTCTTACCTTTTCTTGCCAAAACCTACCTTTTAGACAAGTTTTATTGACTCTTGCATTTCATGTCCTTTGGGGGGGGGGGTTCTGGCAAAGGTGCGGAGACTCCGGTCTGCCACACCGGAGACTCCGGTGTGTGTTTCGCAGTATAAAATCTGGGGGCTGAGGGAAGTTAGGGTTTCATTCCCCACGTCCCCCACGCCCCCAATAACTTGCTGCGCCGCAGCCGTCGCCAGGAGCTCCTCCCCGGCCGTTTCCCACCGCCGGGAACCGCCTTCCCCACCTCCCCTTGCCTCTCCCATCTGAGGGAGGCACAATGACCGGCCAGGGTGACAAGGGTACACCTTCTCCACTCCTTTTTTGATTGTTTTACATCCAGATCTAAGGGTCTAGGTATTTTTTTTTGTGGATAAATTGTACCTGATGTTGGTAGCATCACCTTAGCTAGTTGAACCAGAGTAGAAACTGGTAGATTCATCTTTAGAAATAGTTGTGCTAGATTCATTTCCACTGTTGACGCTCAGTCCGGAGACTCCGGTGTGCCAGACCGGAGACTCCGGTGTCAGTCCGGAGACTCCGGTCTGCCAGACCGGAGACTCTGGTGTGAATCTCCTAGAACTGTTTTTAAATGGTTCTGTTTTGTTTCTGCATTTTTTTTGTACATGTATGCTCATTCGGTTTCTCTCTGTTGTGGTTTTTTTGGTTTTGTGTATGCTTTCAGGGAAAAGGGTGAAGTCAAAGTCCTCAAAACCCAATAAGCGTTCCTACCGTGGTCATACCCGCAACTATCTTTTCATTGTTGAATCCACTGGTAAATTTGTCCAGAAGAACACCTTTGAGGCTGAGAGGAGTTGGAAAGAGAATCATGAGGCTAGGCTGAGGACTGAAGTGGCAAAGAACGCCAAGTATGACAGGATCACCTCTGTGGTTTCCATGAGCAAGAAGGAGTACAGGATTATGCGGGCTCGACCTTTCTTAACCATGGCCCGCACAGCTGAGACTGCTCATTATTGGAGGAGGGAGTCTGAGTTGATCATGAGTGAGATCTAATCCCGTTTCAGGCAGCCCAATTTGTCCCCAGAAAGTTCTAGACTTATAGGCTCTCGGCAGTTCTGAGTACTTTGAGGAGGCTGTCTGGATCACGAAGAAACTGGGTCTTGAGCATCTTGTTGGCATTAAGAAGGACTACAATGCCTCTATCATTCAGCAGTTCTTTGCCACTGTCACTTTTGGAGAGGAGGATGATGTTACTTTGAGGTGGATGTCTGGGTCTGTTGAGTGTGAGTCTTCTATGAGGCGCTTCTCTGAGATTCTTGGTTACCCTTGGGGAGAAGGGAATGGCCACCGTATGCATGTTCATGGTGTGGCTTATGACAAGAAGCGCATGGCTCCGATGTATGAGAAGTTGTCTAGCACTGGCACAGCTAAGGATCTCAAGAGGGTTTACAACATCTGTCTTCGCCTCTTTCGCTGCAACATTGCTCCCAAGGCCGGGAATGTCGATGCTATTCGTGGTGGCCTTGTGAACCTTCTCTACCAGGCCTTCCATTGTCACCTTGTTGGTCCTGATGGTGAGGGTTTCGAGATTGATGTTATGCATTTCATCAAGGAGGAGATCAGCTATGATCGAGATCAAGAAAGTGCCCGTGTATGCTCCTTATGTGATGAAGCTCATCCTCGATCAGTTTCCTGGCTTGGCTACCGAGACTGAGCACCCAGTGGGTTCTCTCTAGATTCTGTCCTCTCACCTTCCTGATGGTGACACACCTATGGGGGACGCTGAGGCGCCCCCTCGCTCTAGGAGGAAGAATGCTGACCCTCCCACTCACCGCTCTAGAAGGGAGGAAACTCAGGATAAGATGAAGAAGCTCTCTTGGTTCCAGCGCAACATTTTGTGCATGACTGTGGCAGTACACAAGGAGAACTATGTGGCCTACAAGGAGAGGAGTGATCTGAAGAAGATGATCTCCAAGTTGCATGACCACGCTGGACTTGGAGCTACTCCTCCTATGGGTACCCCTCCCACTACTCCACGCACTCCTCCCACCGCTTCTGTGACTATGTCATATGAGGAGTGGAACACTGATCAGTTTCCGTGGGGTGACTTTGAGGATGTCACCTCGGCTCCTTCCTCTTCGACCCACCGTGCCAGGGCTCCTGAGATTGAGGAAGAAGAACATGTTGAGGATCAGCCTGAGGATGACGAGGAGGACCTTGGTTTCTTCAACTCTGGTCCTGATGCTGCGGATGATGAGGGAGATGATGAGGAAGATGAAGGTGATGATGATGATGAGGCAACGGACCCGGTGGATGATGAAGACGATGACTATGAGGACGATGACTGAGACCTTGGGATGTGTAGTGCTCTTTGCCCTTTTTGGTGTCTCGATGCCAAAGAGGGAGAAGTAGCTTTGTCTTCTCCGGGCTTTGATGGGTTGCTTTGCTTTATTTGCTTCGGAACACAAGTCTTTGAACTTGATTTGCCTTTTATGGCTTATGTTCCCGTTATCTTAGTTGCTTTGCTTTTCTAGTAAACAATGCATGTTATGTGTGTGTGAGACCACGTGGTGAAGCTATCCTTTGATATTATTATCTATTATTGCTTTATCTATTGTCTCTATGCATGTATGTTTTATTGTTCACTAGTGGTTGTTCTAGAGGGATTTGTTTGTAAAATATAGGGGGAGCTCACTTTGTGAGTGCTCTATCTTTTACAAACATAGCCTAGCTGTGATTTTATTGCAAATATGTGTGTTGTCCTCAAACACCAAAAAGGGGGAGATTTAAAGTGCAAACACGCTTAAATCATCTTGTTTTGGTGTTTGTTAACAACACATGTATCCTTAAGTGTGTTGATGTATTTCAGGGCTAAACAACATATTTGATATGGTGGTGTGATGTTGCAAAAAGAGGAAATTCACCAGGATTTCTGTCTGCTGGAGTTTTCTCCAGGCCGGAGTCTCCGGACTCTCAGACCAGAGTCTCCGGTGTGGAGATTTCATCCAACGCAAGTCTCTGGATTTTCTGGTGTCGCCCACTGCATCCATACCGGAAACTTACCGGAGACTGTCCGGAGTCTCCGGTGTGGGAGCTGCCTCTAAAGAAACGGTTAAGGATTTTCTGGTGTCGCGTGTTGTACTCACACCGGAGTCTTACCGGAGACTGTCCAGAGTCTCCGGTGTGACTGGGTTCTATTTTATCCGCTCGACCCCAGACATTCTCTGAGTCAATCCGCATGGCCAAGACCGGAGTCTCCGGACTGAAGATTCCTGGAGGTTTCACAAGTGCTGCTCACGTGGTGTCGCCTGATGTATCCAGTCCGGAGGGACACCAGAGACTGTCCGAAGTCTCCGTACTAGTGCTCTGCGAAAAAGTTCAGACCGAAGTCTCCGGCCTTTACACCGGAGTCTCCGGTGTGAAGTTTTCAGAAATGCTCCAACGGCTCTTAGACTTTATGAGGGGTATAAATACCCCCTCCCCTCCAACTACCTCAGGTTAGCTCGTCCAGAATTAAAGTCACCATTGTTGGAGCTCCCCCACCTTGCTAGATCTCCCAATCCATCCACCCAAAAGCCTTGATTTTTTGAGGATTGAAGGAGAAGCCCCCGATCTACGTCTTCACCAACCGGATTTCATTTCCCCTCTCATTTGCTTGAGGGATCTTTGCCTAGGGTTTCCTCTTGTGGAGAACCTAGGCTTTTTGCTACTCTTGGTGATTTGTGAGTGTTGGGAGCCCCCAATTTGGTTGTGGGTGTGTGCCCCAAACTTGTTTGTAAAGGACTCGATCCCCGCCTCAAAGGGGCTCAATAGTGGAAGGTGAACTAGGCCTTTGTGGCGGAGTTCATCGGAGAATAGGGTGAGGCCTTTGTGGCGTTGAGTAGGCCTTCGTGGCGAGCTCACTGATGGCTCCCAAGTGCAGGAGATCAATTGTAGTACTTTTCGAATTAGAAAGGTTGTCGAACCCACGAGGAGCAGAAGGAACTGGTAAGTATAATAGCAAAGGAATAATAAAAGCAACAAGTGTTTTTGTGTTTTAATTGTGTAGTGCAAGTAAAGTAAAATGCGGAAAGTAAATTGCAGCAAGTAGTAGGTCTCAATGAGAGACAAAGCCCAATCCTATAATGCGCAAGAGGACAAGCTCAAGTGTGTGTTTGTGTCTTATATGTGGAAAACGTTCTCGAGGGCTGCACGGATTTAGCTGGCATAGTGATTCATTGCATAACATGTTTGTATATCTTGTCTAGTTTTAATCTTCTTCGGACGGAGCCACAAATAGTTATAGCTAAATAAATAAACTATCACCCCTTATGATGGATCACGTGGCCAATTAAATGACAGCACGAGAATTATTAAGACATGATGTCCCACCATAGCCTTATGCTCTAAGGTCCCCGATACAAGTACCCTCACAATGCAATTCAACGACTCTGTCTCAAGTTCCTGTCACCTAAAGACATCATCACGTCACTACACTACGGTGTTATCCTATGAGCCCATGTAGGTGAAGTGTTGTACAGTCGACGTTCGTACAACACCATCATAGAATCACATAAAAGATAAATACTAGACCAAATAACAACTCATCTCATGTAACAAATCATTGCCAATTCATCCTATGCCCTCAGGAACATGCGGGAACTACTCACAACATGCAAACATGATCATGTATGGTGACATATGTGGTACAACACAATCTGAAACAATGGATCCACCACCAAATAATGACAAGTACTCAATCCCAAACATGCAACAGAGTACAATAACACGTTTCTAGGGTGTAGCAATGATCAAACTATGAGGGGAACAAAGTGGATCACGGTGATGGTGATGGTGGAGATGCAGGTGCTGGTGAGGATGGTGATGGAGATGCCTCCTCCCACGCCAAGGAGGAGATGTGGATGATTTCCCCCTTCTCCGGAGCTCCGGAGCAGCAGGATCTGTCTCCCCCGCGGAGAGTTTTGAGAGTTTCGCCGCCCTGGCGGCTCCGTCTCGTCTCGGGAAAATTAGGGTGTTGGTTTTCGGGGAAGACGGAGTCGTCAGCAAAAAGACCTCGGGGAGGAGGTGCTGTGGGCCCATTTGGGGGCCCCACACGCGGCCAGGGAATCTGGCCGCGTGGGCTACCCCCTTTTGGGCCTCCTGGCCCTCCTCCTTTGTGTCTTGTGCCCACGGCCTTTCTCCCGAAGAAAAACTGACATGGTTTCTTTCCTTTCGCAATTTGGATACCTGTAGCTCCTGAAACATCAAAAACATGAAAACATGTGTTTTCTGACACCCAGAAATTAAATACCAAAAATAGGGACTTTGTAGGAAAGTCCCATAAAATCATCTAAAACATGCAAAACAATGACATAACATTGATAAAACATCCCAATAATGCCTATATGGAGGGTATAAATGATGATATAAAATGCACGTATCACTCACACCCCTCCAATGAGACGTACTCCCTTAAAAGGAGGAACTCGGGAATACATCGTGTCTTTGCGTCCCCCATCGGTTACCTCGTTCCCTTATCCTTTACTCACTTGTACTTATTGCATTAATTGTTGTACATGTTGCATAAAGTGTTTTACTAGTTGCATTTATTGCTAGCCTTGTCATATAGGTAAATTCACCTTAGTTGCACTATCTAGAGAATTTACCTTTGTGTCAAGCCTAAATCGAAAGAAAAATTAAAATTGGTCGTAGCACCTATTCACCCCCTCTAGGTGCCCATACTTTACTTTCAACCTTGTCGTGGGTGCCTTTGGCACCGACGTCATCGTCGCCGCTTCCATTGAGAGTCGGACCACGTTCCACAGCACCGACTCCAACTCCGCCTCCCTTGGCCCAGACATGCACGACGTCAAGAGTCGGTCCATCCTCGTCTCTGTCGGAGACGACATAGTCTTCGCCATGTCCGGACACACGTGGAACCACGACCACCTAGGAATACACTACGATGATATAATCCGCACCGGTGGCGGCCACGGATGAGCCTGGCACGCCCTCTGGGAGCCGCCGGTCCAGACCGATCCCCGCCACACCATCTGCTGCAAGGCGAGCGCCTACTTCGTCGCCGACACGCGCGTCTGGGTTTCCTTACACACCGAGGGCACCTTCTCCTTCGAAACGGTGCACCATCGGTGGCACAAGGAGGGCACCTGGGCGCTGCCCGTAAAAGGCCGGGCGATCTTGGTCTGGGACTTCCTCGATGGTGGCAGACCGCTGTTCTTCGGCTTCTACCCCGGGAAGTTCTGCTCCCAGGAGCGCACCTTGTGCGCCTGCGACATAGAGGTCAGGCCTCCGGTGATCGTGCCTCCCACGCCAGAGAGTGGTACATGCACACCGGATACATGATGCACCATCGACCCCTGGAGCTCGAACACTTTGGAGACGACCGGTTCTGCATCTCCAGGCGTCGTATAAAACGGCTTTCCGTCACGCTTCACTCTCTCTCTTATGGCCATCAAGTTAACCCCGGAACTGCTTTTTTTCTTCCAAAAATGGCCCCAGTGTTGAACCTAAAATTTGGAAATGGTTCCCATTTAACCAATGGTTAGGTTAACCTAACCTAAAAAAGAACTCAATGGGCCTAATCTTTAACCTAAAAATCCGTTAGGTTATTTAGGTTCCACCCAATTTAACCAAAGGTTCTCATGTCATGAATCTAATCCCGCACATGGCCATGTCTACCGAGTGATGCCATTGCATGCGGAAGCGCCCTTTGTCCAATGCGCATTTCTTCATTGCACCTTCGCCTCGCGCTTTGTAGCCGGCCGGTGGTGGCATCAGCCGCTGCAGTCTCCGCCCCATGGCACTTCTCCATATGTGCTCCGAAGCCCATAATACTCATGGCCAGGAACCTTTGCCTTACTTGCTTCGACGTCCAAGTTGGAACCGACCAGCTATGCTCAGCCTCCTAGGTCATTGCTAGGCCTCATGTCAATCTTGGAACGAACAAATCGACAGAGGATGAGTGTATAGAAGAAGGTCTTTTTGTGCTCTGAATCCCAATGTTGAATCTGGCCTCTTTGTGAAACTATTTTCCTCGAAATAGGCTTTCCCCCGCTATATCCATACAACAACCACACCGATACACAAGTTTGAACCAAAGATAATGTTGGGGTAGCAACGCAAAATGCCCAAAGACGGTAGTGCGTCCTGCCACCTCAGCTGCATCAACCTTCAGAGATTGCTTGTCCTCCTACTAGTCGATTCAACCTTGGTTTCTTTTCTGAGGGAAAACTTTCTGGTGCACTCTTCACAACCTTTCTCTTGGAGTTTACCAACAAGGGCGTCAACTACACGCCATCAACAAGTTTTCTGGCGCCGTTGTCGGGGAGGAAGAGAATTTCTGCAAGGGGAGTTTCTCACTTCCAATCTCTTTACTTTGTGTTTTTTTTGCTTATTTTATTCTATTTTATCTTGTTTGCTTCTCTCTATATCAAAAACACACAAAAAAACTAGTTCTTATTCTAGTTGTTACTTTTGTTATTTTTCATCATGTTGCTTTCTAAGTTTACCCTAAAAGATCTTTCAGTTGGTAGTGGTTCTATACATGGAAATGATACCATTAAAGAATTCTTTAATCATGTTAGTAAGCATGAAATCTAGAGGAAAAATCCATAGTAGAACTTGCTCCAAATTATGAAACTGCTGCAACTTATCTGATTCACATGTTAGAAGCAAGGTTTGTTAAACTTCATCCCATATTGCAGCATATGTTTCTCAAATTGAATAATATTGAAGACATCGAGAATTTTTTATTTATTTTAGAAACCATGCTTTAAGAAGTGGAGATGTTGCTACAGAATTTGAATATTTAAAGGGAATTTGTATTTTCTCCTCATTTTCATTGTTTCAAAGGGATGTTGTTGGTACTCTGATGTTGTTGGTACTCTAAAAAAAGCTAAACCTAAAAATGAAAATGAGGAGAGAATACAAATTCCCTTTAAATTGATGGCATTGCATGAAGCCCAAGAAAAGATTTTTGATTGGATTTTTTCTGAGAATTTATTTGATGAGAATAGTAAGCCTAAAAGTTCTAAGAGAGGAGACTCTGAAAGTCACTTAAATAAAATACAATGCATTATTAAGTAATTGCCAAATCTCAATTTGGATGTTTCTTCACTTGAAAATACTTGATTCCATTTTTCTGGACCTAGCTAAAAAGCGTTAAAGAGAAGCACTTCTTGGAAGATAACCCATGGTTTTATTTTTGAATTGTTTTTCTCTATTTACTTTGAGTCAAGGGGTTGTATACTTCTGTAGTAACTCCTTTTTATCTTTCTTTTCATGTTTTAGTAGTGCCAAGTAAGGTTTCTGATGAGAGTTCGAGTTGGTTTTCAGATTTCTGCGCAGGAAACAGATTTCTGCTGTCCATCGTAAAAAATCTTATAATTCATAGAAAAATAGAAATGACCTGAAATTTGTTGTAGTTATTCCTCGGCTAATTCCACAACTGTTTCGTTCTTTAAGTTTTTCGATTTGAATAACGTAAGTGCCTCGAAAAATTCTTCTTTACAGACTGTTCTGGTTTTGACAGATTCTGCCATTTTTCTTGCATTTGCTATGTCAAGTGGATTTCTTTGGTTCACGAAACATCAGTGGCTGTAGCTAATGTTTAAAAGTATCAATAAAACTTGTGCCATACAGAACCAATGGATTTTTAATTGTTGCACTAACCCTCTAATGTGAATTACTGTTTGAGTATGGTGTGAAGGAAGTTTTCAATGGTCAAGAGAAGAGGTGATATATGTGATCAAGAAGAGTGCAATGTCAAAGCTTGGGGATGCCCCCGTGGTTCATCCAAGCATATTTATAGAATACTCAAGCATGTAAGCTTGGGGATGCCCAAGGCATCCCCTTCTTCATCAACTATCTATCAGGTCACTTCTCGTGAAACTATATTTTTATTCGGTCACATCATATGAAGTTTACTTGGAGCGTCTGTTTGTTTTTCTTTTGCTTTCTTTTGTTTTTGTATGTTTTATTTTGTTTTCCTTGCTGCAGTAATATAGTTGGACCCTAGCATTCTTTTTTTGGATGAGAGACACGCTCCACTTTTTTGTTTGAATACTTGCTATGCTAGTATTCTTAGTTTTTCTTCTAGTTACTGCAAACTTGTTTAGCTCTTATTTTCATTGCATCTCTTATTCAGAGATGTTAGTTTTAGTAGTGTTATGTGAGTACTCTCATGTTTGGTTGTTGTAGCATGTACAATTTTTTTTGTTAAACCATGTCTTGTATGGTGCTTGTTGGGAAAAGAAACTACTGCTTGAGGTAGAATTTTTAACGATGCAAGTAGAAGCTTGTATAGATTGTGGCTACACTTTTTCATATCATGCTAGATGTTATTTTAGTTTTAAAGCCTTGTGGTTATTGATTAGCATGATTATCCTCAAATAGCTGAGAGTGTTTAATGTGATATTGAAAGAATCATGAGTTGTTCTTGTCATATTGAAGCATAAATTTGTGGTATTCTCCTTTGAATGTTTTATTTGGTTGACCTGGCGCATGCTCACACCATGTTTATGACTATGAACCAGTCACTAATAGTCTCTATGATCATTCAGTTTTTGAACTTGTGGTACCACTTATGCTTTGATTAATGATGTTTATGTCGTTATGCATGATCATGGCCATTATTACTCTCTTGATTTTTCGCTCCCAGTCTTTTGCTAGCCTCCACCTATACTGAGTATGAGCTCTACTTGTGCAATCAAACTCCCAAAAAACAAAGTTTTCCAATTGTGCCCATCATAGCTACCTACATATGGTAATTAACCGCCACTCCAAGTAAATTGCTCATGTGTTACCTTTAAAATCTTCAAAATTACTCCTACTTGTTGTTTCTGTTTTTGCTCATGACGACGTAAATAGAGAATCTTTATATCACGTGTTGATTGGATTTTACACCCTGGACTAGTGGCTTCATCCGTTTATCCAATTGATGGAATACCTGGCAGCGGGGTGCCCAACCCCAAATTAATACAAACAAATTTTCATCAGTATTTTTGCCCCTGATTTATCAGTCAAAGCATAAACAAAAGAGAAAGAGGGATGACCTTCTACACCAGTTGCATCCTTGATATGGGATCCGCTCTTGTGAAGTCTAGTTTTTTTGAAACATTTGTGAAGTCTAGTTGGCTTGTGACATATTATATTTTCTGTTTACCATTCGTTCACATTAGCATACACCTCCCAGAATGTAGACACTCCTCCACGATATGTGATTGTTGGCACGCACCCGAGGATTCGGTTAGCCATGATTTGTGTAAGATGGTTGGGAGGAGTGTCAAGAATTTTATACCTCTGTTTAATAAAATAAAAGCTCTAGCACATGAGTGATCCATGCTTCCCTCCGCGAAGGGACTTTCTTTTACTTTTATGACGAGTCTCCATCTTCTAACTTTATGCACACTTGAGAGAGCATAGCTTCCATTCTGGATTTTATGTGCATTTGTCCCAGAAACATTATTAATTGATTCATGGTGTGTTATTGCTTGTTCTCTAATTATTTGTTCTAGTCTTCCTCATGAACTTTGAAGGTGTCCAGACATTTATGTTTTGCCCCACTCTTTAGAACTTGCGAAATATCACTTTGCCATGCTTTCTTTATACTTGAAATGAACGTATATCTTTTGTTTCATTGTTATTCATGATCTTTTATTTGTGTTACTTCTCATGATGCAAGGTGATTGCTATGCTTTATTATTAAAATTCTATTTATTATGCTTGTGTTGAAGTTCTATGATCTCAACTTATTTATGCTTTTACATTATTGATGATCAAGTTTATGTTGGTAGCATGACACCAGAGAAATTATGTGTTTTTATCGTTTACCTAATCGAGGACAAGTAGGAACTAAGCTTGGGGATGTTGATACGTCATAAACGTATCCTTAATTCTGATGTTCCATGTTGTTCTCTTATTGTTTCCCACATGTTTGCTATACACTTTATGCCATTTTTATCGATTTTCCGGACTAACCTTTTGACAAGATGCCACAGAGCCAGTTCCCTGTTTTCAGCTGTTTTTAGTTTCAGAAAAATTGTTCTGGAAATATTCTCGGAATTGAAAAATTCGAAGCCCGAAAGTCTTAGAATTCCCGAAAGTTCCACGGAGTCCCGAAGAGACCCGGAGGGGGCCCTCAGCGTGCCCCCCGGCCGCTCCATGGGGTGGTGTAGGCCCTCCCGGCTTCCACCGCCTTTGCCCTTTCGCCTATTTATTCCTCCCGATATGTCAACCCTAAATATATTCCAATTCGTCCCGGAAAACACCCGAGACCGCCGTCATCGTCATCCCGAGATCGAGAGGGTTCTGGAGCTCTCCCCGGCACTTTGCCTGGAGGGGAATTCATCCCTGTGAGGTACTGGAAAGGTGAACTTTGTACCTGCAAGGTACAGATGAAGAAAAGTTGGGAGTTGTTGTACAAAAAGTTTTGCAATTTTTTCTTTTCTAAACAAAGCTTTATAAAACCTCTTGGACACGTAATATCTATAAGAGAAAGAAAACTATATTATTTTCTTTTGAAATATCTTCTTCAACAAAGATATAGAGATGTCAAAATCAACCATGATGTATCTTCCATCCATCATGGATAGTCAACCCTATGTATAGCCTAACTATTCCATCATATAAGCATACTCGCATTATGTAAGCTATTTAAAGGATGTCTTGCAGAGTACATTCAAATGTACTCATATTGGTTTCGTCTCTGGCTATTTACTTGGCCAGACTACGAGGAGCAGCCCCAGAAGGAGTACTACGAGGAGGAGTACTATGTTGATGACCTCGTCTCCCGGTCAACAGCCTGTACGTTAAGGCGTGATTATCACGGTGTGTTTTTCTATCTTCCGTTGTGCGTGTATCATTTTCCTGCCCTGCGTGACAGTTATCTAAGACTTGGTCATGTGACCATTTATTGTAACACTTTGTTATTCGTGTAATGGATGTTGAAATATGTGTACCAACTTCATATGTTGTTCACGACTGAATTTCTAGGATCGTGAATGTAGGAATATGAGAGGCATTGGACCACCGGTTTGGAGCTTTTACACACGTGCCTCATCCCGCAGGTTCACTCTCGCTAGCTTCCTCGAAGGAAGCCTTCCCCTAGCGATACCCTCGATTTCAGCTTCTGTCCTCAGCCTCGCCAAGAGGCATTTTCGGGGCGAGTTCGGCATGGCCCAAAGTCATGACTCTGGCTACCCAACACATCCATAGTTTCTATTGCACAGATCACGACATGGTTTCAAACGAATAATGGACTTATGGAAAGGATATATAGGGCTAGATAGGCCTCCCATAAATTTGAAATGTCGCTGTCGGGGTGAGTGACCTTGTTGTACTGTACTAAGCTATTTCGAGATTGATCTGGGCGTCCTATTATGAAACAGACCCAACGGTGGCAGTAGATCCACTTGATTGATTCACATATTCCCTACACGGCGGTGGGCCCGTAGACGGCAACATAATCACCAAAGAATCCAGTTGAACTCCTCTCTCCGCAAGGTTATTTTTGTGATTTTTTACCCATGGGTCTCATTTTTTTAGATATCGTCCGTGTCATCCTCCGTCTCATAGGTCTGCGTAAGAGCATCTCCAGTCGAGGCCCCAATAGGCGTCCGGATGGGCGCCCGGCGAGGCCCTTTGGGGGCTCATCCGTACGGGAAGGCGCCGGCGGGGGGCGCGGCTGCCCACTCGCACTTGGTGCCCCCCCCCCCAAATCAAACTTTTTAAACGACGATTTCATTCAAATATTTAGGATATACTACAACATTTGAATGAAATTTAAACTAAAAATACTTAAATTTAACGAAACTACGACGTGGTCACTCGTCGAACACGTCGTAGTCGCCGTCGGAGCTGCTATCGTCGTTGCCCCAGTCCTCCTCCTCGTCGTCGCCGCCCCACTGGCTCGGCCCCGCCTCGTTGTCGTTGGCCGCCGCCGGTGGGTCGAGGACGATCAGCGGCGCGCCTTTCATCACCGCCGTGTCGTTGAAGGACCACGCCGATGCCCTCGCGGGGTCCATTGGCTGCGCCATGCTGTACGACGCGAGGATCGCGTCCCTGATGCTCTCGGGGTCGTCCTCCGTCGCTGACGCCGCCTGTAGCGCCTCGAGCTCTTCGGCGAGGCTGCATGGGCGCTCCAGCCCCGGCTCCACCTTGGGAACGCGCAGCCCCAGCTCCTCCTTGGGGACGCGCATCCCAGGCTCCGTCTTGGGCACGAGGAGAGGCGGCGCAGCGCGGTGGCGGGAAGAGGCGCCTCCTCCGCCAAAGCGGGTGCCTCCAATGCTGATGCCGCCGGAGCGCGGACGCAGGTGCGGCGACGTGGAGGTCCCCGGCTCCGTCTTGGGGACGCGCAGCGGCGGGCCCGAGCGCCTGGACGAGCCGCCAGCGGAGGAGGAGGACGAGCGCGAGACGGAGGAGGTCGGTGTCGCCGTCATCCGCCTTGGGTCCCAGCGGTTGGGAGCCGGCCAGGGAAGGAACGGGTTGTTCCCGGCGTCGATGTGGGCGAGGAAGGCCTCGAGGGTGAAGCCTTCCTGCGCCCAGAAAGCGTTGCGCTCCTACTTGTTCCGCTCCTGAGGGAGCGGCGCCGGGCCGGGACCGTCCCAACGGTTCCAGCGGGGCTCGTGGAGGCGCTTGAACTCGCGCTCGTAGCGCGCAGTGTTCGACGGGTCCCAGCGGGTCGGCGCGCTGCTCCGGCGTGAGGTGCCCGTAGAAGTGGGCGCGCACCTCCCGCTGCCAGGACTCGTTTGCCACCGACGACGCATAGGGATTGGGACGCTGGCGAGCCTAATGGTGAAGTCGTGCCCGGCGCGCACGTCCGGCGGGCATGGGTACCAGGCTTCGAAGAGGGCGCGCGCCTCGCGCTTGAGGAGAGAACGGCGGGGAAGCCGTTTGCGACGAGGGGATCCATGGAGGGGGGGGGGAGGCAGAGGAGGGCGGGGAGAGAGACAGAGAGCAGCGAGGGAGGCTGCGCGGCGAGGTTGCGGGGGAGGGGGGCATTATATACCCGGTCGGGCAGGCCGAAAGGCCGCCCCCGCATTAACACCGGCGCCCGCGTGGGGAGACGCGCGGCCGTCGCGTGGGCGACGGCTCGTTGCGCGACTGGGCGAAGCGACGTCTCGCCACGGCGTCTGCGCTTCTGCGCCGTCTCGGGAGAAGACGAAGACCGCCGCTTTGACTACGTCGTCTCACTGACGGGAAGGGCCCGCGGACGCCACGCAGCCGTTTCGACTTGTCCGGCGTCCCACAGGAGCCCCTGGGGGGGGGGAGAAAGGGGACGTCCGAACGGGGAATATCCAATGGGAGACGCGACTGGACGCGTTCGGGGCCGTCTGGACGGGACAGGCCGTGGGGACGCGTTTTGGAGGGCGCGCGTCTGGAGACGCTCTAAGGGCATCTTTAACAGTTTGTTGGTTAGCTTGTTGGTAAAATTGGACATGTCATCAACCAACAACGCATCTTACAACCACTCCAATGGTTGTATGTAGTTTGGCCAATAGGAGGTGAGAGAATGTGCAAGACCTCTCTCTATTCTACCTCAGAGCTTGTGCAAGGGTTGTTGGTTCATGAACATACAACCTCACTCTCTCACCTCATTTATTTTATGCCACATCACCAAAAATCCTATGTGGCAAAATCTACCAACACCTATCTTACAACTATTGGAGATGCCCTAATGCACTTGGCTGCTCGCGACATGGTTCAAACGAATATTGGCCTGATAGGACCAAATCAGCCTCTCATAAATGTGAAATGTCGCTGTCGGGGTTAGTGACCTCGTTGTACTGGCTATTTCGAGATTGACCTGGGCGTCCTATCCGACCCAACGGTGGCAGTAGATCCACTTGATTGATTCCCATATTCCCTACGCGGCGGTGGGCCCACAGACGGCAACGGAATCACCAAAGAATCCAGCCGAACTGCTCTCTCTCCTCCTCTTTCGGCCCACCAATCAATCTACTCTAGCCGTCTAGCGACAAGTTCTCCAGTCTCCGCCGTCCCCCCCGCTCTGCTCTCTCTCTCCCGCCTGCTCCCCTCCCACCAAGTCCGACCCGGCCGCCGGAACCCTCTCCTCGCCACCGGCGCCGCAGAAGAACTCATCCCCGCGCCTCCTCCCAGAGAAGCAAGCGGCGCCGCCTTCCTCCCGCTGGTCCGGCGCGGACGGGAGGCCCACCCGCCCAGGTTGACTTTCGTTTTCTTCTTCTGCTTGCACGCATTGGATTGTAATCGCGCCTTCTTCTTCTTCTTCCTAAGCGATGTGCTAGCAGTCGAATCCGTTTATCTGTTCCTCTGCGTAGGTACTATTGGCCCGATCATCCAGGCACACACCTGGTCGTGCCGGCTTTTGATTTTGACTGTTCTGAATTCTTGCCGCAGCTCGTTTCTCTGAATCCGCCCCCCGTGGCAGTGGTGGTGGGAGATGAAGCTGGTGCCGAGGGAGGTGGAGAAGTTGGCGCTGCACAATGCCGGCTTCCTCGCCCAGAAGCGCCTCGCCCGCGGCCTCCGCCTCAACTACACCGAGGCCGTCGCCCTCATCGCCGCGCAGGTCAGGACACCATCATCTTCATCTTCATCACCGATCGGTTGTGCTTCAAGTTGGTTAATACGCATCTAGCCTGGACGCACGCACAGAGTATGCAAATTCTGTTTTTTTTTCCCTTCTTCTTGCGTGATGGATACTACTCAAGCACCCACAGAGTACATTTTTGCTGTCGCCATTTTGGGCAACGCTGACTGAACTACTGAAGAATGGTGTAATTAAGCATGCATTTCCGTGTTTCCTGTCACAGATCCTCGAGTTTGTTCGCGACGGGGACAAAACCGTGACGGACCTGATGGACCTGGGGAAACAGATGCTGGGCAGGTTCGTCTGTGCTGAACTTTTGAACCCGCCCGTTTAAAAACTCCGCATTTCACTGTTATGCTTATCTCATCAAGGTGCAATGTAGGCATTTTCTTAACTGTCTACATGGGTAAAAGAAAAACATGATATTGGCTTCAGTGATCATCTTTTTGACTGTTTCTCTGGCCGATTCTGACTTTACCAGAGACGCACTAGTTTATAAGCAAAAAAACAGAGTGGACCAAAGATGATCCTTATTTTTCTATCTCAAATGCTTACGCCCATGCAGTAGCTGCTTCCACTTGTTCAGTTCCTACATTAATCAATGCTCACAACTTTCTTGTAATAGAGGAATATTTTGTTTGTCTATGACAGCCTCTTCACTTCATCAATATTTATGTTGTTTGCTTTATTCATATTGTGGAAACCGTTAAAACTTTTCTTTCGGATGGGAAGGGATACATTGCCGATTTAGTTATGTGCTGATCTCCTGCAGAAAAATAATGAATTAGTGTGTTGTACTGCAAATAATCATGACCAGTTATTGCCTTCAGTCCTTCACGTATTAATTGATGCCCTTACTGTTCTATAACCTTCAGCTCTGAGAGTCTTGCTTTTTTCTTGCCTATCAGGAGACAGGTTCTTGCAGCCGTTCCACACCTTCTAGACACTGTTCAGGTTATTTCTTTGCCCATATTATTTGATACTGATTGCAGCTTGATGCCATGTCCCATTGCAACACTAGTATGAAAGATCCGTAAAATCTCTCAGCACAAATGCCACCCCCACGTCCAGAAGCACTTTCTTCTGAAGCATTGGATTTCCTTAGTATCATCTTCAGTAGACACTGTTATCAACTACGTAAACTACCAATATGTTGAGATGTTTGTATGACTGTAGAACACAGTAGAATCTACATGACAATTAGAGTTAGTTATCTGATTTGTGATTACGAACAGAAATTCGGATGTGCCAAACACTCATTATGACACATTCGTACTCACAACAATCTCAATAGGCCTGCAGAAAATATGTAGATAGCTCTTTTGATGAGGCGCATAACCAATACAATTACACTTCAGGGATCCAACCTGACCAAATAATGTCTGGTATAACTGCACACCGTAGGAGGTACCTCGAGTCCTCCAGCTCTCACTGACCCAAGATAAGTTATGTGAGAAACTTCAGACCAAGTATCCTCTATGATGCAAATCAGTATGTCTGTCTCTCACCTGCCACATTTATTATTTATAGGGATCTTAGACTCAAATACTAACTTTGCAACAGATTGCTTGACGATCATGCTTGGTACTGTAATATTCCTAAGTGAACTCAATTATAACATGTTTTTTCTAGGTTGAAGGAACATTTATGGACGGAACCAAACTAATTACTGTACATGACCCTATTTCTTCTGATGATGGAAACTTGGAACTAGCTCTTCACGGTTCTTATCTCCCAGGTTGTAAATGCTGATCAACACACTTGGTTTAATAAATATTATGCTTGTACAACTCTTATGGATTTTGTGGTAACTACCTCTTCTAGAAAGTTTATCTCAGTTACTGTCTGAGGAAGAAGCGAAATAGTAACTGTGCACAAATTATTAAATTGTTGCAGTACCTTCACTTGAAATGTTTGCTGGGAGTGATATTGAAGACTCTCCCGGTGAAATACATTTCTGCTCCGGACGCATAATCCTCAACCTTCATCGAAGGGCTTTAACTCTGAAGGTTGTTAACAAAGCAGACAGGCCAATTCAGGTAAGACATGTCAATGTTTTTCATTTAAGGCCCTGACTGCAAATTTGAAATAACTTCTTGTTCTATAAAGTTTTCTATAGATGGATCTTTGCACCCACCTTATTTTCACAACTGGACCTAAGCTTTACTGCGACTGCTTGTGGTGCAACTGTGTGTTTGTTATTCATTTAACCAGGTCACTCTTGTCATTCCTGGATAATGACATAGCACTTGATCGATGTGTGCCATGACATGGAGCTGAACCCAGCAGCAGTGCGATAATGCATATTTTCGTGAAGCAGCAATAATGCTGTTACTGGAAACATTACTAAAGGCAGTGACCAGAGGTCCACCATACCGCGTTAGGTTGAACATGTATGTCTCTTAGGAGATGACATCGTAGGTGACAGAGTCATGGTTTTTAAGGCGTCCCTCCTTGGATGCTTAGGCGGCAAGGCGCCCTGGCAGTGCATTGCAATTATGCACGCCTTAGGCGTCACTTTGGTTGGGATTCGCCTTAGATCCCCTTACCGTCTTAAAAAACATGGACAGAGTTAGCCGAACGGCTCTAGATACTAGGGAGTAGGGATACAGTTGGGCTGACCCACTGACTCATCCCACTTAATTGGTGGCTCAATTCCACTTAACTGGCGTGTCACTTTCTACACATGTCCTTTACATTATTGACCAATCAAAAGAACTAAACGGATCAATTGGTCGTCTTGATCCAAACCTGTATCTCTAGCTCTATCTAACACTGACTTATGCCCCTAAAGTTCTTTTTGGAAATAAATTTAAGTTTCTTTAATCCTTCTGCTTTTTTTATAATGGAAGCTTTTTCACCCCTGGTGTCTACATTCTTTTTCTAAAATTCATTCTTCAATATAGGCTTGATATTTTAATGGTCTTTTGCAGGTTAAAGTTACATTTTCTCCCTTTGAACTATTTTTCTCACTGTTTTATGACCCAATTTCCTTTACTATGCACTGTAAATACATGTTAAACAATATCCACTGCCCTTGCATGATAAATTCAATTTGTATCACGTTCAATAATTCATGATTTTGATGGGAGCTATGCCGTTCTTTTAAATTCTGGTACTATTATAATTTGTAACTCATGAGAGAAATTACAATGTGTGTTTGACTTTGCAGATTGGGAGCCATTACCACTTTATAGAGGCCAATCCATATCTGATTTTCGATAGACAAAGAGCCTATGGCATGAGACTGAATATACCTGCTGGAACAGCTGTTCGGTTTGAGGTTATTTTATTCGATTCACCCTTTGGCATTATTTTGCTCTGTATAATCTAATAATACATTCCAATTACCAGGGTTCCTACTTACTCTGACAAATATCCCGCAAATCCTACTTCTAAAATCCTCTAGAATCTGATATCCTATTTATTTATTTCAGCCTGGGGATGCAAAAAGGGTTACCCTTGTAAGCATCGGCGGTCATAAAGTAATCAGAGGTGGAAATGGCATTGCTGATGGTGCTGTTGACAGTTCTCAGCTTAATGAAATAGTACAAAGGGTTAGTGAAAATAGTTTTGGCCATGAAGATTATCCGGATGCAAGGTTGTTCTCTTCACATTTAACTAATGCCACAGGAGAAATCCATTGTACTGCATGTTTTATGGCTTGGATGTTTACCTTTGAACTTTGGTTGCAGCGAAGGTATTATTGGTGACGGTACATTTGACTGCAGTGTTGATCACGAGAAATATTCTAGCATGTATGGACCTACAACTGGTGATAAGATTAGGCTTGGTGATACTGATCTTTTTGCCGAGATTGAAAAGGACTTTGCTGTTTATGGTGATGAGTGCTTATTTGGAGGCGGAAAAGTACTGCGTGATGGGATGGGACAAGCCGCCGGTTATCCAGCATCTGCCTCCCTAGATACAGTTGTAACAAATGCTGTCGTGATAGACTATACAGGAATATACAAGGCTGATATCGGCATAAAAGATGGACTTATTATTGCCATTGGGAAAGCTGGAAACCCTGATGTCATGGACGGTGTGCATAGTAACATGATCGTGGGGGTAACAACATACCTGCACTTTTTAGATTGATTTGCTAAGGAAAATGGGTATGTTTCAAAGAAATTTCATGCTTAAATCATTTGCAGGTGAATACTGAAGTTATTGCTGCTCAAGGGATGATTATAACTGCTGGCGGTATAGATTGCCATGTACACTTCATATGCCCTCAGTTGGTAAACGAGGCAATTGCAAGTGGTATGTTTTCTTAGTCCATACACTTTTAACAAGAAAACATTATCAGTACTAACAGCCGACAAGAAAGTAAGTTCAACACTGAATTTTGTGAAGGAAAAAGGAAAAGAAAAAAATAGGGAAGGGAGATTTCTGCATAGTATATGACAATCATTTGTATTTTAATGCTGTAAGTGAATTCAAAGCGCGTGGAAAACATTTTTTTACCCAAGTTGGGCTTTTCTTGGGATGACCTGAGAATCCGCGAAAATGTATGCCCTGCTAGTTACTACATACCAGGGACAAAGAATCACATTTAAAAAAAAAGTTTGGCCTATCTTGAAAAATTTGTAGCGTTCACTCACAAAACATTCTGGCAGAGCAAGCGTTCCTATAAGTAGACTTAATGGTTGAATGGAATTATCTACACATAAAACTAACTTACTATTCAAACTTCAAATGCATTTTGAAACACCCTTTTTCTGTTTAAGATTTGAGCTTTCGTCTTTTTTTGTACTTCGACAAGATTTCTCATCTGTCTTGTATAACATTTGATAGTGATTAATCAACATTATATCACGAGGTAACTAAATATTCTCCACATTTATATTTGTAGGCATAACAACATTGGTGGGAGGTGGAACAGGACCAGCACATGGAACTTGTGCCACAACTTGTACTCCTGCACCATCTCAAATGAAACTAATGTTGCAGTCCACGGACGAATTTCCAATCAATGTGGGATTCACTGGAAAGGTAATGTTATGAACGCCAACGAAAGATTCAATACAAAGACAAAATGAATTTAGCTTTGTACTAAACTTTTTAGTTGTGAAATAAATAAAAAGCTTCTAGGGTGGAATAATACAGCTAACGAAACATATATCAAGATTTAATTTCTAGCATCTCAGAGCTTCCTAGTTAGCATTTCCTACATATTATTTTTGAGATACATAGAGAAAACAATGGAGATTGTCTAAGTATCTTTAACTGGAAAGGAAAAACGATGGTGTTGAATAGGCTGGACTGCTTACACTAGTTTCATAGTTGACTGGTTCCTATAGATTATGGGCCTATGAGTCCGGAAAGTGAATACAGAAAAGTGATTCAACAATCGCTCAAAATCTGAACATCTATTCCTCTTGAAAAACTGTTCAGGGAAATACTGCAAAACCTGATGGATTATCTGAGATCATCAAGGCAGGAGCAATGGGTTTGAAGCTGCATGAGGATTGGGGAAGCACCCCAGCTGCAATAGATAACTGCTTATCTGTTGCAGAAGCTTTTGATATCCAAGTAGGCTGTCTTTTTATTATCATCTTATCATGCTGGTATACCTACATATTCTTATTATGGTGATACTCATCTAAATTGGACAGGTCAATATCCACACAGATACCTTAAATGAATCAGGTTGTGTGGAGCATACAATTGCAGCTTTTAAAGATAGGACAATACATACATATCACAGGTATGGAGCATGCTGTATTTAAGCGTGTCGTTTTATCCACTGTTATTTATATATGCGTCGTTTGCAGAGAAAAGCTCAGATTTCTGTTATGTCGCAGAAAGTACCCTTGAAACAATATTGAGTTATAACTTTATCTACTGTGGATCACCATAGCCAAAATGTGAAACAAATAATGTAGGGCCTGCTTGGTAGGATTCAAATCTTTTGGGTGCGCCTAAATTATAGCGGGCAATTTTCAGTGGTGTTCTTATTGTCTTGTAAACAGCGAAGGTGCTGGTGGTGGTCATGCCCCAGATATAATTAAAGTATGTGGGGTAAAAAATGTGTTACCTTCTTCAACAAACCCAACTCGTCCATTTACTTCGAACACTGTTGATGAGCACCTTGACATGCTGGTAAACAATTATCTCATGCCGATGCTATGAATATTACTTGAGAACTTGGTTGTCATCTATTGTGGTTCTCCTGTAGATGGTTTGCCACCACCTTGATAAAAACATCCCGGAAGATGTAGCATTTGCTGAGTCAAGAATTCGAGCAGAAACAATTGCGGCTGAGGACATCTTGCATGACATGGGAGCAATTAGTATCATATCATCTGATTCACAGGCTATGGGTCGCATTGGAGAGGTCTGTTATATCATCCTTATCCTGTTTTTCTTGACTGTGAACGATTTTAATACTTGATGGCTGTACTTCAGTTCGTGGAAATATTGGTTAGTTAGTGCTGATGATCTTCATATCATGTATTCAAAGCTGTGACTTGCATACTGCATTCGTCCCCATACAAACTATTAATAGATGACCCAGTCCCAGTTCCCAAATGTACTACAAATTTGAGCTGATATAGATCACGTCTTAGCATCTAGCTGGTTCTAGCCCCGATGTTGCTCAACAACTTTATTACATGTGAGAGAGTAGCTAAAGGTTTATTACATTGCTTAAATAAGTGATTGGGCAGTGCACCTGTATTATGGGTGGCAATATTACCACTTACAGGTTTTAAGTCATCATTTCCTTATGTTTTGAGTTGAGTAAATTATACGCCAGTCCATCTTATTCTGTACACCTGATTGTATCTATTCTTTTTATGTGCTGATTCATTAGAATGTAACTAGGAAATGTGGTAATTTCTGTATTATAATGCAATTCAGGGGGGGGGGGGGGGGGGGGGATAATATCTGTTTATTTCAGATCTACTGTCAAGGAAAACCAAACAAAACAAGTCATGTCAGAGCAATTATTGTATGCATCTTGCATTGCGCCAAACATTGTTTGAGCTTGTTCACTGGTGCTTGACTTGTCTAAGTATCATATGGTAATTGTTTTAATGAGATCTAGCCTTTGGATTTCTCGGATAAGCCATGATGGAAAAAAGAGTTGTTTCAGAGACTTTAACAGATATACGTATACACTGCCTCTAGATTGGCATGTAATCTCCAGTGACAAGCAGCCAATTTAAAACTTGATTTACTTGTGTGCATTTATTGAAACAATTACTTTTCAGGTGATAATCCGAACATGGCAAACTGCAAACAAGATGAAAGTCCAAAGAGGTGGGTTAGCTGGGTCTGGTGACTCTGTTCCTGCCAAGGATAATGATAACTTCCGCATAAGAAGATACATAGCAAAGTACACCATAAATCCTGCTATAGTAAACGGGTTTTCAGACTTTGTTGGTTCTGTGGAGGTATTTGCATCTCTTCTTGGCTACTTGCAAATCTTCTTCTATTAATTGCTTCGTATTCAGTACACTCATGAGGTAGAGAAGACCCTCCAAGCACTTGAGAAATTATGCAACTAAAGAAAATGATTATCTGATTTCTTCATATGTTTGATATAAGTCTGGGATATTAAAATGTAATAGCATCTAATTTGTTAGTATGCCTGATAAATTCATGTAATATAGGGAAATGACTTTGCTAGATACTTTTACCAATCTTGATTCGAGCAACATATGTAAAAATAGTGTAGCTCCAGAAAAATGCCCCCCCCCCCCTGTATCATGGCAGCACATGGTATTGTTATTTCCAGATTTGTTATGAAATATACATATGCAAAAAATTCTACAGTAAAATAGAGAAGACATTCTTCTGCTAAGGATTTCTTCTGAATATCTCAATACAAGGTATAGATGATCCTTATGTTTTGATTTTTTTTTTTTCATTTTAATATTTATCAGTACGTGCCTTTGGCAGGTGGGGAAGTTAGCTGATCTAGTTCTTTGGAAACCTGCGTTCTTTGGTGCAAAACCAGAACTGATTATTAAAGGTGGTGTAGTATCGTGGGCTAACATGGGTGATCCGAATGCTAGCATTCCAACACCTGAACCTGTATGGTCTTCTTTCTCTGAGTTCCTTTGGATATGACATTCTTTCTAATTCTGCCCTGATGTTGCTATTTATAAAATTTTCAACTGCATATGCATTTTTCCTTGTTGTCTCCTTCACAAGTTTGTTGTAGCTGAAAATTTACAGTGCAGAATGGTGCATCCTTGATGCAGGTTATGATGCGACCTATGTTTGGTGCATATGGAAAGGCCGGAAGTTCTAACTCTATCACATTTGTGAGCAAGGTTAGGACAAATACTAACTCTTCTAACGAATTTAGAATGAGGAGTAATGTTCAGTACTACCACCTACAGTAAATAAAGTGTCACTTTTTTACTTCTCAAGTACCGACCTTCACCATTATATTTTGTTATTATATAATAAAACTTGAAAAGTGCAACCATGGTAGTATTTTGCTGCAAGCATAATATTAGATATTTATGGTGACATCTTTAGTGAAATAAACATGCTGATACAGTGATAAACGATTGCAGGCTGCTAAAGAAGCTGATGTTGCATCAGAGTACAAACTAGCAAAGAGGGTGGAAGCCGTGGGTGGTGTCCGTGGTTTAACGAAGCTGGACATGAAACTCAATGATGCACTTCCAAAAATAGATGTAGACCCTGAGACCTATACGGTCACTGCCGATGGAGAGGTTCTGAGATGCCAGCCAGCAGCCACAGTGCCATTATCTAGGAATTACTTCCTTTTCTAGAGCACAGTTCCATGCTTGAGCGATTCTTGAAGCTCAAAACTCATTACAATTCCTATACTTTTGCATTTTTACTAGTCAAGGTGAGGGCATGAAGCGCGATCGCGTGGTCGCGGACGTCTGGTGTGCATTTGGTGTACAAATGTACGCATATCCCTTGTGATTGCGAAATAAATATACGTGTTCAGTTTGTAGTGACGAGCCTTTTGGGCAAGAATGCTTTCATAAAAAAAACTGGGCGCCTATGAGGTATCACACGCCACCAGGCTCACTTGTACATTTATCAGTTAATTTATGAGTTATACTTGATAGAAGATGATCATTCGCTGTCATATTACTTGATAGAAATGCTCTTCTCAGTTCAGATGTTCGTGTACAAACAAAAATAGTTGGTAGAAGTACACCGATAGTTAATAGAAAATAGTAGTCGATAGAAGTATACCATAGATGATAATAATTGAAGGCAGTGGCGGACCTAGGATTTAGCAACTGGGTATGCCGCTCCAGAAAATCATTCGCCATTTGATAAAATCTATGTACCAATTCAGTGAATTTGCAGTGTAACGAGATATAAAAACACTAAATTGGCATGCTTTCAAAAACTCATATACGTGTTGCTCCCAGGGTGGCACCGGAGGCGGAAACTCGTGCGCCGCCAGCCCCCCATCTCCTCCTCTGCCCCTGCGCGCGGCGGCGGCGGCCTCCTCTCTGCCAAACAACTGGCTGCGGGGGTGAGTTCCGCGTGGGCGCTCGTCGGGTCCGCCTGGGACGGCGATGGCACGTCGCCGGCGCTGGCACGCCGGAGCTGAGGCTGCGACTTGTTCGTGGTCGGTGTGGCGCTGCCCGTGGCGTGAGGTGTCAGGGATGTGGCGACATGCGGAGGTTTGGTGGTCTGGCCGGTCCCCATCGGGAGGTTTGCGGGTCTGCGGCACATCGCCGGGCGAAAGCCCTGCCTCGGTGTTCGGGGCCGGCGACGGCGACGCCTCCAGGCGCCGCGTCCTTCTTGAAGGCGTCGTCGGGGCAGTGTGCTAGCTTCTCCGTGCCGGGTTCTCCGGGGGAAACCCTAGATCCCTCGCGGGATCGGGCGAGGGCGTCTCTCTTGCGTCGCTTTCCTGTTGGGGCCTCGCCTGGATGTTCCATCGGCCAGAGGGACATGCGGAGTGCTGGTGGTTTGGCGGCGGCGTCTTCTCGTCATCGGCTAGGTGGTGCGCGGCCCCGGGGCCGGCGGGGATGTCGGAGTGGCGGCTCCGAAAGATTTACGTTGAGTTCGTCAAGGTTTTCCATAAGACAAACCAATATATACTACCGGTCAGGTCGGCAGCGGCAAGCGGCCGGGTAGCGGCCAGACGGCGCTGCGCGCCCTTGGTGGCCGAGATTGTTAGACGCTGGAGTCTGAAGAGAGATTCAAATCGATCGTTCTACTGGAAACTGGGTCCTCGCTTCGGACGTTAGGTTCTGTTCCTGGATCGCTAGAGGCTGGCCTGCTGCATTGTGTTTCTCCTGCACTGATATACATCACATAAATACGTGCCTGGGCTGCAGGGTATGCCACGGCATACCGGGCATACCCTGTAGTCCGCCACTGATTGAAGGGATATGGCATAATGTTTAGAACAAACTGGATGTACACTCGTAATCCTATCACCATGGACCTAAGATAAAGGACATCTTTGCCCTTAGATCCTGCATCCCGTGTGGGTTTTGGTGGTAAGGGCTAATGATTGAGTGGAGTAATTGTTTTGCAAGTATGAGAAAAGGTATTTAGTCCAACACGATGGTGAAAGTGATGGTCTGTCCTAGGAGGTTAGATATCTATCGTGAGGGGTAGAATCAGAGATTTAAACCTGCGTGACATGAAATGGGTGACCATGTGTTGTACGGAGAAGCACAGTTTGGTTTTGATCAACAACCAGACTTCACACCTAAGTGGATGTGGACAGGAACGTGCGCCTGGTTGTGCAACATGGTTGAGGTCGCCTATGGATAAAGTAACGCACCTCTGCATAGTGTAAAAAGATGTGGCATGTTACACACTGTTCCGTGGAAGTAGCTGCGAGCGTTGCAGGAAAGGAACTCCATGAAGTTCTAACTCTTGTGAAGATTTGGCGAGCATATTTTCCAATATTAAAAACAATCTCTTGAAAAAAAGATTTGCAAAACGTTACATTAGCTTATGACTCTTTCGAGTCTAAAGCTGTAGTTAGTGCATCAAAATACCCGTTGTATATAATGAACTTGTTGAGTAACGCTCGTTACTCATTCATTGCCGTTTGACCCCTCTGCTTAGAGTTGAAACCCTTAAGGGACGTCTTCATCGTGAAGCCATCGCTATCTAAAGAAGTTAGAAAGAGTCATATACTACTTAACCGTTGAAGCAACGTCATCAACAATGCTGGTGGAGGGGAATCTAGAAAGTTGAAGGAAGAGTCCATTCCTGAACTTAGATTCTCAGAAGCCATAGATTAGGGTTGTGATCAGCCGTAGTGGATTAGGTTCTGAGCTAGAGTTATCTCTCCATCTTAGATCTTCGATTTTCTTCTTCTGATGTTTTTTTTTGCACGCGATCTTCCTTGATACATCAAAGGGAGATTCTCAAGATTTTGTAATGAATATATTTGTATCTTATAGCTTTGCTTGGAGCTGCTATGTTTCTGGTGTACTTTTGTAAGGGATGTAATATTCACGGATAAGTCATTCCGTGAGTATTATGTCAATGACTTGTGCACTACACATACAGTGGTGTGCTGTGTCCTGAACCTATAGGGTCGCACACTTAAGTCAAAAGGTTATCCACGAATTCCTCACGGTCGCTGTGAGTCGTCATCCGCCACCACACTGTTGCTCGCCGCCGACAGCTCCGGTGACCAATTGGTCCCAAGCTCCGCTCCTCCGAACCGCTATGAACTCCTCTAGCTAGTAGAACCAATGAATCAGAACAATTTGGAGCGGATCGCGGGAATTCCATCAAGCAGAGGAGAATTTCTCTCGTGCTGATGTAACCCCGACGTCAGGAGAGCTTTTCTTTTATTTTATTTTTTATTTAAAATTTAACTTTGCAGGTGGGACCCACCTGTCATTTTAATATCTTTCAGTTCACTTATTAGAAAATATAAATAAAATATGTAAATGTTTAGAAAAATAAAATATAAATGTTTATCAACTTTAAAAAAAATGTTTGATGAAGTTTAAAATTTGAACATTATTTGAATTTAAAATTAAGAAAAAATAACGAATAATTCAGTAATTTTAGAAAAATACATGTTATATACCAAAATTCTTAGAAAGAAAAATGCAAGGCATTTGTGATGTTTTAAAAGTAATGTGAACAAGTTCTAAAGTGAGGAATATTTGAATAGTCATTTAATTCACATATAATTGGAAAATTAATAATTTATTCAAATATTCTTAGAAAAAATCAAACAATATACCAAATTAAAGATAAAGACATTTTCAATCCAATTATTTTAAAACCAAACCATGTTGAATAGCTTATAAATTCCAATTATGTGAAAAGGACCATAATTTCCTATTTCCGAGTTGAGAGTAGAATTCAAATAACATGTGTAATATAACTACAAAGATCTAGCCACACCTATACATGTTTAGCACCTTATCTTGAAGCAATCAAGTAACCATGCATGACTAATAGAATAAATTACTTAGTAACATCACAAATTCTTAAATTTTCATAAAGACTATACATGTTCCAACAACATTGGAACCATGTGTATGTTGTTGCACTAATGAACCCTATTTTTCAAACACGAAGGTTATGATATGCCATACCATGGGCATCTCAACTCCATTGCAATTACTAGGAGTGTCTTAAAGATTCAAAGTATATATTTCTAATATTACGTTACAATAGTGCCTGGGTATGTTCATACCATATGGTAGGTGTTTAAAACGCGATAACAATTGATTTACTAAATAAAAGTGAAACACACGTGAGTCTAAAGAAGTAACAAATTAATATAATTAAGTAAAGCATTTAAAAATTTAAAATCCTAATGTCATAAATAATGAGATGAACAAAGTTATCACCACAAGTATTGAAACAAACATAAGTCACATAAAACCAATGTAATCAAATTATCGTATCAAATTTAGCTTACACTTGTAAGTTGGGGTATTTTTCCAGGGTATTTTGCAATGCATCTAATTACTATGCATGTATCATCTTGCCGGTGTTTTTAGTAGCCCTTGCTAGGCCTACTTTTGCTATTTTCAGATCTCGGGATTCCCACGCAACCCTAGAACCCCGAAGGACATGGATTATTATTATTTCTATCTTAGGAAAGTTCATCACCTTCTCATATATTTTGAAGTATTTCCTAAGAACCATTTTGAAAACCTTGTCGTATTACCACCTTATTCTCAAAAGAATGTATGATCCTATTTTTTAATAATATGACTAATTGAATGACTATCTGAGTGGTAGTGTTCTGTTTTGATGGACGGATGGAACCATTGTAAGATGAATCATTCATTGGAAGGTTCCATCTGCATGGGAAAGTATTACCTAGGAAATAACAACCAATGCCGCCAGAGTTTTTGCGCCGTAAATACCGTGTTAACCATAGATCTTGTATGGGGCGAGTAAGCCAGTTGTGATCTTTTCAGTTCACATGGCAACGGGTTGCCAGAGCCGAACATTCTATATCTTGCGGGACTACATGCACATGGGTGGGATCCATTAATTCCTACGGACTCTGGGGTCTATGATGGTCTTCCTAGGATCCTAGATATCCATTGTGAGGGATAGAATCAGGGGTAAACCTGCGTGGCATGAAATGGGTGGACATGTGTTGTGCGGAGAAGCACAGTTTGGTTTGGATCAACAACTGGGGCCCACACCTAAGTGTGTGTCGAAAGGAACGTGCGCCTGGTTGTGCAACATGGTCTTGATCACCTATGGGTAAAGTAACGCACCTCTGCAGAGTGTAAAATAATGTGGCATGTTACCCCATGTTCCGGAAAGGAGCTACGAGCGCTGCAGGAAAGGAACTCCATGAAGTTCTAGCTCGTGTGAAGATTTGGCGGGCATAGTTTCCAATATTAAAAACAATCTCTTGAAGAAGGATTTGCAAAAATCTTGCATTAGCTTATAACTCTTTCGAGTTTAAAGTTATAGTTAGCGCATCAAAATACTGTTGTATATGATGAACTTGTTGAGTAACTCTCGTTACTCATTCGTTCTCATTTGACCCCCTTCTTAGAGTTGAAACCCTTAAGGAAGGGATCATCGCTATCTAAAGAAGCTAGGAGGAGTCATGTACTAATCAACCGATGAAGCAACGTCATCAACAATGCTGGTGGGGGAGAAGCTAGAAAGTTGAAGGAAGAGTCCATTCCTCGACTTAGATTCTCAGAAGCCATAGATTAGGATTGTGATTAGCCGTAGTGGATTAGGTTCTGAGCTAGAGTTATCTCACCATCTCAGAGCTTTGATTTGCTTCTTCTCATGTTTCTTTTGCACGAGATCTTCTTTTATACATCAAAGGGAGAATCTCAAGATTTTGTAATGAATATGTGTGTATCCTATAGCTTTGCTTGGACCTGCTATGTTTCTATTGTACCACTCTAAGGAATGTAATATTCACGGATAAGCCTTTCTGTGAGTATTATGTCAATGACTTGTGCAATACATATGAAGTGGTGTGTTGAGTCATCGCAAATACGCTACCAACTATTGACCGAGTAGGTGTACTCGTGTAATTTCTAAACGTGTGTGAACTATAGGGTCACACAGTTAAGACATATGCAGCAGAATTCAGATTGGATCCTAAATGGGCTAGAAATGGACTCCAGAGTGGCATGTTCGGTGGCAGCCCATAATGGGGACATCTATATAAAGTAGAGAAGGTTGTGTGTTTTAGGGTTGCTAGTTCCGCACCGCATTCCACCGCAGCCACCGTCTCTCCATGTCCCGTCCCGCCCCGCACGGACCTAGCATTCTGTCGAGCGGTGCTTTCACGCTGCACGTGTGGATACCGATAGAGGTGTTGCATCTGTAGCACTTAGACAATCCGCCAAGAGGAGTTGTTCGTTGGAGCGACGGGATCCGGAGGATTCGTACGACTACCCTGCCCCGACTCACTTCAGCGATATCGGCACAGCGCGTCTCGTGGTAATTGTGTGATCTATATCTTACAACAGATCTTTGTTGACGCGGTAGAAAATTTTATTTGCGCTAGTGTAGCCTAACCCGTTTTCTTACAAGTTGCGAGTCAACTTGCAGCTCATAGTTGTACAAAATCACGATGCAAATCGGAAAGTACAGGACTTGACTAAACACTAACTTAGCAAAACTGACTATCGAAATGTCTGGAAAAATCTGATCATCACCATTGAAAGAAAAGGTAAAGCGCTAAATAGCTCGTTACCACTACAATCATGTTGCACTTAATTTTTCATAGTTATAATACCAAGAATTGTATGTATTAGTTTATTTATTTGGGCGTGCTTAATATAGAGCCGATGTAACCATTTCCCATCCCAAGATTAGAATTCATGTAATATATAGATATGGTTCACGCTTATAGGTCATACAGATGAATTGCTTGACTTGTTTCTTCATTTAAGCACAAGTTCACTTTGAATTGCTTGAGTTTGCTCCAAGTTGTACTTATACTTTTGTAATCCGGGATTACCTTGGTTGTGCATCAGAAAAAAAAATAGATGGTTTGGGAATATGTGTAATACTCAAATGAATAGTATCTGTTCCATGTAATTTGACAATGGATTTTCTGCATGACCATTTACCTTTGGATAACCATGATGTATACAAATAAGATTACAAATTAATTCGTCAACTGGACATGGAAGAGAACCGAAATAGGGGAGAAAGTTAACATACTTTTAAAACGTCAAAATTTACCTCAGACATAAGGTGTTTGATCTATTTTATATCCATTGCGACGGCACGGTCACTTTGCTAGTATGTTAAATCTAGCTCCAAACGAGGCTCATATGTTCATGAGGAAAGCACATCTTGGACTAGTGGATCTGCTCCCTCTTCATTTGATAGCATCATGGGTGCACTACGAGATAGCATCGCTCAATAGTAGATTGAGCATTTATTTTTATTGTAATTTGAAAATAACTATGCCATTTATATTATTTGGGCATGTACTGAAATGCACCACCATATCATATTTTTTTTATTATCATTTACCTTTTCATAATATTTTTTATTTTATTTGTAGCTTATTTTATATTAAATATCAATATATTTATCATATATATCGCTTCATTTAACACATATATCAAAATCAGGGGCATAACAGACATCTCACAATTCATCCTATGAAATAAGAAAAAACAATATAGCAAAAAAGAACTCTCCCGAGCAGTTTCTGTGAGTTTCTGTCCACCGCAGTTTCTCCCCACCAAAATTCAGAAGATGGCTTATGCATAAACAGAAGTTTAAAAAAGTCGTCCTAACTTAGTTGTCCATCAGAAAAAAATAGTTGGTTTGGGGATATGTGTAATACCCAAATGAATAGTATTTGTTCCATGTAATTTGACAAGGGATTTTCTGTATGACGATTTTATACGGATAAGATTACAATTAATTCGTCAATTGGACATGTAAGAGAATAAATAAGGGAGAAAGTTAACATACTTTTAAAACGATGATAGAACCGAATCAAAATTTACCTCAAACATACGGTGTTTGATTTAATTTTTATCCGTTGCCACGCACGGTCACTTTGGTAGCATGTTAAATCTGGCTCCAAGCGAAATCAATGCCTGCCCAGCTGTCACTGCTAAAAAAAAAAATCACTACTCGGCTGAAGAGGACGTCCCCGTCGTGACGAGGGTGGTCATCTCCGACGTCGCCGGGAAGGACATGCCGATGAACTCGTCAAACGCCTCGCTGTACTCAAACTGCTTTATGCTGCTGCCGAGATCTTCTGGCGAGATCTCCGGCGCCGGCGCGGCGCCTTCGAGGATCTGCACCACCTGCCTCATGCTTGGCCGTCGCAGCGGGTCGGGGTGCGAGCAGAGCAGCCCGAGCTTGAGGACCAGCTCGAGGTCGTCCTCGTCGACGCACTCGCCGATCTTCGGGTCCCTCGCCTCCGTGATCCTCCCGGCCTTCCAGTGCTCCAGAACCAGCTCCACGAGCCCCTGTGACGAGTCGTCTGTGTCCGATCGGTGGAACACCACGGGCCTCCGGCCGCACGCCACCTCGAGCAGGAACGCCCCGAAGGCGAAGACGTCGGAGCTCTTGGTGGCCTTGCCGGTCTTGCTCATCTCCGGTGCAATGTACCCGAGGGTCCCCACGACACGCGTCGTCTGCGATTCGCCGCCGTGGTCGTAGAGCCGCGCCAGGCCGAAGTCGCTGAGCTTGCCGTTCATGTGAGAGTCCAGGAGCACGTTGCCAGCCTTGATGTCCCGGTGCACCACCACCTGCTCCCACCCCTCGTGCAGGTACAGCAGCCCGGCAGCGACATCTCGGAGGATCCTGCCGCGCCGCTCCCAGCTCAGCCCTGCTGCCGGACGGTCGGCGCCGCCGTACAGGTGCTGGTCCAAGCTGCCGTTGGGCATGTAGTCGTAGACGAGCACCAGCTCGCCGCGCCGCCGGCAGTAGCCGAGGAGCTGCACCAGGTTGCGGTGGCGAAGTTGGCTCATGCTCGCGATCTCTGACACGAACTCCCGCAGCCCCTGCCGCGACCCCTGGGACACCACCTTGACGGCGACCTCGGTGCCGGACCTCGGGAGCACGCCGTGGTACACGCGGCCGAAGCCGCCGGCGCCGATGACGTCTCGGAAGCCGTTGGTGGCGTCGTGCAGTTCCCTGTAGCTGATCCTGTGTGGCCCGTATTCCCTCTCCCAGTCTTCTTCCTCCTCAGCGAACTTCCGCCGGCGCCGTCGCGCATAGAGCGCACCGACGACCGCCGACGTCAGGAGCAGGACCACGACGGCCATGATGAGCAGCGTCACGGGGACTAGCAGGGGCGACGGCGATTTTCTGTTGGACGATGAACCGGACGGTGGCGGGAGGCTCGGGAGCTTGGAGAGATCGAGGTCCTGGGCGCGGCCGCCGCCGAGTTGGAAGCTCCAGCCAAGGACGTAGTGCGAGCTCGCGGCGGCGCCGTTCGCGGCCGAGAAGCCGACATAGGTGTCGTCGGCCAAGGCCGACGTGAGGTTGACGCTGCACCACACGAGCGGCACGGCCGGCCGGGGCAAGCCCGCGGGCGACACGGTCACTTCGAGGCGCGCGCTGGCGCCGTCGTACTCTATCCACACCTGAATCGGCTCGCCACCGGTCAGGCTGATGTTCTGGAACCTCCTCCCTCCGTCTACGCCGGCATCTTCGATCCAGTACCCGGCGGAGCTCGCGTTCGCGGAGTGGAGTCCGTTGACGTCGACGCCGACGTGGTGGTCGTCCTCGTCAGCGAACTCGACGTCCATGGCCGTGTCGAGCTCGACGGCGACGATGAGGCTCGTTCCGTTGCCGAGGCTGTCCGAAGTGTTGAACAGGCCAAGATACTTGCCAGCCACGGCGCCGGGGACGGAGACCGAAGGCGTGAGCGCGAAGGCGAGGCCATGGCCGTGCGCGTCCGGGTACCGCGGCACGATGCCCAGCACGAAGGTGGTGGAGAAGGAGAGGGGCGCGCCGGTTGTGGCGTCCCGGAAACGGAGGGGGGAAGGGTGGAAGCCGTGGCCAAACACCTCCTTGGTGTCGCTGGTGAGCCGCATGAGGCCGCCGGAGCCGGCCGAGGGGTCGAGCACGGCGGCAGCGCCGGTCGTCGCCACGCTGCCGTGGGCGAATCCGGCGTACAAGAACTCCTCGGCGCCGGACACATACCGAGCGAGATGGAGGAGGAGGGAGATCAATGCAGCCAGCTCGATCGGGCGTCGCCGCCGCCAGGTAAGCATGGCGACGACGATGGATCGACGCGAGGAATGGGATGGAAGCGAGCTGAGTGAATGTGACTAAGAAGGGCTCGGCGGGATGGGAAGCAGTCTTGGCGGGAAGTGGACGGCATTGGGGGTCGAGGTTGCCTCCACTGAGCTGACAAGGATGGGGTGAGAGGGAGAGGCCTCGCCGGAGGTGCTGGAAACGAACGAACCATCCATCCAATGGATTTATGTTTCAGCGGGCGTCAGTTTCCAAGTTGACCGTGGAATCTATCTAAACGGAATACACATTCTTACACCTGATAAAGCTGAATTTTGTTCTCACAGTTGTGGAATTTTGTCTGACTTAGAAATATTTTTCTCTCGGTTACTCTATAAGTAGCAAGTACGATTTTGAATCTTTTACACACCAAAAATATTTCTAACCCCTTCTCCTTTTTCTGAATCTTTTGACGGTCGACTCTCTACCTAGAGAGACTCTGGTTCTACTTCATCTCTTTGACAAGTTCAATATAATAAGCATAGCGGTCCTGTTATTCCCTTAGAGATAAGAAAAAAATTGGGGAAATTCTTGCTTGTAAGCTCAACTTGGGAGAAGTATACTTTTAAACTTTACCCCTACTACAGGAAAAAATTCAACATCGATGTTATGCAATTGATGTTACTAGATCTACTAAGAGTGTGATTTTTAGTGTATTGGTATACTCTCTTGAAGATCTCATAGAAATTCTCCGTTACAGATATCGGCCGATAAATCAGCCGCTTACCGGTGTCTGGCCCATAAGATAAACCGGCGGATATTTCGGTTGATATTTTGATATTTCGGTCGATATTCCGATAAATCGGCCGATTTACCCCTTATCGTGGGTCGACCGATAAATTTCCTATAAGAGATATCTTAAACATTTAATTAATGACCAAAAATAATTACTCAAACATTGTGTCAATATGCAAGACAACTTACATTTCTCATCCTATGGAAACGAGTTTGTTCTACACAGGCCATAAAAATTGGCACGTTTTCATGAAAAATAGCAAGTACTTGCCAAAATATAGCAGGTAGAAAAGTAAAAATAAAAAAACAAAAACAAAAAACTGGACACTATGTTACATAAATGACTGAGACTCCTCCCAAAGAAAAGAAAAAGACTGAAGCGTACTGACCAAAAGGGTAACTGAAACTTCGGAAAATCTGTGCTGCTTGTGTTTTAAACAAAAGGTAAATGACTTGTAAACTTCATTCCTTTTTCTTGGAACAGTAGTGTGGATTCCTTGTGGAGAATAGTCAGTCTACCGGAGGTCCACCACTGCTTGAATACCCGCCGGCCGACGCTTGCTTACCTAGGGACGGTCCGTCGTAGGCGTCCACATCACAAACTAGTACGTCAAGCGGCCGGCGTGTGAATGTAACAGACTTAGCTGTCCCTAGCTCCATGGATAATCTGCCAACGAACAACTGATACTCCTTCTAACAGTAGTGCTAGCTACTCCATCCGTTGCAAAATACTCAAAATAGATGACTTTTATTTGTCCAAAAATACGGTTTAATTTGGTCAAAGTGGAAGTGATCACTTTGACATAAGCACATATTGTAACGACCCATAGTTAAGAGAGTAGAAAGGGGTTAAATATCATATGTGCATTTGTATAGCATGCATCTAAAAATTCGGGTAAATTTTGCGCGTTAAGTTAAACAATGCAAAGTGATCGAGAAATCTCTTTGATTGAGGAGTTAGAGCTAGGTCATCAACGAGAGTGTGTCAAACTCCGATATGATCTTTAAAACAACTAGTTAGTAAAGTTGAATCGTTTGTTGAGTCAGTTGAAACTTTGACACGGCCTATCTTAATTCTCCGCACTTTGAGCACAAGTCAATTGTTGGACAAGCATATTGTTCAATTAGGATCTAAATTAGCTATATATCATTTTGAGTATACATGAGATCCTATTTCAACAAATTAAGTTATTCAACATGTCAAGTGGAATCCAATACATTGTTGAATCTCCACTTGATACATCATTCAAACAAAACACAAATGGAATTGGACATAAGACTAAACTCACAAGATGTTATTGAAGAGACAAATCATCTTATACTCTTTTATGAAATATGTACATATCTCAAAATAATAAAGAGATGAATATAAAGTAACAACATTACACTCTGAGAAATAAACTAACAACTATGACTTAAATCATTAAAATCCAAAAACCATCATATTCTCGTTGTTTCATTCATCCTATACAAATGAGCATATGAGATCCCAATACATTATGGTATCATTGGGTCGACTTACTATCTTAAGACATCATTCCATGAGCACTCCACATTTCTATCCAAATCCAACATTCAACAACTAAAGTATCTTTGGATACCACTAATGGAATAACAACAAGTTATAACCGTTATAAGAGGATTGAAATGAAAATTAGGTAACACCAATTATACATGAAATAAGTATATATCTTATGCGAAACAAAACGAGAAGTAGATGGGAGGAGAATAAATTCTCACTAGATCTTAATCTAGATGTTTCTACCTTGTCTAAACCATCTTATTTTGTTGTTTCTCAATCTTCTCAAAGTCATTCTGCAAAACAAGCAACCCACATGAAAGGAGGAACTACCACAGGAAGATTTTCAGAAAGATTATTTAGGTTGTTCAAGAAGTATTATTTCAATCTATCTTAGAGTACTTGGAAACTCTTATATCCTAATCTGATCTTATTAATTCCTCCAGAAATATTGTGATATTCAATCTTAGTGATATATAGAAGTAGTTTGGTAACAAGTTTCTAGACCTTGTTAACAGATCACTTTTGTATACTTGAACAATTGAGTGTCATACACAAACAAACAGAAGATCATATAACATAGTACATATGAGTCACTTGAATATGAAAAGTAAACTCGGGACAAGCTCAAACTTGTTCAAAAATTCTTCTTATATGCATAGAGAAAATTGATGTCATAAAATATACTGAACCATCTAAGAGAAAGCTTTGCTTGGAGTAATTGGTTGTCTTCACCACCAAGGTGAGACAATTCAGGTTGAAATCCAAAGAATGGCCAATAAGAAGTTGTCTTAGGTCCAGGTAATTGACTAGAGGACTCAATACCAAAGTAAAGTCCACCATGGACTATGGATCATTTGGATCGTCTAGATTCAAGAAGGAAACTGTGCTAAGATACAACCATTATCCATACAAGGATAATAATAAAAATGAGAAAATAATAAACGAGATTATAACTTAGGCAACATATTCAAGTTTCTAAGTAAGAAAGTTATATGGAGATTATATGTCTTCCTGGATTAGGGTTTTGAACAAATAGGGGAAGGAGGATGAATTTCACACATGACCCCTAGGTGTATATTTGTTTGGGGTTGTTGAAATCAATATTTCAAATTTAATTGACATTGTATTTGAATTTGAATTCAAATCAAATAATAAACCCAGAGAAATAATAATTCAATAAATAAATAATCATTTAATAATTCAAGTCTGTACAAATGTTATACTCCCTCCGTCTCATATTAATCGTCTCAAAATTGGACAAAAGTGGATGTATCTAGAGAAATTTTAGTGTTAGATACATCCACTTTTGTCCAACTTTGTGACAATTAATATGAGACGGAGGGAGTACAATTCATTAAATAACATTACAATGTCTTTACAAATATGCTTACAAGAAAAGAATTACAACAAACGAGAAAATAGAAGTATTTTCCTAAACTAAAATTCTTGAAGTCTTCTAATCGTCAAGTATTTCCTTTTAAATTTGGTACCTGCAAAATAAAAGTGAACAATACTCAATTCTTAAGTGCATAACATTTTGAAATTCTTAATAACCAAGTAAAAGAGGTAAAACCCTAAAACTTTAATAAGTCAATCAACCAACTTATTACCAGTTCCCTAAGCGATGAAAGTCATCACAACAAGAAGTAATACCATAACACCAAGTCAAGTAAACCTAATAAAATCGAAATACCGTAAGACAAAGCTTATCATTCAAGCTTGGGTTATATTGGGGGTAAATCACGATGCATCTCATGACTATCATAATCACATCTTGCCAGTTCTGCAGTAGCCTTATCGGGACTCTTTGCTATTTTCCCAACTCGGGGTTTTAATGCAGACCCTAGAACCCCGAAGGGTTCGAATTACCACTTCTATCACAGGCAAGTTCATTCTTTCTCATGTCCACTTTGAAGTATCTTTATCAAAGTACGTGCAAATTACTATACATTATTACCTGCATTCAAATAAATTGCTACTTTCGAATGATGTGAATTGATATATAATATGTTGACTGGCGGATGGAACCATGATAAGAAGAATCTATCATTGGAAGGTTCCATCTGCACGGAAAAGTAATAACCTTCGATTAATTCACAAATGTCGCTAGAGTTCTTGCGCCGTAAATACCGCGTTAACCATAGGTCTTGGGCGAGTAAGCCAGTTGTGATATTTTCCCATTCACATGTCAACAGGCTGCCAGAACCGTACGTTGTAGGTCTTGCGAGACTACATGCACATGGGTGGGATCCCTTAAGTCCTACGGACTCTGGGGTCTATTATGGTATGCCCGGGAGTCTAGATATCTATCGTGAGGGGTAGAATTAGGGGTAAACCTGCGTGGCGTGAAATGGGTGGGCATGTGTTGTGCGGAGAAGAATGGTTTGGTTTGGATCAACAACCGGGCCCCACACCTGAGTGAGCGTGGACACGAGCTTAAGCCTGTTTGTGCAACATGGTCTTGATTGCCTATGTGTAAAGTAGCGCACCTCTAAAGAGTGTAAAATAGATGTGACATGTTACCCCTGTTCCGGGAAGGAGCCGGGAACGCTACAGGAAAGGAACTCCATGAAGTTCTAACTCCTGTGAAGATTTGACGGGCATAGTTTTCATAAACTAAAACTTGACCTTTGAAGAAATGTTATCCAAAACTTGCATCTTTACGGATGACCTATGGTCATGGCAGTAGATAGAGAATAAAACACTTTATCATTATTTACCTGAACTTGTTGAGTACATTGTACTCATTCCCTCCCTTTTGAACCCCATGCTTAGACTTTTGAGCCATCAAGGAGGTAGATGTTCCATCAAGACATTGGTGAGTAGGTCTTCAACATAAAGCCAAAGCAACCTAATGAAGCTAGAAGGAGTCCATTTTCGGGCATAGAACCCCAGAAGCATTAGATTAAAGCTGCAACCACAACCATAATGGATTAAGTTTAGAGCTAGAGTTATTCTCCAGTTTAGCGTTACGATTTGCATCTTCTGATGTTTTATTTGCACGAGACCTTCTTTGATATAGAAAGTTGTGTTCTTGATATTTTGTAATGAATGTAATTATATCCTATGGTGTTATCTTGGATCGGCTATATTTCTGTTGTACCACTCTGAATGATGTAATATTTACGGAGTGATCCTTCCGTGAATGTTATTTCATTGACTTGTGCACTACACTTGCAGTGGTGTACTGGGTCACTACACATACTTATGTCGTTATTGGAATTTGTAACATATAGCAGCAAACAAAACTCGCAGCGCCTTGCAAGTCTTGCCTGAGAACTTAGCAAAAATCTGGGCCAGGTCCGAGAAAAATTTGGTTGCCAAGCCACCCCTAACACCTCTCTCACATCACTCAAGAAAAATTAGGCTAGGGAACATTCGGAAAAAATGTGGTTGGTGTCCTCTGGGAGATCACACAGGGCACACTGTCCATTGGATGGCCCGTGACGCAATGCGATTTGGTCACTCGATGGCAACCTATTACGTGCCAACTATCAAAGGAAGATACGGAATTTTAGGGGAGCCTCCACCTTCCAAATTTCAACTGTGTCGTTGTTAGTGTCTCCCTGGCAGAGCTTCTTATGTAAGGACTTGGTTGAGAACTGCCCCAGGCTTCAGGTGTCCATGAAACTCCATCACGGTCCTCACCTGGTTCCACTTCCTCAATCAACTCAACAAGTCTTTGCCACTGATCTAGTTCCATAGGGCCCATACATCGTCTAAACCTAAGGTTCCATCCAAAAGGCACATATGCCCAAGCCAATAAAATATTAGGTGCTGCTAAAATAGCGAAAAGATCAGGAGATTGACACTGAGGGAACTCTCCCCAATCTTGTGATCATTCCAAAAGTGAGTCATTTCTCCGTTGCCAAGATGGAACCATGCACCCTTCTTGAAGGCACCTTTGACTTTGTGAAGGCTATGCCAGAATTGGCACCCACCATCAGGATTTGACCCAAAAATATCAACAGCACCCATGTACTTGGCTCTAATCAGTCTTGCCCATAGGCTTTCCCGATCTTCCATAGAAAAAATATCTCCAAATCCATTTGGCCATCAGGGATTTTGTTGGGGACCTCGTGAGCATCCTCGTCTTTGGGTTTGCAAATCTCCTTCCAGCTTACCATGTGGTACTTCCGCTAGTTACCTTTTGAAAGAGTATATCTCGCCTAATTATGTTTTGTGTGTTTGATCACAATATTTGTATAATTTAACGATGTGATGATGTTGCTATGTCATCTAGATACACTTTATTGATGGTGGCTATTTCCCAAAAAGGAAGAAAAGATCGAAGTTTTTCTCTAGAGTATCTGGCCCTACATAAACTTGCCGGAGGCTCTGAAGGCCAAAGTCTCCATACATTCGGCTGGAGTCTCCGGTGTAAAATCTCTTCATCGACTCCAAACGGCTACATTTTGGGGAGAGGGTATGAATATTCTCTCCCCTTCTTCCACCTCTTCTTAGCTCGTTCAACATTAAAGTCCACCATTAATTGAACTCACGAACTCAAGAGATCTCCCAATCTCTCCACCCAAACTCATTAATCTTCGGAGGATTGAAGGAGAAGGCCCCGACCTACATCTTCACCAAGTCCTTCTTCATTTCCCCCTAATTACCTTGAGGGATTTGTGTCTAGGGTTTCCTTATGGAAAACCTAGACCTCTTGTTACTAACTTGTTGCTTGTAACAGATTCCTTGTGTTCACGAGAGCCCCCAATTTGGTTGTGGGTGTGTGCCTCAAGCTCATTGTAAAGGTTCTGGATTCCTCCTCGAAGGATTCCATATTGGAAGGTGAACTAGGCCTTTGTGGCGAAGTTCATCGGAGAACAGGGTGAGGCCTTCATTGCGTTGAGTAGGCCTTCGTGGAGAAACTCACACCCCTCCAACGAGACGTACTCCCCTAAAAGGAGGAACTCGGGAATACATCCTTGTCTCCGCATACTTCCACTTCGATTACTTGTATACTTTAGCTTTACTTTGTGCTTGTATCTTGCTTAGTGTAATCCTTGTCATATAAGTAAATTCACCTTAGTTGCATATCTAGAGAATTTACCTTTGTGTGAAGCCTAAAATCAAAAAAATTATTAAAATTTAGAGGTAGCACCTATTCAACCCCCCCACCCCTTCTAGGTGCCCTTACGGTCCTTTCAATTGGTATCATATCCTTGGCTCGTAATTCAGGCTTAACCGCAGAAGAGAAAGTATGGTCACTGAAGAGGATACCACTGTGTCCGGGGCTTCGGCTACCATGGATGATCTCAACAAGATGGAAACATCCTTGACTTCCGCCATGGAAGCCAAAATTAATGGGATGCGTGAAATGATAACACGACTCATTAAGGCTAAGGATCCGTCCCCTTCCGCCTCCACATCTGTGGCGAATCCCTCCCCGGTTGATGACAAGGTTGAGGAAGGGGTGGAGAAACTAGAGACAAAGATGATTCCCATGCACCTGTGGGAAATGATGGGGAGGAGGCGTACCATGCGGTTTCCCCTTGGTACCCACCCAACCCTCCTATTCCACGCCCTCATATAAACAATAGAGGTGATCCACCTAAAATTGATGCACACTCTTTTACTCAGTGGCAATATTTCATGAAATCTCAGTTGAACTCTTCTTGCATTGAGCTATGGAGAATCATTTAAGAAGGATACAAGATCGTTGATCCAAAGAACTTGACAATAAGAGAAGTGGTTGATTGTCAACTCAATTTTGTGGCTTTGCACATGATCTAACAAGCTGCGAGTGAGAAGATCATGCCACACGTTCAACAATTATCCACTGCCAAAGAAACATGGGAGCTCTTATCTCCATGTTTGAAGGAAATTATAGCATGAAGAGGAATAGATTTGATGACTTGAGCAATGAGTCTGAAGGGTTATATATGCTTGATGGTGAAAATCATAAGAACATGTATCGAGGGCTCAAGACTCTTGCTGTCTCCTTTAGTGGCCTCGGTGCCACTTATATTGATGATGCATGGATCAAGAGGAAGTATGTGAGTGCCCTCATGCCATTTGAGCCGTTGACTTGAAGAGTATCGAAGGAAGACACAACTACCATCTCATGACTTCCAATTAGGTTATGCAAGAGATGGAATCCTTTCAAGTGCAAACCAAGCTTGCTCAAGACTCTCGTGCTCGTACTATTGGAATGCACAAAGGGACCTCCATTGCTTTGAAGTCCAAAGTTGTGAACAAGGTGGTGAAAAAACAAGATGAGGTTGAATAGGAGGAAGAGTTTTCCCCTCTGCGCAGATTGACGGTCTTGGCTCGACTGTGAGCGTTGAACATGCCCTCACTGGCATGCTACATAGCCGCCGCATTGGTATTGCCAACAAGTTGTTGTCCAATCTTGCGAGACAGAGTCGTTAGCAAAAAACTAAGGACTTGCTGGTCCTGTGCAATCCAAAGAGAATAGAGAGGATTAGGTTCAGTAACCGCGGTGCCATCCTTGGTCACCGTATGCTCCTTTGCTAGTTTGGCGGTGTTGATGTCGAGGAAGCCTTCCATCTGGGCTCCACGGATTGCCGAGAGGACCTGAGCTTTCCATAAGACATGGTTGCTCTTGGTTAACCTCTCGGTCACGCCATTGCCGAAGGAGTTTGAGCCGAGGCGCGAAGACGATGCCGCGCCGGAGTTCGCCGTGGACGCGCCACCGAGGACGAGCTCTGATACCATAATAAACAGTGTAGATCGGTAGATTGATAGCGAGGAACGATGCCTTGGAGCTCGGCTCGTTTACGTGTTAAATAAGGACCACCAAGGGCCGGATATAGAGAGATGGTTACAGGCTTGGAGTCCACGAAAGGATCTCCAACAGTTCGGGTTTATCTACACCGGAACACAAACAATACCGACTATACATTTGAACTAATTCTATCTCTAGTACAAGCCTATTGTTTAACATCTAAAGGTCTGGAAAAATCTGGAAAAGGCTCTAAAGGTCTGGAAAAATCTGGTTGTCACCATTTGAAAACACAGTTGGTTCAAAAGAAACATGAAAAGACAGTTAACCGCTAAATAGATTGTTCCAATATTTGCTGAATCGAGCTCCAACCGAAATCACTACTCAGCTGAAGAGGAGCTGCCGGTTCTCGTCGGTGGAGTGCGACGAGGACGTCCGCGCCGTGCCCATGGTGACCATCTCGGATGTTGCGGGGAATGACATTCCGACGAATTCATCAAACGCCTCGTTGTACTCAAACAGCCTTATGCTGTTGCCGAGATCGTTCGGCGACATCTCCGGCGTCGGCATGGCGCCGTCCAGGATCTGCACCACCTGCCTCATGCTCGGCCGTCGCAACGAGTCGGGGTGCGAGCAGAGCAGCCCCAGCTTGAGGACCAGCTCGAGGTCATCCTCGTCGACGCACTCGCCGATCCTCGGGTCCCTCGCCTCCGTGATCCTCCCGGCCTTCCAGTGCTCCAGAACCAGCTCCACGAGCCCCGGTGGCGAGTCTTGGGCGTCCGATCTGTGGAAAACTACGGGCCTCCGTCCGCACGCCACCTCGAGCAGGAACGCCCCGAAGGCGTAGACGTCGGAGCTCGTGGTGGCCTTGCCAGTCTTGTTAATCTCCGGCGCGATGTACCCGAGTGTGCCGACGACGCGCGTCGTCTGCGATTCGCCACCGTGGTCGTAGAGCCGCGCGAGGCCAAAGTCGCTGAGCTTGCCGTTCATGTCGGCGTCCAGGAGCACGTTGCCGGCCTTGATGTCCCGGTGCACCACCACCTGCTCCCACCCCTCGTGCAGGTACAGCAGCCCGGCCGCGACGTCCCGGAGGATCCTACCGCGCCGCTCCCAGCTAAGCCCCGCCGCCTGACGGTCGGCGCCGCCGTACAGGCGTTGGTCAAGGCTGCCGTTCGGCATGTAGTCGTAGACGAGTACCAGCTCGCCGCGCCGCCGGCAGTAGCCGAGGAGCTGCACCAGGTTGCGGTGGCGCAGCTTGCTCATGCTCGCGATCTCGGACACGAACTCCCGGAGCCCCTGCCGCGAGCCTTGAGAGACCACCTTGACTGCAACCTCGGCGCCGGACCTCGGGAGCACGCCGCGGTACACGCGACCGAAGCCACCGGAACCGATGACGTCGCGGAAGCCGTTGGTGGCGCCGTGCAGATCCCTGTATCTGATCCTATGAGGGCCGTATTCCCTCTCCCAGTCTTCTTCCTCCTCGGCGAACTGTCGCCGGCGCCGCCGCGCGTAGAGCACCCCGACGGCCGCTGACGCCAGGGCTAGGACCACGAAGGCCAGGACGATCAGCGTCACGGGTAGTAGCAGAGGTGGCGGTGATCCTTTGGGTGGTGATCCCGGCGACGATGGGAGCTTCGGGAGCTTGGAGAGGTCGAGGTCCTGAGCGCGGCCGCCGCCCAGGCGAAAGCTCCAGCCGAGGACGTAGTGCGAGCTCGCGGCGGCGCCGTTCGCGGCCGAGAAACCTACATAGGTGTCCTCGGCCACAACGGATGATGAGAGGTTGACGTGGCACCACACGAGCGGGACGACCGGCCTCGGCGCGCCCGCGGGCGACACGGTCACCTCGAGGCGCGCGCGGGCGCCGTCGTACTCGATCCACACCTGAATCGGCACGCCGCCGTTCAGGGCGAGGTTCTCGAACCTCCTCCCGCTGCCGCCATCGTCGTGCCAGTACCCTGCCGGGGTCGCGTTGACGGAGTGGAGGCCGTTGACGTCGACGCCGACGTGGTTGTCGTCCACGTCACCAAACTCGGCGTCCATGGCCGTGTCGAGCTCGACGGCCACGATCAGGCTCGTGCCGTTGCCCAGGCTGTCCGACGTGTTAAATAGGCCAAGGTACTTGCCGGCGACGGCGCCAGGGACGACGACCGAGGGCGCGAGCGCGAAGGCCAGGCCGTGGCCGTGCGCGTCTGGGTAGCGCGGCGCGATGGCGAGCACGAACGTGGTGGAGAAAGAGAAGGGCGCGCCGGTGGTGGCGTCCCGGAAGCGGAGGGGGGAAGGATGAAAGCCGTGGCCGAACACCTCCTTGGTGGCGTTGGTGAGCCGCAGGAGGCCCGGGCCGGAGGGCGCGAGCACGACGGCGGCGCCGGTGGTCGTCAGGCTGCCGTTGGCAAATCCGACGTATACGAACTCATCGGCGGCGGCGACTTCCCGAGAGAGGAGGAGTAGCGAAATCAACGCGGCCAGCTGGAACGGCCGCCGCCGCCGATGCAGAAGCATGGCGAATTGGCGGCGATCGATCGACGCGCGTGCGCGGGCGCGTGCAGTGGATCGAACAGGATGTGCGTGGTAGTCGAGGGGGTAGCCGGGTAGGGTAGGGGAGCAGTGTTGGCGGGAAGTGGACAGCATTGGAGGAGGACAAGCTAGGCTGAGGTTGCCTCCGCTGAGCTGACAGGGACGGGGGAGAGGAAGAGGCCGGATTTGTTTGTCAGTTTCGAAGTTGACTATCGAAAGTTTATTTTTCAACTTGGCCTCGATCTAGGCCGACGGTTTGTTGCACATTTTCTCACCTGAGCACTCTCATTATCCAATTTGGTCTCCCAATTCGCCACTCTGTCAATTCTCTGCTTTTCTCTTGCATATACTCCCTTTTTTTCTTTTGAAGTTATTATACTCTCTCCGTCTCAAAATAATTGTCCTAAAATTGGACAAAACTGGATGTATCTAGACATATTCTAATGTAAGATACATCCATTTTTGTTCAACTTTGAGACGATCATTTTGAGACGGAGGGAGTGCCTTTTTTTCTAAATCCGATGTATCTAACCACGTTTCGGTGTATCTATCCACTCATTTTGATCTCTATGTAGTCCAAATCGAAATATCCAAAACATTTCCATGTGATTTAGCTTGTATGAGTCATGCAGAGAGCTAGTTAATGAAATGCTTCCATTCTTTAAAAACAAAAGAACTTGTAAAGCAAGAGTGAAAGTTGTGATAGTTTTGTTTTCTGAAAAAAAAATGTTGTGTCCAAAAGATAGTTCATGTGTTTTCATAAAGTGTAGGATTGCAAGGCCTAAATATTTTGAAACACATGAGATTGAAATAAGATCAGATTGCATGGTAAAGAAACATTTGAATCGCCCCGAGAGGTTTGAGTTAAGAAATTTGTCTATAGATCAAACTACTGATATTCCATACGAGTCTCCTGATAATTTTGTATCAAAAAGACCCTAAGCGTGCACTAAGAGTACTCCTTGTAGCTCATCAGGCTTTCCTTTCTTAGGCTCAGTTCTTTTTCAAGCTTAAAAAAATAAGCTGACCCCTCCCCATAAGCAACCCGGCTTATTACTCGAGTTTTCTAGTTTAGTTATGGTATAACTAGTTTAGAAGCCTCGATTAATTAGCTAGCGGACTTATGGAAGAAGCTGGGGAGGGGTGGCTTATTTCATAAGATGGAAAAAGAACTAGGCCTTAGCTTCCATATTGGGCACTATAGTCAGGGGCGGAGCCAGGATTCGAACATGGGGGGGAGAAAAGTCGACGGCCACCAAAGAGAATAAACATTATAATATATTAAGTCCCAAATTATATGATAAAAAATCCATATAAGTATTCAAATATATATATTTTTTTGAAACTCGTATATATATTAAGAAAACAAGCCCGCCTCATTGAAAACCTTCCACTCCCCTTAGGTACCCTGGTAAGGAAAAGAGTGCGTATGAAAACTTGCTGCTGCCCGGACATCAAGTTCCCTCAAAGAGGGTTACATCATTTGCTAACAGACTATGTTTAAAAGAAAATTACATGTCTATTAGCTTAAACTCCGCTTTACGACCACCGGTGTCAAATAAATCTATAATCTCATCAGAACTAATCTTGGCACCTATTTCCTTACCAATGTAGAAAATCATATAATGTCGAAGATAATCATCTCCCATTCTATTTCGAAGACGTGTCTTGATGAGTTTCATGGCTGAGAAAGCTCGCCCAGTGGTTGCAGTTGACACCGGAAGAGTTATGACTAACCGTAGTAATCTATCAACCATTGAGTATGTAGCAGTTTTACCTGTTTTAAATAGTCCAACCGTTAAATCAGCGAGTGAAGACAAGCATTTTAGCTCTGGATGATTGCAAACATCCAACTGAAAGTGGGAAAGCTGAGACTCAAGCTGAGTTCTTTCTTGGGTAGAAAAATCGTTGGGATAAAACTTCTCAACGAGTGTACATATTTTTGAGATGTCAAAAGAATCATGTCTTGGATTCAAAGATGCACCAAGTCTCAAGAGTTCTGTACTTTGAATACCAAAGCGATCATTTATCTCGACCAATTGCTGATCTATAGCAACATTGAACACGTCTGCTTTGTAATGATGTAGTGTTGTTGTGTTATCATGCTTGTTACGAGACCTTGTCACATCGACATACCTACAAGTTGCAACATATATTAATAATAGAGTTAAGCAAGTCTGACAACATATATTCTAATTTTTAGAGATATAAGGAGAGGGGCATTACTTGCGATTCAAATCTGGGACCTCAATGTCATGCTTCAAACAGAAAGTCTGTACCTCCTCTAGAAGAGATTCCCAACCATTTTCTCTTAACTTACCAAGCAGCACCTTTGTGTTTGAAACTGAATCTAATGCATTCAAAATGTCAATGGACTTCTTTTGGAGGGTTTGACATAAGACATCTGTGATCTTCATGATTTTCTCCATTAGATGCAGAATGAACACAAAGTCAAATGACATAATTATTTTTAGAGCACCTACTGCATCTTCTCTAGAATATTTTGAGACCGAGCGGTCAGTTGCTACGCTTTGTAGGACAGCCACCGTAGCACCAAACATCTTAAGTAAACTCTGAATCGATTTGAAGTGGGAACTCCATCTAGTGTGTGGTGACCCAGCACACCACTGCAAGTGTAGTGCGCAAGTCGGTGACATAATACTCACAGAAGGACTTATCCGTGAATATTACATCTCTCAGAGTGGTACAACAGAAACACAGCGGGTCCAGGTAAAACTATAGGATACAAACCTCATTACAAAATCTTGAGAATCTCCTTAATGAATCAAGAAGATCTCCTGCAAAAGAAACATTAGAAGAAGCAATTCGAAGCTCCGAGCCGGAGAAGAACTCTAGCTCAGAACTAATCCACTACGGCTGATGTCAGCCCTGATCTAAGGCTAGTAAATGCTAAGTCCAAGAATGGTCTCTACCTACACCTTGATAGCTTCTCCTCCACCAGTGTTGTTGATGACGATACTTTATCGACTAAGTAGTATAAGACTCCACCTAGCTTCATGAGGTAAAGATGGCTTCACGATGACGACTTCCATAGGGCTTCAACTCTAAGCAAGGGATCAAACGGGATAGAATGAGTAACGAGCGTTACTCAGCAAGTTCATGATATATAGTGGGTGGTGGATGCACTAACTACAGCTTTAGACTCGAAAGAGTCATAAGCTAATGCAAGGTTTTGTAAAACTTTCTTCAAGAGGTTGCTTTTAATTCTGAAAACTATGCCCGCCAGATCTTCACAGGGTTAGAACTTTCATGGAGTTGCCTTTCCTGCGGCGTTCGCAGCTCCTTCCCGGAACAAGGGGTAACATGTCACATCCTTTTACACTCTGCAGAGGTGCGTTACTTTACCCATGGACGACCAAGACCATGTTGCACAACCAGGCGATCGTTCCTGTCCACACCCACTTAGGTGTGGGGCCCGGTTGTTGGTCCAAGCCAAACCGTGCTTCTCCGCACAACGCATGCCCACCCATTTCTGCCAGTAGGTTGAACGCCTGATTCCACCCCTCACGATGGAGATCTACGCGCCCCTGGCAGACACTCATAGACCCCAGAGTCCGTGGGACGTAAGGGCTCCCACCCACGTGCATGTAGTCCCGCAAGACCTACAGCGTACGTCTCTGGCGCGTCCGTTGACATGCGAACGAGAAAAGTATCACGGTTGACTTACTCCCCCCATAGAAGATCCATGGTCAACGCGAATTTACGGCGCAAGAATCCTGACGGCAGTTGTTGTTAATTCCTAGGTAATACGTTCCCGTGCAGATGGAACCTTCCTTTGACCTATTCATCTTACCATGGTTCCATCCGCCCACCAAACAGAACACTACCACTCGGGTAGTCATTCAATTAGTCATATTATTATAAAAATAGGATCATGCATTCTTTTGAGAGTAGGTGATAAGACGATAGGGTTTTTTGCAATTAGTTTGTTATGAAGTACTGCAAAGGATATGAACAAGTGATGAACTTGCCTGAGATTGAAATAATGGCAATAATAATCCAGGTCTTTGGGGTTCGAGGGTTGCGTAGAGAAATCCAAACATCTGAAAGATAGCAAAGTAGTCCTGGTAAGGACTACAGAAAACACTGGCAAGATGATATATGCATAGTAATGAGATGTATCGTGAAATCCCCTGAAAAATACCCCAGCTTACAAGTGTAAGCTACGTTTGAAATGATAACGTATTCACCCAATTGTTAGGTGACTTAGGGTTGTTTCATTACTTGTGGTGATGTTGTTATTTCGTTTAGGCTTAAGTGCGTTTCATTTTTATTGAACAAACACTTGTTATCATTTTTAAAGAGAAGTGGTTATTACTTGGTTAAGTAACACAATAACAACACCTGGAAAATAATTATCGAATAGTTCACAGACACATTTTATTATATGCTTGGAAGTGTAGAGCTAATGCCAATGAGTTTAGTTAATTCATTAGTTGTTCAGGGTTCTAACTTATATTTTTAGTTGGAAACATTGCAAAATGTTATGCACTCAGGAATTGAGTAATGTTCACTTTTATGCAGGTAATAAGATGATAAAATAATAATGATAATGTTTTAAGGAAAACAAACATAATTTTTTATGATTTGGAAAATTGTTCCTCTGGAAGTATTACTTAAATAAGATGGAAGTTCTTGCAATACCCAATTAAATCATATGCTAAGGTTTTAAGTTTCTCCAGTGATTATCTTTTATTAAGTAAAATTGCATCTATGAACTAAATCCTTTTGAAGATATTAATTGCAATCTTCAAATAATCAAATGAAGTTATATTCATTTCTCTAGATAAAGTTTTAAACATTGAAAAAGTATAATTAAATGATGTGCAAAAAGTGTTTAAAATGAGGGCACTTTAAATGATTAGGATTTAATTATTAAGTACTAAATTGATTTGAATAACTTTAGATTTAAAGGCTTAAAGGATATATTATTTTCCATTCCTTTACTAACTTGTTTTATGTTGATTTTATTATTTTTCTAGGGTAAATCAGGAGAAAGTAACTTAACAAATTTTTATAAAGGATAAGGCATTAAAGTTTTATAAATTGGTGTTTATAACAAAGATTTTAAGATTAACATTATTCTTCAATCATTTAGTAGTGTTATTTATTTTATCATAATTTATTTTAAATTCATAAGTTTAAGGTAAAATAGGTATTATATCATTTGATTTAAACTCTTAGAGTATTAGAGGGTTTAAGATGGTGAATTTATTTAGGATCTTATTTCATTTTAATTTCTCAAGTTTTTTAGGATTTTAATGATATGATTTTATTGCTATTATTTTTCTTTAAAGAAAAAGAATGGTAAAAAAAAACCCTCCAACCCTAAGACTGACTGGTGGGCCAACCCACCAGTGGGTTGGGTCAAACCCACTTGGGTCCAACCCCCACACGCATCCGCTTCCCCTACTCTCTGCCTCCTCTCCCTCCCTCGCAGGCGACACCGAGGCGATTCCATCGCCTCCTCCCCTCCGGCGATTTACCCCGCCCCTCTCCGGCCAACCCTGCCGCCCTTACCTAGCTCCATCAACGCTCCTCCTTCCCCTCTACTACCCCCTCCTCTTCGATCTGGATTTCTCCCTTTGAGGCTCCCGTGGACAACCCCTGCCCTAACCCTAGGGTTCGGGTACCCGGTGCGCCACCACATCTCCGGTGGCCGTGGCTCCACGACGAGGTTCCTGGATGCTTTTGGAGACCGAGTTGCTGCTGCTGCTTCTCCATGGTGGCGGTGGTTGCAGACGGTTGCGGTGTCGATGCGCCGCCGCCGGGACGGCCTTCTGGGCAACCATGGCGTGTCCCTGTGCTTCGCTCCACCAACTGGCCGTGGTCACCACGAAGGTGACCACATGTAAGTACTCCACTCCCTCTGCCCCCTGATCTCTCTCTCTCTCTTCCCGATTCCTTCTTTCCCGTTTGCTCTGGAGTGACTATGATGCCTATGTGCTTACTGATGTACTCCGTTCATCAGAATATAAACATGCCTGTGCTCATGTGATTACTTGGTTGGACCCTCTCAGTGTGGTTAACTGAAGATTTTCTTCAGTTAGGTCATTTGGTGGCTGCAGCTAATTCCGTCTCTATGTAGCTGATAAAATTTTCGGTTAAATGTTGTGGGTGCTCTGCTCCAGTACTTAGTAGCTGCTGGCTGGTTGGTGTGTATGATTTCGGGTGGCTTTTACTGTTGGATCAAAATGATCCTATGATTATTTGATTTACTCCAGTGATATATATTGGAAAAGTGGATGTGTGGTGTGGTAAAAAAATTCTTGCTGGTCTCCTGGACATGTGTATGTATTGTTTTGGGACAATGATTCCTGATGTTTTGTGCCCAAGTGCTCAATGGTTTGCTTGACTGCATCTTGAGGTGCTCCTTTAGGATGTGCCCAGATTTTGATCATGCACAAAATGAGTATTGTTGTGGTATGATCTAGGGTTTGGAAATTTGTCCCCTCTTTGCCATTTAAATGATAAGAACATGTTACTTGCTTGATTTGCCCTTAAACAATATTTTTATCTGATAAGAACAGTTGCTTCCCTCTAGATCAAACCCCTGGCCAATGATGCAAAGACTGAGGCCCTAATTTTATATAAGTACAGATACTATGCTTGAGCTAGTTGCAAATCTGTGATGTTGGTTAATTATTGGCATCCCTATATGCCTACTGGTGGGTGCTACTCTGAACCTTAGGGTTCAGAGGATGTGCCACCATGTCCCTCTCATGTTTCTAAGGAATATTTGACCTGGTGAGTTGTGTTTGAGGTACCAATCTTGATGGTTCTGGTGCCCAGCAACTATACTATGAATTGTTTGGTTGTTGTATTTGATAAGAACAAAGTAATGCTTGTTGTTCTGCCCCAAGGCCCATGATGTTGTTCTGAGGCCATCTAATAGATAGGAACAGATACTATGTTACCTTTTAGTTCCCTAGGATGATTTTAGCATAGCAATTCTATGCTAGTCTGAGGGAAACAAATCCCAGCCCACTATCTGTGCATATCTTAGCAAGATCACTTGTTAGGGTGTGTGTAGATATCACCTTTTGGTGTTACTGTTGTGGCTGTGATTTACTGATGGATCTTGACTTCTTGTTCCACTTCTCCTGGAGCTATTTCCCTTGCTCAGCTTGTGATCTTGTTGCTGTTGTGATCCAGGCCTACTTCTCCAGCTCCAAGCTTGGCCTTGCTGTGATCTTGCTGGATGTATTACCTGTTTATCTTCACAACAGGGATTTGGATGGTCTGGTTTGGGGTTCTATCTGTGTTGCTGGAGCTGTGTAGCTCAAGCAGTGAACAGGGGAAAGTGAGCTTGATCTCCCCTCTCTTGCGGCTGATGTGGTATTTATACCACAATCTAGATCTTGACAGCACCAAAGTGTGCTGGTGAGTGTGTTGTGTGCTAGTGTACTAGCTGAGGAGATATTTCCTGGAGATAGGCTCGGTTTGCCCTTGGTCTTATCCTGGTGCTATGTTTATTTTTGCCTGATACTTGTATTACCTGTTACTTGCCCATGAGGTTACACTGAGATATTTTACTGATTTGAACAGATGCTTAACTTGTCTAAGCCTAAACTCGATGATGCGATTAGCAGTGCATCTCACTGCCTAGCTGAGAGTACTAACCCCCCCCCCCCCCCACTAATCTTTTTACTATTCTTTGCTTTTCTTGTTTATTTTTGCAGGATCCAAAGGATATCAATTGAAGACTTGAAGGTTTACAGGAATTAGATTAGGAATTTCTTTCTGTAATTGCCAACTTGTAATAGAACATGTAATTTTTTCCATTTGTTGAATGATGTAATAACTTTGTATTAATATTTTATATCAATAAAGTTTATTATTTTCTTTTACTTATTCACAATGAGATTGGAAGATCCAATATTTATTATTTTATTATTTGTTTAAATTTGATTATGTTAATTGTATTTTCTTGTTTAATCAAATGGAATTCAAATTCAATTCAACAACTCACAATTCTCAACTCATTCAAATTTGAACTCCATTTCAAGTTTAATCAATAAGTCATGTCGAAATTCACTTTCTTCTAATCTCAGTCTCTCTCTCTTTGCTAAAACATCGATGAACTCTCGATCACTCCAGGGTATAGCATTTGCGAATAAGTCCCCAATTGCCGCTTCTCGTCTGATGATATCTTAGAGTCAATCACCAGCTTGTTCCTATACAATATAACCTAATGAAACTCAAGTGTTTAATGCCCTCAGAAATAATCTGCTTACAAGATTGATCAGGTCCTGTATTCAAATTATTCTTGTATGACACCAAACACCAGGTTTTCACCCCCTCGGTTGATATATTCTATCTTGGCTCCCTCCTGGGTTGCTTCTCTTATGGCCATGGTCATGCAGGAATGTAGACAAGAGTTTTGGAAAAGCTCACGAACAGTGATCAGGTTTAGTTTTGGTTTGAAGAAGGTTGGTTTCCTCGTTCAAATTCATCCTTCGGGACTGATGAGATCATCCAGTTGTACTTGACTAACTTGCAGAAGTGAGATCATAAGTTCTGTGCTTTGGATACTCACCCCTCTTCGAGTTCGAGGTACCTAGTTGATTTCTCTTAAATCACTTACAGACTTGAGGTTTGACTTGTTGGGAGTTAGTGTTGGCCACAACCAATTATGGTTTGTGTAACCAGTTGATTTGGTTTCTTAAGATACTTCTTAGAAAGATCACTCCAATTCTCCTCTAGACCAGATGATCTAGTCTTATTTCATCAAGTCAAGTGAAACATTGGTCACTTTTGTTTGTTTAAACTTTCGCGCCAAAATTTCCCGTACTTTTAGATGCATGCTTTGCAAATGCACATATTATATTTAGATCCTTATAACTTCCCAAACACTGGGATGTTACAGTATCTCCCCCTTAACAAGAACTTCGTCCCGAAGTTCAACCTCTCTCACGTAAAGATAGGTAGAGAGAACTTCTGTAGACCGTTGAATCTTCACAGTTATTTCTTGTGTTGACCTTGATAGGTGTATCCTCTTGTCTTGATTGTTTACCGTACACTGTCTTGTATGATAAACTAGTAGTATGCCAGTTGTTAGGACAACTCTGTCTTGTTACTAGGCCTTCCTAATGGTCTCACGAAGAACACATGGTATTTCCACCACATAGTGAATACCATGTTTCATTCTCCGATGAATAGGTATGGTTTCCTACCTCTCAAAACTTTCTGAAGAACATTTGGTATATCCACCAGGTGATGAATAACCAATAAGATTCTTCCGGTATACTGGTTACCGTCTATGGTTAGATTTCCATTTGGTTGAGTCTAATGGTCTCAAAATAAAGATTTTTCAAAGAAACTTGTACAAAGTAGTGTACACTCACTTAGACTCAATTATTAGTGAAAATATCTTCGAGTTTCCTCGAGTTTTAACTCTTTCCTATAGGTGACTATAACCTATTCCATTGGTTACTACCTATGGTTCTGCTATATCTTTGGGTTTTGACTTCTATGGAACAATTCTATAAGCTTATTCATCAAACTTCTACAGGTTTCCTTCTAGGATATAACTAATCATGTGGTTTTCTTGGCATCACTTGCGGTAGCTCACTATATGTTGATGAAGTATTTCACCAAATCCAAGCAAGATGTGGAATGTGGTCCATTCCCATCAGTGGCTTTATTGTCTTCTGCCTTCTTGACTTCCTGGTCTTCCAGAGCTGTGATAGTTGCTTCCATCAGCTGAGGTTTCAGAATGCTCTCATACTAATCCTGTACCCTCTAGACCAGTAACATCAAGATAGAACTCAATGTTTGCACATGCATATGCAAATCAAGTTCCAACTTCATGCACAGATCTAATCAATCAAAGATCCAAATAAGAAGCAATAAATCCCAAATGCAGTTATCACTCATGCATCAAAAGCCTGTGAAATAACAGTACTTCGAGTAAAACATCTCAAGTACCAAGGCTCTTAAATGCTATACACTACAAGTAGGTAAATATTACCCTGTAATCTTATTCTACACAACCACTCTTTGCCTAGGTAATTACTCCAATTGCATGCCTTACAGCAATGGAATAAACCAAGACAAAATAATCCTATAGTAGTTGTTGTCTAACTTAGTTCCATACCGAACTAAGGATTATGTATTTGAATTACTTCATCTTGATTATGATAATCTTCTCATGGTATCTGTTGATCCTTTATGGTGTTGATCACATCGTGGTAGTAGTAATGTAGCTTCCATCAATTCATATGCCTTCTCCTAGTGCTATACTATACTATAATGATTCACCTCTTGACTTGATAACTAAGGATATGGTATATACCCTGTAGTTACCATGGTTTATAATAACTCTTAAGGATTCTCAACATCCATTCTTGATGACTCCTATTCTAACTCAATACCAAATTCTACTCCATCCTATTCATTCATAGAATGGGGTAATCATCACTTTGACTTAAGCATCTCTGACTATGTCAGAACTCTTTTCTCAGTAACACTGATACATGCTATACTTCTAACTATTCATACCTAGGTATAAAGATAATAGATAAGTAGATTTACTCAGTTTGAGTAAGAATAATTCTATACAAATATGATTATATCCTTCTCAAGTGAATGATCATCATAGTTGTAGGAAATATGGTTCAGATAAGATGGCTTCCTATATTATTTACCAACCTACAGATCTCCTAAAAGGTTTTAAACCTAAGGTCGCTTCGCTCTGATACCACCTGTGGTGACCCAGCACACCACTGCAAGTGTAGTGCGCAAGTCGGTGACATAATACTCACAGAAGGACTTATCCGTGAATATTACATCTCTCAGAGTGGTACAACAGAAACACAGCGGGTCCAGGTAAAACTATAGGATACAAACCTCATTACAAAATCTTGAGAATCTCCTTAATGAATCAAGAAGATCTCCTGCAAAAGAAACATCAGAAGAAGCAATTCGAAGCTCCGAGCCGGAGAAGAACTCTAGCTCAGAACTAATCCACTACGGCTGATGTCAGCCCTGATCTAAGGCTAGTAAATGCTAAGTCCAAGAATGGTCTCTACCTACACCTTGATAGCTTCTCCTCCACCAGCGTTGTTGATGACGATACTTTATCGACTAAGTAGTATAAGACTCCACCTAGCTTCATGAGGTAAAGATGGCTTCACGATGACGACTTCCATAGGGCTTCAACTCTAAGCAAGGGATCAAACGGGATAGAATGAGTAACGAGCGTTACTCAGCAAGTTCATGATATATAGTGGGTGGTGGATGCACTAACTACAGCTTTAGACTCGAAAGAGTCATAAGCTAATGCAAGGTTTTGTAAAACTTTCTTCAAGAGGTTGCTTTTAATTCTGAAAACTATGCCCGCCAGATCTTCACAGGGTTAGAACTTTCATGGAGTTGCCTTTCCTGCGGCGTTCGCAGCTCCTTCCCGGAACAAGGGGTAACATGTCACATCCTTTTACACTCTGCAGAGGTGCGTTACTTTACCCATGGACGACCAAGACCATGTTGCACAACCAGGCGATCGTTCCTGTCCACACCCACTTAGGTGTGGGGCCCGGTTGTTGGTCCAAGCCAAACCGTGCTTCTCCGCACAACGCATGCCCACCCATTTCTGCCAGTAGGTTGAACGCCTGATTCCACCCCTCACGATGGAGATCTACGCGCCCCTGGCAGACACTCATAGACCCCAGAGTCCGTGGGACGTAAGGGCTCCCACCCATGTGCATGTAGTCCCGCAAGACCTACAGCGTACGTCTCTGGCGCGTCCGTTGACATGCGAACGAGAAAAGTATCACGGTTGACTTACTCCCCCCATAGAAGATCCATGGTCAACGCGAATTTACGGCGCAAGAATCCTGACGGCAGTTGTTGTTAATTCCTAGGTAATACGTTCCCGTGCAGATGGAACCTTCCTTTGACCTATTCATCTTACCATGGTTCCATCCGCCCACCAAACAGAACACTACCACTCGGGTAGTCATTCAATTAGTCATATTATTATAAAAATAGGATCATGCATTCTTTTGAGAGTAGGTGATAAGACGATAGGGTTTTTGCAATTAGTTTGTTATGAAGTACTTCAAAGGATATGAACAAGTGATGAACTTGCCTGAGATTGAAATAATGGCAATAATAATCCAGGTCTTCGGGGTTCGAGGGTTGCGTAGAGAAATCCAAACATCTGAAAGATAGCAAAGTAGTCCTGGTAAGGACTACAGAAAACACTGGCAAGATGATATATGCATAGTAATGAGATGTATCGTGAAATCCCCTGAAAAATACCCCAGCTTACAAGTGTAAGCTACGTTTGAAATGATAACGTATTCACCCAATTGTTAGGTGACTTAGGGTTGTTTCATTACTTGTGGTGATGTTGTTATTTCGTTTAGGCTTAAGTGCGTTTCATTTTTATTGAACAAACACTTGTTATCATTTTTAAAGAGAAGTGGTTATTACTTGGTTAAGTAACACAATAACAACACCTGGAAAATAATTATCGAATAGTTCACAGACACATTTTATTATATGCTTGGAAGTGTAGAGCTAATGCCAATGAGTTTAGTTAATTCATTAGTTGTTCAGGGTTCTAACTTATATTTTTAGTTGGAAACATTGCAAAATGTTATGCACTCAGGAATTGAGTAATGTTCACTTTTATGCAGGTAATAAGATGATAAAATAATAATGATAATGTTTTAAGGAAAACAAACATAATTTGTTATGATTTGGAAAATTGTTCCTCTGGAAGTATTACTTAAATAAGATGGAAGTTCTTGCAATACCCAATTAAATCATATGCTAAGGTTTTAAGTTTCTCCAGTGATTATCTTTTATTAAGTAAAATTGCATCTATGAACTAAATCCTTTTGAAGATATTAATTGCAATCTTCAAATAATCAAATGAAGTTATATTCATTTCTCTAGATAAAGTTTTAAACATTGAAAAAGTATAATTAAATGATGTGCAAAAAGTGTTTAAAATGAGGGCACTTTAAATGATTAGGATTTAATTATTAAGTACTAAATTGATTTGAATAACTTTAGATTTAAAGGCTTAAAGGATATATTATTTTCCATTCCTTTACTAACTTGTTTTATGTTGATTTTATTATTTTTCTAGGGTAAATCAGGAGAAAGTAACTTAACAAATTTTTATAAAGGATAAGGCATTAAAGTTTTATAAATTGGTGTTTATAACAAAGATTTTAAGATTAACATTATTCTTCAATCATTTACTAGTGTTATTTATTTTATCATAATTTATTTTAAATTCATAAGTTTAAGGTAAAATAGGTATTATATCATTTGATTTAAACTCTTAGAGTATTAGAGGGTTTAAAATGGTGAATTTATTTAGGATCTTATTTCATTTTAATTTCTCAAGTTTTTGAGGATTTTAATGATATGATTTTATTGCTATTATTTTTCTTTAAAGAAAAAGAATGGTAAAAAAAAACCCTCCAACCCTAAGACTGACTGGTGGGCCAACCCACCAGTGGGTTGGGTCAAACCCACTTGGGTCCAACCCCCACACGCATCCGCTTCCCCTACTCTCTGCCTCCTCTCCCTCCCTCGCAGGCGACACCGAGGCGATTCCATCGCCTCCTCCCCTCCGGCGATTTAACCCCGCCCCTCTCCGGCCAACCCTGCCGCACTTACCTAGCTCCATCAACGCTCCTCCTTCCCCTCTACTACCCCCTCCTCTTCGATCTGGATTTCTCCCTTTGAGGCTCCCGTGGACAACCCCTGCCCTAACCCTAGGGTTCGGGTACCCGGTGCGCCACCACATCTCCGGTGGCCGTGGCTCCACGACGAGGTTCCTGGATGCTTTTGGAGACCGAGTTGCTGCTGCTGCTTCTCCATGGTGGCGGTGGTTGCAGACGGTTTGCGGTGTCGATGCGCCGCCGCCGGGACCGGCCTTCTGGGCAACCGTGGCGTGTCCCTTGTGCTTCGCTCCACCAACTGGCCGTGGTCACCACGAAGGTGACCACATGTAAGTACTCCACTCCCTCTGCCCCCTGATCTCTCTCTCTCTCTTCCCGATTCCTTCTTTCCCGTTTGCTCTGGAGTGACTATGATGCCTATGTGCTTACTGATGTACTCCGTTCATCAGAATATAAACATGCCTGTGCTCATGTGATTACTTGGTTGGACCCTCTCAGTGTGGTTAACTGAAGATTTTCTTCAGTTAGGTCATTTGGTGGCTGCAGCTAATTCCGTCTCTATGTAGCTGATAAAATTTTCGGTTAAATGTTGTGGGTGCTCTGCTCCAGTACTTAGTAGCTGCTGGCTGGTTGGTGTGTATGATTTCGGGTGGCTTTTACTGTTGGATCAAAATGATCCTATGATTATTTGATTTACTCCAGTGATATATATTGGAAAAGTGGATGTGTGGTGTGGTAAAAAATGTCTTGCTGGTCTCCTGGACATGTGTATGTATTGTTTTGGGACAATGATTCCTGATGTTTTGTGCCCAAGTGCTCAATGGTTTGCTTGACTGCATCTTGAGGTGCTCCTTTAGGATGTGCCCAGATTTTGATCATGCACAAAATGAGTATTGCTGTGGTATGATCTAGGGTTTGGAAATTTGTCCCCTCTTTGCCATTTAACTGATAAGAACATGTTACTTGCTTGATTTGCCCTTAAACAATATTTTTATCTGATAAGAACAGTTGCTTCCCTCTAGATCAAACCCCTGGCCAATGATGCAAAGACTGAGGCCCTAATTTTATATAAGTAGAGATACTATGCTTGAGCTAGTTGCAAATCTGTGATGTTGGTTAATTATTGGCATCCCTATATGCCTACTGGTGGGTGCTACTCTGAACCTTAGGGTTCAGAGGATGTGCCACCATGTCCCTCTCATGTTTCTAAGGAATATTTGACCTGGTGAGTTGTGTTTGAGGTACCAATCTTGATGGTTCTGGTGCCCAGCAACTATACTATGAATTGTTTGGTTGTTGTATTTGATAAGAACAAAGTAATGCTTGTTGTTCTGCCCCAAGGCCCATGATGTTGTTCTGAGGCCATCTAATAGATAGGAACAGATACTATGTTACCTTTTAGTTCCCTAGGATGATTTTAGCATAGCAATTCTATGCTAGTCTGAGGGAAACAAATCCCAGCCCACTATCTGTGCATATCTTAGCAAGATCACTTGTTAGGGTGTGTGTAGATATCACCTTTTGGTGTTACTGTTGTGGCTGTGATTTACTGATGGATCTTGACTTCTTGTTCCACTTCTCCTGGAGCTATTTCCCTTGCTCAGCTTGTGATCTTGTTGCTGTTGTGATCCAGGCCTACTTCTCCAGCTCCAAGCTTGGCCTTGCTGTGATCTTGCTGGATGTATTACCTGTTTATCTTCACAACAGGGATTTGGATGGTCTGGTTTGGGGTTCTATCTGTGTTGCTGGAGCTGTGTAGCTCAAGCAGTGAACAGGGGAAAGTGAGCTTGATCTCCCCTCTCTTGCGGCTGATGTGGTATTTATACCACAATCTAGATCTTGACAGCACCAAAGTGTGCTGGTGAGTGTGCTGTGTACTAGTGTACTAGCTGAGGAGATATTTCCTGGAGATAGGCTCGGTTTGCCCTTGGTCTTATCCTGGTGCTATGTTTATTTTTGCCTGACACTTGTATTACCTGTTACTTGCCCATGAGGTTACACTGAGATATTTTACTGATTTGAACAGATGCTTAACTTGTCTAAGCCTAAACTCGATGATGCGATTAGCAGTGCATCTCACTGCCTAGCTGAGAGTACTAACCCCCCCCCCCCCCACTAATCTTTTTACTATTCTTTGCTTTTCTTGTTTATTTTTGCAGGATCCAAAGGATATCAATTGAAGACTTGAAGGTTTACAGGAATTAGATTAGGAATTTCTTTCTGTAATTGTCAACTTGTAATAGAACATGTAATTTTTTCCATTTGTTGAATGATGTAATAACTTTGTATTAATATTTTATATCAATAAAGTTTATTATTTTCTTTTACTTATTCACAATGAGATTGGAAGATCCAATATTTATTATTTTATTATTTGTTTAAATTTGATTATGTTAATTGTATTTTCTTGTTTAATCAAATGGAATTCAAATTCAATTCAACAACTCACAATTCTCAACTCATTCAAATTTGAACTCCATTTCAAGTTTAATCAATAAGTCATGTCGAAATTCACTTTCTTCTAATCTCAGTCTCTCTCTCTCTTTGCTAAAACATCGATGAACTCTCGATCACTCCAGGGTATAGCATTTGCGAATAAGTCCCCAATTGCCGCTTCTCGTCTGATGATATCTTAGAGTCAATCACCAGCTTGTTCCTGTACAATATAACCTAATGAAACTCAAGTGTTTAATGCCCTCAGAAATAATCTGCTTACAAGATTGATCAGGTCCTGTATTCAAATTATTCTTGTATGACACCAAGCACCAGGTTTTCACCCCCTCGGTTGATATATTCTATCTTGGCTCCCTCCTGGGTTGCTTCTCTTATGGCCATGGTCATGCAGGAATGTAGACAAGAGTTTTGGAAAAGCTCACGAACAGTGATCAGGTTTAGTTTTGGTTTGAAGAAGGTTGGTTTCCTCGTTCAGATTCATCCTTCGGGACTGATGAGATCATCCAGTTGTACTTGACTAACTTGCAGAAGTGAGATCATAAGTTCTGTGCTTTGGATACTCACCCCTCTTCGAGTTCGAGGTACCTAGTTGATTTCTCTTAAATCACTTACAGACTTGAGGTTTGACTTGTTGGGAGTTAGTGTTGGCCACAACCAATTATGGTTTGTGTAACCAGTTGATTTGGTTTCTTAAGATACTTCTTAGAAAGATCACTCCAATTGTCCTCTAGACCAGATGATCTAGTCTTATTTCATCAAGTCAAGTGAAACATTGGTCACTTTTGTTTGTTTAAACTTTCGCGCCAAAATTTCCCGTACTTTTAGATGCATGCTTTGCAAATGCACATATTATATTTAGATCCTTATAACTTCCCAAACACTGGGATGTTACATAGTGTCTCCGGGTCTCTGTAAAGATCCTATCTGATTTGCTCCTCTTCCTGTATCAAGCTCACCCAACTCAATTTCACGTTCCTAGAGTAGAAAAAACGACAGTGTTATATCGCCATACAGATGATCTCGGGAATAAATCGTTCCCCTCTACCACCATAGGATCACCACATAACTCAAAATCTTGGCTAACTAATCCTTGCATATCCTTGCCCGTCTAGCGAAAAATACAATTCCAGCATTTCATCTCGTAGTGGGTTAAAACTATAAAAACAAACATCACAACATTTTTCAAAAATACCAATGAAGGAAAAAAAAACAATACTATGAGTGTGCAGCAAATCCTCTTTGATGCAAGGAAATCTTCAGAAAAAAAGCCATGGAAGCTGATGGTAATAGAGCTAGGGTAGCGAGGGTAGGAACGGTGGGAAGAGGGCAATAATACTAATACAACAAAAATAAATGAGTACACGGCCAATCCCGAGAAGAAAGAAAATCATGGAAAGTTGTTGGTAGCCAATGTAGAAGCGGTGGAGAGATCATCAATGCCAATGCAGCAAAAAAAATGATTATGTAGCACATTCCATTGGTAGTAGCGTAGCTGGTATAGTGAAATTAGGAGCCGCAAGAAGAGGGCGGTAAGAGCACGTGGAAGATTGATTTTCACTTTGTTGGTGAGAAGAGTGTCACCACTAAGAAGTTTCTCGAACACAAACTTATTATTGTTTATCCTGAAATGGCCGGCACACCACAGAAAACATTTTGACATATAAGGATGAAAACTAGGATCTAAAGAAAAAACCAAACATCTTCGATTGAATACACTGGAACTGCTTACCCACTTGGCTGGGCGCGGGTGTGGGGGTGGAGGGGTTATAGGTGGACATGCAGATGTCTACTTGGCCAAAGTTGAGAGGTCTACTCGGAATTTCCTAAGCCGACAAGGCTGGTCGGCTTGGGTGAAGTCGGAGCCGTATTATTTATGAAAATTCCATAAATCATGTATTATTTTTTTAAATGTATTTTTTTTAAAGTAAGCTTTAAATCATAATCATTCCTTCGAGAGCCAAGGGTTAGATGAATTCGCAAAAATCTCTTTTGGTCTGACTCCTTAAAGATTTCGAGAGCAATCTCAACCTAGGAAGGTTGTGATTAATTAAGGGGCGCTTGTTAGCATATAGCGTAACAAGCTGGTTTAAGATATTAAGATAGAGATTTCTTATACTCCTTCCATAAAAGGTGGCGTGGAAAGTGGAATAACTAAGTGCAAATCTACAGTACAATATCCGACACTTAATTAGGATTGGAGTGAGTATGAAGTTAATTACTCTTTGTTTTATTTTACAAAGTACACTGCTTAGCATTTCAATTTTTTCCACATACTATACATAGTAAAATAAGTGAATCTATATACAATATAAGTTTAGATTCACTCTTATTTTATAATATATGTGGACAAAGTTAAAATGTGTTATAAAAGTGAATGAAGGAGTAGCAATAGCAAGTAAACACCGAATCAATCGTGATCTCTGATCCTCGGTATTCCTATAAGCCACGACAGTGGCTGTATCTATTTTGTATTAACACGTAACTAAGCTTAGGTAGTTCGAGGGAATGCATGCATTCCAACCAAAAGTTTTAACAAACGTTTGCACGTGGAACAAAAATAACTGAACAGATCATTCAGGAGACTTTTTCTTTTATAGTAATACTCCGGTTCCAAAATACATGACTTCTATTTGTTTAAATAGGATATATCTAAACAGTAAACCATATTTAGATATATCTATAGTTAAACAAATCGAAGTCAAGTACCCGTTCCGTTCAAAAATACATGAATTGCATTTGTCCAGATATGGATCTTTTAGATATATTTTAGTGTCTACCTACGTCCATATCTAGATAAGTAGAAGTCATATATTTTTCAACGGAGGGGGCATTTTGGAACTGAGGGACTATAAGAGCGACGTTTTTTATTTATTTTCGATAAAAGTATCTTTATTACTTAAAGATTGTAAAGTATTACACACGGCTTCTGCATAACTAAGATGCACACAACCCCAACAAGTCACAAGTCTCTGAAACAAAAACAAAAAGAAACATGCGCAATACATATCATAATGAGAAATTTTAAAGACGCCTATTGGAGATGAGGGAAAATCTGAATGGACAACGATGTCGCCTAGATAGGGGGTGAATAGGAGTTTAAAACTTTTCTGGTTAAGTCTTGCTAAAAGCCAAAATAAACTATGTGTTTAAATTAACAAGCACATAACCTAAATATTCTAGGCTCAATTATGTGCACCAACAATTCATGCTAAGCAAGACAAGTAACAAGGTGATAGAAAGATATATGACTTCAAGCACGAAGGCTATCACAATGTAATTGCATAAGTAAATAGCTCGGGTATAGAAATAACCGATGCACAAGGAGACGATTATGTATTCACGAGTTCCTCTTTTTTAGGAGAGTACATCTCGTTAGAGGGGTGTGAGCTCGCCACAAGAGGCCTACTTAATGCCACAAATGCCTCCCCATATTCTCCGATGAACCTCGCCTCAAAGGCTTAGTTCACCTTCCACCATTGGCAATCTTCAATCTTGAGGCACGCATCCACAACTTTTTGAAACATTTTCTACTGCATGGGAGTCCCCCACAGCCCTTTATTGCCAACCAAGAGTGTTACAGTTACAGATATGTACAAATATACATGGAATAGACTAAGGCAGTCTATCCCAGGCTAACTAATTTAGGGAATTAATCCATACAGCTAAGTCAGCAGCCTTAGAAGCACTCAACCTATGCTTAAGCATAAGAAGATCTAACAAGAAGCCCACTTTCCATCCCATAAAGGAATGTCTTTCCGATTTAAAAATGACTCCATTTCTCTGCTTCCAAATGTTCCAGCATGCAAGAATCACTATCTCAGTGAAACAAGGTCCTTTGAGAGACTTTTTTGCAAGCGTAAGATTTTGCACAAGTGTGTTATCGCTCCAGGTGATTTGCAGAAAGTTCCAAATCCGAGAGCTAAAAACACATTGAAAGAACAGATGGATCCAGTCCTCATGGAAATGTGTGCAACAAAGAACACAATGGTCAGTGCCTTCAATCTTCCAGTTACTTCTTTTGATCATATCCTTTGTATTAATCCTATCCTTGAGAATCAACCAAGCAAAGAATTTATGCTTTGACATGCATTTGGATTTCCAGATCCATTTTGCAGGCCCATCAGGAGACAAGTGAGCAAATTGTAGTTGGTAGAATTTACTTGAAGTATATACCCCTTTATTGAAATTGCATCTCCAACTGTCCTCACTGTCATTCAACTGAACATTATCCACAATGACTTGCAGATCAGTATACTCCTGGAAAGCTTCATTCAAAAACGGCAAATGAAAAGCATCCGAGAGATCTGCCATCATTATTAAATCTCTTACTGAGGACAAAGGATCCTTGGCAAAGGAGAACAATCTCGGGAATTTTAAAGCCAAAGGTTGTCCTATCCACGAATCTTTCCAGAAAAGCGCAGTAAAACCATTTCCCATAATGCAAGAAGATAATGAGCACCAAGTATCAGCTAGTTGAATAACACCTCTCCACCAGAAGGAGCCACAGGAAGTCACAGCATGTGGTACTGACTGAAAATAATAGGCATTCTTGACCAAATGGACCCAAGGGATATCCATAGAGTTATAGAATTTTGCCAAGAATTTCAGTAGTAGAGCTCTATTTTGAATCTGAAGATTGATGATCCCTAGTCCTCCTTTGTTCTTGGGCCTGCATACCATATCCCAAGCAGCTAAAGAATTCACTCTTTGTTTATTTTTGTCCTTCATCCATAAGCATCTCCTCCTTGCTTTATCAATTATGTCAATGACACCTTTAGGTATTATGAGTGTGCACATGTAATACGAGGGCAAGGATGATAAAAATGAATTCACAAGAACCAAACTATCCCCATAAGAAAGAAACGAGACTGTAGCAGAAAGTCTCCTCTCAATTCTGTCAATTAATGGTGCAAAATCCTTGATAGTTGGTTTAGTGGTTCCCATGGGCAAACCTAAATATGTAAAGGGCAGAGAGGCCACAGTACAGTCCAGAACAGAAGCCAGATCAACAGTTTCCTGCTGTGATAGATTGAATTGTATCATAGAAGACTTTTTATAGTTCACCTTTAACCAAGTGATATGGGCATAAAGGTTAAGCAAATCTTTAAATACCAATAATTGTGCCGGATCAGCAGGTAAAATGACCAAAGTGTCGTCAGCATATTGAACAATAGGAAAATCTCCACCAATAGGAATTGGCAACCGGAGTCTCCCCTCTCTTAGGGCCACATTAACAATACTCTGCAGCAAATCCCCACCCAAAACATATAGAATTGGTGACAATGGATCACCCTGCCGGACACCTCTTTTGCAGACAAAAGGTTTGCCAGGAACACCATTTAACAGGACCAACGATGATCCAGAGGCTAGAATTTCCTTGACCCATTTTAACACTAGGGGAGGGAACCCCTTATATCTTAAAATTTGCAGAGTAGCAGAGTGCTCAATGGTATCGAAAGCTTTCTCGAAATCAATCTTGAAAATCACCACTTTCTGTTTAGAATGTTTACACTGGTGAATGTATTCAAAACACCAGGCCAGACAATCTTGGGTAGTTCTGGATTTGATGAACCCATATTGATTAGCATGGATACATCCAAAGATTTTATCTTGGAAACGATTAGCCAGAATCTTAGTGATAAATTTCAAACAAGTATTGGTCAGAGAAATAGGTCTGAAATCATTCACTGTCTCCGGAGAATTAGTCTTTGGAATAAGAGTAATGAAAGAGCCATTAATACTTTCCAGAGAGATCTTAGCACTGTGAAATTCATTGCAGAGTTTGATAAAATCCTCTTTGATTATACTCCAGCAGTGTTTAATAAATAGCCCTGTAAAACCATCTGGGCCAGGCGCACGATCAGGTTTTAGATGCTTTACAACACCCTCAATCTCCTCAACAGTGAAAGGATTAGCCAAGATCTCTAAACCCTCAACCACAAGCAAGAAAATAGACAAATCAGTATCGGTCATGGGTGGACAAGAGACACCCATTCTGTTCTTAAAACAGGACCAAAAAGCAGCAGCTTTGTCCATATGATCCACCAACAAATTCCCAGAAGCATCTGAGATGGATGGACTAGAATTGCGCCTAAACCTTTCAGTGGCTCTGGCATGAAAGTATTTAGTATTTTCACCAGAAAGCTTAGCCCACCGAATAGTACAACGTTGCTTCCGGTAATCAGACTGCATAGCAAGCAAATTTTTGATGTGCTTTTTAACAATAAATCTGAAATTGAATTCAGGAACACTCAACTTCCTCACATCTTCCAATTGGTCCAGGAACAAAATCACTTTACTACTCATTTCAATAAGAATCTTCAGCTGAGATAAATTCCTTCCCCAATCCTTCAAAGCATACCTAACATTCTTTAATTTAGCAGTGATTTTGGAGGTAATTGATTTGGCCATAACTGGAGTATTCCAAATCTTTGTCACAAGGTTAATGAAACCAGGTTGATTAACCCAATGATTTTCGAACCGAAAGATCTTTGCCTTTGGAATGTTTGTTCCAATTTTAACACAACAAGGCAAGTGGTCAGAAGTGATTTTTGACATGGGTAACACCATAGTATTAGGAAAATCCAGTGTCCATTGACATGAGGTAAAAAACCAGTCTAGTTGGACCAAAAGAGGATCACTTTGCATATTGGACCAAGTGAAATTCCTACCTTTAACAGGCAGTTCCAATAAACCCAGATGGCTAATGACATCATTAAAGATAAACATATCATTAAGGTCCGCCCCCGGTTTATTTCTATTATCCAGTGATCTAATGAAATTAAAATCACCAAGAATCATCCAGTTCTGATGAATAGGAATGGAAAGATTATATAACCAGTTAATAAATTCTTCTCTTTCCACCCCCTTGCAAGGGCCATAAACATTCACTAAATTCCAAGAAACTGAATTGTGAATGGAAGTGAATTTAATGTGAATGGCAGAACGATGAATTTCTAATAACTCTCCATTGAAAATGGAACTATTCCATAGCACAATTATACCTCCAGAAGCTCCAACAGAGGGAGAAAAAGCAAATTGATCAAACCTTTTAGGACAGAACGACCTAATAAAGGAATGATCAAAATCCTGGCATTTAGTCTCCTATAAGCAAATGACAGAAGTCTGACTTTCCTCAATTTTATTATTGACTGCTTCTCTTTTAGATTTATCATTGAGGCCTCTCATATTCCAATAAAAAACAATCCAATCCAAATTCAAATAGGTCGTATTATCCATGGAATAACAGGAAATAATCGAAGGTGCTGGTAATAAAAGACCAGCACAGTAGATAACCAAAAGATAATAACCATATCCATAAAGCAGTACATATGTCATCCATCATAACAAAATGTATCAAAAAAGACCAGCAACAACTCCAGGGACCAAACAGGCCCATAAAAGAGAAACAAGGCCCACTAATCATCAGAACTTGAAGAGCTAGTGGGCTTCTTTGGAGCAGCTTCAAGCTTCTCCACAGTTATTTCTGAATCATCAATATGGAGCATGCTTCCCGCTCTGCGCAGAACAGCAACAGGAGTGAAAGGAGACACTCCCCCTGGAGAAGCTTGTGGACGAGAAGACTTTGCTTTTTTCCTAGGTTCTGGCTTGTCAGTAGCAGGCAAAACCCGGAAACCAGCGTTCTTAGCAAGGCTTATCGTTACTCGACGTTCCTCCAGGACTAGCGGAGTAGTCACCTTCCTACTCCTCTTCTTGGTAGCAGGCTCAGGAGTCACTGGTTCAGTATCAACAGGGCAGGAGTCCATCAGCATAGGAACAGGGGCAGCAGAGGAGACTAGCATCTCGAAAGGAAGCAACGACGACAAAAATTCAAATCTCCTGTCAAAGATGACCCGTGCTTTGTGTTCCAGAAAGTATCTGAACCACTCCACCATAGGATCGGGCAGCAATACTTGAAGGATCTGAACGTCATTGTTCTGACCTGCAGCAATCTCAGGGGGAGGTGGAACAAAAGGAACAATAGCCAGGTGGTTTTGTTCCACTTGTTGCTGCAACTCCACAAATTGATCTGGGCCTTCAGCTCGTGCAACATTCATTGAGTCCATAGAGGCGCCAAAGAACTGAACTGAGACAGAAGACTGCACCTGTTCAGGTTCCGGGGCCTGATCGACAGGATCATCCTGCGCTGCATTCTCCCCCTGCTCCTCATTGTTCCAGTCACCCCAACCTCCCTGCTGTGGTTCAGGCTGGGCCGGTGGCACCCAAGCCTCAGGAACTGGAACCTCTGGTGCACCAAAAGCTGGATGTGGATTGCCTCCAGAAGGAACGCATCCACAATTTAACTGGAGGCTTTCGATGTTACCACAATCTTGGACCACGTATCCACAACTCAATTGGAGACTCCCAAGAACACCACAAGTCGTCTAGGGTCCAAGACCCAGTAACAAGTCCACAAACTTTCACTTGCATGCATCCTCGTGGAGAGAGCAAACCGATGCAACCGACGCAAATGGCAAGAGCACAAGTGCTCAAATCCTTCATTATCAAATTCCAACAAACCAACAAATGTTTATGGGGGAATAAGAGAGGAAGAATAAAGGAGGAGAAACACCAAGAACTCCAAGATCTAGATTCACTAAGTTCCCTTCACAAAGAGGAGAGATGGATTGGTGGAAATATAGATCTAGATCTCCTCTTTCTTCTCCCTCGAAGATATGCAAGAACCATATGAGGGATTGAGAAAGGGGAAAGCTTTTCAAAGTTAATAATGGTGGTAGAGAGAGACAAAAACATGCTTGGGCAACTTGTGACCAATGGGGAAGAAGACCCCTTAAATAGGTCCCCAAAAAAACTGGCCGTTTGGAGTGCAGAAATGGGACCGGAAATTCCGGTTCAAGTTTGAAACAGATATTCTGGTAGCTTGGACAACACCAGATCTTAGATCTTCTTGGCTTTGAACAAAACAGAACTTCGGTGTCCAGAATTTTCCGGTTGGAAATTTTCGGCTCACATCTGTGCCGAAAACCTATAGTCCTTAGACATTTTCTTCGAGTAGTGGAACTAATCTGATATTCCGGTTGGAAGGAAATATCCGGTTGGAAATTGCAGACTACCTCCAGCACTAGAAACTTTCTTTCCTTAGCCGATTTCGCAATGCCTATTTCTAAAATTGTGAGGATGATCCTGAAACCCCATAACTTTTACAAATGAACACTGAATGAGGTAAATCCAATTGTGCTGGAAAGATAACAGCAAGGACTATCCAAACAAATGAACTCCGAATGAGGTAAATCCCATTGCGTTTAAAATCTTGATACCTCAAAGTATGGAGAAATTACCACACATGGAAGGTGTGGGAACATTCTCAAATAAGAACCGGTAAGATTTCACCACCGAAAATGCAACAAGTTTTTCTTATGAAATCCATTTTTGAGAAACCGAGGCTTGTCATGAACATCACGACAAGCACTAAAACCCAAGGATATAAAATCCAAATAAGAACCAACAAAGATGATATGCAAGTATGCAAAGGTTTGAGCTCTACAGAACGATTCGATCAAGTTATTCACTTGAGAGGCTGTCTTCATAGTACGACCATCTATCCTTTGGCCTGGTCTCCCAAAGGCACGAGACTGGTAAAATAGAAAACCTATCAGGATCAAACATTTTATTTAAGCATTCCACTTGATCTAGATGATAACGATCTTGACTCTCTCAAGTTGGATCCTATTTCTTGATCGGGCTTACTAGCACATTCTCCGCTTGATAAATACTTGCAAGTTGCTCCCCTATACACCATTATGGGAGAGACTAGCTCCCCCATACACCATTATGGGAGAGACCCTTTTTTGGAAAATCTTCAAAAGGCTACAATCTCCAAATGGGTGGCAAGCATCAAGCATAGGATTTATTTAATATGCTTCACTTGAGCTTCCACGTCAAGCTGGATGACGAACACCGCTTGAAAACATAGACCATCGGCCATATGAAATATTTATTTTGATGCATGCCCATGGAAAGATACCTAACCACACATAAAGATGTCACACAAACATATCATGGGTTAGTTCACAAAGCTATATGGTCAATTGCTTACCATACCACGAAATACATGATCCCACTTGGTACATCTTGTAGCTTTGGGTGTTGATCACAAGCTTGATCAACCTTGTATATTTGCTTCTTTCTTCATTAGATGATGTCTTGAAGATAATCATCAAAGATCACCTAATACTTTTCTGCAAGACACTTGCAATAAGCTGAACTCTATCCATGACCATTCTTCATACAAATCCTTGAATATAACAATGGCCATCATGAAAGCTAATAGAGTTCAACACATCAACTCCAATATTTATGATGTACAATATCTATAAGGATAACACAATGCAAACATTAGTCCATAAGGATTGTCATTAATTACCAAAACCACACATGGGGGCACCATGCACTTTCAAGATCCGTAGATTATTTTCCATCCATGCTGGGAAAACAATCCCCTCGCCGCCTCCTCCAGCCATGAAGAAACCCCTAAGAACAGGTTGTGGTGCTCCACAAGCTGAAGGGGGGCCATGATCAGAGCAAAGCTATGCATCGATAGATAACCTTCATAGCATAAAAAATCTTATCATTAAAAAACTGGTCATTTTTGCATAGCCATGGCGACCAGATAACGACAATCGCTCCCACACTGATAAAAAGTTTAAACCTAGCATCCACCCCATTTAGGCAATTTCTAACAAATATTGGAAACGCTACATGGGGGGAATAAGGTAGAACCTATCTGGATGGCTGACCATATAGACCTAGCAAACTTACACCGGAAGATAAATTATTAATGGTCTCGTCATGGAGACAAAAGACACATTTTTTGCTTCCATGACAATTGTGTTTTTCCGCAAGGTTATCCTTTGTATAAATTACTCCACGAAAAAGATACCATGCAAACACCTTTTGTTTTAGTGGGATCTTCATCTTCCAAGTTTTCTTATTATTATCAACTGGTACATCAGGATGGATTAACGCTTTGTACATATAATCAATCGAGAAAAAAATCATTCTTGGTGAGATTCCATTAGAATGTATCTAAACCCTGTGACAGCTGGACAGAGTTCAACCGTAGTAGCAAAGAATTCCAGGATGTTTGCCTTGGACCAAATAAACTTATCCCGAAGGAAACAATCGTTGAGGAATATCCCATCACCTTGGCGAGCATGTCACCTTTGTATCGCTCCACATTATACAAAGTTAGATATTGTTCTTGAAGCGTGGCTTGGCCTAGTCATTTTTCCTCCCAGAACATAATTTCCAAACCATCTTTCATTATGGAAGACCCATAAGAGAAGAAGAACTTATTTGTTGCCATAAGGCTGGCCTAGAAGTGAGATTAACCGGGTTTCCATAGCGCCTAAGATAACGTTTGTAAACCAACATACTTCCTCCTTATGAGGGTTTGACATACCCTTCTGCAGCCATAAGCTTGAAGATCCATTTACCAAGTAGAGCCCATTTCTTGACCTCATGGTCATGAATTCCGAGACCCCCCTGGATTTTGGGGCGGTAAACTACACTCCACTTAGAGCGTCGATATTTTATTTTTCTCACTATCACCTTACCAAAAGATTCTTGATCGGAAATAATACAACTGTTTTCAGACTCCTTCGGGAAGTTGGAAGAAAGAAACCATATACAATGCCATATTAGATAATATTTAATTTATGAGAAATAATCTTCCTCCCAAGTATAATAGTTTGCCTTTCAAGGTGTTTAACCGAGTTTGGAGTCTCTCCTCCACCACTTTCCATTCAGCTTTTGAGAGCCTGCGATAATGGATTGGAATACCCATATACCTAATAGGAATATGCCCTTGTGCATAGCCGAATAACTCATTATACACAGCACTTTTTTGGGTCTCACCAAAACAAAACAATTCACTTGTATGGAAATTAATCTTTATACCCGATAATTGCTCGAATTAGACAAAATTAACTTTAAGTTTCGAGTTTTTTATGTCATTTTCCATAAACAGAATTGTATCGTCGACATATCGAAGAAAGTATGAGTCCCCATCAACTAGATGTGGGATCACAACTAGATGTGGGATCACAACTGGATGTGGGGTCACGCCTTCAATTTGGCCATTATACTTTGCATGTTCAATCATAACCGCCAGCACATCAGCCACGATGTTAACAACATTGACGATATGGTTCACCTTGCCTAAGACCTTTTTTTGGGTTGAAAGTACTCCCGCCGTATCAAAATGTTTTAGCGTTTCTTAAACAACACATATCTGGACATGCTTTAGTATTTAGATTTGCGTGTATCTTTCACTAAAACATGGTTAGGTACGTCTTGTATAGGAAACGTTAAAATATCTTACATTTCAATATGGAGAGAGTATTTTCCAATTGTCAGGATTGACTTTAATGGCCACACTTCCTCCCTAAACAAAATTATGGATTAGCATACACCATTAAGTAGAAAAAATTTCATTCTGGGAGTCTATTGAAGAAAGACCAATTAACCTTATCATAAGCCTTCTCAAAATCAATTTTCAAGATTAGCCTATTCAAATTTTTCCTATGTAGTTCATGGAACGTATCATGCAAGATGAACACCACATCAAGGATATTGCGTATTTGCATAAAAGCAGTCCGAGAAAGATGAACCACACGTTAAGAAGGAAGATAGGTATAAGTTTTTGAATCCTTTATGCTTCATTAACCTTAGATAGTAAAATAATTTCACCAAAATTCAGACAAAACAACTCTAATTTTCCATCATGAAGACAACTGAACAAATTGAGAAGGTATGTTGGATGTATGCCCAAAAGGCAATACTATATATATACATTCATTTCATAATTATGATTCATATTACTATGCTATATATAATGTGGTTCCTGAATATGTCATTCAAAAGAAAACTCACGCTCACGTGTAGTAACATGAACAAAGTATCAAACCCTAGTCTTGGTTTTTACGACTAATTCATTGAATGCTTGATGACTATGTTTTCCTGGTCATGGACATTGTTTATGTAAGAATCAATGAATATTATATTATTGAATGGGAACAATATGGATGGGTATATCCTAGTAGTTTATATGCTAAGAGATTCCACTAAGAAATACTTTTCCTTAGAATCGTATCACAATATGGTTATATTACAATCCACCCATTAACCATGAAGTTTTAGGAGTAATATATTCTGAGGTTTTACTTTGGTACTATCAAGAGTCACAACATACACTAGGTGAACATAGGGGTAATTCTAAAGGAGTATATTACCATGATGTTCTCAGATGGGAATTACTCCTCCGTAAAAATAGAGATGCATACCTGGGCCCACTCGGTATTATTGATACCCATAAGTTGTGCAGAAAATGCATGATGATGATACATCATGCGTGATATCATAATACAATAACGAGAAAGAGGAAACTTACCGGTTAACGAGACAAGGCAAAGGTATAGTAGAAACAGAGATTGTTCTACGACAATACCAGAATCCGTAGTCTTAGGTAAGTTCGGTGTCGTGAGTAATGGGACAATTTTATAATGAAAAACATGTTCAGCATTTTATATTTTAGTTTGTGGGCGTCAATATGGGCGTTCATGGCCCCACTATTGATTATTTTGAAGGAAAAAATTTCCATTTTCATGTCCACACACTATAGAACCTGTAGGGGAAACACAATTAAGCTAGGGCTGATTTATGTGTATATCAGTAGGTATAGATCAACATGGATTATCATCAAAATGAGGTTTATGCGTGATAGATATATCAGAGAAAATTTATATTGAGTGTATTAGATGCCCCGAAGTATTAGAAACCGGAATTTATTCTGAAGTTTTTATGAGAGAGAAATTGAGATTGCACGCTTTACGAAACAAGTGCTTGGGGTGAGATGTCCCGGGGTGTCGGAAATATATTTATGACATCGTTAATCTATAGGGATCGGAGGGTTCCATAGGAATTTCCATATAGGGGTGAGTATCAGGAGGGGCGGATTTCCCCCCTCATGGTCGTACGCTAGGTTTGGGGGCACCCAGGTGGGCCCTAGTGGCTTCACATAATGGTATTTATCGTACCAGTATTTTTCCTGATTTTATTCGAGATAAAAATAGAAAAACTAAAAGGGAAGGAGAGAGGTGAAGTTGGACTCCACCTTACCCCAATACGAGTTGGGCTAGGGGAGGGTGATACGTCATAAACGTGTCCTTAAATTATGATGTTCCATGTTGTTTTCATGTTATTTCCTAGTCCCTCCTTTCCTAAATATAAGATGTTCTAGCTATTACTCATGTTGTCTAGATACATACTAACATGAGTGAACATATACATTAAAAGTTGTTTAGATAAATGTAGACATGTGTGGATGTGGAAAAGGGCTAAAACATCTTACATTTAGGAACGGAGGGAGTACATGTTTTCCATACACTTTATATCATTTTTATTGATTTCCGGGACTAACCTATAATAAGATGCCATAGAGCCAGTTCCCTCTTTTCTTCTGTTTTTAGTTTCAGAAAATTTGTTCTGGAAATATTCTCGCAATTGGAAAATTCGAAGCCCGAAAGTCTTAGAATTCCCTAAGGTTCCACAGAGTCCCAAAAAGACTCGGAGAGGGGCCACAAGGGGCACACAATAGGGGGGCCCACCTGGCCACGCCTGGGGATGGTCTGGGCCCCCCGGGTGCCCTCTGCCATCGCTCTTTCGCCTATATAATTCCCCTGACATATATCAACCCTAGAAAAATAACACTTTTCCCGAGAAACACCCGAGGCCGTCGTTATCGTCATCCCGAGATCGGGAGGGTTCTGGAGCTCTCCCCGACACCCTACCGGAAGGGAAATTCATCACCAGGGGGTCTACACCACCATGCCGTCCTCCGAAGTGATGCGTGAGTAGTTCATCCCTATACTACGAGTCCATAGCAGTAGCTAAATGGTTGTCTCCTCCACTCTCATGTTTAGATCTCGTGAGCTTCCTCACATGATCGAGATCAGATTTATGTAATGCTACATGTTGTGTTTGCTGGGATCCGATGAATGTTGAATGTTGTGTCTTCATATTATCAATCTATCATGTTATCTTCATGCATATGTTATTTATGATCTTGCATGCTCTCCGTTATTAGTAGATTCTATGTCCAAGTAGATGCTAGTAACTCCAAGAGGGAGTATTTATGCTCGATAGTGGGTTCATGCCTCCTTTGCATCTTGATGTCTACGCACGCTTCTATTCTTGTAGACAGTGTTGGGCCTCCAAGTGCAGAGGTTTGTAGAGCAGAAGCAAGTTTCCCTTAAGTGGATTACCCAAGGTTTATCAAACTCAGGGAGGAAGAGCTCAAAGGTATCCCTCTCAAGCAACCCTGCAATAATGATACAAGAAGTCTCTTGTGTCCCCAACACACCCAATACAATTGTCAGTTTTATAGGTGCACTATTTCGACGAAGAGAGGGTAAAATACATGTAATATGGATGTTTATAAGTGATAATAGCAATCTGAAATAAAAATGTCAGCAAGCAAACATGTAGCAGAACTGATTCTAAACAGTATTTCAATGCTTAGAAACAAGTCCTAGGGATCCTACTTTTACTAGTGGACACTTTCAACAATGATAACATAATTGAATGCATAAATGTCATCTTTTCACTATGCTACACTGAACCACTCTCCGGTTGAATAACAAACACCAATTCATTGCGTAGGGGTACAAAGCACACCTTAAAGTCGCATTCCCGTATCTAGTTAACCCCACGCTGTCACTATAAGCGCCCTAGAAGGTACTAGACAAACACCACAATTTGATAGGGTCATCCAACACAAGATATAAATATCATGCTAAACCACACGGTGCACACACTGTCACCTTTACACCGTGATCAAAGTGTCTACGGAGATCTGATAATAAAACCACTCAAGTAGCATAACAGATGAAGAGTACATCTACATCATCAACTAGATTACAAAGCTCATGATCACATAACGATCACACCATGGGAGAGAGAGATGAACACATAGCTACCGGTAAAGCCCTCAGCTTCGAGGGAGAACTACTCCCTCCTCATCATGCGAGACAGCAACGACGATGAAGATGGCGGTGGAGTCGATAGAGATAGATCAGCTGGGGGCACTTCCCCGTCCCGGCAGGGTGCCAAAACAAAGATTTCTGTCCCCCGAAACTTGTCGGCGGCGGCGGAGCTACAGATTTTTTTGGTGCAAAAGTTCGATTGATTTATGGTTTATGCATCATAGGGCATATATAGGCGAAAGGGAGATGGCGGCGCGCGCCCGACGGGCCCACACCACCCCCAGGCGCGGCCAGGGGTCCACCCGTGCCCAGGCATGGTGTGGGGGCTCCGTGACCCCCCCCCCCCTCCGAGTGTCCTTTGGACTTCCTTGACCTTCCGGGACTTCTAAGACTTCTGGCGTTTGAATCGTCCAATTCCGAGAAAATTTCCAGAACAACTTTTCTGAAACAAAAAACTGCAGAAAACAGCAGCTGGCTCTATGGCATCTTTTCAATAGGTTAGTCCCATAAAATCCATAAAAATAACATAAAGTGTAAATCAAACATGTAGCATATGGCATGCAAATAACATGGAACGTCAGAAATTATGGATACGTTTATGACGTATCACATATGTACTCGAGTGGCAGAAACGTGACGGATGGAGGATGTGTTGTTGCCATTAGGGAGAAAGCAACAATGCTTTGTCTAAGGATGGTTTTATTGTTTACATCACACAATTTGATTACTGCGATTATCTGTTGCTCACACCTTAATACCCAATGTCTGATCGGATGATATTCGGAGGGTGGATTATTAGTCATAGATGCAGTTGCATTACAATCTATGTATCTTGTTGTAATGCCCGCATGAATCACATAGTAATATTTATGTCTTTCATATGCACTACGGTTTAGCCTTCATTCGTGTCAATTGCCCAGCTGTAATTTGTTCACCACACATGTTATTTATCTTTCATGGAGAGACACCACTAGCGAACTGTGGCCCCGGTCCATTTTCCTCATACTGGTAATACACACATAGCTTCCACTGTTTTCACACTGCAGCTACTGTTTTCATATTGTTCTCATGTTGTTTTCCACACCATACGTTTAGCCTCTTTGTTTTCAAAAAAAACGGTGAGATTTACAACCTCACTGCTTAGTTGGTGCAAAGCGATTTCATTGTGTTGTGTAGGTTCCACGTTGCTGCTGAACCGGTGGTGCGCCCTGCCATCTCAGCTGCATCAACCTTCTAAAGTTACTTTTTCCTCGTGCTGGCCCATTCAACCTTGGTTTCTTTTCTGAGGTAAAACTTGCCGCTGCACTCTTCACAACTTTTCTCTTGGGTTTTACCAACGTCATCCACCAACAAGTTTGCTCGCGCCGTTACCGGGGATTTCGAGTCTTGAAGAGCAAGCAGCCTCCTGTCAACTACACACCAACAAGTTTTCTGGCGCCGTTGCTGGGGATGAAGAGAATTTCTACAAGGGGAGTCTCTCACCTCCAATCATTTTTACTTTTTTATTGTTTTTTTTACTTGCTTTATCATGCTTGCTATAAATGTGTGATTTCTTTGGGTTCATGGAAGAACAACAAAAATATTATAAGGAACACCGATTTTCACAAAAAGGGAAACACTTATGGGAGAAAATTAATAAATTGCATGACTATGCTAAAAACTTGTGCTCTACCTATAATGTTACTTATTGCTTTGATGAATCTCGTTGCTATAGGAGTTATAAACACCTCCCTTTTCAATGTGAGTATAATGATAATGTTACCATATCTTCTTATGTTAAGGGAAATTATGAATTTTATGATGTGGAACAAATTGAAGAATTTATTGCTTGGAAGGGTGCATTCGAAATTGCCTATTTGCTTGAAAGTATTGATGATGCACCTTATAAATAAGAGATTTATGCTATACTTTAATATCGCTTTGATAATTACAAGGATTTTAATGGCTACATAATGGAATATCTTAATAAATGCTCTCAACCTAAGGAAGAGACTAATGTCTTGCAGGAGCCTATGGAAGAGGAAATTGCTGAATCTGGAAGCTCATTGGATGAAGAAGAGGAGGAGAGTGATGATCAAGAGGAGGAAGAATGGAGCTACCCATGTCTACCTCCAAATTAGAGTAACTCTTTAACTCATAATTGTGATGATCCTATTAATTCTTTTGAAATATCCCTTTTTTATGAAGTTTATACTTGTGACCTTGATACTACTATGAATGAAACTTGTGAGAATGATGTTGCTACTATTATTTATGATAATCCATGCTACTTTGATAAATCCTATGATAATCCTCTATTTATTCCACCTATTGATATGCATGATAATGTGGAAGTTTGTTTAGAAAATCTATATGATAATGCTCTAGATGATGGTCATATGTTACTTTATGTTATAAATTATAATGCTCCTGAAAATATGATTGCTATAATGTGCCCATAACTTTTATGAGTGATCAATCATCTTGTTTGGCTATTGCTAAAAGTGGGGAAAAGAGGAGTTGGTTTTTAATTTTGATCCCACTATTTTTGAGCTTGATATGAATTGTATGCTTTTAGACCATGACAAACATGATTTATGTGATAATTATGTTGTTGAGTTTGTTCATGATGCTACTGAAAATTATTATGAGAGAGTAAAATATGGTTGTAGGAATTTTCATGTTACTAAAACACCTCTCTTTTTGTTGAAAGTTTTAAAGTTGCCCTTGTTCTACCTTCCCTTGATTTCTAGTTTGAGCTTCTTTAATTTATTTCTTTACAAGATTCCTACGGATAGGAAGTGGGTTAGACTTAAATTTGTTTCATAGTTTCTTCTTGATGCTCTCATTTTCTTCAATTCATATTTCTTATCTGAGCATCTTCTTCACTTGAAAACACTTGAATCCACTTTTCTGGGCCTAGCTAAAAGGCGTTAAAGAAAAGCACTTCTTGGGAGATAACCCATGGTTCTATTTTTTCTTTGTTTTCCTCTGTTTTATTTAAGTCAAGGGGATGTATACTTCTGTAGAAACTCCTTTGTATATTTATTTTCATGTATTACTTGTGCCAAGTAAAGTTTTTGACGAAAGTTGGAGTTGGTTTAGGGATTTCTGCTCAGGAAACAAATTGATGCTGTCCACCGTAAAAAATTGTGAAAATACAGAAAGATCAGAATGACCTGATTTTTTTGTTCTTATTCGTCAGCTAATTCCACAACTTTTTTGTTCTTTACGTTTTTTATTTGAGCAGTGTAAGTGCCCCGACAAATTTCGTCTTTATAGACTGTTCTGGTTTTGGTAGATTCTGCCATTTTTCTTGGATTTGCTCTTTTACGATGTCAAGTGGAATTCTTTGCTTCAAAAAACATTAGTGTCTGTAGCTAATGTTTAATAGTATCAATAGCACTTGTTCACATACAGAACCCACGGATTTTTTTTATTGTTGCACTAACCCTCTAATGCGAATTACTCTTTGAGTGTGGTGTGAAGGAAGTTTTCAAGGGTCAAGAGAAGAGGGTGATATATGTGATCAAGAAGAGTGCAAGGTCAAAGCTTGGGATGCCTTCGTGGTCCATCCCAGAAAATTCTAAGAAGACTCAAACATATAAGCTTGGGGATGCCCAAGGCATACCCTTCTTCATCAACCATTTATCAGGTCACTTCTAGTGAAACTATATTTTTATTCGGTCACATCATATGAAATTTACTTGGAGCATCTTGTATTTTTTGTCTAGTTTTCTTTTGTTTTCTTTTCTGCAATAATATCATTGGAACCTAGCACCCTTGTTTGGGAGAGATACACGGTCCGCTTTTTTGTTTGAATACTTGTTATGCTCGTATTCTTAGTTTTTCTTCTAGCTGTGGCAAAAATTATTGCTTAGCTCTTGTTTTCATTGCATCTCTTATTCAGAGCTGTTAGTTTTAGTATTGTTTTGTGAGTACTCTCATGCTTTCTTGCTGTATCAATTAGAGAGTTTTTGTTAAAACATATTTTGTATGGTGCTTGTTTGGAAAAGAACTGTTGCATTTGGTAGAATTATAAACGATGCAAATAGAAGCTTGTATGGACTGTCGCTAGGGTTTTTCATATCATGCTAGATGTTATTTTAATTCTAAATTCTAGTGGTTATTTAGTAGCATGATTTGTCTCAAATAGATGAGACTGTTTAATGTGTCACTGAAAGAATCATGAGTTATTCTTGTCATATTGAAGCATAAATTTGTGATGTTCTCCTTTGAATGTTTTATTTGGATGACTTGGCGCATGCTTACACCATGTTTATGACTACGAACTAGTCACTAGTAGCCTCTATTATCATTTAGTTTTTGAACTTGTGGTACCACTTATGCTTTGATTAATGATGTTTATGTCGCTATGCATGATTGTGGCCTGCTCTCTTGATTTGTCGCTCCCACACTTTTGCTAGCCTCCACCTGTACTGAGTATGAGCTATACTCGTGCAATCCAACACCCAAAAACCAAAGTATGCAAAATGTTTTTGCCATACCTACCTACATGTGGTATTTAATAGCCACTCCAAAGTAAATTTCTCATGTGTTACCTTTAAAACCTTCAAAATTACTCTTGTTTTGTGTTCCTGTTTTAGCTCATGAGGACGTAAATAGAGAATATTTAACTCACTTGTTGATTGGACTTTCACACCCTGGACTAGTGGCTTCATCGCTTATCCCATTGACAGAAGAGTTGGCAGCGGGGTGCCTAGCCCCAAATTAATACAAACAAATTCTCTTCACTATTTTTCCCTGATTTATCAGTCAAAGCATAATTGTGTAAACAAAAGAGAAAGAGGGATGACCTTCTACACCATTTGCGTCCTTCAAATGGGAGCATCTCTTGTGAAGTATAGCTGGCTTGTGACGTATTGTATTTTCTGTTTACCATTCGTTGACACAATCATACACCTCCCTAAAAATAGACACACCTCCACGGTATGTGATTGTTGGAAGGCACCCGAGGATTCAGTTAGCCATGGTTTGTGTAAGATGGATGGGTGGAGTGTCAAAAAATTTATGCCTATGTTTAATGAAATAAGATCTCTATCACATGAGTGGTCCATGCTTCCCTCTGCGAAGGGCCTTTCTTTTACTTTTATGTCGAGTCTCCATCTTCTAACTTTATGCACAGTTGAGAGAGCATAGTTGCCATTCTGAGTTTAATGTGCATTTGTCCCGGAAGCATTATTAATTTATTCATGATGTGTTATTGCTCGCTCTCAAATTATTTGTTCTAGTCTTCCTTATAAACTTTGAAGGTGCCCTGGCATTTATGTTTTCCCCCACTCTTAAGGACTAGCTAAATATCACTTTGCCATGCTTTCTCTATACTTGAAACAAACATATAACTTTCGATGTATTGTTATTCATGATCTTTTATTTGTGTTACTTATCATGATGCAAGGTGATTGCTATGTTTTATTATTCAAGTTTTATTTATCATGCTTGTGTTGAAGTTCTATGATCTCAGCTTACATATGATTTTACATTATTGATGAACAAGTTCATGTTGGTGGCATGTCACCTCACAAATTATGTGTTTTTTATCATTTACCTACTCGAGGACGAGTAGGAACTAAGCTTGGGGATCTTGATATGTCATAAACGTATCCTTAATTTCTGATGTTCCATGTTGTTTTCATGTTATTGCATACATGTTTTCTATACGATTTATATCATTTTTATCAATTTCCGATACTAACCTATTAACAAGATGCCATAGAGCCAATTCCCTGTTTTCTGTTATTTTTTGTTTCAGAAAAGTTGTTCCCGAAATATTCTTGGAATTAGAAAATTCGAAGCCCGGAAGGCTTAGAATTCACGAAGGTTCCACGGAATCCCGAAGAGATCCGGAGAGGGGCCACACCATAGGGCGGCGCGCCCCTGGCCGCGCCTAGATGTGGTATGGGGCCCCCGGGTGCCCTCTGCCATCGCTCTTTCGCCTATATAATCCCCCCGACATATCAACCCTATAAATATACCACTTTTTCCCGAGAAACACCCGAGGCCGCCGTCATCATCATCCCGAGATCGGGAGGGTTCTGGAGCTCCCCTCGGCACCCTGTCGGGAGGGAAATTCATCACTGGAGGGGTCTATACCACCATGCCCTCCTTCGAAGTGATGCGTGAGTAGTTCATCCCTAAACTACGGGTCCAGATCAGTAGCTAGATGGTTGTCTCCTCCACTTTATGCCTCATGTTTAGATCTTGTGAGCCGACTCACATGATCGAGATTATCTTTATGTAATGCTACATGTTGTGTTTGCTGGGATCCGATGAATGTTCAATGTTATGTCTGCTGGTTACCAATATGTCATGTTATCTTCATGCATATGTTATTTATGATCTTGCATGCTCTCCGCTATTAGTAGATGCTCTGGCCAAGTAGATGCTAGTAACTCCAAGAGGGAGTATTTATGCTCGATAGTGGGTTCATGCCTCCTTTGCATCTATGCTCGAGTGACGGAAACATGACGGATGGAGGATGTGATGTTGCCATTAGGGAGAAAACAACAATGCTTTTTCTAAGGATGATTTTATTGTTTACATTACACACTTTGTTTACAGCGATTATCTGTTGCTCGTAACTTAATACCCAACATTTGTTCAGGATGATATTCAGAGGGTGGATTATTAGTCATAGATGCAGTTGGATGGCGGTCTATGTATCTTGTTTTAATGCCCACATGAATCACATAGTAATTTTTATGTCTTGCATATGCACTATGGTGCACCCTTCATTTCTGTCAATTGCCCCGCTATAATTGGTTCACCAGACATGTTATTTATCTTTCACGGAGAGACACCACTAGTGAACTGTGGGCCCTGGTCCATTTACCTCATACTGATAATACACACACTGCTTCCACTGTTTTCACACTGCTGCTACTGTTTTCATACTGTTCTCGTATTGTTTTCCACACCATACGTTTAACCTCTTTGTTTCCAGCAAAACCGGTGAGATTGATAACCTCCCCTGCTTCATTGGGGAAAATTGATTTGATTATGTTGTGTAGATTACACGTTGATGCTGAACCTGTAGTGCGCCTTGCCATCTCAGCTACATCAACCTTCTGAAGTTACTTCTTCCTCCCATTGGTCGATTCAAGCTTGGTTTCTTTTCTGAGGGAAAACTTCCCGATGTACTCTTCACAACCTTACTCTTGGGGTTTACCAACGTTAGCCATCAAAAAGTTTTCTGGCGCCGTTGCCGGGGATTTTGAAGTATTAAAGAGAAAGCAACCTCCTATTAACTACACGCTACAGGGTTGCGGCCACCTCCTCCTAACTCAACTAGGACTCAATCCTCCCTAAGGAAAGTATCTCCCTCTGCCCTACTATATAAAGGACCCCAAGGATCAAGGAAACACACACAATTGGCTCTCAAACCTCTCTCTCTCCCCCCCTCCTCTATCTAACGGAAGTAGAGGGTCTAATTATAACTTATAATTAGAGCCCTCTAATTAATTAGAGCTTCTTCTAATTGGGTTTTGAGGTGTCCTCTGTCAATTGGAACTAACTTCTAATTACTCTATCTCTCTCTCTCATGTGCTGAGAAATCCGTTTTCATATACACCTGCGATGTCTAGTCTTGGAGGGCAAAGCGCTTTAGAATTGGCCTCGAAGTATGTGTGCATACTCTCATAGGGGTAACACGTGAGACTCTCACTCTGCTGGATCAAGGAGTTGGATACGGGGAGTGGGAAACATCCTCACCCACAGGCTTGTGCATGAGGATCTTCAACAGGATTCATCGACATTCTAACCAACACCTCTTCCGCGTCTATGGTGATTGGTACTTAATATTGAAACCTAGATCTAGGAATTATTATTCACGTGTATCACGATAGCTAGATCTTGGTGGTTGCGTAGTATGCATGGCAAATAAAGTTACATTCCGTAGCCCAGCAGTGATATCAGAGCGGCCTATGCGTACGTACAAGGTTTAATCTAGAGCACCAGTGAGTGCAGGAATTGCATAAGTTTGTGCAAGTATGTTAGAAAATTCTCGAACGTTAATATTATTTATGATTTCTTGCTAATAAGCTTTGTTGTTTTCTTTTTGAAGGCATATCGAAATTTTTAGAAACTCTTGGCAATCATCGGACGTTCGAGTTGCCCCTTGCATATCTCGTCTTGTCCGAAGAATTGCTTCAATAGATCTTGGTCTATTTATAGTTGGCTTCATAAACAACATTGTGGAGGGGCATGTGGATTGGATCCACACGGGGCCCATGCTTATGAATAATTTTAGATTGAGGCTCAAGAAAATTTCGTAATGTCTGTGTTTCAATCACCCCGCGGTGTCAATCTAGCGACATGAATAATCATGCCTTATGGAAGCATAGGTTACTTGTTGGTTCGTTTCGTAGATCCTACAGCCACGCTAAAAGTTGCAAAAAAAACGTTATGGATGTCTAACTTTTTTTTTGTAGGAAACATGGCGTGCTATAGTTTTAGAGTTTTGAATTCTGAGATGCTTTACATAACACTGTTGTAACTAGCAAAACATCCTAAAACCGATAATGCAGATGATGGTAAGGATAAGGATTGCACTTTTCATGAACCTCGACATGACACCACCGACGCAGGATCTGTTGGAGATGAAGGAAGATTATACTACATCACTAGTTTTACTCGTGCATGTTTTATTTGTTTTATTTTTGTCCTTTGATTGAGCAGTAGACGTGGGTGATTCCTCATTAATATATCAAGGTATATCATGATCTTCCAATTGTAGCACCATCAAACCAATTGGGGTTCGTGTTCATCACTTGTATCCAAGGGTCAACGTGTTTTTATGGTTGGGAGGCAGGCATGAGGCCGATCCATGTTTATGACTTGTATCCAAGTGTCAGCATGACATCACTTGATGCAGCGGGGTCATTTGGTTGACTTGACGCCCATGCATGATAGTCATGAGCTCAGAGCACACACGCCGAAAGGTGAAGCGGAAGTCACGGTGGTAGTTATTGGCGATTTGGCATACCCGTTGAGCTTATAATCTTGATATGTGTGAATCCTTGGTTATGAGTTGAGCGTGGATTCCGTAATACAATAGATTCTGATCGTGAGGAATATTAGATTTAATGGGAGCACATAGTTAATTATGAACATGTCTAAGTGAACTATTAAATTATTTTAGATCAATGGCTCATAATGCACCCACTATTAACCTTGGTCCACTACTTGAGAAGAAACCACTTGCTGCAAATGGAAGTAACTATGCAGATTGGGTTTGTTCCCTGAGAATTGTTCTCAGGGGTATCAAGAAATAGTATGTCCTCGATGCTCCTCTTTGGGAGAATCTCGATGACAACTCTTCTATTGTTGAAAAGGGTGCTCACACCTTGAAGAGTGATGATGCAATAGTTGTTCAATGCATCATGTTGATATGTATGGATCCTGAGTTGCAGAAACAGAAACGGTTTGACCGTACGTCCTCTTATGGCATGATCGTTGTACTCACATCCATGTACCACACACAAGTCAAGACTGAACGTTATGAGATAAGAAAGTCTTTTTGGTCATGTCACATGGAATAAGCAAGCTCAGTGAGTGAGCATGTAATCAAGATGTTTGGTTAAGGAAGTAGGCTTCAAACTTGGGGATTTCCAATCCCAGCTGAGCTAAGTACAGATTTGGTGATGGCTTCACCCCCTCATCTTACAACGTTTTCATCATTTATAACAACATGAATCGGATGAAAAAAAAAACATCAAATGAGCTCCTTGATATGTAGAAAACTGTTGAGGCTGGTGTAAGAAGGGAAAACAGCCAAGTATTGATGTTTTCTCAAACCACACCATTCAAGAAGAAAAGGAACGAAAAGGGAAAAGGCGTTAAGCCACATAATAGGCCCAAGTTTTTTGCTCTAAACAAGTCTAAATGTTTTTCCTGTAAGAAGAAGGGGCATTGGAAGAGGAGTAGTAAAATCTACGTAAAGAAAAAGGATAAATTCACCAAAGGTGATAAAGGTTTAAAATTTATACCTGAATGATATTTGTCATTCTTACTTGTATCTCTGATGTATCGATTTCTAAAAGATTTTATGCATTCTATATAGGAGCTACGGAAAGTAAGGATACATAAGAATAGAAGGTGTTGATGAGCGTAAAGATGGCGCATAAAGGATCACCCAAGGATGAAGACATCTCCACTTTTATTCGAAAGATTTATGAGCTTCGGATTAAGTTATTATAATGAGGTCGCATGTTTGGCGGCATAATACTCTTGTGGATTCATAGGAAAAATTCCCGGTTATCTTATGAAAATATTATGGATCAACATTTTCGTGGATGATCAAGTTACAAATATTTTGAATTAGTGATATATCATTTGTTCTAAAATATTTTGTGATTTGGTTGACAACACTTGAAGTGGCACTATGATTTCAAACACAACATATTCTTGATGAGGAAAGTTTGAAATATCGAGTGAAAGACTTGACGAAATTCACACTTCTTTGAAGAATGATTTCGTTAAAGTTTTTAAGCACATAGTGGAAGTCAACAAGAAAAAGATCCATTAGAATCTTGATGAAACATTCATCGATATCTAAAACTTCACAATAAATTTTAGAAATCATGTCTTAGTGATGTCTTAAAAGTTTTAAGACATTATCTGGCCAAGTGAAACTAAGTCAGCACTAAGAAAGATTCTTTTACAGAAAAGTACTTGATATGAACAATGGAATAGTATAGTAAGTTAAGTTATAATTTTAGCATAAATTATTTTGTGTACTTTGTGTCATAATTTTTAAAGATAAACTATAAAGAGACATATATTTTTTAGAATCTAAAAGTTTCTATAATATTTAACTTGATCTAAGATGAAAGAACAAAGTTATAATTTGTGGGTTATTCCAATTTCACATTGGCAATCCTTATGTTAAACCACCACATAAGTAACAAATTTTTGTTACTAGAGATATGTGATTCTTAAGAAATTTATTTCTTGTTAAACTCAGTGGGAGGACAGTGTTTCTTGAAGGGAGTATTGAATCTCCAAAAATAGTTAAAAGAGTTGTGCAAGCAGAAGAAATTCCAATTGAAAATTATTTTAGACTAATACTGAGAGCTATTGCAAAGCAAGGCATAGCAGCTTATCAAGAAAAACACATAACCAAGAAATTCACATAAAATTATCAAGGCAACTTGAATAAAGGATGAGCATGTAAATTAGTAAAGATAATAAAAAGGCTAGAATATCCAAATGATTTGGAGTCAAAGTATTTTATACCATCAAGTTTCAAGTTGAAAATTTTGAAGGACATCATGTTAGAATAAGGAGATCATAAAGCTTGTTTTGTCTTAACAGGTTTTATGACAAAATCAAGAGTTGACTACTAACGATCTACAGATTTGTAGGAAAGATTTATAGATCTGTATAATAAAGTCCAGATAAGATATTAACAAAACAATTCCTTTGAAGGAAAGATTGTCGAGTTTGTGTACAAAGTACAACTCGAGGGTTTTGTTAAAATACAATGCTAATTATGCAAGGGTCAATTTGTTTATACAATTAGAGGTCGGTTCGTATAAAAGTTTGGAGTCGCAAAATAATTTATGGAATAAAACCAGGATTGTTTTGACTTCATTAAAGAATTAGAGAAGTATTGTTTTCTTTAAAGTCAGTGGGAGCTTATTCAATGGTGTTTAAGTAATTAGATAACATTTACGAACTTGTTTGACACAAGTATGTATCAATGAAAATATTGTTTTCCTAAGATACATGTGATAGCAAAGTTATTAATTCATATAGGATTAAATCCTAGGTTTGAGTTGATATAATGCTATCAAAGACTGATGCATGAAATTTTGAATGAAAAATTGAAAATTGGGAGAACTAGGTTCTCAGAAGAAAAAAATTTGGAATTTCATGTATGAGATCCAAAGTTACAAAACGATGGTGATCATGATCAAATGATTTATGAGATTGCTCGAGAAATTCCTCAAACCATGCATTAAGTCAAACACATGTAAATAATAATTGTTGGAGAAATTGAATTTGTAAAAAATTCAATTAGACTCCTAATTATTATAAGTATTCTCCATGAAGCAGTTTTGAAGATGTTTCTTCAAAAGATGGAGAATAGGCTTGTAATGTAATAATAGCATTCTAAGAGATGACTTATGAGATAAGTACATGAAACAAGATATTACTTATGCGATAAGTGTAAACCTAGTATTAATATGTATAGTATTATGATTATATGAGTAGCGAGGGTTAATAGTGCTCAGTTAATTTTGAGTGTATGTTTGCAAGGAATAAATCAATTTGCAGTAAAGGGTATAAGTTTCAAATCTTCATCCCTCCTGAAGTTTGGTACACGATCTCGAAACCTAGATCTATGAATTATTATCCACTTGTATCTGCATAGCTAGATCTTGGTTGTTGCATAGTATGCATGAAAAAAAATTAAATCCACTTTGCGCAACCCAGCAGGTCAACCTTGATAGTATCTAAGAAGTTCTGGTAGAACTCATCCGGGAAACCATCAGGGCTAGGAGCTTTGTTGTGTTTCATTTTGAAAACCGCCTTTCTTACTTCATCCTCTGAATATATAACAGTAAATAAGTTGCTTTCCTCGTCTGAAATTTGGGGGATATTATATGTTCGGGACTCATCCAAAGAGAAGTTTCCTTCCTCAAGTGCTCAAAATAAACCTTTATAGTATTTAGTAATGTACAATTTAAGTTGCTCATGGCACTCAACCGTTCCTTCATCCTGTACTAAATACTGAATACATTTCTTCATGTCTGCCATTGGCAATACTATGGAAATATCTTGTATTCGAATCCTCTTCCAGGAAAATTTTGTTTCGGAGTGTTGATGCCATTTTAGCTCCTCCTCAGGCAAAAGTATTGCTATCATCGCATTCGTTTGGCTCTTAATCTTAACTTTCTTGCGTAGATAGCATTCGTATTTCCGCTAACGCCTCAAGAGCATCAATAATCGAGGAGAGTCCATTTTTTTCTTTTTTAAGTAAACATGTTGTATGGCGCGCCCAACTAGCAAGATGTGTGTGTAATGCACAATCTTTTTTATTCCACATCTAAATTTGAGTAACGACGACAACAGGTCTTTCCAAAATCATTTTGACTAACTCATGGAAACCCTCATGTAGCAACCATCCAAGTTCAAACTTGAAACACTGGTTACACTGTGGTCTAGGTAAACTAGTGGTAAAAAAAATGGGAACATGGTCTGACAGACTCTTGATACATTGTAGAGCCTGTACGGACACCAATGGGAACATAGATTCCCATTTAGTATCATCCATTAGTACACTGTCTGGCTTTTCGTATGTAGGCCCAGGGAGAAAAAGTTTCCCATGTGAACTTTCTCCCGATCATTGAGACCTTCCTTAAATCCAAGTTTTATGACTGTGTTGAACAAAAGAGGTCAACGATTGTCAAACGTCATTTGCTTTTCTCGAATGGAAAGCGAAACAAGTTTAAATCCTCTCCCCCCCCCCAAATGATAAAAGTGTGTGGGTTATCCTTTGCGAGATTTACCATCTCACAAAGAAAAGCAACTTTTGGCTCCTCCTAGGTAGGTCCATACATAACAACAAGATTCCAAATGAATTTATTGGCTTGATTACGAATGTGCATTTTTACATGAAAATCACCATCCATAACTACCAACACATCCATGGTATCAGTGTTGCTACCAAGTAAAATACTTATGGAGCGGCCATGGGGAGGACGTGAAAACCACTCGAAGTCTATACCGCGTGAAATGCGGTTAAATAGATCTTGTGAGAAGTCACGTTTTTTCCTCTCAAAGATAGCTAAAGATCTAAATTGCGACCCGAATATAATGAGCAACGTGCAAATATTTAGCTAAGTCACCGAGACATCTACTATTTACAAACATGCCATTAATCCGAAAAAAATTGAAGATTTGAAAAGTTTATCCCGCTTTCGAGCAACCTTGAACAAAGGAGGTAAATCACATGCAGACTGGTGGGATCCCCGTTTTTTCTCGTACCACCCGAGCCTTCTCCCCGTGCGGGGCGTTCTGGGCGGCTCCTCCTCTTTCCCGCACAGCATCCCTCCTCGTCCCCCTCCTGTGGTGACTCAACACACCACTGCATGTGTAGTGCGCAAGTCGGTGACATAATACTCACAGAAGGACTTATCCGTGAATATTACATCTCTCAGAGTGGTACAGCAGAAACACAGCGGGTCCAGGCAAAACTATAGGATACAAACTTCATTACAAAATCTTGAGAATCTCCCTGATGAATCAAGAAGATGTCCTGCAACTGAAACATCAGAAGAAGCAATTCGAAACTCCAAGCCGGAGAAGAACTCTAGCTCAGAACTAATCCACTACGGCTGATGTCAGCCCTAATCTATGGCTTGAAATAGCTAAGCCTAAGAATGGTCTCCACCTACATCTTGATAGCTTCTCCTCCACCAGCGTTGTTGACGATGATGCTTTACCGACTACGTAGTAGATCACTTCCCATAGCTTCATGAGGTAGCGATGTCTACACGATGACGACTTCCAAAGGCTTCAACTCTAAGCAGGGGTCAAACGGGAACGAATGAGTAACGAGCGTTACTCAACAAGTTCATGATATCTAGTGGGTGGTTTGATGCACTAACTACAGCTTTAGACTCGAAAGAGTCATCAGCTAATGCAAGGTTTTGTAAAACTTTCTTCAAGAGGTTGCTTTTAATTCTGAAAACTATGCCCGCAAGACCATCACAGGACTAGAACTTCATGGAGTTGCCTTTCCTGTAGCGTTCGCAGTTCCTTCTCGGAACAGGGGGTAACATGCCACATCCTTTTACACTCTGCAGAGGTGCGTTACTTTACCCATGGACGACCAAGACCATGTTGCACAACCAGGCTCGAGATCCTGTCCACGCCCACTTAGGTGTGGGGCCCGGTTGTTGGTCCAAGCCAAACCGTGCTTCTCCGCACAACGCATGCCCACCCATTTTTGCCAGCAGGTTGAACGCCTGATTCCACCCCTCACGATGGAGATCTACGCGCCTCTGGCAGACACTCATAGACCCCAGAGTCCGTGGGACGTAAGGGCTCCCATCCATGTGCATGTAGTCCCGCAAGACCTACAGCGTACGTCTCTGGCAGTCCGTTGACATGCGAACGAGAAAAGTATCACGACTGACTTACTCCCCCCATAGAAGACCCATGGTTAACGCGAATTTACGGCGCACCGAGTTCTGACGGCATTTGTGATTAGTTCCTAGGTAATACGTTCCCATGCAGATGGAACCTTCCTTTGACCTATTCATCTTACCATGGTTCCATCCGCCCACCATATAGAACACTACCACTCGGGTAGTCATTCAAGTAGTCATATTATTATAAAAATAGGATCATGCATTCTTTTGAGAGTAGGTGATAATACGATAGGGTTTTTGCAAATAGTTTGTTATGAGATACTGCAAAGGATATGAGCAAGTGATGAACTTGCCTGAGATTTAAATAACCAATAAAATCAATGCCTTCAGGGTTCAAGGGTCTCGTAGGAAATCCCGACATCTGAAAGATAGCAAAGTAGTCCCGGTAAGGACTACAGAAACACTGGCAACATGATACATGCATAATAATGAGATGCAATCGTGAAATACCCTGGAAAATACCCCAGCTTACAAGTGTAAGCCATGTTTAATGCGATAACTTATTCACACGGGTTTTAGGTGAATTGTTTCATTACTTGTGGTGATGTGGTTATTACTTTGTCTTTAGATTTACATGTGTTTCACTTTTATTTAACAAACACTTGTTATTATGTTTGAGTAGAAGTGTTATTACTTGGTGAGGTAATAAGACCATAACACATGGAAAACAATTATTGAAAAGGTAACAAACATGTTTGGTTTTATTTTAAAAAAGTGTAGAGCTGATGACAATGAGTTTAGTTGAAAACGATGAACTAATAAAACTACTCTATCATCACATAACTTGTTAATGACTAGTGATGATAGGTTTAGTAGGTACGAAAACATGGGGTTTTATTAATAATGAAAATAATGTTTGAGATAGTTGTTTATGGTTATAATGGAATATTACAGAATTCCATTATACCCCTTAAAAAAATTCTATAAGTTGAAGATAATGTTTTATGTTTAACCTATTTTAATTGGAAATTCTTTTCTCTTTAATTTGATTTATCATGCAATGCTTCTGAAAAGATTTGCACAAACTATTAATTTATTGATTTTAAATGAATTAAATGACTAGGCAAATATTGAACACATGAAAACTTAGTCAAATGGCTTTGAAAACATCATAGATGAATTGCATAAGTCATTTGGAACAATTTGGTATATAACTTGTATTTTTTTCTGATTTAATGAATTATTTATTATTTTTTAGAGTTAATGGTTATTATTATTATTACTATTATTTTTTTACTTTATTTAATTAATTAAGTACTTATTGGTTTCTCTGAAAACATAGATTATGGAATGTTTTGAAATGATTAAATGTTGAATTAAGTTTTGAGAAGATATAATTTTATTTGGTTGGTTATTCTAAATCAAGTTTTTATTATGAAATTATTATTTTAACATTATACTTTTAAGACTATAAATATTATGGTGTTATTATGCTTAATAGTTTATATACAAAAACTTGTACTGATTTGATAAGTATTTAAATTCAAATTAATTGAAATTTGTATAATTGTAGGTATTATTTTATAACTCTTTTATTAAAATTTTAGGGTAATTACCCATCTGCCCCTAGGGCTGACAGGTGGTCCCTGGGGTTAGGGTTGGACCTAACCCACTAGTCTGGTCGGGCCGGACCAGACCAGGCGCACACACACGAGCCCCCCCCCCGTCTTCATCTTCTCCTCCCTCTGCGTGAGGCGATGCAGAGGCGATTCCATCGCCTCCTCCCCTCCGGCGATTTCTCCGCCCCCCTCCGTCCATCTCCTCCACCGTGACCTAGCGCCACCGCTACTCCTCCCTGCCCTCTCCTACGCCTCCTTCTTCGATCCGATTTTCTCCCTTTGTGGCTCTCGTGGCAACCTCAAACCCTAACCCTAGGTTTCAGTCCCCGGGTGCTCCACCACCTCTCCGGTGACCTAGGTTGCTCGATGCGATTCATGGATGCTCCTCGAGGTTGATGTGTTGCTGCTGCTTGGGTGACTAGGTTTCCGGAGACGCCTCCGCCGGGACGGCCTTCTGGGCAACCGCGGCTCGCCGCCGTGCTCCCCCTCACCATCTAGATGTGGTCACCACGATGGTGACCACCTGTAATTGCCTCTCTCCTCTCTCTCTGCCCTCTCACCTCTCTCTCTCTCGGTTTCCTACCTCCCCTTGCTCTGGAGCCTAGCCATCGAGCTAGCTCATACCGTGCTTCCCTGTGATGCTCTCAGTGAACTGGTGATTGATGGTTAGCATTGGATTTTACCATATGATTTATTTGATGTATGAAACATGGAAATCATGCCATGATCTGTGATGAATGAGGAATTTTTATTGTGCACCTAAATTAACTCTCTGTGGCTATGCACTGTGAGATGTTACTGGTTATGGAGCTGGTACTGTTAATGGGAAATCGTTTTGGGATTTACTCCCAATGTTATTTCTGTATACTGATACCCTATGGTTATTTCCTGTAACAAACCCTGTTGGTTGGCTATCTGATAAGCTCCTGGTAGCAAACATATGTTATCCTACGTTCTATGGGTGTGCTATGCTATTTGATAGGTGTTACTCTGAATAATTATTCAGAGAATATGCCATCAATCCTCGTTTCCAAGTTACTGTTTTTATGTCATGATTCCTTGGTTCTGGGGTATCAGATCCTTGGATCTGGTGCCCAGCAACCATGTGTGTGTGTGTGGCATAATCCAGTGCACCTGGCTATTGATTTGACTCTAAATCCCTTTGCTAAAAACCTTTATATCTTGATTCTTTGTATCAGATGATAAGAACAGATACTTGCACTAGTTTTCTTTGCCCCAAGCCAATGATGCATAGTCTGGGGCCTTTACTAAATAAGAACAGATACTGGACATAATAAATCTATCCCAATGATGAGATTAGCATAGCATTTCTATGCCTATCTGAGGGTACTAGCATCCCCAACCCATCTTGTGTGCAACTTAGCCAGAAAATGGCTTAGAGGGTACTCAGGATATTCACCTTGTGTGTTGATCAAAATGGTTGGTGGATTTTGGTGCTTGTGGATTGCTTGCTTTTCTCCTTGTGCTCCCTGGTACCTTGGCCTTGATTGCTTGATTGCAGGTTTGCAATCACTTGCTCCAGTATCCAATGGAGTGATTGATTGGGTGGTGTTCTTTCTTGTTCTTTTGTGCTTGAGCAGGGGAATATGAGGTGTGTGTTTTCCCCATACGACTGTTGGGGATTTTATACTCCGGATTCAGTTTTGACAGCACAAAAGGTGGTGCCTGAGTGTGATGTGTGCTTGTGTATGACTGTGCTGCTTGCTAACTCGTGAGTGTGTTGTGTGCCTGCCTGCCTGGAGGAGAGATATTTTCACGGGCACACGGTTGATCTTATCCTTGTCTGATGATAGGCACTCAGCTGGTCTTATCCTTGCCTGGTAATATATTTTTGTGATGCCAGTTGTATTTCTATGCCTATGCCTGTGATGCTGGTCTGAGGCTAATTAACAGAACAGATACTGCCTATTTGGCTTAAACCCTGTGATGATTAATCAGTGCATCTCACTGACAACCTGAGGGTACTAATTCCGTCTAACCAATCTGTTTTGGCTTAGTGTTTTTGTTTGCAGGTGTTGAGGAATTTGGATGCAATGGAGTAGTTAGGTTTAGTTCTAGGTTTAATCATTGTATTAGCTTAATGGTTTAACTCTTGTAATTTATCTATCTTTTGATCCCATTCTAATTTGTAATAACTTTGTATTATGGTTATATTATTAATAAAGTTAATTGTTTTCTTTTTCTTAATCACAATGAAATTTGAAATGTCCAATATTTGTTATTTCTTAATTGGTTCCATTTGATTATGGTAATTGTATTTTCTTGATTATTCAATTTGAATTTCGAATTCAAATTCAAACTCAAATTTCAAATTCAAACATCCCTAAGTTTAAATAATTTAAATTTGATCCCCTCAACTCCAATATAGTCTAGAGGTCATGTCAAATTTCCACCTTGTTCCAGTATCGATCTCTCTCTCTCTCTGAATTAGAATATCGATGGAACCTCGATCACTCCAGGGTCTAGTACTTGCGAATAAGTCTCCAGTTGCCACTAATCTTCTATTATCACCTTGTGTCACTTGCAAGTAATATCTGCTCTGGGATTCCATACTCAGCTATCTCACCCTTGTGGTGAAAACAACCAGTTGTTCCAAGCGAATATTTTACTTAGATGATTATAAAAATATGGGAGATTGTTTTATGACATCAATTAGCCTTAAGCATATAAAAAGAATCTGTTGACAAGTTTGCAAGGCTTGTCCCCAAATTACTTTTCATATTCAAGAGACCGAGATGTACTAGGTTATTCAACCTTCTGTTTGTTTGTGTATGACACTCAATTGTTTGAGTATACAGAAGTGTTTTGTTAACAAGGTATACTGCTTGTTACCAAACTACTTCTCTATAACACTAACATTGGAATATCACACTATTTCAAGAGGAGTTAATAATATCAGATCATGATAGAAGAGTTCCCAAGTACTCTTATAGTAGATTGGAGTAGCACTTCTAAAACACTCTAAATAATCTTCTTGAAGATCCTCCTATGGTAGTTCCTCCTTTCTTGTGAGTTGCTTCTCTTGCAGATTGATTTAGAGAAGATTGGGAACAAGATAGAATAGTCCTGACAACATAACAAGATCTAGATTAAGAATTAGTTCATGATTAAAGAATATAATATCCCTACTGATGTGATGGTTCAATTGTGCCTTACTATCTTGTGGAAATGTGATCACCAGCTATGTGGTTTGGATACTCACCCCTCTTTGAGTTCTAGAAACCTAGGAAATTATCCCAAGTCACTTATAGACTTGAGGTTAAGCTTGTTGAGAGTTTGTGTTGGTCACAACCAATTATGGTTTGTATAATCAGATGATTTGGTTTGTAGAGATACTTTGTTATAAAGATCACTCCAAATGTACTCTTGACCAGATGATCTGAACCTTTTTCATCATGTCAAGTGAAACATTGGTCACTTTGCTTTGTTTAAACTTTCGCGCCAAAATTTCCCGTGTTTTTAGATGCATGCTTTGCAAATGCACATATTATATTTAGATCCTTATACCTTCCCAACCCTGGGATGTTACACCTCCCCTCTCGCCGCCACCGCTAGCAGGCGCCGCCGGGCGTTGCCCCCGCGGGGTCGTTGCGGGGCCGGCGTCGGCGGGGCCTCTTAACCTCTTCCTAGACGTCCGACGCGGGTGGGTGGTCCTACGACGGTGCTCTTCGGTCTGCAACGCTCCGGCTTTGTCCTGGATGGTGGCGGGGAGGTGGTGCGACTGGTTGGTGGCATCGGGGACCCGACGTAAAGCTCGGCCGACGCCGCACTCCAGGCCTAGATCCGGGCCCTTTGGGCCCAACCTGGGTCAAAGAGGGCCGGTGCGGGCTCCGATGGGTACCTACGGAGGTGATGAGAAGGTGCTCGATGTTGGGAATGGCGGTTTCAGCGCCGTGTCTGCTGCAGCGCAGCGGCGGGAACTTTACGGGTCTAGCGGACTGGTGTGTTCCTGATGCCGTGTCCGGTTGGCTACTACCAACGGCGGTGGAGGTTGTTCCCTCCCACGTGGTTGTCGTGCTGTCGTCCCTCATCCTCGAGTGTTCCTTCTCGGTCCGACCGGCCTCGCAACGCTTGCCATGGTGAGACGGCGATGATGGCTCCAAGTCTAGGTGTGCGTGGATGGGTGGTGAGCTTGGTGGTGCCGACGCTGTGTGTGGGGTTGTGGGGTGTTGGGGTCGGGGGGAAATCTCTGTTGGTGGTTGTCGGCACCGGCGTGGCGACGCCTGCGAGCGTCGCCGTCCTTCTTGAAGGGTGTCAGGAGTACCCTTCCCCCGCTCCCTCCGTGTACCGGGAGAAATCCTAGGTTCTATCCGGGTAGCAGCCTCATCGTCGTCGTTTTCCTTCTTGAAGGTGTTACTTGGTGCACTACATGTCGGAAGCAGAGGAGTTGGCGGGCTAACTTTGGTGGGCGCAACGGATGAGGGTCATCATCATTTTTTTTGTTGATCTAGGGTTGTTGGCATTTGTTCTTCTTTTGTTTTGTTTTCTTTTTGGGCTTGAGCGTTGATCTTACCAGTTGTTCGGTGTGATTGCTATATTAATATAGCGGGGCGCAAGCCTATTTCGTCAGATCACACACAGACTTCCTTTCTTTCTCTGAAACCGGTCGAAATATTACTCCCTCCGTTCTAAAATACTCACTCCGTCCCAAATTAATCGTCACAAAGTTTGACAAAAGTAGACGTATCTAACACTAAATTATGTCTAGATACATTCACTTTTATCAAACTTTGCGACAGTTAATTTGATTTAAGACGGAGGGAGCAAATGATTTCTATTTTTCCATATATGCATGTATGTACTGATTATTACTGTGCACCGAAAATGTGGACAACGGTCAGTCCATCCCCAGATCGAAGACGCCTTGAGTATGCCCCTGCCTGCTTAGCTACAAAACGATCCCCGTCCGCCGTACACCCACACCAGTGGAATGCTCAAGTGGCCGGCGTGTGAATGCAACAAACAAGCTTAACACAGTCTCAGTCCCGCCATGATGACTCTTCCAACGAACAACTAATTCCGGCAATGCACCTCAGGCTTTAGTCACTCGCTTACTCACTTATGTACTCCCTCCGTTCCAAATTAGATGACTCCCATATAGATGTATCTAGACATATTTTAGTACTAGATACATCTATTTGAGAGTCATCTAATATGGAATGGAGTGAGTAGCTCTAACTCATTCCCCTCAAAAAGAAAAATGTAGCTCTAGCTCATCAACTCAGGTCAACTCCAAGTGGCCAGTTTGACATAAGCACATACGTATACGAGTACTACATAGCCAGAGGCCACAACGTTATCTTAAGTTTCATGTTCCTTCGATTCTCCTCGTCATGTTCCTTCCTCTCAACGAAGAGAGATTCACCGATCACTCAGAATACCTAGTCCTAAAATACTGATTACCTAAAAAAAAGGGATAATCACAAACCCTGAGCAATGAACGCTGCCCGTTGTGTGCACTGTTCGTGGGCAGTTGTTTATCCATCTTAATCGTGCGGGCTCATGGCTGCCATTTCCTTCTCCGTCTGTTGGCGTGTGTTGACGTTGGATATGTCCGGGTACGTACGTAACCATTGGCATGTTGGAATATATGTCGAATATGTGTACGAGTAGGGCTACGCTAGGACTTGTAATTAAACGGAAGGTTAGGTGTTTGAGTCGGACACGTGTAACCTGGCCTAATATATAAAGGTACCGGGAGTAGCCCAAAGAGACACGACGAAAGCTGGTAGGCTAGACACAAGATCACGAGGGGACGGTCCGGCGCCCGTGGTAGGGGCGGCCGGACCGGCGTGGCGTTGAGATCTGGTGCGTCTGTTGCCTCGGCGGGTTTGTCGTCGATGGCGACTTGATAGCAGCAGGCGCGCAAGGGGAGCCGGCGGCTTGTGCCGGCGACCAAGGCGGCCGGTGCAGCGGTATCAATGGGGAGGAGCGCCCGTAGTCATGCCCCGCAGATGTAGGCGAGTTCGCCGAACTGCGTTAACAAATCTCATGTCGTCATCGTGCTGCGATTGCTTTGTCCTCGGTAGATCTACAAGTGCGCCTACGATTTGTAACATGGCATAGGCATAGCGCCGGTGTACCCGGACGGGAACGGGGCCAGTACGTCGGGCGGACCACCTCGACGGGAACAGGGGCAAGCGCCAAATACTACTGTAGATGGATGTGTGTGTGCTTAGTTTACGTGTTTAAATAATGGTAATAATTGTGGCGTCTCTGTATGCCTCATTTTCACTTGACGATTGGGGTTGACCTGTTAATTGTTTACGGAGTATTTGTCTGGGTCAGGCTAAACAATTCTAGGGGCGAACGCGTTAATCTACGTACTCCTACTCCGGTTAATAGCTCTAAATTGATTGTGACTTCTGTAGCTGTCAGGTTAACCGGCAGAGCAGGGAAGGCTGACCTCACATTCAAACACCCTCGGCCAACCTAGTTATCTGTAAATATTATGTTCACGGCGACCATATGACATACTCCCTCCGTCCAAGAATAGATGACTTCCATTTGTCTAGAAGTAGATGTATTAATGTCTAAATACTCCACTTCTAGACAAAATATCTAAATACATCCAGTTTTAGACAAATGGAAGTCATCTATTGGGAGTGCGTGGATGCCAAGCTACCCAGCTGACGTAAACCAATGAGGTAACCGGCCGGGCGATTTAGCCGTGTCTTAATGAAATGGAATACGGGGTGTTCCATGTTAAATACGGAGTAAAAAAATGTTCAGCGTCCGTGCATGAATTTATGTCCTCTTCTCTAATGCGATGTGGTGGCAACAGTTATCAATTTGACTTCACATACGTACACTGTTAACAGCAACGTCAGAGTTACAGGCATAATCAAACATGAGGCCGTGCAAGCGTGTTCATCAGTGGTGGCAGAACTACAGATGCATGTACAGCTATACAACTAGGTACGCAACAACAACAAAGAAAAAGGTCAGCACGAAAAACTTCACGCTTTACGCGCCGAGTTCGTCGTGATGAGAACTCCGATCCTGCATTTTCTCACTTCAGGATCTTCGACTCGATGTCCTCCAGGCTCAGCCCCTTGGTCTCCGGAACGTTGAGGATGACAAACACGAGGGCGAGCACCGATATGACCGCAAACAGAAGGAAGATGTTGGCTGGTCCAAGGAACCCCTAAAATAAACATAAAAAGAGCGGTTTATTTCATCGGCGCAAGTGCTCGGTCCGTCCGCGTATTCTGTCAGCTTCACATTTTTCTCTGCTTTGGTAGGTTGCGCTATATACTACAGGGTCGAGACTAGCACGGGAACATGGTAGATGTATAAATGGTTGTTCAGCAATTGATGAAAAATTTACAGTCGAGAAAACAGTTTGTGTAGACTTTACCTGCAAGGGTGAGAAGGCAAATGTCACCAACGCGTTCGAGCCGAAGTTTGTAAGCACCGCGAGGCTGATCCCACGCCCCCTTGTTCGGAGCGGGAAGATCTCGGAGACCATCAGCCAACTTATCGGACCGAAAGACACCTGAAACGCAGCAAAAAAAACTCAGTGTCGGTGTACTACCAGTCAGCACTCACAGAACCCCTCATCCGTACACAAGCAAAGCACCAACCTGGTAAGAGCCAACGTATAGAAGCAAAGCACCAACAGCGACGTAAGGGAAGCCGCTCAGGATCTTGTAGTATGCTGCTAGTAGCAACAGTGCGATGGTCTGCATTTCCAGGTTGAAGAAGAAAACATAAGGATTGCTCATTCAGAACCTAATAATGTTTGTTTCCTAGACAAAGAACGCAATTAAAACCTAATAGTAAGGTATCATGTACTCCCTCTCCATATTTAGTTTGCCAAAATGTCTTACAGTATGGAACAGAGGAAGTACAACTAGTACTTAGATGTCTGACAAAACTTACCGAAGATGCAAAGATTTTAAGCATCTAATCATACTATTGTTTAGTATATATGCAGAGTAGGATTATCCATTCAAAATAGGTGGTGAAAAGTGAGGATCGCGCTTTCCATTGCAAACAGCTTAAATAAGTACTCCCTCCGTATCAAAATGTAAGATGTTTTACCATTTCTTAGACAAAACGAATCTAGACATGTTTTAATGTAAGATGCATATGAATCTATACACTAAAGCATGTCTAGAAAATGCTAAAACATCTTATATCGTGATACGGAGGGAGTAGTTGAAAAGAGCGAAGTTACTCACAATTCCACTAACACCTCCTATCAATAATGGCCGTCTTCCAAGATCGTCGACTTTAAACACCGCAAAACCTGTCATTACAAACTGCCAAAAGGATACGACTATTACATTTTATGCTCTACGGGGTACAGTAATGATCTACTAGCTCCATAGTATTACCTTGAACAGCCCAATCAAAATTGACACTTTTGCAGCATCGGATGCAGCTGAAAACCCAGCAGTCTACAGAAGGCAGACAAAGACAACAAATTATATTGTATGCATCAAAGCAATATGACAAGCTATAATGCCCCTACTTCAAACGAACCAATTGAACAGCTCGGAGCAAAAATGAGGTACCTGAAGAATGGAGGTTGCATAGTATAGAACACTTGGCTGTCCTGTTATCTGTCAAGTAAAAGTTTAAGCACTTCTGCTTACTTGATTGATATCATCAATAAGTTGAGACCATATATTAATCAATATTATGAATTAAGTAGGCCCAAAGTAGGTTGCAATGAATACACGAACAATTCTAGTAGAAATCTTCGTCATGAGTTCAACCTCTCAAGCCAAAAAAAAAAAACTTAATTCAGATTAGAGGTACATGCAAAGGACCTTTGACTAACTTAAAGGGGTAGATAATTTCAAATTTAAATGGATGATGGAAGGGTAGTCATATATTAAATTCAGTTCAGCTGCTTATTAGTCGGGTTGAAAGGACAAATACCTGTTGGAAGAGAACCAGTCCTCCTCCAATAGTGAAGGCCTTCAAGCTTGCTCCCTCAAATACCTGGAAAATGCTTCCTTCGGATTCCTGATCTGCATAAGCAGCCCTAATTGAGGATAGATTACTTTCAACCTCATCTGTCAAAACCTTGTCACTTGCTGAACGGCCCTTCAGTCTTCTCAGGGCTTGTATTGCTTTCTTTTTGTTATCTTCCACAGGGCTTTTTCCTTGCACTGCCCTTAGAAGTAGCCATCTAGGTGAAGGTGGTAAAGTCCACATACCAACAGCCATTACAGCTGCCAGCGGAGCACTAAAACCAAACATGTACCTCCATCCTCCTACAACATCAATTTCAAGGCTCCCTACGAGGTACCCAAACTGTAAAATGTGATATTAATAAAAAGGACAGTCAGGCATCGGATTGTGTACTGAGGTTCAAGTTATAACATCTGCAAGAGAACATAGTTTTAAGGCAATATTGGAGGAGACGTTACCAGTATTCCTAATACAATAAACAGCTCCTTCAAGGATATCAATGTTCCACGTATTTGTGGAGGACATGTCTCTGCAATATAAAGAGGAGCACCATGCATTGCCTGGCACAGAGCACCATGGTGTTTCAGTGGCATGATTTATAAAGAGAGCAGGATTGCTATATATTATCTCTTTCAGGCTCTGGTTGAACGTGAATATCTACTTACTGGTACCCACAAGTTCAACTGCACATAATCATTTGAACAGAATAGTTGTGCTTGCAGCTACTCACCAAGCCAATACCAACGCCGTAAAGAAGACGACCTATGATCAGGACTGCAAAATTAGGAGCTAATCCAGTGACTAAAGCACCAGAAATATATAATCCAGCTGCTGTGATCAATTCTATTCTTCTTCCTGCACCAAGATGTTAGTAGCAGTTATTTCGTTTCATCTTCAATTTCACATAGCAAGAGAAAAATGAAGCTCACTATCTTTTCAAAGCACCTAGAAAATCTGCAATGCGGTATGCGAGGATGGATCCACCAAGGGCACCATAAAGTGAACCACTCGCCTAAATAACATGACAATAAAGCTTATTAAGCACAATAGTGTTCTTGATTAGGAAGGTGAACGGAAAAGCTTATAAATAACAGGAATCGTCCAAAAGGATTACCACAAGCCCTAGCTGCACAGAAGAGAGGCCGAACCAAGAGGTGCCACTGAGAGTAGCAGACTGCAGAATGAGGGAGCAACCGTGTGAGGGTGAGCGTCAGTTACAGCAAATAGTGGAACTACCAGACTGGAACTTACTTGCACAGATATGGTCGCCCCTGAAGTTGCCCCAATGTCATATCCGAAAAGGAGACCACCCAATGCAGGGAACACAAACCTAGGTTCCGAACATTATCCCATCAGTACTGGAAGCTCAACATATCCCTCTACATATTTATTCTCCAATTCATAAACCAAACAGAATTTGCTATCACAAGTAACACTGGAGAAAAACCCAAATGCAACTTCGTCTGCAGCCAAAATAGCATGCACATCAAGCCATTTTTATGACTGCTTCGAGCACAAGGATCATGGTTTAACATGAAAAAAAATCCTCGCATCATGCTAAATCAACGTGGTGATGTTAAATCAGATTGCACATTTCTTACAATGCTAATTCCTAAGCTATGCTACAGGACCTGATTCAACATGTTTATCCTCCTCAACAATCATCATGCATTGAAGTAGTAGACCTAATTGTCCCCCAAATTAGTGATTCACGCGATCTGGAAGGTGGAATCGAGCTAGAAATGCAATTTATTCCCAAATTCCACAAAGTGTGGGGCAAGGAATGGCTTTACGGTAGGATGATGGCTGCCAGCGAGTAGTCCGCCTCGGCGGCGGCGGCGCCATCTCCGGCGCCCGTTGAAGCCTCCTCGGCGCCCTGCGCGTGCGTCCGCACCTGCACATCATCAGCCCCCATCTCGTCAGAACCGCCGGGCACCCAGATGCTGCCCCAGAATAGAAGGCACGCATGGATTTGCTATATTTGGGACGGCGAGGACTGGGGCTGTGCGCCCTACTCGGAGCCGGCGGTGAGTGGCGTTGGCGGCGGCCGCCGCGTGGAGGAGCGGCTCGGCGTCCCGCGACGACAAGTGGAAGGAGTCCATCCCCGCAGTGGCGCGGCCGAGAGGGTGAGAGCGACGGATGCGGCGAGGTGGGCAGCGGCGGACGGAGTAGGAGATAGAGGCGCACGATGCGGCGGCGCGAACGGCGGTTGCGCCTGTAGCGAGTGGCGCGGGCAAGCCGAGGATGGTAGCCATGGCCATGATTTTCAGTTAAGCTTGGCCGCGGCGGGTTTGCATTCCGTATTATTAAATGTCAATTTTTTTACTGCTTTGCACTCGGTTCAAATTGCAAGAGACTTTAATTTTTACTTTCTACTCCCTCCGTATCACAGTATAAGATGTTTATCACAATATAAGATGTTTTAGCATTTTCTAGACAAAAGGTAGCATTTTCTAGACAAAAGTATCTTCCCTCCGTATCACAATCTCACACTAAAAACATGCCAAGATTCGTTTTGTCTAAGAAATAATAAAACATCTTACATAGTTTTCTTACAAATAAATTTATAGTATGAGCAAGGGACCAAGATTTAATTTTCAAGAATTGGCAGGGGCCGCGCGGACGCGTACCCCCTCTACCACAAATTATGACGTCCACTCTCCCACTTGGGGAGATGGTAAGCCAGCGCACCGCACAGAGTGCAATGTGGGCCACTAGCCTAGGCCACGAGGCTTCTTGATCCGCCGTCGACCCCGTCCAGGTAAGTATGGAGCAAGGGAGCACCCCGCCCTCATCTTATAGCTGGCTCTCCCGCTCGACACTCCCCGGCTGGGCGAGGTGGGACTAAACCGAAGCGCAGCAGCCGAGTGCCGCGTGCGGAACGAAGAGCACGCACCGTTCTCGTAGTTTAGATGGGCCTGCCTGCGTTTGTACCATCTGGCCCTCCAAAAACTACTACCGAGAAATATGCATGGGCCTTGAGAGCTGTGGCTGCTGTGCGAATCTTATTGAACTTTTTTTTCTCTTCCCGTCATCTCACACACTAGTGGCGATCTATTCTACTCCAAAAAAAAAAAAACATGGCCAAGCGCAGCAATCTAAGAGTAGTTCAAACACAAATCGGTAAATTTGGTCTATCTCCAGAGTAAACATGGCCAAGCTGCATGTGAGTGTGGGAAATGGTGCACACTTTTAGCAGCAATTTGCAGTTGGACGGAGGGTAAAAAGAAAATGGAGGGAAATCAAGTATTTTACAACGGAGGGAGTAGATGACTACAAAATTTCTATCTACATATTGTTATATATCAATGATCATTCATACTTAGACAAATGAAAATCAAGTATTTTGAAACGGAGAGAGTAGATGACTACAAAATGTCTATATGCAGACTGTTATATATGCGTGATCATGTAAACCATAACACTTTCAGCACTAGTCAGATGCAAGCTCACCAACAAGGTCCTCAAGTATGTTGTCCCGATAATTGACGCTGGCATCGAACGCTTCAACTCGATGTGCCTCCCACCTGGTGCAGCACTTTATCGGCGTCCCGGTTCGAAGGAACCTCACGGGTGTCCATCCAGCTGGCAGACGGTCTCTTCTGCTGCCTCCACTGGTTTAACATTTGATGTTGATCTTGCAGCTGATCTCTGATTCTAAACATCCTTGCAGTACTTCCATATAATGAAATACTCACTATGTATCAAAATCACTCTGTATCAAAATATAAGATGTTTTAGAGATAAAATATATCTATACATGTTTTAGTGTGTAGATTCATGTGCATCTTACAGTAAAACATGTCTAGGTACATGTTATCTAGCAAACTGTAAAAATATGTGGCAAAAGGGACCCAAGAGATTGATAATATAAATGCCCACATATTCAAACATTTTTATAGGGAAAATGTTTAGACAATGCCCGATTTTGTTGTCGGTGTCACTATGATAATATGCTTTTTCGTCTCGCAATCAAATTTAAAGTAAGATTTTTTATATAAAAATGGAACACAAAAGTTGTTGCGGTTTAAAGCATAATCATGTCAACTAAGTTCCACTTTCTTTTGAAATTATAGATATCAATTTTGCAATTGTGAGAAATCATATACTCCTTCCGTCCACTTTTATAAGACACACACTACATACCATTTCAATTGTCCACATATATTCTAAAACGAGTAAATCTAGATTTATTTTGTATATAGATTCACTCATTTTACTATGTATATGGCCCAAATTGAAATATTAAGTAGTGTGCCTTACAAAAGTGGACGGAAGGAGTAGTAGGTGATTAAGGGCGTGTTCGGAAGCCCTCCAGCTTCCAGCTTCCCGAAAATCCACGGCAGAGCAACGCCGAACACCACAACTCCACGAAGCTGGATCCGCGAAGCCAGCCCAAATTGATGTACAAACATCGGAGCAGCGAAATTGCAGATCCTTGGAGCAGCAAATGGCGGAGCAGCAATATATTACAGATTTATGCCACCGCCTAGTCAAAAAAAACGGTTCAATCCAATCTCATGTTCCTTGTCCTCCCGAGTCCAGAGCTAGCCCCCAGGCCTTGATCCAATCTCGCTCCCATCCCTTTCTCTGCTCGCTCGCCGCCGCCCACGCGTGGGCGCGGCATGAATCGCCGCTCGCATTTCTTCGGCCACCACTCACCTTCTCCGGCCGCCTCCCGTCCTCGGACATTGCAGTCGCAATACAACGTCCATGTACGCACGACCGACTTACCTCCGTTAAGCTGCATCACCGCCGAGCTCCATTCGACGCTCTGCAGCGGCAGCCCGCTTCCCTTTGTCGAGCAGCAGCGGCTACAGATTGAGGAGCTCCTCCGGTCCGTTCGCCGCCTGCAGATTGAGGAGTTCCTCCGGTCCGGTACCTTTCCCCAAGCTCCGATCGAGCAAATTGTTCGTTCATTTTTTTGTGGACCTGTGCCGACCATGTTCTGCTCCGCACGAGACGCAGGAATCAATGGAATGGAGCCGGATCGAAGGATTTGGTCGGAGCGGACCACTTCCGAACACGCCCTAAACGAAGAATTGGCAAATTGAATGCACTACAAATGCACGGAATTCAGATAATAAAGCAGAATTTCATTTCAATCCTTAGTTGGGAAATGATGGACCTAATGGCTAATTCCTAATAGAACAATATACTTTCTTTCAAACCGATCATCCATCAGATTATTAAATGGGCCCTACCACCTTAGAACATGCTTTAGAACGTCCATAGTTCTGTACAATTGGGACTCTACTCGTGGAAAACGGGCAGAAACTCCAATACAGGATTACTTACTTTTTTTGAGAAGACGCAAAAGATTTGCATTTTATTGCATGATAGAAAGAGTTTAGTGCAACCCTGAAGAGGCCACCCTCGGTTATAACTCAACACTCTACGACTAAGCCGGAGGTAGAATCGTAGTCAGTCCTAATGTTCTGGCTCCTTCCCACACTCTAGCTTCTTCCTTGATCGTGTCCAACAAGCCCCTGAGGGGGGCGCGCCATCGAAAATGACCGTGTTGCGTCTATTCCAAAGCCACCACGTCGTGAGCATGATGACCAAAGAAATGCCTTACTTACCCACGGAGGGGATGCTAGGACAACCCTTTGCCATAAAACCTCAAAGCGGACGTCCATAGGCGGGATACCCACCGTGGAACGCACCCAGGATAATACCTCGTCTAGGTAATCTGGGAGTAACGACAACCAACGAGGATGTGTTCCATTGTCCCCGGCACCTGGTCGCAGAGAACACATGATGAATGGTGCTGCATCCCATGACGGGCTGGTCTATCCGCCGTCCAGCAGCGATCCTGGCAGGCAAGCCAGAACAAGAACTTGACTCTCGGGGGGATGCTGACTCGACCGACCCCAGGAACATCGCTCGATAGCAAGAGCCAGCCGTATAAAATCCATTCGTTGTCCCTCGCTAGAGAAATCTATTCGGGTGGGGCCAAGTTGCACCCCACGGACCCGCCTCCCCACCTGGATGTACTGCCAAAGTGCAAGGTTACTAAACGCTCCTCGCATATCAAAGATCCAGCGTCTATCCACTAGAGCTTCCTGACCCATCCGTCGCTTCCGAACGCGCCCCGAGACGAGCTTCAATAGTTCGGGCGCGATCTCGGATATGGATCTCCCATCCAACCACCTATCCACTTAGAAGAGAGGGTATGTTTGATGCATGTAAAATGCATAGATGAATTTTCCATATTTTCACATGGTTTTCTATTACATATTGCATCATATAAGGGTATAATTCATTGTTTTATAGTATTTTGGGGTTAAATTACAAAGTCCCCCAACTTTTATGGAATTAACCCTGCCTGTCAGAAACCCCGTTTTCTATATTTTTGACGTTTCAGGGGGCAAACCTCCACGAAATCACCTGAAAATCTACGGGGGTCATTTTCTTGTAGGAGAAGACTTGCGGGCGAAGGATCCACGAGAATTGGGCAAGGAGGCCCAAAAGAGGACCCTCCACGCGGCCAGATTCCTTGGCCGCGTGAGAGGCCCCCTTTTGGCCCCTGTGGCCCCAATTCCTTCCATCTTCGACTTACCGACTCCGTCTTGACCTAAAACCGACTATAAAAAGGGTCCCCTGTACCCTTACAAAGAGGAGCGCCGCCGAAACACCAAAACAGAGACCAAAAGTTCCAGATTGGAGGGGGAGAACTCCGGCGGGGCGCCGCCGGTGTGATCTCCTACCCCTCCAATGTCATCTCCATCGACATCTCCATGAAGAGGGAGTAGTCCACCCCAGGGCTATGGGTTTGTGGAAGTAGCACTTGTATCTCTCTCTCTATGTGCTTCACTAATTAGATCCGTATGAGCTGCCTCACATGATTACGGGCACTGTTGTAATTCCTATGTGGTGGATCTTTTCTATAAGTTATTGAATCTAAGATTGCAATTGTTTCTCTTGAGTTATTTGAGTAGATGTATCTTATGTACTCTGTTCTTATTTGCTAGCTTTGATCAATCTAGTTCTTGAGAGCGTGTGTGGGGTGATGGGTGCATTAGTTGGAGTAACAGGGGTGGCTAGTGCTGTGAGAGTTACAGAAGTTCAGCGATCAACTTAGGTTTTGTTAAACCTTTCTTAGTTACCTCACTAGGGATAAAAAGGAGTACCTTGTTACTGGGGATTTGAATTGACACTAATCAATCTCCATGACTAGATCTAGCAAGTTCTTACTTCAATTTCATGTCACATTGCTTAAAGCTATACTCTGGTTTTTTCTTAATTATCGAGGTGTTATGATTTATTTCGCATCTTGGTGGAGTATAAGAGGGATTAATATGACCGTAGAGATCTCTATGCTAGGACGTGATGCCCATATGAAAGTACTCAATGTTAAACATGTTATTGTAATCTCACATGTAATTCGTTATGTCCACCGTCTACCACTTTATTTGAGAGAATGCAAGTGTGAAACCATGAACCCCGGTCCTATTTTAATTATAAGAAAACACTATAGTTACTTTTCTGCAATTTACTTACTTGCACTTTACTTTACTTGCATCTCCAATTCGAATTTACATTATCTCCATCACCACTTGCATCACAAAAATACAAAAACAATCCATTGCATATTTATTTTCTCATTTGCATTTAGTAGTAGATTTAATTATTGCACATTTACTTTCAGTTTTGCATTGCAATTTAGAAGTCTCACACCTTGTGCTTGACAACCACTTGGTGAGGTTGAGGGCACAAAACTCTCTATTTGTTTGCAGGATCCTCGAGGAAGCTTGGAAGACAACTGCTGAAATACTGGCTCCCCAAGAGTTCGATATAAACCCTCGAGTCACCCTCGTGGGGAAGAAGGCTTGCCACTAGCTACACACTCTGCACTTGGAGTCTAAACCTAGTCATCAAGCGTTTTTCTGGCGCCGTTGCCGGGGAGCCATAGGTGAAGGAGTTGTACAAGGGAGCTCACAAGAAGTCTTCATCACCAACAAGGTGTGCAAACACCTAAGCTTGGGGAGGTTGCACCTACGTGAGTACCGTCATTTCTATCTCCACCTTCTTTCAAGTAGATTGTTTTGTTTCTTGTCTTGTTTTTGTTTTGTTTTTGTTCTTGTTTTTTGTTTTGTCTTGCATATTTTATTTTAGTTTTCATTTTAGTTTTGCATTTAGTTATCTAGTTTATTTTAGTATTTCGAATTTTCCTAGTTACTTTACTTTTCAGTTTTGCATAAAAAAATTAAAAACTACATAAAAACTGTTAAAATGGGTGATAGAACTAAATTAAGTGACTACACAAATACACCCAATGACCAATTCATTGCTAGGCCAATTACTACACCTGAAATACAAGCTGAAAGCTATGAAGTAAGTCCTAGTTTATTGAATTTAATTACTAGAGAGCAATTTGGTGGTAGTGCTATGGAGGATGCCTCTATGCATCTTCATGATTTCATGGAAATATGTGATATGCAAAAATTTAAAAATGTGGAAAGTAGTGTTTTAAAACTAAAATTATTTCCTTTTTCACTTAGAGGATAGGCTAAAGAATGGTTACTTTCACTACCTACAGCTAGTATAAAGTCTTGGGATGATTTAAAAGAAGATTTCATTAAGAAATATTATTCTCCCGTTAAAATTTTGCAAAATAGGAATAATATCCTCTCATTTAGGCAAAATGATAATGAACATGTAGCCATGGCATGGGATAGAATTAAATTAATGATTAGAACATGCCCATCACATGGAGTAAACGAATGGACCATACTACACTCTTTTTATAATGGTCTAAACTACATGTCTAGAAATATACTTGATTCTGCTGCTGGAGGTGCCTTTATGAGTAAAACTGTTGGAGAGGCTAAGAGCATATTAGAAAGCATATTGCAAAATTATAGTCAATGGAATACTGAAAGAGCACCCAATCTCACTAAGACAATAAACTCAACTGAAGAAACCAATGATTTGTCTTCTAAAATGGACACTATTCTTGCTTTTATTAATAAACAAAATATGGAGAATGTGCCTTTGCAGGAGCTAGTTGGTAGTAATTCTGAAAGTGTGGATGTTAATTTTGTTAGGAATTATGGTAGCAATGGTTTTGGTAATGCTTACAATTCATATAGTAAACCTCCTTATGTGCCAAATAAACCTTTTGTTCCATATCCTAATGCTAATGAATATAAGTGGAAGCCTTCTAGTGAAATTTCTGAATTCAATAAATTGCTTATGGAACAAGTTGCTAGTCACAATGCTATGATACATGAGTTAAATAAGTATATTGCATCCATTAGTAGTGATATTAAAGGATTGCAACTTCAATCTTCGAATTTAGATAAAGCATTGTCAAAATTAGCTGATAATCAAGCAACTCTATTAAGCATGTCAGCAGGAAAGCCACAAACACAACCTAGTGTAGGAATGAATTGTATTACTATTTATGCTCCTATTATTGAAAATATTGATCATATTTCTGAGAATACAAGTGAGCATGTCCCTACTAGCTTAGAAGAAACTTTGAATGAAATAGTGAAGTACCCTGAATATTTACTTCCATATATGTCTTATCTTGCTAGCAAAGATGAAATTAGTCCTCATGAATCAAGCATGCTAGCTAAATTAGAGAGTAAAGTAGAGGAAATTATGATGCTTACTGAAATTAAGGATCCATTGCTTGATTTAGAAAAAAGTATCTTGCAAGAACTTATTGCTACTCTACAAAAATTTGCTAGTGATCCCACTATAAATGTTAATCAACCTGGCTTTGGATCTTATATTGCTAATCATGTCTTGCAAGAAAAATTGCTAGGTACAAGAATGAGGCCATGATACCTCCTAAGCTTGGGGATGCATGGATCCCCAAGGTGCTAGTTTCAATTGGAAAAGAAATTCACCATGCTATGTTAGATCTAGGTTCTAGTGTATCGGTACTCTTTAAAGAATTATATGAATTGCTAGAACTAGAAAATTTAGAAAAGTGCTCAAGTGAATTTGTCCTTGCTGATAACTCTACTAAACATGCTATAGGACAAGTAAAAGATGTTATGATTGAATTGCACATGACTTTCGTACCCGTTGATTTCATTATTATGGATATGGGGGATAAATCCCCTAGTCCTATTATTTTGGGTAGACCTTTTCTTCGTACTACAGGTGCAATCATAGACTCCAAGGAAGGGAATGTCAAGTTTCAGTTCCCTCACAAGAAAAGCATGGAGCACTTCCCAAGGAAGAGGGGCACGCTGAAGAACAAGCTCCCTCATGAGCTTTATCCCTCTTGATTATCAAGTAAGTAAAGCCTAGCTATACTGCTATAAAGAAAGCGCTTTACGGGAGGCAACCCGGTTGTTTTTGTTTGGAATTTCCTAGTGTCCTCTTGCTGTCTCAAGAGATTAGTTTTTTTGTTTTAATTCTGGAGTTTTCAATAAAGAGTCAAGTCAAACCCATTTGGACTTATAAGTTGCTATCCTGGTGCATGAAATTTCTGTTTTAGCACGAGTCTGCTCACCGTATGATTTTACGTTTTTTATTGGTATGTCGGATTGAGCTAAAAAAATTGTATGTTCTGGAACTTTTCGTCCTCTGTAAGCACAAAATTGGCTTAATTTTTTGACGAGTCTATCTTATGGAAAAACATTCATTTTGTTGCTGTTGCTTTTCCGGACAGGTTCTGCCTTCTTTTGTTTTATGCACTCTTTGGGCTTGGGAATCGAATTTCCATGATTCTTTCAAGCAAGAGAGTGAACATACAACATAATGAACCTTATTTTCTATCTACTGGAGCATTTGATTTGGAATTTTGCACAGCAAGCATGTGATTTGTTTGTCCTTGCTAATCTCACCCCATAGAAAAAGAATGGGAGAAACATGTTTTGTGAAGTTTTTTTCACAGGGAATAGAGGGACTGCGCCTCAAGACATCCAAGAATGGTGAAAGCCATAAGCTTGGGGATGTGATTAACACCCCACTGGAGCTACACTCTTTCGGTTAGCACACGTCTACTTTCTGTTTTTCTAAGTAAAGCATTTGTCGTAGAGACTTGAAGCGTCTAGTCTTTGTTTTGATAAGACCACCACCATCATTTTATATGAGATTGAGCTACTGGAGTTTGGGGTTGGAATGTATTGGATGCTAGTATTATGACTTGGAATAGGGATGCCATGGTTGATTTGAAGAGCTACATATGTTTGCATGATTTATAGGCTTTTTATATGTAGAAATTTGCAATAATGTTGTCTTGAGCTATCTCTTATTCATGTCCTTGATGTTAATTGCTGTTTTATTTAGTTTGTCATGAAATGAGTAGTTCTATGGACATATGCATGCATAGTATCTGGTCAACTATCTCCCTCTTGCTAGCCCAAAAATTTAAAAATTCCAACAAGTAAAAACTTGTTTCCAACACTCCTTAGCCAAATATTTTCAGTGAGTCCACCATATCTTCCCATTAGCTTCATTGCTATTCCGAGTATGTTTACCATGTTATTGTGTTATTTATGTTCTAAATTAAGATATTCACTTTATTAATTGTCATGGGTTGAACTTGGGATAGGACTCTCACGAACTTTTGAAGGCACACTTTACATTTTATGCATCTAATAAACATGACCCAATAATGGGAGCCACAAGTTTTGCGTTTGATAAGTGTGTGGTTGGGAGCTAGCTATAAACGTGTATCACCGGAAAGCTTTCAACATGGCACAAAAAATTTACATTTGGTTGATATCATGTACTTTTGTTTTTGGACTCCTGCCATGCCGAAATGAAATAGAGGAATAGTAAGTTTTGATGAGTAAGTATCTATATGACTAGATAAACGCATTGGGCCGCTAACCCAAGCCATGCTTTATCATGGTGGAAATTTACTTACAGCTTGAGTGACTCTACAACACATCCTATAATAAAATAAGAAGCTATGCATAATAGTGAATGAAAATAAAAAGGATGATGAGTCTACTCCGTTTGTTCATCTTGTCATTGTAACATGGGCTTGTTTCCATGTCATGGGGCAAGAGGTACCTCTTTGCGGTTCTCTATGATGTCATTAATACTTATTATGATTGTACAAAGCTTATTAGGAATCTTAAGTTGAGTAATCATGGAGTAGGTTTTCACACTCACGGGGCATGAGGCTTTCAACCACCTTGTCATTCTCATTACTTCAATACTCACAATTTTAAGATGCTAGTGATAAAGGGGCAATGAGAGTCCTAGATCAATGGATACAACATTTCAATTAGTAATTTTAGTTGAATAATTTAGAGGCTAAATAAGACTTGATCATGTTTTACCTCTACTCAATTTTCTCCAAAGTGTCCACCATATTTTCTATTCTCCATTATTCTATTCTTTGACCAATATAGGATTTTATTTTTCATTTTGTGTATGCATTTGGTCCATAGTGCTTTTATTTCATTATACACTTTGTGAACTTTCATGAAGCATCTTTGCTTGCATATTTGATATTTCTTACAACATGAATTGTATATTGCTACTCATTTCTAGTATTAATCATTTGATTATATGTAGCATGAATAATCCTCCTTGATATCCCATGATTGTTTCAATATGCAAAACCCATCTTAGTTTTATCACCTTCATACTCGAGGACGAGTATGGGTTAAGCTTGAGGATGTTGATGCATAGATGAATTTTGCATATTTTCACATGGTGTTCTATTACATATTGCATCATATAAGGGTATAATTCAATGTTTTATAGTATTTTGGGGTTAAATTACAAAGTCCCCCAACTTTTATGGAATTAACCATGCCTGTCAGAAACCCTGTTTTCTATATTTTTGAGGTTTCAGGGGCAAACCTCTGCGAAATCACCTGAAAATCTGTAGGGGTCATTTTCTTGGAAGGAGAAGACTTGCGGGTGAAGGATCCACGAGAATTGGGCAAGGAGGCCCAAAAGAGGACCCTCCACGCGGCCAGATTCCTTGGCCGCGTGATAGGCCCCTGTGGCCCCAATTCCTTCCATCTTTGACTTACCGACTCCGTCTTGACGTAAAACCGACTATAAAAAGGGTCCCCCGTACTCTTACGAAGAGGAGCGCCGCCGAAACACCGAAACAGAGACCAGAAGTTCTAGATTGGAGGGGGAAAACTCCGGCGGGGCGCCGCCGGTGTGATCTCCTACCCCTCCAACGTCATCTCCATCGACATCTCCATGAAGAGGTAGTAGTCCACCCAAGGGCTATGGGTTTGTGGAAGTAGCACTTGTATCTCTCTCTCTATGTGCTTCACTAATTAGATCCGTATGAGCTGCCTCACATGATTACGAGCACTGTTGTAATTCCTATGTGGTGGATCTTTTCTATGAGTTATTGAATCTGAGATTCCAATTGTTTCTCTTGAGTTATTTGAGTAGATGTATCTTATGTACCCCGTTCTTATTTGCTAGCTTTGATCAATCTAGTTCTTGAGAGCGTGTGTGGGGTGATGGGTGCATCAGTTGGAGTAACGGGGGGTGGCTAGTGATGTGAGAGTGACAGAAGTTCAGCGATCCACTTAGGTTTTGTTAAACCTTTCTTAGTTACCTCACTATGGATAAAAAGGAGTACCTTGTTACCGGGGATTTGAATTGACACTAATCAATCTCCATGACTAGATCTAGCAAGTTCTTACTTCAATTTCATGTCACATTGCTTAAAGCTATACTCTGGTTTTTCCTTAATTATCGAGGTGTTATGATTTATTTCGCATCTTGATGGAGTATAAGAGGGATTAATATGACCGTAGAGATCTCTATGCTAGGACGTGATGCTCATATGAAAGTACTCAATGTTAAACATGTTATTGTAATCTCACATGTAATTCTTTATGTCCACCGTCTACCACTTTATTTGAGAGAATGCAAGTGTGAAACCATGAACCCCGGTCCTATTTTAATTATAAGAAAACACTCTAGTTACTTTGCTGCAATTTACTTACTTGCACTTTACTTTACTTGCATCTCCAATTCGAATTTACATTATCTCCATCACCACTTGCATCACAAAAATACAAAAACAATCCATTGGATATTTATTTTCTCATTTGCATTTAGTAGTAGATTTAATTATTGCACATTTACTTTCAATTTTGCATTGCAATTTAGAAGTCTCACACCTTGTGCTTGACAACCACTTGGTGAGGTTGAGGGCACAAAACTCTCTATTTGTTTGCAGGATCCTGGAGGAAGCTTGGAAGACAACTGCTGAAATACTGGCTCCCCAAGAGTTTGATATAAACCCTCGAGTCACCCTCGTGGGGAAGAAGGCTTGCCACTAGCTACACACTCTGCACTTGGAGTCTCAACCTAGCCATCAATGTTCCACTGCCAAGGACCATCATAATTGATGCAGCAAACACACTCCTCACATCTCTAGTGAATTTCATATACAAGTCATGCCGAGGGCGATCAGGGTCAGTGCGCATGCGCCACAACCATCGAACCTATAGGCTAGTGACAGTGCTTGGAAGATCGGGAATACCAAGACCTCCAAGCTCCAATGGGTGACATACCCTTTGCCAGCTGACGTGGTAGTGGCCACCATTTGCCTCATTCATGCCCGCACATAGGAAGCCCCGTAGGATCTTCTCCACTTGTTGTAGCGCCTTCTTGGAAATACCCAGTACGACGAGTTGGTGCAAGGAGATGGCAGCTAAGACCGATTTAAAAAGGGTGAGACGTACCGCCTTGTCCATCATCCCTGCCATCCAAGAGGGCAGACGGTCTACGATCTTATCCATGATAGCCTGGAGAGACTTAGTAGAGAGCCGACGCGTAGACAAGCGAATGCCTAGGTACTTAATCGGGAAAGGCGCCAATTGGCACTCCATCACCGATGCAGCCTCCTGGGTAGCCTCCTCCGAACACACGATGGGGTACACCTACCACTTTAAAAAGTTGGTGTGAAGTTCTCATGCATGACGGTATGAAGAGAGTAGCTCACGGACCGTGAGAAACTCCGACCTGTCCGAGTGGCAAAATAGGACGACATCGTCCGCGTAGAGCGAGACCCCATCCGCAAGGTCTCTCAGTGCTAACCTGCAAAGAATCCCCTCTATCTAGCCTTCACCGAGAGATGATTTAGGGTTTCGATCACCAGGTCAAACAACATGGGTGAGAGTGGGTCACCCTGTCGAAGCCCCTTATGGTGTCAAATGGGGGGCAAGGACCCCATTCAACATGATGCGTGTGCTAGCCGTGTACATGAGTATCGACACCCACTCCCGGAAACGCGGACCAAACCCAGCCTTACGTAGCACTTCTAGGAGAAGTGCCCACGAAACTGGGTTAAGGGCCTGAGAAATGTCCAACATTAACATCACCCGCGGCTCCTTGAGCCTGTGTAGGTAACGGGCCATCTATTGAACCATCATGAAGTTATCATGAATGCAACGTTTTTATGAACGCGCATTGGTTCTTAGCTACCAAAACACCCAATCTCGGAGCTAGCCGTGAGGCGAGCATCTTGGCAACTAGCTTGGCAAAGATGTGAATGAGGCTGATAGGCCGACAGTCCTTCAACCGAGCTGCATCTGCCTTTTTGGGTAGTAGGGTGATCAGCGCCTGATTAAGGCCCTGAAACCCACGGCCGCTGAGGGAGAACAGCTTGTCGAAGCAGGCCATGATGTCAGCTAATAACCCACAAGTGTAGGGGATCAGTTGTAGCCTTTTCGATAAGTAAGAGTGTCGAACCCAGCGAGGAGATAAAGGTAGGATTATTATTCCCACAAATTCTATCAACCATTGATACAACTCTACGCACACCGAACACTTCTATCTAGAAAATAAAACTATGGGAACAAAACGGGTATGAAAGGATAGTTTTGCAAGACAATAAAGAATAAGAAACTAAATGTTAGTTTCTCCGGCAACAAATAACACTAAAGTAACAAAAGTATGAGTGTGGAAAAGTGGTGGAATTGTTCGTGATCAAATAGTCAAATACAAGGTTGATATTCCACTTTTATGTGGGAGAGGCAAAGCTAACAAGTTCTCACTATCCAATAATTGCAAGTACTTATGATTGGAACTCTAAAAAACACCGGTAACTATTAGAAGATATATTAAGGTAAAAATACCCAACCATAGCATTAAGGTCAAATTGTCCTCTTTATCATCTATGCTTCGATCACTAGAATTGGGATCATGTTTCTGTCACTCAAGCATCCCACCCTCTAGGTTTCTCCACATACTACAAATCCTATGATGTGATCCATGCGCGCATAAACATATGATAGGCACCATAGGACCGTAACAAATTCAATATATATCTCAAACCATCCATGGAGATTTAAAAATTAATCACATGATAAAAGGGGACTAGACAAATATGTCATAGATGTAGTACATCATCTGCAAATAATTTATAACATCATATTTACATAGGGGATTACAGATGTTTGTGGAAGAGTGGACCGATGTAGCTATGGAAGAGATGATGATGGAGGTTTTGGTGAAGGCAGCATCATGGCGGAGAAGACGAAGAAGGGGCAGCACATGAGGTGCAGGGCAGCGCTGCCGGGCGTCGGCAGTGAAGAGGGCTCCTCCTGCCGGACGACCATTATTTGGGAGCGCCGCCCCTTAGCCCCCTTCCTCCATGTCTTCTTGGTGTTGTAGATGAGCCCTTCCCCATGGAGATGAGGCCATGGGGGAGGCAAAATTCGTGGCTTTTGTTGGTTGCCCCAAACTTAGGGTTTTCCTCTCCTTATATGCAATGGACAATGCTTTCCGGCCCTCCGATGGATGGCCCCTTGATCCAATGACTCTTCAGAATCTCTAAAACCTTCAATGGACCCCCTCTCAGCCCCATGAGACCCCAAAGTCGTGGTTTGGCCGAATCCATTAAATATGGTAAGAGTTGGACTCAATCCCGTCACCGATTCTCGTAATCCCGTAATCAGATATTTGGCCTCCAGTAAAACGGACCCACATGTCGCATACGAACTCCGAATTGTCTGTTCCTGGGCTTAACCGAAAGTTGTGGAAATGTCCAACAATGGTGTATGAAATTTGATATTAACTTGACGTTGTCTTCGGGGGTGAAACTGGCGATCTCTAAAAACATTTTGTGAACAGATTTCAGGAAAGCCAGAGTCCTTCCCCAACAAAGCTCCTTTTGTGTTTTCTTGTCAAAATCCAATTAATTCCTACACATCAAAGTATAAAACAAGAACCATTAATATGTTAGTCTAAATAAATGATAGAAAACATAGGGCATTGGGTAGAAAGCAAACATGGAGCATAAAAAATTATTGATACGTTTGGGACTATCAGCATCCCCAAGCTTAACTCCTGCTCGTCCTCGGGTAGGTAAGTGATAACAAGATAAGTTTTGAGGTGACATGCAGCCAACACAAACTTGATCAATCATATGTAAAAGCATTGTAAGCTAAGATCAACGTATTTTAACAAGGGCATTATAAATATTATTTGAACTAATGTAAACTTAGAAACTATGTTGCACATGAAAAGTAACACAAATAAATGACAATGAGAAATAACGCATTGAAAGTGATATGTTTCTTTCAATTATAAAGAAAAACATAATAAAGTGGTATCCATCTAGTTCTTCATGTGGTAGCAAAACATAAACGTCAGGACACCTTCAAAGTTTAAATGGTGACTAGATACAAATAATTTGAGAGCAAGCAATACCACAATCATGAAAAAATAAATAATAATTTTTGGGACTATGCATATTATATTCATAATGACAACTATGGTATCTTAAACGGTGTACAAAGTAAGAAGATGAAGACTCGGCATAAAAGTAAAAAAAAATGCTCTTCGTAGAGGGAAGCAGTGATTACTCATGTGCTAGAGTTTTTTATTTGATAAAACAGAGATATTGTAAACAATTTTAGAGAGGTGTATGTTTATTTCAACGAATGGTAATGAAAAAATTATCATAATCCATGTCAAACAAAGTGCTTAGACTTTTGAGAGCGGTTTCCGTTGTTTTATTAGTTTGGCACTTCCCCCAATTTTTTTCACAAATTAGGGCTAGCCGTGTTCACGGGTACCCACCAACTTTTATCAAAACATAGGGAAGTGACTTTTTGTTATTAATTGGCGCAAGCTCTTTGCAAATTTAGATGCGCACAAATTCCATACTCATTTGGTGAAAGAAGGAAGAAGAATTGTGCTCGACACAAACTATAATGAACTTTAAACTACTTACTCATAAGCTAAAACAATAACACAAAACATGTTATAATTTTGAAAGTTTAAAGGTAGCACACACGAAATTTACTTGGAGTGGCGGTCAAATACCACATATAGTCAGATATTGTGGACACATTTGGCATATTTTGGTTTTTGGTAGTTGGATGCACGTGTAGAGCTCATACTAAGTACAAGTGTATGCTAGCAAAAGTCCGGGAGCGACCAATTAAGAGAGCAATAACGACCATAATCATGCATAGCAACAAAATATCATTAATCGCATGATGTGATATTACAAGTTAAAAATTAAAAGATAATCAAGACTAAAGGTGACTTTGTTTATATTCATAACATGGTGTGAGCATACGTGAAGTCAATCCAGATAAAGCATTCAAAGGAGAAAAACCACAATATCATGCTTCAATATGAGAAAACAACGCATGATTAAATTCAATGTCACATTAAGCACTCTCAACTATTTGAGACTAATCATGATACATCATAAATAACTAAGCAAATAATTAAAAATAACGTCTAACATGACATGCCAAAGCCTAAGCCATAGTCAAAACAAGCTTCCTTTTGTACCGCTATAAGCATGAAACAATTTACTCTTTTCCAACACCGATTGACTTATTTGGAATAATTATCAAAGCAAATAATCATGAAAGACTAGAGAGATAATCATATATAAATAAAGCAAACCAACAATATTTGAACAAAATAAGAGTGAAAAATAAGAGCTAAACGCAATACTAGCAAAACTAAGCTCCAAGACAAAGAGGGCATCCACGGAGACCGAACTAGTACAACCGCGGCCAGCTCCAGCGCGGCCGCTCCCTCTCCGCGGAGGCCATCGACGCGGTGCTCCTCGCCGGCCGCGCGCTCTACTCCCCCCCGGTCCGCCTCCTCGCCGGCTTCTCCGCCGCGCTGCGCTTCGACTACGCCACGCTCACCCTCGCAACGCTCAAGCTCCTCGCCGGCCATGCGCTCTACTCCGCCCCGGTCCGCCTCCGTGACGTCTGCGCCGCCACCTGCGCCGCTGGACCGGCCGCCGCCGCGGTACGCTCCGTGGACGGGCGCACGGCCATCTCCGAGGCCTCCGAGGGCGTGGCAGCCATGGGCAACCCGGCGCACGGCCATCTCCTACGGGCGCTGGTGTGGTTCAAAGCCCTGAGCAGGAGGAGCAGAGGGGAACTGCGCGTCGGGCGCTTGCGCTCCGTAGCTGCCTTGAGTAGTAGTAGGAGGAGGAGGAGGAAAGCGTGTGGGCGCTTGGATGGATGGAGGAGAAGCCGCCTGCGGGAACTGCGGCTGCCCCATCGAGATCCCGGCCGGCGGCTGCTCGCCGTCCGTGTTGGCCGGGGCCGCGGCCGCGGCAGCCTGCTGCCCGCGGAGAATGAAGTAGGAGGTGATCCCGAGTGCTGTGGCGACGAGCGTGAGCACATCCGCGCCGGCAAAAATGCCATCCTTGAGAACGGAGCAGTACCCGTATGACGACGAGTCCCGCGCCACGTTCGCGTTCCGCCCGCGTCGACATGCATGTGCACGTGCACGTGGTAGTCCGTCGGGTGACTCACCATGAGAAAACGGCGCAAACTATGCGGATGATCCACTTAGACTCGGAGGTGATGGCGCGGGACTTGCAGCAGCCACATCACCCGCCGACGGTCGCGACGGTGACCTGGGCTTCTACATGGCGGTGGCGCGGCGAGGACGTCCAGCAACTCCTTTTTCATTCTCTCTACCACATAAGAAAAAATCTAATAAAAGGCTGACATCATCACATTATACATGCCTAAAAAGAAGAAATTGGGCGCACAGTATGACAAAAAACGCAACTCTGGTTATATATTTACATAATTTAAATCAACCAAATTTTTTAGAGTTCCAATAGCATATCGTATTCTTACTAAATAGAAGCAACCAAATTTACAAGGACCCAACCCAACCATAGTAATTGTAGTAGTAAAAGCAACTCTAGCAAAGCCCCTAAACGCCAAACTGAAAACCGCATTTTTAGTTCGCGTTTTTTGGACGTTTTCAGTCCAAAAATGTGCGGGGTGGACCAAAAATGGAAAACGCGGGAATGTTAAGTTAAGTTTTCTTAAGACATTCGTCAGAGTATGTCGCCGGCGATACATATGGCATCTCACCGTATCAACAATAGCCTAACCTAACCTAATCTACCACGTCCTAATCCTCAGGGTCGAGGTTGACGAACTCTCGGCACAGATGCGCTCCCATACGCCGCCAGGGCCAGCCCCTGCACGAGAAGCTTCTTGTCGAGGGCCTCCGCCTTGACACGGCTCTTTTGCTTCTTCTCCTCCTCGTGGGCGCTGGGGGCGAGCAAGATGTTGAAGACGGTGTCCTCCTCGCACTCCTCAACGAAGTCCTCCGACCCAATCGTGGGGCCGGACGCGGGGCCAGCGTGGAGCATCCCTCTTAGGCATGAGGAAGCGGTGCATAGCAGCGGAAGAGCCCGCGCCGGAGGAGGAGCCCACGCCGAAATGGCTTGCGAGGCGGCGTCGCTCCATCCGCTTGCGCTTGAGCTCCGCTAGTACGCTATAGCTAAGCGCGGCGGCGGCATCAACCTCGCGTTGGTGAACTTGCGAGCGATGTGCTTGCGAGCGGCGTTGGAGACCATGACCCTCCTATACTCCTCATCGTGGAAGAGTTGCCGCCGTAGCGCCCTGACGTGGGTACAAGGCCGCCGCGTATAGAGGAACTCGACAGGAGCCACATCATCGTCGGTGGCGGCGGGATCTGTGAGCGATATCTCGTCGGAGGGGGCGGGATGTCTCGTCGACGGCAGGATAGGTTTTTGGATTGCGGCCTGGGAGTGCGTCTTCATCAAGTACATGTAGTGGTCTGGGGTGGGGTGGGGGGGTTCTGGGGCGATTGAAAAGGGTTTTCACTCTGGGCTAGGTATACGGGCTCTGCTCTACCCCAAAAAACTGGCCAAGCCCGTACACTCCCCGGACCTTTTCAGTTCCGTCTCGTTTAGGAGCTCTGCTAGAGTTGCTCTAAGGGTAGCCGTGCTAGTTGTAGGTGTCTTCGGTTGTTTGTTACTGATTGGCTTATGTCGGGAGGGAGACGCCAGGTCTAAAGGCCAAGATTTGGTGTTACTTGATGGTACTACCTCTTGTTGTGACGCTCTTCACTAGGTGAACATGGACACCGTCTCCTTGTGAGATCCATCCTCACGTGTTCCCTAATTCTCCTACCCTTCCACTATTTATATCACCATGATGTCCATTTGCTCATTCTTCTCTGCTCCTACCGAACGTATCTATAATTTTTGATACTCCATGATATGTTTTCTACATGTTTCTCATGTTTACACATGCTTTCCTTCGTTTTCAGGGACTAACCTATTAACAAGATGCCTAGAAAAGTTCTTAAAGAGTATTCTTGGAATGGGCTGAAATATTACTGAGATTCTTTTTCACTGGAACGCCGATTGAATCCAAATGAGAGCTGGAGAGTTTGCCTTGGGCCAACAGAGGGGTGACAGGCGCGACCCGACCCTATGTCGCGCCTGGGAATCATCTGGCACCCCCTCCCGTCACCTCTTTGCCTATAAATCACATTAAGCCTATAAAGGTTTGGGACAGAGAAAATTTCCATGAAACATATACATAGGCGTCATCACCTCGAAAGTCCAATCTATGGCTTCTGGAGTCCTGCTTCGGCACCCTGCCGGAGAGGGGGTCTTCACCGGAGGTCTCTACATCATCATGATTTCCTCCGGACACATGTGTGAGTAGTTCATCCCGAGACTACGAGTTCATATCAGTAGCTAGATGGTGTTCTCTCAACTTTGTGCCACCATGTTTAGATCTTGTGAGTTGCCTGACATGATCATGATCACCGTTATGTAATTGCTACATGTTGTGTTTACTACGATCCGATAAATCATGAGATTATGATTTCTTCATGTCATATTGAGATGCTTCACTTATATCTTCGGAGAGTTTTAATCTTGTCTTGCAATGATCTCCGGTGTGTATGATTTCCTTGGCCAGGTTATTACATGCACCTATGATACGTTGCAAACATATCTATAATTTTTTATGCTCCATGCTTGTTTTCTACATGTTTTTCCTATGTTTTCGATCATTTATTGGACTAAGATATTAACAACATGTCTGATACGTCTCCAACGTATCTATAATTTCTGATGTTCAATATTGTTCTTATGCCAATTGCTACATGTTTTCTATACACTTCATGGCATTTTAATGTATTTCCTGGGACTAACCTATTGACAAGATGCCACAGTGCCGGTTCATGTTTTCTGCTGTTTTTTGTTTCAAAAAAGTTGTTCTGGAAATATTTTCGGAATTGGATGAAACAAAAACCCAGTGTCCTATTTTTCTGTCACGTACACGGAGTATGGAGGAGACCCATAGGGGGCACCGAGGCGGCCACACCATAGGGCGGTGCGGCCCCCCTCCCTTGGTTGCGCCACCAAGTGGTGTGGGACCCTCAGGCGCCCACCGACATCGCCCTTTCGCCAATAAATAGTATTCCTCGGGAAAAACCTAAACACCCGAGCCTCCATCGACGAAAAGTTTCATAGCCGCCGCCATCGTCAACCCTAGTTTGGGAGGGTTCTCAAGCTCTCCCGGCACCCTGCCGGAGGGGGAAATCATCACGGGGGGCTCTTCATCACCATGCCTGCCTCCGGAGTGATGCGTGAGCAGTTCATCCTTGGACTACGGGTCCATAGTAGTAGCTAGATGGTTGTCTTCTCCACTTTATGACATCATGTTTAGATCTTGTGAGCTTCCATGCTTGTAACTCCAAGAGGGGGTGTTTATGCTAGATAGTGGGTTCATCCCTCCAGTAATCTGGGAGAGTGAAAATAACTTCTAAGATTGTGGATATGTTGTTGCTACTAGGGATAAAACAACAATGCTTTGTCTAAGAAAATTATATTATGTACATTACGCACTTTATTTAATGCAATAATCTCTTGCTTGCAAATTAATACCCAAAGTTTTCTCGGATGACGTCTTGAGGGTGGATTATTAGTCATAGATGCAATTGTATGACGGTCTATGTATCATGTTGTAATACCCAAAAAATCTCATAGTAATCATCATGTCATGTATGTGAACTATGGTGCATCCTCTATTTTTTCAATTGCCTAGCTGTAATTTGTTCACCCAACATGTTATTTATGTGTTATGGAGAGACACCACTAGTGAACAGTGGACCCCGGTCCATTCTTTTACACTGAGTATACTTGTCATTCTGAGTATAATGTGCATTGTCCCAAAATATTATTGATTGAACCATGTTTACAGTATCGTTTCTCCTGAAATTGTTATATCTAGTCACCAATTAAGCTTTGGAGGTGCCCTGGTATTTATGTTTTGCTCCACATTTAAGGGAAAGCGATATACCATCTTACCATACTCAGTTATGATCATTGCAACCTTGTTGATGTTTTAATTTCATATTATTAGCTTTTTGTTCTTTGTGCACTTTTCGTGAGATGCGATGAACTCATAAGATTTATTATCCTTATAGCAGTTAGCATGCACTTTCTAAATACTGACCATAGAATAGTCTTATGCACGTCATATGAAGAAAAGTGTTTCTCAAAGTTCTATTTATCGCGTTCAGTTTATCAACTGATTTGGTTGAGGACAAGCAATAAGCTAAGCTTGGGGGATCTGATATGTCCCAAACGTATCTAGTTTTCCGATCACTTTTCTTGTTGTTTTCCCTCTAATTTGTATGATTTGGATCAAACTAACACAGACATACAATGTTTTCAACAGAATTGGCCTTGGTGTCTATTTTTGTGCAGAAATCAACTTTCCCGGAAAATTCCCAAAAATTCCCAAAAATTATTTTTCACTCGAAGTCTCCTGGAGCGAGAAGGCCTACTGGAGGTGGGCCCTCGGGACACCAGAGGGTGCCAGGCACCCCTGGGCCTCGCCTACAGGAATCTCGTGGCCTATGACCACCCCCAGACCTCTCCTTTGGTATATACGTCACTTTGTCCCCGAAAGGGAGAAACCCTGAAGGATTTTTCTACGATTCACACATCCACCGCCACCCGAAACCCTAGTTTGGTAGACAGAAGTTCTTGTTCTGGCACCCTGCCGTGACGGAGATTCAAGGGAGATCGTCGCCATCATCATCACCAATGCCTCTCCACCCTCCATGATTTCCCCTTCGATCGATGTGTGAGTAATTCCCTTCTGTAGGCAGAGGGGATGGTAGGGATTGGATGTGATTGATCATGTCATAGTTCATGAGATTGATAGGGCAATGATGCCTAGTATCCACTATAGATGTTAATTATCGTTGTTGCAACTTGGAGTGCTTAATTCCTGTCACTTAGGGCCCGAGTGTCATGATTTAAAATCTGAACATGTTATGTTTTCATGAATATAATTTTTTTTGGATCATATATACGAGTTGTATGCACCTATTATTGTCCGGAACCCGAGCCCCCAAAGGTGACAGGTTGGCATATCAGAGGGGATGGTTTTTAGTTTGAGTATTACATGTATCCATTAAGTGTTAATGCTTTGATTCGGTACTTGGTGAAACAAGTACCTTAATTACCATTAGTTCCAAATTGGCCTCGCGACAATGGGATGGTTGGACAAAAGATGTTGTCCAAATTGTTATTGCAAATACGCACAACTATTTTCATGATACATGTCTATGATTCTTAGTGACTTGAATGCTCTCTTATATATATGTGCTATCATATGTTAAGTCCATTACATGGTTGATCTCATTCATGCATCACCCTTACATTCGTCTCTTTTCCTACGGTGTTTTTAGCATTGATGTGCACTCCGTTTACATTTGTTGTTACTATTGCTACTTTTATTTTACAACTGTTGTTACGATCACACTACTGCTGCCACCATATTAGTGTTACTACTAATAAATTGTGTTGAGCAAGTTATTTTCCAGGTGCAGCTGAATTAGAAACTCATTTTTTAAGGCTTATAAGTATTCTTTGGCTCCCCTTGTGTCGAATCAATAAATTGGGCTATATTTACCCTAGAATATTGTTGCGATCCCCTACACTTATGAGTCATCACACACAAAGCAATCACTTCGTTGTTGCAACTTAATACCAGCGAGATTTGCTGGATAGCTGTCTCAAGGTGGACTTCTAGTAATACATGTTGTCGGATGGAGGTCTGTTTATCTTGATGTAATGCCTACAATGTTAGAACCGTGAACTATATCTCGTCATAATAGTATTCTTATATGTTCATAATTTCTCAATTTCCAGTTGTAATTTGTTTACCCAACATGTTTATTTTCTTAGGAGAGACATTACTAGTGAAACTATGTCCCCCGGTCCTATTTTCCTCATTGAATACGACATCGTTTACTTTCTTTTCATGATCACTTGCTCCCTGATCCGTTTTCATTTAATCTTTTTCAACCATTCGATACAATTCATTCTCTAGTTTTCAGCAAAACGAGAAGATTGATAACCTTCTCGGAAAGTTGGGAGTAAGAGAGAATTTGTGATTATGTGCATGTTCACGTTTTTTGAAATGACAAACAACAAGCAGCCTACCGAGAGACTTCATATTCCTACTGTATTGATAACCATGGTTCCATAGCTAGGGGAAAATACTGCTACGCTGCATCGTAGATTCTCTTGGGGTCTCCCAACAAATGTATGGTCCACGTCAACAAGCACCCACCCACCAAATTGAGCATGTGTCAGCGACGTCGTGGCGAAGAAGACGGCGTTGAGGCTAGAGCAAGAAGACGACTTGCAATTCACTTAGGGTGGAGGGTGCAAGTGCGCCGGTGATGTATATGATGTGGTGGTGGTGGACCTTCGAGGGAATGCCATAGGATGTGGAGGGTGTACATTGAGATAGCACTGGCTGTGGGGGTGGAACTTATTTGGAGTTCGACGGTGGATCTGGAGTGTGGTAGCGTCGTTCCTCCTCTCCGCTTCTCCCATCTCTCCGGCGCAGCTTGTTGGTATATGAAGTTTGCCAATATTTGCGGGAGTGGTGTTTTGGCTCATAGGTGCATATCCACCCTTTATTTGAAATGTCTTTAAAACACATTTAGAAATGTCAAAGAAAAGAAGAAGAAAAATGTTAACCCATAGATCCTATGTGTTTAGAAAGTTGTTGTACCAAAAACCTACGAGTATATTTTTATGACTTGTTGTGTCGACTTTCCAGTGTTTGTATACAAAATCATGATGTCTTGCTACGTCTAGGGTTAGGGAGGCGAATCCAAGGCGATTGGAGCGCCGCCTCAGCAATGGACGAGAGAGAACCCGTCAAGTAAGTCTTGGAAGTCTATGCCTCGGGATGGAAGTCCATCCCAAACACGCCTACGATTGCAGGAATCCGGAAGCAATACGAGTCCGCAATGGATTTGGATCTCATCATCGAGGGGAGCCATAAAAAGAAGGAACTGGGAGGCGCTGTCCTCAACCTAATCAAAGTCTTCGACAACAGATCGGCAACTTTCGATCCGGGCGATCTGATCCAATCTAGGCTACGAGCGATGTCGACCATGGACGGTGGGGGTGATCAAGGAGTGGTCGGTGGGGCCGCTACCCACCCGAAGCCGTCTGTCGCCGGCGTGATCGTACCTACAGGGTCAGAACGCCAGATGGTGATTGCTGAACCAAGGGAGGAACTAGATGGGAATTGGGATCAAGCGGAAGAGGAGGGTTCGAACGTAGGGCCAGAAACTCGTACCTCCGGCGAGGTGGACTTGGAGGATGACGTGTTTGCAGAGGAACCAGAGGAGGTGGCTCCGAGCAGCGAGGGTCCGATGGTCCGACGCTTGTCGGCGCGATATTATTCAATCAAAGCTGCCAACTTCTTTGAGCTGCACAAGCACTTCATGGATGTATGGAAGATTAGGGGCAGGATGACCTTCGCTCCTTTGAAAGACAATTTCTTCATCATCACATTCACGGAAGAGGGAGATTACAAGTTTGTGGCGCGCGGCGGTCCCTGGATCAAGAAGGGAGTGGCATGTTTGATTGCACCTTTCATAGAGGGAGCTCGGCCGTCAGAAACTATCCTGGATTTCATCCCTATATGGGTACGGTTTTACGACGTACCATGGAACAAACAAACTCTGGCATACGACACTTTTGTCGGATCGAAAATGGGACAGGTGGAAGAGGTGGATGTGGATCTAGCGGGGCTTGAGTTCAATGATTATCTTAGAGTTCGTATCATCCTGCCGCTGAACAAACGGTTGCAGAATCGTTTTACCGCTACCACAAAGGGGAAGACCGAGAGGATAATCTACCCCATACGGTATGAACGTGTGCCACACTTTTGTTTCCACCGTGGATTCATAGGCCATGATAAGGAGTAGTGTGAGAAGAAAATACGTGGTACTCCGTCCCTTCACTATGATGCCTCCCTCAGGTCCTTGCCCAAAAGGAAGTTTGAAAACCGGATGATTTCCGCGACAGCTAACCCCGCAGCAAAGAAGGGCCTGGTTTTTAACACACCAACTGGGAGTGTTAACTCCACATCGTCCCTGGGCAGACCGAGTGTCAATGCAACGGCACCGGCACATTATGGAAATAGTACGACAGGCATACCAGAAGCGGTAGATTCACGGGACGGCTTTGAAGAGCAGATTTTCAGGACAACGGAGGAGGTGGAACAGTCATCGGCAAGGACTGTTAAGAGCATGCAACTGAAGCTCGGCGTTGATTTAAACAAAGCTAGCTCTCACGAGGGTTCCCAGACAGACAAGCGCCAAACTAATATGGACACACAACCTGAGCGTGACCCAGCTATGCCAACCCTTGTAGACAATTCTGGAGATGAAGCCGTACCTAGGGGTGATATGATCCCTTCCATCCGCAATATCTCACAGACATCCACACCACTGAGCAGTATTGTAGAACGACCATGGTGACTGCGGACTCGGTTTTAGGGAAGAGAGGTGTAGAAGGAGAGGCCCAAGGAAACCACCTTAAATTATCCTTAGCACTAAACTATGCAAGCAAGAAGAGAGGGATCCTACAGAAGGACAAGACAGGGAACGAGGAAAATCATGTACGTGAAGAAGAGGACAACGATGCAGCGGCTGAGCATGGTGGGAAGAAGAACAAGGCAGCAACCGGTCATGGGGCTTCGCGTACACTGACAAGACCAAATGTTTGGTCTCGTCAGCAGCAATGAATTGTCTGTCGCTCAACTGTCGGGGTTCCGGGAATGCCCCGACAGCTAGAGAGCTTGCAAGTATTTCCCTGAGTTGGAGTCCTTGTTTGCTTTTTCTGTGTGAAACTAGACAAAATAAGAATAAAGTTAGGCGCCTTCGCAATAGATTAGGTCTGAAATGTTTTGCTGGAGTGAGTAGTGATGGTTTAAGTGGTGGTTTAGCTTTATTTTGGCATGAAAGTATCACTGTTGATATTCAATAAATAAATGAGAGGTATATTGATGCGTATGTCCGTGCTTCCCCCCATGATCCCCAATGGCGTATTACCTGTGTGTATGGTGAACCGAGGGTGGAAAATAGACACCGCATGTGGGATGCTCTCCGTAGATTGAAAGCACACTCAAATCTTCCATGGCTGGTTATGGGCGATTTTAATGAAACCCTCTGGTAGGAGGAACACCTATCACAAACACCGTGTTCTGTTAAACAAATGGAGGCTTTTAGGTTGGTGTTATATGACTGTAATCTAGTTGATCTTGGTTTTGCAGAGGTTCCTTATACCTATGACAACAAACGAATGGGAGCTGCAAACGTGAAGGTCAGACCGGACCGGGCTGTAGCGTGCCCAAGATGGCGTGACCTCTTCGCGGAGGCAAGTGTTAAGCATCTCGTCACCTCTGTATCTGATTACTGCCCTATCCTTTTAACCATGTCACAGGAGGAGCAGAAGGTTAGACAGTTGCCGAAACGCCAATATGAGATTTTTTGGGAGAGGGAGGAAGCTCTACATGAATACATCCAATCGGCTTGGAAGGATGCTGGCCACAAGGGGAATTTATCGGACATCATGGAGGGTCTGGGCCATGTCATGGACAAACTTCAAGACTGGAGCCACAAGAAGTTTGGTAATATTACTCGAGAGTTGAAAAAGGCTCGAAAGGATCTCGAAGACATGCTAATCCAGAACTCTGACCAGCATGCAATAAGGAGGGCTTCTGACCATTTAAATGAGCTCCTTTACCGAGAAGAAATGCTTTGGCTTCAACCCTCTCGTGTTACTTGGCTGAAGGAGGGCGATTGTAATACTAAGTTTTTCCATCGTATTGCAAAGTGGAGAGCTAGGATAAATAAAATAAAACAGCTGAAGGATGACCAAGGTGTCTGGCAACATGTGCCAACCGACATGGAATGCATGGCAACGTCATATTTTAAGAACTATTTACAAGAGACCCCTGTCTCAATTCTGATCAACTTGTTGCTATTATGCAGGAGAAAGTTACTCCGGAGATGAATTACATGATTATTTAAGATTTCACGGAAGATGAAATCAGTGATGCACTCTTTCAAATAGCCCCCCTCAAAGCTCCGGGTGTAGATGGATTCCCTGCAAGATTCTAGCAAAGGAATTGGGGGAAAATGAAGGAGGAGGTAATTAACGCGGTTAAACTCTTCTTCGTTACTGGTAATATGCCCGATGGTGTGAATAACACTGCCATTGTCCTAATTCCGAAAAGTGAACAACCTAAGACTCTCAAAGATTTTCGGCCCATCAGTCTCTGTACTGTGATTTATAAGGTCAACTCTAAATGTCTGGTTAATAGATTGAGGCCTATTTTGGGGGAACTTATCTCGATTAACCAAAGTGCCTTTATTCCAGGAAGATTAAGAACTGACAGTGCCCTAGTGGCCTTCGAATGCCTTCACTACATTGAGCACAATAATAACCAGGACAGGAACTTTTGTGCTTACAAACTTGATCTCTCGAAAGCTTATGATCGGGTGGACTGGGATTTTCTAAAGAAAGTGTTGCAAAGGATTGGGTTCTCGTACTGGTGGGTCGACTGGATTATGTCATGCGTCACCTCGGTACGGTATTATGTTAAATTTAATGGGAACCTCCTGGATTTATTTTCGCCTTCTCGGGGTCTCCGACAAGGTGATCCACTGTGACCCTTTTTGTTTCTGTTTGTTGCAGATGGTTTGTCGGCGCTGCTCCAAAAGGAAGTCATGTTAAAGAACATAGTCCCTGTTAAAATATGTCGCCAGGCCCCGGAAGTCTCACACCTACTGTTTGCGTATGACAGTCTGCTCTTTTTCAAGGCTAAAGAAGATCAAGCACAACGTGTTCAGGTAATCTTGGAAACATATGCCCAAAGCATGGGGCAGCTGATTAACCCAAACAAATGCTCTATCATGTTTGGGCCTGCCTGTCCACGGGCTATACGAATGCAAGTTAAAAGTGCATTGCAAATTACTCAAGAAACCTTTGAGACTAAATATCTTGGTCTGCCTACCCTGAGGGACGGATGAACAGGGACAAACTCCAAAGTATTCAAGCTAGATTGGCAAAGTGCCCGGTGGAATGGGATGACAATCATAAGTCACAAGCGGCGAAAGAAGTCCTCATTAAATCGGCAGCCCAGGCAATACCAGTTTATGTGATGAGTGTGTTTAAGCTTCCATTAGGTCTCTGTGATGAACTTACAAACATGATGAGAAGGTATTGGTGGGGAGCTGAAAATGGGAAGAGAAAGACCTACTGGATTGCATGGGATATAATGCTTAGACCAAAGAATTTCGGTGGTGTGGGGTTTAGGGATATGAGACTCTTCAACCAGGCATTACTTGCCCGTTAAGCCTGGAGGTTAATCCAAAATCCAGATACTCTATGTGCACGTCTACTGAAAGCGAAGTATTACCCCAATGGCTCTCTCATCGACACTGTTTTTACTGAAATGGCTCATCCTCGTGGCATGCTATCGAGTATGGGCTGGAGCTGCTAAAGCAAGGGACCATTTGGCGCGTGGGAAATGGTAAAAATATCAGGACTTGGCGTGATCCGTGGATCCCGGCAAATAGGAACTATAAACCTACGTCCTCCCAGGGACGTTGTCGATATCGGTGGGTGGCGGACTTCATTCAGCAAGATGGTTCTTGGGATACTCATCGGCTGAAACTATTTTTCAACGAGGAAGATATAACTAATATCCTGAAGATCAAAACCTCGAGCCGCCATGAGGAGGACTTCATAGCGTGGCAACCTGATAAGCGGAGAATTTTCTTTGTCAAAAGCGCCTACCAAATGGCACTGTCGAGGAACATGCTCCAACAAGACAGAGGTGCACCAAGCTCCAGGCCGAATGGTGATCGCCCGTGTTGGAAACTAATATGGAACTGCCCCGTCCCACCAAAAATGCGCATGCTTGCTTGGAAGATTGGAAGGAACGCGGTGGCGACAGAAGAAAATTTATGCAGAAGGGGGATTACTTCGAATGATACGTGTGATATCTGCGGGTTAGAAACGGAGGATACTTTCCATGCGTTCACTAGGTGCCCTCACGCACGAGCCTTGTGGTCTGCAATGAAGGAAGAGTGGAACCTGCCACCTGATGATATCATTCAGCCCTCCGGATCGGAATGGCTGATCCATGTCCTATCCCAATCGACAGTGGATCAGCTCGCGAAAACAATCTTGACGCTGTGGCGTATCTGGCACGCACACAATGAAATGACACACGACAAACCGTGCCCTCCCATCGAAGGATCTCGGAGGTTCCTGCTCGGCTACCTTGACTCGCTACTGTGCCTCAAGCAAACCCCAGAGATGGACATCAGAAAGGGTAAGATGGTTATCAACCATTGTCAAGGTTTTTCGAAAAGTGTTGAAGTACAGGACGGCAGGAAAAAAGTCCGAAAAAGATGGAATCCCCTGGAACCAGGTGTTACCAAACTCAATGTCGATGGCTCCTTTGCCATGGATGGCACTGCTGGAGCTGGTATGGCCCTTCGTGACCATAACAGTGAGATCATTTTCACAGCCTGCCGTAAGCTCGAGAACTGTAACGATGCCACTGAATCTGAACTCTGTGCTTTGGAGGAGGGTCTGCGCCTTGCTATGGTCTGGACGGTGAGGAGGATTACTGCTGAAACCGACTGCCCTGAGGTGATCGAGTTGCTAAAGGAGGATGCCCCAAATAACTCAGAGAGATGCTAAAGGAAAGAAATATCATTGTGGCAAAAATCGGACGCGATGCAAATACTGTCAGCCACGCTCTTGCTCGACTGGGAAGGGTAGAGGCTAGAACTAGCTTATGGCCTGGCAGGCTCCCTTCGGAAATTACTGGCAATGTACTGAACGATTGTACCTCTATCCATGATTAATAGATTTATTTTTACGCAAAAAAAAATGTCGACTTTCCGAGAAATGACTCTGCGAATACAAAGAATAAGAGAAGATGTACCCGTGACATTTCAAAATATGTTTTATACATACTGAGGTAAAGTGGATTTCACATAAATCTTGAAGACATGTATTCTCTTTCGGTCACGATGCAGAAGAGCTGAAGAGGACTCGACTGACTGTTCAAGTGTTCCGCTCCAACCTGTCAGGCCGATCCCCTAGCTGAAGCTCCTCTGCCCCGACGATCCCTGACGCCATTCCGATTCGACCACCCCATGCACTACCCAGCTCCGGCGATGGACGCGGCGGCAGCACAACCGGCCGTGGCGGGAGGGAAGCAGCAGCAGCAGCATCTGGCTCCGTCGACGGATCCCCGGGAACTCGAGGTACAGAGCCAGCTGAACCTGGAGGGCATGCGGGCGCGCGCCGTGGGGCTCTACAAGGCCATCTCCCGCATCCTCAAGGACTTCGACTCCATCGCCCGCACCAACCCCAACGCCTCCCCCAAGCGGTACCCATGCCTCCCCTCCCCTCCGTTCCCTCCATTGCCGCCGCCGCCGCCTGGAGCCGAGCGCTAGTTTCGGTAGATGTCTATGTGTGCTAGTAGTATTACCTTTGCACGATTGCTTGCTGACTGACTGGTACGGTATGGCCATGGCGGTGGCGTGGTGGTGGTGGCCAGGCAGGATGTGCTCGGCCAGTTCTCCATGGTGAGCATGGAGCTCTTCAACATCGTGGAGGACATCCACAAGGTGAACAAGGGCTTCGTTGTGTACCCCAAGAACGTCAACGCCGAGAACGCTGCAAGTATGCGACGCGCTCTTCTGAAATGGGCTAATAGCTCCTGTGCGACAGGTTTCAGTTGAATTGGAAGGAATGCGACGTTTTTCGATGAAATAGCCTACGTGCGACGGATTGGAGGAAGAAAATAGCTCACGGCCAACATGGTTCTTAAGCGGAGCTGATCGGTTAGCTGTTAGGGTTATGCGACGCTTGGACCCACAACTTATCCACCTCAGCAGCGTGGGACCCACCTCACGGATTCTAAAACAGAGATGCGCCTGTGCCCCACAACTTATCCACCTCAGCAGCGCGGGACCCACCACAGTGAATCTAAAACAGGGCTGCGCCCGTGCCCGAGCTGGTGTCTGTGCCATTTCTTCCCCTTTCCCCATTCTTCCTCGTCTCCGGCGACGGCGCACGGGATGTCCAGCTCCTCCGGCACGCAGTCAAGATGGCCAGAGTACGGTGCAGTTCCGATGACAAGGTGCCCGGAATGCCCACGACCAGAGGCTCTGAAGCGGAGGGTCAGTAAAACTGACGAGAATGGGAATCTGGGGCGCCATTTTGTGTCCTGTTTGAGCATTCCCATGATGGGACGGGATGGCAAGGTAAGATCTTAAAACTGAGATGAGGAGGAGAGAGATGATAGGAGTATTTGGCATTCCAATTCGCGTTTTTTTCTCCTCAGTTTTGGGATCTAGATTCATGTCTACTGTTACAGATGCTGAAGAAATGTTCGCACTTTGAGTGGATCGATCAGTACGTTGCTAGGCTTGAATTTGAGGGCCACATTGAAGATCCAAATCTAGGTGGGTTTGCTCCCGATGTCAGCTCGGGCAGAGGAGGGCCGGCGGCGAGGATCACGCGCCCTATTGCTGGACTGCCCGTGGAGGCCGAAGTAAACGAGGAATTGAAGAAGATCAAGAAGTTTTTAAAGCAAATGGTGGATTTGCAGAAGCAAGCGAATCTCATGTCAGGAGCATTCTATTCTTGTATCATTGCTCTGTTTTTTGTTTACCTCTTGTTCATCCGTCGTTAGAATGGACTAGATTAATCTAGATTTTACTTGAGTTAGCTATGCAGAGGTAGCAATCTGTGCGCCGTGCTAGTTTCAGTGAAGTGTCTGATGTTAAATTTGAATATGCCCTTCGATGTTCAGTTTCAGTGCAGTCACCAAAGTTCAGTTTCAGTAGAAAAAAACTTATTCGTTCTCATGCCATAAGAGTAGTTGAAGAAAGGCCGAAAGAGTGTAGTTGGGCCAACAATTAGGCCCAAAGAGAAAACAAACCCACCTGCCTAGATTTGACTTATTTTAATTTGTAAAAACAATTGTTTTACTTGTTTTTCATGTCTTGGGTTTGTTTTCATTTTTGTAGGCCCAAATAATTGGATTCGTTTTCATTTTTGTATGATTTACTTCATAAATATTTTGTTAAGAGTTGCATGCATTGTTCACCGAAATACGTATTTTGTAAAAACAATTGTTTTACTTGTTTTGCAAGTCTTGGGTTCGTTTTCATTTTTGTAGGCCCAAATAATTGGATTCGTTTTCATTTTTGTAGTATTTACTTCATAAATATTTTGTTACGAGTTGCATGCATTGTTCACCGAAATATTTTGTAAAAACAATTGTTTTACTTGTTTTGCATGTCTTGGGTTCGTCTTCATTTTTGTAGGCCCAAATAATTGGATTCGTTTTCATTTTTGTATTATTTACTTCATAAATATTTTGTTAAGAGTTGCATGCATTGTTCACCGAATATATTTGTTACGAGTTGCATGCATTCGTTTTATGAATTAACGGACGCTCGAAGTAACACACTCTGATCATAAGTAAAACGAGGGAGACGCAAACGACATATACTAGTAAACGACATATATTAGTAGTAGCACGGTTACATATACTAGTGAACGACACGGGCACGGGCCCAACTAAACATAGATAAAAAGAAAAAAAAAGAAAAAAAGGTAGAAACGAACGACACGATCACGCCTAGATCACCGCCATGAGAGCACCATCGAGATGGAGGGGAGAGCACCGTCTTCACTCCTCGTCGTCGGCGGCCGGCCCCAAGTTGTAGGGGAGGGTGTGCATCGCGGTGCGGCTGGGCCAGATGCTGTCGAGGTCGGTGAAGAAGTTGTACGCCGTGAAGCAGATGAACTCGCACCCCCCCGTACCAGACACGACCAAGGAGGTGGTACGCATCGTAGGGGTTGCGGAAGCGGACAAGAATGCCCGTTCCTCCCGGGCGGGCTTCGTCGATGGTGAACATGCGCGGAGTGCCCGAAGGCATGTGGCGATAGAGGGCGCGAAGGAAGACCTCCACCAGCTCCGATGCACCGCGCCAGCGAGACATGGCCCAGACGCGGAGCTGGTCCTCGACGACGACCCCTACGGGGTACTGCCTCTCCGGCACGGTCCTTGGCGCGACAAAGGTCTGGCCGGTGAACTGCATGCTTGCTTTGCTTGCTTTTGCTTTGCTCGGTGGCTTGCTTGGATGTGATGCGAGTGGAGAATGGCGTGAGGAAGATGAAGGTTAGAGGAGGGATTAAATAGAAGGTAAGACATTAATGGCTGCGTCCCTTCGTTCGCGTGCCCGCGTTTCCCTACTGGGTCAAGAGGTGCGTCTCGTCGATCACTGGAGCACGCTAGTCAGACTGCGTGGATCACCGCGTTCAGTCTGTTAATGGCTTAGATGTGACGCGTGCATGCATGCATGCAACGGGCGGGCGGGTGCTAGGCTCGGCCCCGATCACACACGCAACGTAGAAACACACTAGGGCAGACGTTCGTACGCCAGTTCCATGCACCAAACCAACGTCAGGCGCCGGATATTGTTGAACGGTCTAGATCGAATAGACGAACCCCAGCTCCCCAGCCACTCAGCGCGCACGAATCCATCCAAACACAACGAGCCAATCAGCATCTAGAACGAGCGCACACGCGGATCGGGGGCGTGCATCACGTGCACACGGTGGCGTCAGTGAGCTGAGGTTTAGCTGGGGTTTCCGGGGTTTTGGGGTTTCCGGCGTTATGGGGTTTCCGGGGTTTAGGGTTTCAGTGAGCTAGGATTTAGCATAACTAATTTAAAAAAAAATCAAAAAAATAAACGTCTTTCGCTCACTGTCTATTTATGTAACTATGTTGCTATAAAAAATTGTATTCTTGTTAGATCCACGATTCAATGAAAAATATTCATACAATTCATGCTATTGATGGAATGAGCTAGGGTTGAGCATAACTAATTCAAAAAAATCAAAACTATGTACAGCCAGCGCACATGGTCTACTTATGCAACTAAGTTGCTATAAAAAATGGCGAAATTGTTACATCCAAATGTTAAAACCAAAAATCACACGTTGACGATATTGACAAAATAAGCTAGGGTTGAACATAAGTAATTCAAAAAAAATCAAAAAAAGATATGCTTTTGGCCCATAGTCTTATTATGTTGCATACAAATCAAAACAAATTAAAAACTTTGATTTTTAGTCGGTCAACGTTTTTGTGAAAACGTTGACTTTTTTTAAAATGAGCACAAATAATTTTAAAAAAATCAAAAAAAGAAATGCTTTTGGCCCATAGTCTTATTATGTTGCATACAAACCAAAAAAAAAATATAACCATGGTTTATATAGAATTGCATGAAAATGTCTTCAAGAATATGGGAAACTTGTACAGAGTAGTATGGATTTCGAAGATCGAAGTTGGTGTGTTCTACATCATAACTAATTCAAAAAAAAATCAAAAAAAGAAATGCTTTCGCCCATAGTCGTATGATGTTGTATAGCAACAAAAAAAAATTATAAACATGGTTTATGTACAATTACATGAAAATGCCTTTGAGAATATGAGATTCTTGTACATGTACTATGGATTTCAAAGAGCAAATGTTGTGTGTTTTAGATCATAAGTAAATATGTATATGTTTTATTATGGATTTCAAGGGAACTTGAGCACATAGTATTCTTATGTCGTGTAGGAACCAAAAATAAATATAAATAAGATTCAAAATATGTGTTTTTAATTAAATAATGATTTCAGAAAAATAAAAGAATAAAATACAAAATTAATTCAAAAAATAATGAGACTTCATATTTACACTATATAGGTACGAGAGAGTTGTGGGACTTTTATTTGGATGATTTAGAGAAGATGCAAAAAACAACCCTCTTAGAAAGGGGGCGTTTACCCTACCTTATGAGGCCGTTTGAAACACATTTTTCATGACTACGAGTCTAACTTAACAAAAGAGCTCAGAATGATCAGATAAAAATCACATTTGAGTTGAGGTAGCATTGAAACATCAAAATATTATTACATGCCAAATAAGTTCAACTTGAGTCGAAATTTGAATTTGAACCTAAATTTGAATTTGTCATCAAATATTATTACATGCCAAATAAATTCCCGGTGCATGCCAAACAATAACCAAATAAGTTTTGATGGAAACATGTGCCCAACAAATGTTATTACATGCCATAAATTTCAAATGATCAACAATTCTATCTCTTCCGACCACGACGTGTACCCTTCTTCGCCTTACCATTTCGATTTTTTGGTTCTACTACGCACACAAGTTCACTCATCATCTTGGTTTTTTTCACTGGACTCGGGGACCACGATGATACCACCTCATGAAACTCGGGGATAGCAAATTCAGTGACAACATCAGCTTCAGCTTCAGTTTCGACAGTGACAACAGCAGCTTCAGCTTCAGTTTGTGGTTCAGTTTCGACAGCAGCTTCAGCTTCAGTTTCGACAGTGACAACAGTTTCAGAAACAGCAGTTTCGACATTCTCGACTGCAATTTCTTCAGTTCCAGTGACACCAGCAGTTTCAAATTCAGTTTGAGCACCAAACTGTTCTAGCCACTGACTTGATTTCCTTCAGCTGCCACTGACTCTTGCTCTTTTTGTTGGCCAACACTGTTCAACAACAATAGGCTGACTTGGAAACTTCCTCCTGAAAACAACAAAGAATGCCACATTTTTATAATTGAAAAAAAAACTAAAATATGAACAAACACAAATAAACAAGCACATACTTTCTGGGTTTAGGAGGAGAGAAAATGCATAGCCTAGATCCCTCTCTGTGCCCCAGTGTTTGGCACCTCTTGCATCTGTTTTTGTTACCCTTTTGAGCCCTTTTTGGCTTTTAATCTTTCTTGTCCTTTTTGCCCTTCTTACTACTCCCACCTTTTTCGAACCATGCTTTGAATCTACTTTGTTAAGGTCTGCCTGCCTTTCTTTTTACTAGAGGAGGACACATGGAAAATTCAAGAGGCACTTCTGGCCACCGCTTCTGATCTGTAAGAGGTGGAATTGGAGTTGCATATGCAGCTTTGAATTTTGCTACTGAATAATAGTCATGCAGATATGGATGCATATTTATCTTCTGCTGGCCAGCTAAGAAAAGAATTGCATGATCACATGGTTTACCAGTGGCCTGCCACTCTAGGCAACTGCAATCATGCAATTCTGTGTTAACAACATGCCTTCTTCCAGTCTTGTTATCTATAACTTCAGCACCCCACAGCGATGATTTTTCAACAGACAAATGTGTAAGACCTCTGCTTCTGTTGACCACCTGTTGCACCACTGCTGGAAGTTTATCACCTTGCAAACAATGACCAATCTTTTTTCTCAATTCCCACAGCCGCATGAGCATGATCCTGATTTGATCAACCATGTCATGCACAGGCAAATCTTTTAGTTGCTTCACCTTGTTGTTGAAACTTTCTGCCAAATTGTTGTTGATATGATCACACTTGATGGCAGTGTTGAATCCATACCTGTACCATAATAAAGAATGGTAGGTGTTCAACCATGTACCAAACTCCTCACATGTTGCCATTACCTTATTAAGATGATATGAATGTGTCTGTTTAGTGTAAGATCTTGCTGCTGGCCACATCCTCCCAAATTCATCTCCTCTAATTTTTTAATCAAATTCATCCACAAATGGCCGAAGCACTCCCTTTGCTCAGCATGTGGGAACACATTTTTAACTGCATTTTCCAAACCTTTGCATGCATCTGTGTGTACTACCAAAGGTGACACTGGCCCTAAGCATCTTTTCAACTGCATCATGAACCATGTCCATGAAGCTTCTGTCTCTGACTGAAACAAGCCAACAGCAACTGGAAACATCCACTTATGTCCATCTAGAGCATTACATGCTGCTAACTGACCATTCCACTTGCCTGTCAAAAATGATGAGTCTATGCTCAAATATGGACGACATCCTGCTTTGAAGCCATCGATACAAGGCTTTAAAGCCATAAAGAATTTGGAGAAATAAACCTTGCCATCCTCTGATACCTCGGTATCTATCTCGACAACACTGCCAGGTGACCTTTTCTCCACCTCTGCTTTGAAATTGTAAAGCAGCCTAAATGTGTTTGCCCAATCACCATACAAATGCTTCATTGCTCTTTGTTTAGCCTTCCACACTGTGGTATAAGCCAGTTTAATGGGGTATAACTTTTCCAAGTCTACTTGGAGTCTTTTGGCAGTAGTGTTGGGTGTTCTGGCCAAAATTGGTGTTATCTTTTCTGCAACCCAAATCTGTGATGTCATGCTTGATTTTTTCTGTGAACTTGTCAGACAAGTATGCTTATAAGGGATTTGGTTAACTCTAACAGTACTTCCATCAGGCTGCAGTCTAGCAGATATGTACCACTTGCAAGCCTTCTTACCACTACCATCAAAACCTCTGCACTTAGCATAAAACTTCTTTCGATCAGTCCAAACTGTCTTGGCATCAAACTGATGTCTGACTGCATAAGTCTTGAAAGACAACCTGAACTCTTCCATGTTTGGCCACAACTTCCCCACTTGAATGACAGGGTTCTCCTTGTCATACACATGCACCAGCTCTTCATCATTTGCATCATCTACATCATCTGCAGCATCTTCCATCAACTGTTCATCTACATCACTCAACTCTCTGTCATCATTATCACTTGTATTAGCTTCATCCCTCTCCTCCTCATCTCTGTCATCGACTGGAATGCCAAATAGTTTGGCCATCTCAGTGTCAGCAATTGGTGCAATGACCAAATCAGTAGGCTCCTCCAACTCAACTGCATTCCAATCAACAACAGCAACATTTCCCTCTTCTGCATCTACATTAGCCCCATCGTTTATTACTGTCAGATCAGTAAAAATGGGAACGATATGCCTCTGTGAAGCCCAATCAGCATCTGCATCCTGCATAGCCAACTGTGACGGCACATAACCCACCTTCGAGTCAACATTCAGATCAACGAGCTCAGCAAAAAATTCAGCCCTGAGGTTTGCCCAGCCCTCTTGCCTATCGATTTCATCAACAATATCTTCACCATCTTCAATTCTGACAAACTCTTCTTTGAAATCATCGTACCGCAATACTGAAACCTCTTGATCTGGACCCCAAAGCACTGTTTCCCCAATTTTTTCCACTAATTTCCTAACTGCATTCTCTTCCATCGACCGTAGCTCATTGGGATCAATCTCTGCACAATCAACCTCTCATTTCACAGTTGTGTCTCTCTGGATACTCTGAATGCTACCATCAACTAATTTTGCTGTCGATGGAAAGAAATTGATTACAAATTCGAAGGTTTCAGCAGCATCCCCTCTATTATATGCGGCAGTGTCAGACAGAGCAAGGATCGCATGAACAAAAGGGCAGGAGGGGCCGCATTACCTGTTCGAAGCTGAATCTGGCAGCTCCTTCTCGACCTGACCACGGGCTCCTCTCACCGCGCCGCCACCTCTCACCTTCTATCGGTTTGAACAAGCAAAACAGAGCTCAGATCTACATACAGGCACATGAAATTGGGACTAGATGCTTGCCTATACTATTCACTCACCACCATGGCCGCCGCCGCCGAAAGGGGAGCGGATCCGCTGCCGCCGAGAAGGGGGCTCCGCCGCCGCCGCCGCCGCCGCCAGAGCTGTAGAAAAGAGCGCGGGCAGGACAGTTCAGTTCGAGCGCGGGCAGTTTGAGGGGATGCGGTGCTAATTAATTTGGGGGCAAATTAGTTATGACATGTCTTAACGCAAATGGAACTAATTGACTAAGGTTTTAATGCCTGTTCGGCCGTGAGCTATTTTCTCCCTCCAATCCGTCGCACGTAGGCTATTTCGTCGAAAAACGTCGCATTCCTTCCAATTCAACTGAAACCTGTCGCACAGGAGCTATTGGCCCCTTCTGAAATATCCCTTTTAGTTCGACACAATGATGTTTCTGGTTACCCAATTGGAACTTTTCCTGATTTAGATATGCTAATTTCAATTTCAATTTTACGAGATGCGGTGAATGAATCCATAAGATACCAATTTCGATTCGGCATGGAAATAAATACTCTAATGTGAAAAACCCTACTCAGTTTCATATACTGTCGTTGTCTCGTAAGTCTTTTTATGAGATAAAGAAGTACATTAGGAATCAGTAGCGATTCAATTACCAAAAATGGTACTTCTGGACCGCTCTAGGTGGTTGTGATGCTATAAAATTTAGTCTTCCCGTGTCTCTTAATGTTGATACATACAATCGTTCTTCATTAGCTACTCGTATTAGATCATTTTTCCTGTTTGACCTGTATGAGTATTTATGCACCTGCAGTACTACCTGTAATGATGTCGTCAAAGCTCTTACCTGAGATGGAAATTGAGGAAACTACAAAGAGGGAGCAGTTGTTGTCTGGAATAGCAAACCTGCCAGTGCCTTTGCAGATGGACAAGTTAAAGGTGCTTAAATGCAGTGTAGAAGATGTAAACCTGCATTATACTGTAGTTGGTTTATCTGTTGCCTGTCCGTCAAATAAACTGGGACTTGATGCTATTCCTTTCAGGCTCGGATAATGACGATTGGAAGCGCATATGGAACTGCCGAGAGATTAATTGCTGAGTGCGGCAAGACTTATGGTCGAGGAACCCGCCGGGGGGCAGATCTTGGTCCTACATTGGACAAGGTACAAGCTGCAAAAATACAGGAACAGGAAACCCTACTTAGAGGGGCAGTAAATTATGGTGAAGGTGAAAAGATATTAATGCTTATCTGACTTCCAAAATAAATAGCTCATGTGTTTCTCCTATTCGTATCATGACCTCAATGATGAAACAGCCTGAATTGCAGGACCGAAGGCAGATTCTGTTATGGCTGCTAGGATTTGTGCGGGAGAGAGAGAGCTGCGAGGGCGCGAGAGATCCGGCCGTGGGGATCTTTTCCCACGGCCGGGCAAGATGGGAAGGGTTTTCCTTCTTAATTCTTGCTTGATTAGATTGATACATCTCCTCTCCATATATAGAGAGGTTTACTTGACTCCTAAGCAAGACTTACTTGACCCCTAAGCAAACCCTAAGACTAACGGGCCAGGCCCATCACGTACTCTAACACTACACCCCACCTGGACATGCAGCTCGTCCTCGAGCTGCAACCTAACGATGATTCGACCCCACACAAACCGAACGCCTAAAAAACAAGCTTTTTACATCTCGGCCTATTGTATTGACCTGAAATAAGCTAACCCGAATGAGACTCCGACTCTTTATTTTTTTTGACTCCGAATGATAAGGCGAGAATCCTCCGCGCGCCGAACTTGTGCGTTTGCATCCCCCTGGATCCCAAGGAAACCATCGGGACCAAGGGAGCCCTCGCGGCGGCCGACGGCGGAATGCAGTGGTGCTATGCGGTGCGCTCTTGTCGGTGACACCATGTCTTCTCCCCGCCGGCTGACTGTCGATGTCGTAGACTTGGAGGTCGCCGCCCGTGGGGGAAACCACATGCCCAAGCTCCGCCACGCAGCGGACAAGATCGAGGTCCGTTGCACCGCGAAGCGCAACTTGGAGGAGCTGCAGCTGCAAATCACGCATCTCCCGCACATGCCGACGCGCTAGGAGGCCGCGCGCAGCAGCCTGCAGCCTCACCGCCGCTGACACGTGGTCTATAGCGATCCAAGCCGGACGCGGTGACGGCGACGGCTGGAACTTGATCGGTTGGATGGGATTGTCATGGGACGGTGGTGGCGCTGCTGGGAACGAGGTCGTCACAGTCCCGTCGTAGGGCATCCCATGCTGAAACGTGATGACCAGCGCCGTGGTCGCGGCCGAGGGCGGCGGCGGCGGCCCTGCGGGGGTCGGCGCCGGTGTTGTGACCATGGAGGACCCCCCGTGGAATGGCGCACCGTCGAGAGCGGCGTAAGTACCGGCGAAGCGGGAGAACCCGCCGTACTGTTGGGGTGGCGCCGGTGGTGACTGGATGTGCGGCGGCGCCCAAGCTGCCGTATAGATCGGCCCGGAGATGGACAACGGCAGCGGGGGCTGCAGCAGCTTGGCGTCAAGTGGCGGCGACGACAGCAGCCTTGCGTCGAGTGGCTCCGTCCGCTGGAGGAGCACGGCGATGGCGTGCTTGATGTCGGAAACCGACTCGGTCAGGTCGCGGAGGCGCGTGGAGAGCTCCTGGATCGAGAGGATGGGGGCGGGTTCCCGAGCCTGCGCGGCCGGGGCCGCAGACGCCGGCGGGGGCGCCATGGTGGTGGGCGCGCCTGACGAGGCGATCGCGGCGGAGGCGGTGGACAAGCCCAAAGACATCGCAACCGAGGCTCTGATACCAAATGTTATGGCTGCTAGGATTTGTGCGGGAGAGAGAGAGAGAGCTGCGAGGGCGCGAGAGATCCGGCCGTGGGGATCTTTTCCCACGGCCGGGCAAGATGGGAAGGGTTTTCCTTCTTAATTCTTGCTTGATTAGATTGATACATCTCCTCTCCATATATAGAGGTTTACTTGACTCCTAAGCAAGACTTACTTGACCCCTAAGCAAACCCTAAGACTAACGGGCCAGGCCCATCACGTACTCTAACAGATTCATTCTGCTCTTCCTAGTCATTTAATGGAAGTACTATCTACTGGAGATGGTGCCCATGATTTTGGTGATAATTTTGGTATGATTAGATGTTTTGACAATTTTTTCATGCTCTATTAGAATTTTGTTATCCCGTGAATGGCTGGTATCAACTGCGCCATACCTATTTGAGTTGAAGGCGTGTGTCGAAAAATAATCCAGCATCATCGTCTAACAGCTATTTATATCTGCAGTTGCCTATCCCAAAAATATGTCAGGATTTGCATCTAATGGTGCCAGCGCACAGGGAAATCAATTGCAGGTTTGTGCAGTATTAGATCTTATTGCCATTGGGTTGAAAGCTAGGGGGTTATAAAAGGGAGGTTTTACAATGCACGTGCGTACTTAATTTTTTGCATGATATTAGTGTTCTCTCCAAGGCCCTCTTTTCCTGTTTAATACGTATGGAGTGCATTTTCTGGTAAGAGTCACTACCTGAACATACACGGCATCAGAGTTGTTAATACGCCTCCTCCTCCGCAGTGAATCTTTAGAGCCTTTTTCATAATTACCGCCTGTTTCTTCATCAAATTCTTCTCTTCTGTGAACCAATCGCTCCCAATGTAGAGGTGTTTTTCTAATATTGAGAAGAGATGATAAATATTTGGCTATACGCTCCTCTCCAACCACCGAATCTTTGACAGCTCCTGCACATAAACAGAAAAGGACAATATTGCAATGTGGCGGTACAAGTATGTGAAAATTTCAATTTCAGCAGAAAGTAAAACTAGTAAACACAGCATGATGATCATTATGAGGAAGAAATGCCAATAATCTTGTTCTCCAGATAAGTTGTTGGCACAGAGAAAAGAACATCATAAATTAAGAATCTAACCTGTCGGCGCAAGTTTCAGGCCTGTTTCCATGTCTGGAATGCTTGGCACTAGAACACCTGGTGTATCAAGCACGTAAATGCTCCGCTGGCTTGCAATCTATCCAAAACATATCTTACAGTTAAATGTACTCAGTTCATCACAACAGAAGACAACAAACAACGAGTTGTTGTCCTAGAAATGGCTTGTACTGCAACAAATGCACTGAGTTGAAAAAAGGATCACTGTCACAGTTGTGTCATGTGTGCACAGTTGAACATTATGAGCTGACTGATGTAGTGAAAGAGAGTGGAGTCAGGGTCATAATAAGAAGTAGTGAAAGAGAGTGGAGTCAGGGTTGTGAATCGAGGGAGGAACCGTGCCCTTGATCTCGGGCCGGGTACGTGTTTATATAGCGTGGAAAACCTCCACACGTAGGTAATACAAGTTGGTATAGAGTCCGGGTAGAGTACTACTCTATACCGGCTCCTATACGAAATACAATACCGATTACATTGCTTAACACCCCCCCTTAATCTAAACCTCGAGAGAGGTTTAGATTACGCTTAAATTCATCTAAGTCCTTAACTCCTAACACTTTAGTAAAGCCATCTGCAATTTGATCTTTTGTAGAGATGAACTTGATGTCCAGAAGTTTAGCAGCAACACGCTCACGAACAAAATGATAGTCAATCTCAATGTGCTTCGTCCTGGCATGAAACACTGGGTTTGCAGACAAATATGTGGCACCAAGATTATCACACCAAAGACAAGGACGTTGCTGAAGTGAAACTCCCAATTCTTTGACCAAAGCTTCAACCCAAATTAACTCAGCTGTGGCATTAGCAAGTGCTTTATATTCAGCTTCCGTGCTAGAGCGTGAAACTGTTGCTTGCTTGCGAGCACTCCATGAGATTAAGTTAGGACCAAAGAAAACAGCAAAACCACCAGTAGAACGTCTGTCATCTAGGCATCCTGCCCAGTCTGCATCTGAAAAACCACTAAGAAGAGTGGAAGGAGACTTCTGAAAAGTAAGTCCAATATCAATTGTACCTTTAACATAACGAAGGATACGCTTGACTGCTGTCCAATGACTAGTAGTGGGTGCATGAAGATATTGGCAAACTTTGTTCACAGAGAACGATAAATCAGGACGTGTGAGAGTCAAATACTGTAATGCTCCAACAATACTTCTGTAATTAGTACTATCCTCAGAATTAAGAGCAGTCCCATCTGTCAAGGATAATTTATCTGTAATAGACAAAGGAGTAGGGCACGTAGTGCAATGTTGCATCCCAATTTTCTTCAATAAATCAACAGCATATTTCTCTTGAGTTAATGTTATCCCACTAGAACATCTCTTAACCTCAATGCCCAAAAAGAAGTGTAAATCACCAAGATCCTTAAGTGCAAAGCATGTACTCAGATTTTTAAGCAGAACTGTCGTAGCATGATCAGAAGAACTAGCCACAATGATGTCATCAACATATATGAGAATAAACATGGTGATACCTGACTGATTAAAGAGGAATAAAGATGTATCAGCCTTGGAAGGTATGAAGCCAAGAGCCTGTAACTTAGAACTTAATCGTGAATACCAAGCACGGGGAGCCTGTTTTAGACCATAAAGAGATTTATCCAATTTGCAAATATGATGCGGAAAGCGAGAATCCTCAAACCCAGGGGGTTGTCTCATATACACTTCCTCCTCCAGAACGCCATGAAGAAACGCGTTCTTTACGTCTAGCTGTCGTAGGTTCCATCCTTGAGACACAGCTATAGCAATAACAAGTCTGACAGTAGCTGCTTTAACCACGGGACTGAAAGTATCCTCATAATCAATACCGTACCTTTGTTTAAATCCTTTGGCAACGAGACGTGCCTTGTAGCGTTCAATAGTACCATCAGAATGCCTTTTTATACGATAAACCCACTTGCAATCAATCAAATTTTTGTTGCCATGAGAAGGAACGAGATGCCAAGTTTTATTGTCCAATAATGCTCGATATTCTTCCTCCATTGCTTTCTTCCACTTGTCATCACCAAGTGCCTCCACAAGACTACTTGGCTCACCTGTAGAAGTGTACATGCCATACCGTACAATACTACCAGTCCACTTTTTACCATACGGAATAGTTCCATCAGTCCACTTTTTCGGATGGGTAATACCTTTTTGTAGCCGGGTGCGAGGTGGAGATACAGCAGGTACAGAACTGTGCCCAGATTCGGGCTCCACAGAAGATCCTGGGCGATCAGTGTTGGGAACAGAAGTAGAGGAAGAATCTTCCTCGTTTTCCACATTATCCTGAGGACTTGTGTCCGTACGCGGAGACACACCGCTGTCGGCATGCATGCCAGAACCCGAGGCAGGAAAACGCGTTCTGCGCGCGTCCTCACGTGAGCGGGGCCCAGCGCTGTCGGCCACGCTGCGCGAAGGGGACGGCGTGGCAGCTGGGGATTGGGTCGGCGGGGACGCGCCAGCCGAGAGGGAATCATTCCCGTGATCCGAGGCGGATAGACTGCCAGAAGAAGGTTCGCTGGCAGAGAAATCTTCATCGGAAGATGTGCTGAGCGAATCTTGCTCTAATTCTTCACTGGAATCATCATTTGCACTCAAATTTTCACCAAAACCTGCAGAATTTTGAGGAGCATCTGCAGGAAACTCAGTAGCACCCATTAGAGTATTAGTGACAGGGACAATAGGCAATTGATCATCAACATGTACACCCTCATTAGGAGAAACTAAGGATTCGGGTAAAAGCAAAATTTCGGCACGGAGTTGAGCACCGGCATTAGGATGTAAACCCTTGAAAGGAAAGATGTTTTCATCGAAAACAACATCTCGGGAAATATAGACACGGCCAGTGGAGATATCAAGGCATTTAACTCCTTTGTGTCGAGGACTATACCCCATAAAAACACATTGTTTGGATCGAAAAGAGAGTTTGCGAGTATTATATGGACGAAGATTAGGCCAACATGCACAACCAAAAACTCGAAGAGCATCACAATTTGGTTTCACTTGAAGAAGTTTTTCAGCAGGAGATTCAAGCTTAAGAACTTTTGTAGGAAGTAGATTTATGAGAAAAGTGGCCGTGAGAAACGCTTCATCCCAAAATTTTAAGGGCATAGAAGCATTAGCAAGAAGAGCAAGTCCAACCTCAACAATATGTCTATGCTTTCTCTCAGCTGAACCGTTTTGTTGGTGTGCATGTGGACAAGAGACATGATGTGTGATTCCAACCTTTTGGAAAAAACCATGAATTTTTTCATACTTCACCACCCCAATCAGTTTGCATAGTGATGATTTTGCGGCCAAATTTGCGTTCAACAAGTTGTTGGAAATTAAGAAAGACTTGATACACCTCATGTCTAATTTTGAGCAAATAAATCCAAGTAAACTTGCTATAATCATCAATAAAGCTTACATAATACTGGTGTTTGCCAACAGAGGCTGGGGCTGGACCCCAAACATCAGAAAACACTTGTTCTAAGGGAACAGTGGACACACTAGTGGAAGTAGGATATGGTAATTGATGACTCTTTGCTTGTTGGCATGGATCACACACATATGGATTTATTTCTGGGGAATGCGAGAGATTATTCTTGCTAATAACTTGTTGAACGATAAAAGACGACGGATGTCCTAAACGACGATGCCAGGTGGATGAAGACGGCTTGGTGGTGATGAAGGCATGCTTGTCTGTCTTGGCAGCAGTGGGAATAAGGGGATACAAGCCACCATGACAGGGACCTCTAAACAGAATTTCCTTAGTTTCCTGATCCTTGATCAAAAAGAAAAAAGGGTGAAATTCAACAAAGGCATTGTTATCCAAGGCAAGTTTATGAGCAGATAGAAGATTTTTGGTGGCACAAGGAACATGTAGAATATTGCGTAAATGCAAGGAACTATGAGGGGTATGTAATGTTGAATGACCAATATGCTGTATTGTCATACCTATGCCACTAGCATTGTGGACCTGATCATTGCCTCTGTAATTATCACGAGTGTGTAGCTTGTTCAACTCTCCAGTAATGTGATCAGTAGCTCCAGTATCCATATACCAATTAGTATCCACACCATATGCTCCTTTTGAATTCCCATTGCGATTGTTGTCCTCATCATCATCCCTTCTCTCCTCATAGCGCCACCAACAATCACTTGCAGGGTGCCCATATTTCTTGCAAATTTGGCAAGTGATATCCATAAAGGGAGTAGGGGTGCGACCACGACCACGGCCCCCCTGGGGTGCACCACGGTCGTCACGAAAACGACCACCACTATCACGACGGTCATCACGTCTATAGTCATCACGACGGTACTGCCCGCCGCCACCAGTGTCTCTGTCACGATAGTACTGCCCACCGTTGTCTCTATCACGGTAATACTGCCCACCGTTACCATTATCTCGGTCACGGTAGTACTGTCCTCTATGATCATCACGGCGAAACGGCCCACCATAGTCACGTCTGTAACCTCCTCCATCTCTGTATCCAGAAGAGTCACGGTAGCCACCATCACGGAAAGTACTAGGGCCATCACGACGGGGCTGGGTCTGTTGCTGTCCACGGTCATCACGTCGAGAGGAATTTGAACCATTGCGGTTAACAGCATTTGCGGAGGATTGAAATACAGAGGAATTCTGCCCCGATTCAGAGAGAGATGATTGACGGTAATCATATGCCTGCAGCTAGGCACACATATCAGTCAAGGTAGTACTTGGGACAGCATTGATCGAAGCCACAAAGGGTGTGTAGTCACTATCCAAACCGGCAAGAATATAGCCTTTTAACTCATCATCATCTACGATTTTTCCAGCAGCAGCTAACTCAGACACGAAACTTTTCATCTTTGCAATGTATTGGGCAGCAGGCATGGTCATCTTCTTAGTGTTGCTAAGGGCTCCACGCAACATATTGATTCGAGCACGTGATTGAGACGAGAACAAACCATCAACAGCAGACCATACCTCATGGGAGTGATCGAGTCCGATAACTTGGGCTAGGAGATCCGGACCAAGCCCCTTGACAAGGTAACTGAGAAGGGTTTGATCGCGAGCAATCCAGACGTCATATGCCGGGTTAGGAACGGCAACAATCTTCTTTTCTGCATCTTCTTTTTCAATCTGCTTCGGCGGGGCGGGGTCGGAGCCGTCCAGCAGCCCCATGACTTGAGCGCCACGCACAGCAGGAAGGACTTGGGCCTTCCAGAACAAGTAGTTCTCGCGAGAGAGTTTTTCCGTCGGAGGGGAACCGAGAGCAGACGCCAAAGCAGCAGCCGTCGATGAGGACCCCATCAGCTCGGACAGATGTCGTTGTCGGGTGTTTGGGAGGGTGGGTTTTTTCTGGTTGTTGTTTGTTGATCACGCGACGGGAAGATCTCGCCGCAGTTGTCTGCTTTCCTTCTGCTTTCCTTCTGAATTCTAGGGTTCTTCGAGGTCCTGCACCAGCGATCGCCGGCGGGTGTTTTTGGTGGGTTTTTCGGATCGGATCTAGACGTCGGAGGATGGCTCTGATACCATGTGAATCGAGGGAGGAACCGTGCCCTTGATCTCGGGCCGGGTACGTGTTTATATAGCGTGGAAAACCTCCACACGTAGGTAATACAAGTTGGTATAGAGTCCGGGTAGAGTACTACTCTATACCGGCTCCTATACGAAATACAATACCGATTACATTGCTTAACAAGGGTCATAATAAGAACTAGTCGAGTGCGTTGACAAGGCCACATATGCCATGTGCTGGCCTGGCATGGGCTAGGCATATCTGATTTGTAACCACACTTTGCCAAATGTTAGGCAACCAAGTTAGGGAAGTGTTTAGTCGCAGCCACGGTTGTGGTATGCTACACTTTCTTTGCCACTTTGTTAGAATTAGTCCCGTACTCATGTACGTGTGTGCAACGGACTCGAGTCCTACTAGGTAGTGGATACCGATTCCTAATCTCTCTGTAACATTTGCACCACAAAGTGCCTACTATAAATACATGACAAGGGGGCTCGGTAGTACATCGAGTAGCCCCAGATTTCCTACCTATCGTACCTTTTACATGGTATCGAGAGCCAGCTCTTCCGCCTCGTCTACCTAGTCGCTGCTATCGATCAAAACCCCCACCCATCATCGCTGCCGATCAGGGAACCAAGTCCTAGCACCATGGCGACCTCATCAACAGGCCCTACGATCAGTCTAGGCAATCCCCCCTCGGACAAGCTGACCCGCGCCAACTACTCCCTCTGGCGTGCACAGGTCCTGCCTCCAGTCCGCGGTGCGCGTCTTGTCGGTATACTGGATGGAACCGATGCCGCCCCGCCCGAGTATCTGACCGTCGAAGCGACGGCAACTGAGACAGACAAGACACCTAAGAAGGTGCCAAACCCCTGCGTACGACTCCTGGATATCCCGGGATCAGATCGTGCTCGGCTACCTCCTCCAATCGCTCTCCCCTGAGGTTCTTCCTCATGTTCACCGGATTGAGCACTCCGCCGGAGTCTGGCGGGCCATCGAGGAGATGTTTGCGTCCCAGAGTCAAGCTAAGGTCACGAACCTACGCATTGCCCTCGCAAACACGAAGAAATTACAGCTATCTACATCGGCATACCTCACCAAGATGCAAGGGATTGTTGATGAACTTGTTGCTGCCGGGTGTCCTATTACAGACGGGGAACATGTCTCCTTCATCCTCGCTGGACTTGGGGGCGGATATGATGCCCTTGTCGCTGCACTTGGGGTGGTGACCACCCCGATCTCTCTTGCATCTCTCTATGCGCAGCTACAGGCTTTCGACCAGCGCCAGGAGATGCTTCATGGAATATCAGGTGCTGGTTTCGAGACATCGGCCAATGCTGCCACCCGAGGAAGAGGTTCACGTTACAGCAACTATTACTCACGTGGTGACCGCGGTGATCGCGGTGACCGTGGTGATCGCGGTGATCGCCGTGATGGACGCCGAGATGACCGGCGCTATGACTACCGTGATGAGCGTCCTCCTCGCCAAGGTCGAGGGGGCGGTCGTGCGCCTTCAGGAAGTGGTCGAGGACGTGGCCACTGTCGCCGTATCTCGCCATGGGTCGACGTGACTTGCCAAATATGCAACAAAGAAGGCCATGCCGCCAAGGACTGCTGGGATCGGTACCAAGATGATGATGATGCTGACAAGGAGGTCCAAGTCGCTTCCTATGGTATAGATCCAAATTGGTACCCGGACACCGGTGCGACGCATCACATAACCAGCGAACTCAATAACTTGACGGTCCGTGATATGTACAAGGGCCACGACAAGGTCAACACTGCCAGTGGGCAAGGTATGAATATTTCCCATGTTGGTCAATCAATTGTTCGTAACCCTGTTCAAATTTTTCATCTTCGCAATATTTTGCATGTTCCCTCCGCATCCAAAAATTTGCTCTCCGTTCATCGTTTTACATATGATAATGGAGTATTTATGGAATTTCATCCCTCCTTTTTGATCAAGGATCAGGTCACGCGGAAAATAGTTCATAGAGGGTGTTGTGTTGGCAGACTTTATCCTCTTATTTCATCATCGGTGTCTTCTTCTCAATCTACGAAGCATGTTTTTTCCGTCACCAAGCCTTCACACGCGAAGTGGCATAGTCGTCTTGGTCACCCGTCATTAGCTATTGTTAGACAAATAATTAGCAAGAATAAACTTCCTTTTGTTAGAGATTCTAGTTTAGAGTCAATTTGTGATCCATGTCAGCAAGCTAAAAGTCATCAACTTCCCTATCCTATCTCAACTAGTGTATCTAAAGCTCCACTTCAGTTGATTTTCACAGATGTATGGGGTCCTGCACCTACATCTGTTGGACGTCATGACTATTATGTAAGCTTTATTGATGATTATAGCAATTTTACTTGGATATATTTGCTTAAAAAAATCCGATGTCTTTTCTGCCTTTATGAACTTTCAGAAACTTGTTGAGCGGAAACTTGACAAGAAAATTCTCACTGTTCAATCTGACTGGGGAGGAGAGTATGTTAAGTTAAATACTTTCTTTCAATCTCAGGGCATCTCACATCATGTGTCGTGTCCTCACGCTCACCAACAAAATAGTGCTGCCGAAAGAAAACACCGCCGTATTGTCGAAGTAGGCCTAGCTCTTCTTGCTCATGCACACATGCCTCTAAAATTTTGGGATGAAGCCTTTCTTACTGCTACATATCTTATCAACATGCTTCCAAGCAAAGTCATTAAAAATGATACTCCGGTTCATCGCCTTCTAGGGACTAGGCCCGATTATTTCTCCCTTCGTGTGTTTGGCTGTGCATGTTGGCCTAACCTCCGTCCATACAATACTCGTAAACTTTCTTTCCGTTCTAAGCAATGTGTCTTTCTAGGATATAGTCCACGCCACAAGGGCGTAAAGTGTCTAGATGTTGCCACGGGTCGCATCTATATCTCTCGAGATGTTGTTTTTGATGAAGTTGTTTTCCCTTTTCAAAAACTCCACCCAAATGCAGGTGCTCTTCTCCGAAAAGAAATTCTTTTACTTGATCCGACACTTCAAAATTTTGATCAAGGGGATGAACATGTTTATGACTTACACATGGTTAATATTCCTACTGCTAATCCTCTGTCTAGACCCACTTGTTCTATCATGCAGGAAACAGGAGGCAGAAATCAGGAAACTGCTGAAAATTTTGTTGAAAACGGAGGTCAAACGAGCTCAAACAGCACCTCGGAACGGGACAACCACATAGGACACGAAGACGATTTTTCGTCGGAATATGCATCGGGATCATCGATGCAATCATCGGATCAATCGCCCTCCAATCATGTCGCACCTGACATGTACGGGGCCGACAGCCCGCGGTCGCGGTCGTCAAATCGCGCCAATCGCGCCACGCCTGAGGCAAGTGGCCCGCACAGCCCGCCTGTGCGCAGCAGGGAGTCGGGATCGTCTGCGGCAGACGACTCCGTGGATGACTCCTCTGCCTCTCCTTCGACCACACAGGAGGCTACAGGATTTTTTGTGCCACCCGACAGTTCTCAGTCTGATTCAGCCGGATCTTCTGCTCCAGAGCCTCCTGTGCTTCATGGTACACGTGCGTCCAAGGGAGTACACAAGCCAAAGAAATACACCGACGACACAGTTCGATGGTGTTTAACTTGCACGTCCGATGAACCTGAAAATTTGCAAGCTGCTGTGACAGATCCGAATTGGAGGAAAGCTATGGATGAGGAATATGATGCTCTCATGAAAAATAAAACATGGAGGTTGGTACCACAACGACAAGGTAAAAATGTTATTGATTGTCGATGGATATATAAGGTTAAGCGCAAATCAGATGGCTTTATTGACCGATATAAAGCTCGTCTAGTAGCCAAAGGTTTTAAACAACGATATGGTATTGATTATGAGGATACCTTCAGTCTGGTAGTCAAAATTGCAACTGTCCGTCTTGTCTTGGCAATATCTGTTTCCAGGGGGTGGAGTCTGCGACAGCTTTGTCGCTAGACGTCAAGAATGTGTTTCTTCATGGTGTTCTGGAAGAGGAAGTCTATATGAGACAACCACCGGGGTACGAAGATAAAGGGAAGCTGAGTTATATTTGCAAACTTGACAAAGCTCTTTATGGTCTGAAACAAGCACCTCGAGCATGGTATTCTCGGTTAAGTTCCAAACTCATTGGTCTTGGTTTTGTTGCCTCAAAATCAGACGCTTCCTTGTTTATCTATCATAAGTCACATATTACTATATATATGCTCATATATGTGGATGACATTATCGTTGCTAGCTCATCTCAGAGTGCAAAAGATGCTCTTCTGAAAGATTTAAGCAAGGATTTTGCATTGAAGGATCTTGGTGATCTTGCCTATTTTTTGGGAATTGAAGTTAAGAAAGTTAATGATGGTCTATTGCTCAGTCAAACCAAGTATGCTCAAGATATTCTTGCACGGGTTGGGATGAAAAATTGTTCAGGAGCACCAACACCGTTATCATCATCTGAGAAGCTTACTCCAAGAGAGGGAAATATGTTGGGTCCAGAAGATAGCACCAAATACAGAAGCATGGTAGGTGCATTACAGTATTTAACCCTTACACGTCCTGATATCTCCTATGCAGTCAATAAAGTGTGTCAGTAATTACATGCTCCCACCACTATACATTGGACTGCTGCTAAGCGTATTTTACGATATGTTAAGCCGTCAGTTGGTCTCGGACTGAAATTTATGAGATCCAGCTCCACACTAGTCAGTGCATTCTCAGATGCAGATTGGGCCGGTTGTGTAGACGATCGTCGGTCAACTGGAGGATTTGTTGTGTATTTTGGGCCAAATTTGATTTCTTGGAGTGCTAAGAAGCAAGCTACAGTCTCAAGATCCAGTACTGAGGCAGAGTACAAGTCTGTAGGAAATGCTACAGCTGAAATAATTTGGGTCCAATCATTACTTGAGGAGCTTGGAGTTAAATCAACTCAGACACCATGTATATGGTGTGATAATTTGGGAGCAACATACTTGTCAACAAATCCTGTCTTTCATGCAAGAGCCAAACACATTGCGATAGATTTTCATTTTGTAAGAGAGCGCGTGTTGAACAAGCAGCTGGAGATTCGCTTCATTCCTTCAAATGATCAAGTCGCCGATGGTTTTACAAAGCCACTTTCAGCAAGCAAGCTTGAAGAGTTCAAACATAATCTCAACTTATGTAAGTTGTGATTAAGGGAGGGTGTTAGAATTAGTCCCGTACTCATCTATGTGTATGCAACGGACTCGAGTCCTGCTACGTATAGGTAGTGGATACCGATTCCTAATCTCTCTGTAACGTTTGCACCACAAAGTGCCTACTATAAATACATGACAAGGGGGCTCGGTAGTACATCGAGTAGCCCCATATTTCCTACCTATCGGACCTTTTACACACTTACCCTACTTGTCATAATCATTTGCTAGCCGACTTCTCCCACAAGTGCGGCAAACAACTTGGCAGCCACAAAAACTGTGGCACAAAAGTGAGGCCACCAAACATGCCCTAAATAAAATGTACTAGGCCTTGGAGTGCATGCCCAAGTGGCCTGTCGTGTAGAATATGATTAAATTGTAAGCAGAACGAAGAGGTCGGTGAAAATAGAGATAAAAGAAGTGAAGCAGGGCAAGTCCTGGCATGTTTGTCTCAGGCTTCTTTGTTTTTATGTTCCCCCCATATCATAGCTAAGGTTTATAGCAAGGATAAGATTCATATGTGTTGTGACTAAGATCTTCTATTTTGTGAACTTCAACGTGCATATTGTTGTGAGGTTGGGAAAATGGCAACTAGTATTCACAAGGGGCCAAAGGCTAGTACATATACAAGTGGGCAAAGTGCAGGAAACCCCTTATACAATGGGAAAATATAGAAAAGGAACTATACATCTCTAACACCCCCCTCAAACTCATGGTGGGTTAACAACACTAAGTTTGGAGAGGAAGAACCCATGTTGCGCTCTAGTTTGTGCCTTGGTGAAGAAATCCGCCAACTGAAAGTCAGAAGGCACATACTAAAGAGCGAGAATCTGATCCTGCACAGCAGCACGCACGAATGAGGCATCCACACCTATGTGCTTGGTGAGCTCATGCTTCACTGGGTCACACACAATGCTGATAGCACATGTACTGTCTGAAAATAGGGGAGTTGGTGTAGTAACAGAAACACCAAAATCCTCTAGTACCCATCGTAACCAAGTCACCTCAGCAGTCAAAAAAGCCATCGCTCGCAACTCAGCCTCTGCACTCGAACGAGAAACTGCAGTCTGTTTCTTTGTCTTCCAGGCAATGAGCGAACCACCAAGGAACACACAGTAAGCAGAAAGAGACCGGCGATCCAAAGGATCACTAGCCCATGTAGCATCAGAGTAGGACGGGAGCTGTAATGAGCTGGAGCAAGGAAAGAAAAGACGGCGAGAGATCGTGCCACGAAGATATCGCAGAACACGGAGGAGGTGACTATAGTGAACCGACGTAGAGCAGAAACAAACTGACTGAGAATATGAACATGATAGGAAATATCTGGACGAGTGACAACGAGATAGACAAGACTGCCAACGAGATGTTGATAGCGTGTGGGATCAGAAAGACGCTCCATAGGAATGCCACCCTGCAAGGCAGCTGAAGGCTGGATATTTATGAGATAGCTGGATGCAGAGACAGCCTCAGCCCAGAAATGGGGTGGAAGAGAGGCGGCGATCATCATCGCACAAGCCGTCTCAAGAAGATGGCGATGCTTGCGCTCAGCAACGCCATTCTGAGCATGAGCACCAGGACAAGAAAATTGGGCAAGGGTACCCCGCTCAGAAAGGAAACCACGCAACATCTGGGAGATATACTCTCCTGCCGAATCAGCACGAAAAACTCGAATGGGCGTGGAAAACTGGGTGTGAACCATAGCGGCAAAACGCTTGTATATAGAGAGAACCTCGTTGCGAGATTTCATAAAATAGAGCCAAGTGTAGCGAGAGAAATCATCAATAAAATAGAACCTCCTTTGGAATCAAAGGGAGCAGAACCCCATACATCAGAATGAATTAAGTCGAAAGGACGCTGAGATACAGACTCACTAGTAGGATACAGTAATTGAGTCTCTTTGCGAAGTTTACAACCCTGACACTGAAGCGAGACATCTCCTGAGACAGGCCCCAGAAGACCCCGACGGACCAAAGACGATAGGCGAGAACCACAAATGTGACCAAGTCGATGATGCCACTTCTGAAAAGAAGCGGAAGCGGAAGCAACAAGAGCATGTGAGCTAGTGGGTGCAGGTGCGGCAGAAGGAACACGAAGCCACTCTAGCTCCCACAGGCCTGGAGAGTCACGGTGCCGAGGGCCAGCCCCAAGCAGAACCTTGGTGTGACGATCCTGGACAGAGCAAGAATCAACATCAAGAATAACACGGCAACCGGAATCAGTAAGTTGAGCAGCGGAAAACAAGTTCATTGTGAGACGAGGGACATGAGAAACATCCGGAACAGAAAAAGAAGAAGTGGAAAGAGTACCACGACTAGCAACAGGAAAAGGTGTACCATCAGCAGTGAGAACATTGACAGGAAAATCGAGAGATCGAAGTGAGAACAAGACAAAGGAACCAGAAAACATATGAAAGGAAGCTCCAGAGTCCAGAACCCACAAAGATATACCTGACTGTGTGGACGGTGGTGGTCGCTTAGTGGTGGAAGCCGCGGTCACAGAAGCTGCAGTATCCGTCGAAGTAGAGCCAGTGGAAGCCAGCAGACGCTTGAGCTGCGCAATATCCTGGTCCGTAAGCGAGAGAGCCGCAGAAGAAGGCCGAGTCCCAGTATATGATATGTGACCACTGTTACGCATGTCCCTCTGCTTCTTGTAACAATCAGACTCTGGATGACCCGGCTTCGAGCAGTAGCCACAGATGATACGGGGGCGAGATCGGCCATCGCCACCAGAAGCCCGAGAAGAAGAATGGCGGCTTCCATCGCCACCAGAAGCCCGAGCAGAAGGAGAGCGGCTCACCCCCCCATGGAGCGTGGGAAGTAGCGGAGGAGCACTGGGACGAACAGCCGGTACAGCAGGAGCCCGAGCAGCAAGCACAGAGGGAACCGCAAGAAGACCAACACCTCGAAGACGTGTCTCCTCATCACGAAGCTCTGAAAGTACCTCTGAGATAGGAACACGACCCCGAGCAAGCAGGTTGGCACGCCGAGGCTCAAACTCGGAACGGAGACAAGACAGGAACTCAAAGACACGCTGAAACTCCATGTCTGATCTCGTAGTCTGAGCAGGTACCACAAACAACAGTACGGAGAGAGTCAAGCTGACGCCAGATAGCAGCGCTCTGGGTGTAGAACTCGTTAATGATGGAGTCACCCTGCCGAAGCTCATGCTCCTGACGGACCACAGATAAGTATAGAGCATCTCCAGAGGGCTGATAACGCTGACGAAGGTAAGACCACATCTGAGCAGCAGTGGGAAGTCCCATAAACTCGAAAGCAAACTGAGGCAGAACACTGGAAGTGAGAACGGCCGCAACACGTGCATCATCATTGCACGACTGAGTGTAAGCAGCCAAAGCATCCCTATAGGCAGAAAGAGCAACCGAGTAATCCTATACATGTTGATCATAAGCATCAACTGCTGCATCATCAAGAGATTTGGCCGCATCCTTGTCAGCCTGAGGAGCATCATCAGCAAGAACCGGTGGTGGCGGCGGCGGAATAGGAGCTACAGGAGCAACGGGGCATGGCGGACAGGAGACCTCGCCCGAGAGAACCCCCCAAAGCATAAGCCCGCGCACATGAATGCGCATATGCGCTGCAAAATCAGCATAATTGGTGCCATAAAAAATCACCGAGCACCGAGGTATAGCCACATAGTCTGACATACTTCTGTCTCTCTCTGGATTTTTTTTTGAAGTCAACTATCAGATCCCGATCTGGATCGAGCGAACGCACCGAGCGCTCAGGCTCGTGCTCGCGAAGCAGCAGCCAGAGGGCGAGGTCGGCCGGCGGTGGCCCAGTCCGGCGGCTGGCGGACCGGGGGCGAGGACGGGGCGACCGGCTGCGGGCGGACATTGGCGAGGTCGGGACGGGGCGGCCGGCGGCGGGCCGAGGCGGAGGCGGCCGAGGGCGAGGTCGGGGCGGCAGGTGGCGCGTGACCTTGGCGAGGTCGGGGCAGACCTAGGCGAGGTCGGGTCGGGGCGGCCGGCGGCGGGCCGAGGCGGAGGCGACCGGCGACGAACGGGGGCGGTCGGCAGCGGGCGGGGACGACTCGGTGACTGCAGCAGGTGGTCACCGGAGCTCATACCTCAACGGCCATGGAGAAGGACACGGAGCCGGAGGAAGAAGAAGAAGCAGCCGTCGACGGCGGCACAACACGGAGTTGCTACGTGCAGGAAGAAAGAGAAAACCCTAACCTTGCTCTGATACCATGTTGTGAGGTTGGGAAAATGGCAACTAGTATTCACATGGGGCCAAAGGCTAGTACATATACAAGTGGGCAAAGTGCAGGAAACCCCTTATACAATGGGGAAATATAGAAAAGAAACTATACATCTCTAACACATATGTAGTTAATCTAGTTGTCAGATGGAGCTGCAAAGCAATCTACCAGCAGTTAGTCCATATCCCTGGGTGTGTGCCTATTTGTTTTATATACTACATCAATGTTGAATATGTACCAATAACACAGAATGACAAACAAAAAGATACTCAGATATGACTCAACTGGGCAGTCATTCACGTGCATAATACAACAGACGAAGCAGTCAGGTTGACCCTTAACATGGGTTATCTGGTGGTTTTTTATTGGTATCTAGTGCAATTCTATACCACCTAATAATAAAATCAGTAAGGTTTCTTTTCCCAATTTTCGTCCGTTTTTTGGTACGTCAATGTTTGGTTACGTCGATTGCTGTTTCGCACGTCCTGCGCTTCCGCTCCGTTCACAACATGAATTCATACGTCCAATGCACTAGCGAGACGGCCCAGCCCAACAATGTTCTTACGAACACGTCTGACGTATAGGAGTAGGAGTCCATATCCGGAAGACCTTCTAAAACAGATGATTGCTTCGTTACAAACCAACCAACAGAGGTAACGATCAAATCGGAGTTGATAATTAGCATGGGAGGGTATAATTAGATGCGACTTTCCGCAACACGCCGAACCAGGCTCAGCGCCGGCGACATGAGCAACTTTAGACGCGTCACCTTCTTCGATGTCCGGCCCCAAAGGATGGCTCCCCCCTCTTGCCAATGCGATGGCAAGTCTCCATGATTAAGAGCGCGTCGTTCATATGTATTGTTGTGCTGGACGGCGTGAAGAGACAGAGTATGGAGTTTTCGTCCTGTGTGCATGTGTGCACGATGCAGTAGTCTTCAGGGAGACCGCACCAGCCGTCTGCCGGCAAGGCCCTCCCCTGGCCATCCGAGATGCCCGCCGCCACAAAAGTTCACCGCGTCTCCTCGAGAATCCACTGCGCGTGGAGAACCTGGTTCTCGTTGTTCTGGTGGTTCGTCTCAGCAGTAGGCGTGGGAGAGTTGCCTCTTCCTGGCGATGTCCGCGTGGTTAACAAGATGAACAGTACATCCTTCAGAACCGGCCGATAGTGGTTCCTGGGCGGCGGTACGCATCGCTTGGCCTCCACGACGGGCGGACGCGCAGGGTCTTGCGCTCTTTTAATAATCGGTGATGCATTAGTGCTACCACGTGATGGAGCTGCTCTTCCTTGGTTGCCACTTGTGGGTCATGCGTTGCCGCAACACTGCATATCAGCAGTGGACGTAGCATGCCTTGCTCTGGTAGTAGGAATTGCGGCGAGAGAGGCGTGGCCATGCCTTGCTCTGATAGTAGGTATGGCGACGAGAGAGGCATGGCCTTCTTGCGTTCGAAGGCGAGAGGCCGTGCCGATGCCAATGGCTTGAGCTCCGGGGTTCTGCGAATGGCTCGGAGTGATCGTCATCCGTTGTCTTCAGGATTTTCAGGTGAAGCGGTCTCATCTTATTTTGCTGAACCAATGCTCCAGCTATGGACAAAATCCTATACCGAGTAAATTTTAGCATGGACGTGGCAACCTGAGGGCATCAGGCCAGCATATTTTTTTTGGGAACAACTGCCTCCGTTTCTCCATACGGAAAACTTAGTTGCATCTTTTATTTATAGAAAGAATCAAAGAATTATTGGTTTTTCATAATGAGTTTATTTGAATTGGACTACAGATTGTTTCTGCAGAATTTCCTTTATGTTTTCTCACATGCTTTCATGTCTTTGATTTATTGATGAACGACCATTTCCATCAAATAGAGAATACTATTGCTGTTTTGATATTGAAAATCTTTGAAATTCACACACGGCTCCTGTATTTGACCACGAATTATTCTTCGCCATTTATGTGGATAACTAAGCTTATGAACTTCTTGATTTGTTCTGTGCAACTTCAAACATCAATATATTATCAGCGTATGACGACCGTAGAAATGCACGGGCATTTTTTGCTATCTTTACCTAATTAATCAAAGAAGCTAGGTACAGATTGATATTCATCATTAATGGTGAAATAGTTTGTTTTGATATGGTTTTTATTGATCCTATAAGATGCAGGATACACACGGCGCCAGGGTGGACAGTGAAAGATGTGTACGATAGGGTAGGGTTTTGCACAACACCCATAGGGGCCGGCCTCATCATATATATATATATATGGGTATACAGGTACAATACAGGGGTACACGTATAATACATGATATGTACATACTACTACGTTTGTCACCCTCCCTCAATCTCAACAGTGCCATGAACATTGAGATTGTGCTTACAAGATGTAAACTGCGGTAATGGTAGAGGCTTGGTGAATATATCAGCTAGTTGATCCTTGGAAGAGATGAAACGTATCTGCAGTAACTTCTGAGCCACTCGTTCTCTGACAAAGTGAAAATCAACCTCTATGTGTTTAGTACGAGCATGAAACACAGGATTAGCAGAAAGAAACGTTGCTCCAATATTGTCACACCAAAGTATAGGTGGGTGACACTGAGTTACTCCAAGTTCACCAAGTAGAGCCTGTACCCAAATCAATTCAGCAGTAGCATTGGCAAGAGCCTTGTACTCAGACTCTGTGCTTGAGCGAGAAACTGTAGCCTGTTTTCTCGCACTCCAAGAAACAAGATTTCCACCATAGAAGATGGCAAATCCCCCCGTCGATCTTCTGTCATCAGAGCTGCCAGCCCAATCAGCATCAGAGAATGCAGACAGAAGATGAGGATCACTATGAGAGGGTCGTAGAATCAAGCCAGTAGACAAAGTGGCTTTGACATAACGGAGTATACGTTTAACTGCCGACCAATGTGAACATCGAGGTGCGTGTAAATACTGACAAACCTTGTTGACCACAAAGGATAAGTCAGGACGTGTCATCGTAAGATACTGTAGTCCACCAACAATGCTGCGATATCGAGTGGAGTCCTCAGCAGATAGAAGTGTACCAGTGGTAGCAGAAAGTCTGTCAGTAGAGGACATTGGTGTAGAAACAGGAGCACACTTGATCATCCCAGCACGCTGCAAAAGCTCAGTAGCATACTTGCGCTGACTCATCAAAAGATTTGGACCCAACATATGAACCTCAATACCAAGAAAATAGTGGAGAGGACCAAGATCTTTGAGAGCAAAGATATTACCGAGCTGATGAACGAGATGATCAGTAGCGGTCGAGGAAGAGCTAACCACAATAATGTCATCCACATAGACAAGAAGATAGGTAGTAGTATCTGACTGTCGCAGAACGAACAATGATGTATCAGCAGTAGACGCCGTAAAACCCAGAGTGGCTAGAACAGAACTCAAACGAGCATGCCAGGCACGCGGCGCTTGCTTCAAGCCATACAGAGCTTTATCAAGACGACAAAGATGACTAGTATATGTAGGATCCTCGAAACCAGGCGGCTGACGCATGAAAACTTCCTCCTCAAGAACTCCATGTAAGAAGGCATTCTGTATGTCAAGCTGACGAAGATGCCATCCCTGAGAAAGAGCCATAGATAACAGTATACGGATGGTAACAGGTTTAACAACAGGAGAGAATGTATCCTCATAGTCCAATCCATACCGTTGTTTAAATCCTTTGGCAACGAGACGTGCCTTGTACCTCTCAATGGAACCATCAGCCTTTTTCTTGATTTTAAATACCCATTTGCAGTCAATAATATTTACCCCAGACCTGAGAGGAACAAGATGCCAAGTACGGTTGTTCTGAAGGGCTGTGAACTCAGTCTCCATTGCAGCACGCCAATGAGGAGAGGAAAGAGCTGCTCGATAATCAGTTGGTTCAGTATGAAGGAACTGAGAATCAGTGGTACGTGTAGTATTCCACGCAACGGTGCCATCGGTACGCTTCAGAGGCTGAACAATACCGCGCTGGAAGCGAGTAACGGCACCTGGTCGAGGAGGAGACGCAGCTGGTACGGGCGACATGGAGCTGTCCGTTGCCGCTGAGCGTGCAGCTGGCACGGAAGAGCTCGGAGAATCAGGCCCAGACGGAGCAGGCGACGAGTAGCTAGCTGCCGCACTGGGCGACAGCAGTGGGGAGTCCGGCGCAGACGGGCCGGTGGCGCGCGAGCAGGAGACGCGCGCGGTAGGCGAGCCGCTATCCGTCGCACCGTACGACGCGCTGCTGGTAGCAGCGCTGGGCGACGCAGAGCTCGACGCGGAACGGGCCGAGGACGACTCGCTGGACATGGCACCGGCCCCAGCTGCATGAGAATCATGCACGTCGATCGGCGCGGACGTGCGTCCAGTGGGCGAGACGTCAAGAAGCTCAAGACGAGCGGCACGTCCGTTTCCTGCACCATGGTTAGCTAACAATGTAGGGCAATGTGCAGCATCAACAAATTGGTCAGAATGCAATGGTGTAAGAGATGATGTAGGTGGTGTAGAAGGAGATGCAAGTTGAGAGAAGGGAAAAACCGTCTCATCAAACACAACATCACGAGAAATATAGACTCGATTGGTGGGAATGTGTAGGCATTTGTATCCTTTATGAAGGGAACTGTATCCAAGAAAAACACATTGTTTAGACCGAAACTCAAGTTTACGATTATTGTATGGACGGAGATGTGGCCAGCAAGCACACCCGAAGACCTTTAAGAAGGTGTAGTCAGGAGTTTCACCTAGTAGACGTTCAAGAAGAGTTTGCATATGAATAACGCGTGTAGGTAGACGATTAATGAGAAAACACGCCGTAGAGAAAGCATCACTCCAAAACCTATAAGGAGCCGAGGCATGAGCTAACAAGGTGAGTCCTGTGTCTACGATATGGCGATGTTTCCGTTCAGCGGTGCCATTCTGTTGACTGGTATGAGGACATGAAACACGGTGAGAGATACCAATATCGGAGAAGAATTTGTTTAACTTAAGATACTCACCACCCCAGTCACTTTGAACATGAATAATTTTCCGACTTAAGAGGCGCTCAACATGTTGTTGGAATTGTAAGAAAATTTGGAACACATCAGATTTATGTTTAAGCAAATAAAGCCATGTAAATCGACTGTATGCATCAATAAAGCTGACATAAAACTGATGTCCACTAACTGATGTTTGAGCAGGACCCCAAACATCGGAATATATGATCTCAAGGGGTGCGGTAACAGTACGACTCGAGACAGGAAAAGGTAAGTGATGACTCTTGCCTTGCTGACAGGCATCACAAACTGTAGCATTATTAACTGACAACGATGGAAGCTCATGACGATGTAACACATGCTGAACTATAGGAGTGGCTGGATGACCTAGACGTGAGTGCCACTGATCTCGTGACACCCGTATACTGCTGAAGACTTGTTTCACGGACTCAAAGTTGAGATTATAAAGACCTCCACGAAGCCCTCCTCTAAGCAGGACCTCCCTCGTAGCCCGATCCTTAACAAGAAAATAATACGGGTGAAACTCAAAGAAGACATTATTGTCATAAGAAAATTGTTTGACAGATAGTAGATTACGTGTAACGGATGGAACATGTAGAATATTTTTGAGGTGTAGTGAAGTGGATGGTGTGGAAATTGTAGACTGACCAATATGTGTAATGCGCATACCTGAGCCATTGGCAGTTTGAACATGTTCCTTGCCATGGTACTGATCCCTCATAGTAAGTTTGTTGAGATCATTGGTAAGATGATCCGTGGCGCCGGTGTCTGGATACCAGCTTGGATCAATTGGGTAGGAGGTTGTAGTTCCGGTGTTGGTGGCGGTGTAGGCAGCGCCGGTCTTCGGCGGCTTGAAGGCCGCAATCTGGCGTGCCATGTTGCGCCCGTCGTTGCCAGCCCCAAGGAAGGTGCACTCGAACCGCTTGAAGCAGCAAGCCGCGAGATGGCCGACTTTAGTACACAGCTGGCACACGTGACGATTTCCACTACCGGTGGAGGAGTAGGGCGGTGGCGACAGCGCTCCCGTCGGCGCGGACGTGCGGCCAGGGGATGACCCCGACCCGGTGCGCCCACCTCCAGTGGGTCCTGTACCGCGACCACCTCCACCTCCATGCGCCGAGCGTGATGAGTAGTTGGCAAGGTGGACGTCATTGCGGAGTTCAGCACGCCGATTCTCAGCACGCTGCTCCGCGTTCAGCAGTTGCGCAAAGACGTCGCGAACCGGCATGGGGTCCGTGATTGGTCGCGCACCAACGCGATCAGCTAGCGCATCGTAGTCGCTGTCGAGTCCCGCAAGAAGGTAGGCGTTGAATTCTTCTGGACGTAGCGGCTGACCAACGGAGGCCATAGTATCGGCGAGGGCCTTGACCTCATTGAAGTAGACAGTGGCCGTCTTGTCCAATTTCTTGCACCTCGACAGAGCGGTGCGAAGTTGCATGACGCACGACGTGGACGGCGTGGCGTAGCTGTCCTCCAGAGTCCTCCATGCCTCCTGAGACGTGACGTCAAGCATAACCATCCCGATCACCCCCTCGCCGAGAGAGGAGACGATGGCGGATAGGATTGCCTGATCTTGCTGATGCCAGGCGCCATACTCCGGGTTGGGGATGGTAGCCGGAGTGGTACCCGCCGGGTTTTTGATCTCCGCGCTAGGGCACGGAAGGGTCCCATCAACGAATCCGTAGATGAGATTGCTCCGAAGAAGAGGGACAACTTGCGTGCGCCAGTGGAGGTAGTTGTCGGCGTTGAGGCGGATGGTGATGGAGCTGTTGATCACGATGGGCGAGGTAGGAATCCGCGAGGCCATGGTGGCACGGGCCGCGCTCGACTCGCCCGAGATTGCGGAGGAGACGCGGCTGGTGACGGACATGATGGCGGCGGCGCGGTAGGGTAGGGTATGGGGTAGGCCGCGGCGGTAGAGGAGGACGGCGGCGGCGCTAGTTGACGGCGGCGGCGGCGCTAGAGGCTGCGGCGGCGGTCAAGCTAGGGTAGGCGGAAGCTGAGCCGAATAGGCTCTGATACCATGAAAGATGTGTACGATAGGGTAGGGTTTTGCACAGCACCCATAGGGGCCGGCCTCATCACATATATATATGGGTATACAGGTACAATACAGGGGTACACGTATAATACATGATATGTACATACTACTACGTTTGTCACCGTAGTACATGAGTACGTCTACGAAAATTGGTCGATAGTTTTTCTTACAAAATGATTGATAGTTCATAACTTCATATAAGGCTCTAAAACTAACTGCCATAGATTTAGTCCGTCAAAGAAATTACTATAGATTTAAGTCATTTTTTTGCACCGAGGTTTAGTACTCTTTTCGATGTCCAGATATCTCACCCAGACTATTTGAGCCGATATTTTCCATCCATCATATAAGGTTTCTCATTTCTCATTAAATTAGAAGTACCATATTACCACAATCTGAGTGCCGATTGGATGCGTGGACCAATTTATAATCGGGGTTTACTTAAACCAATTACACCACTCGAAACCCAAAATGTTAAACTTACGGATTGGAACATACAAATCAGAACTTGCACATTTTTTCGAATCAGTTAGCGCATACGAGCAAGGAGAAGGGCTACTCCACGGTGATTTTTTTAGAGGAATAAGTAGCCGAACCGGCTGGTGCTCGATGAAGCCATCAATACACCATTGTGCAGCTCTTTCTTGGAGCCAAACCGGCTATTGGCCGATGAGGCCGCAAAGGATGACAACTCCGTCGACTCTCTAAACTAGGACACTGGGTTCTCCCATGGTGACACTGTCATCTTAAAGGGCTATGCTACATATTATATATTCCAAGAGGTAAGGCTTGAGACATTTTTATATGAATGTCCGAAAAGTAGGAGGGGGGAGGAGTGGGCGATGGCGGCAAATTCGATATGTGAACCTCATGAGTCAATTATCATGCATCTTATCTTTTCCTGTAGTTCTATTTTTAATATTCTAAATATTTTTTCTCCCGTTGCAACGCACGGGCACATATGCTAGTACAACAAAATCCCGGAAAAGATCAGTTAACAAATTCAGCCGTGCTGAGAAAACATTAACTTTAGAGTCTCACCTTATATCCTGCAATGTCTTGAGTAACTCCAGGTAGTGGTCCTGCTGTAGCCCGCTTTATCTTATCGTTCACTGGGATTTGATAAACAACAAACATGGATTATCAATGAAACAAATTCTGGTTATAATAATGATCATACCTGGAAATCTAGAACTGGCAATTCTATGAATTGCATTTATGAGTGCAGACTTTCCAACATTGGGGACACCAACTACCATAACAAGGGGCAAGGCTAATTTACGGGTTACCTGTGGAAAGGTTAAAATTCCAACATGTTATTTCTATTTATGGTAACTTATAAATTCGATAATTTTCTATTTTTGACGTCTCTTAGATATATTGTGGGTCAAATAATTAGCATATACTGTACAAAAAAGGAATCACGAGACAAAGAAGGTAAAAAGAAAGGAAAGAGAAACCGAAAGAGAGGGAAAATGTTGCATGTTAAGTGGGACCCACCAATCATTAGAGAAAAATGGAAAGAGCTGCCCCGTTCTGTGGGCATGCACCGTTCCAACGGGTGACCGTAAAAGCGTCTTCCTGCATAACAAGAAGTGTGGGCTCTTTTAAGATTGATTCTCTTAACTCCACAAGCCCAAGCAACTGTTAATTACCAAAGCAAACATTAGATGAGTTAAACCTTCATAAGAACTAAAGAAAGCAAAGCACCATCAGGTCAAGGCGAAACTGAAAGACTCACGCAGTTATCATACTTGCAAAGCTTAAAGGCAGATGACTCAGATGACACGATAAAGATATCAAGAATCCAATCAGTAGCATAGAAAGACAGTACTGTTCAATGAATCTGAATCCTAGCAGAAGCCTACTCCAAGCGATATTCGTATTGACGGGTGGAGAGCTACTACTATGAAGGTTCCGTGCGTGTCCTATTAAGTTAGCCAGTTCATGTCATAGTAGGTTAAGTCTAGAACCCTGGTAGATAACTACAAGTATTGGATGGGTGGATAGCTACTACTAAGGTTCTTTCTGTAAACGATCTTTACCAGTTTAGAATACTATGGAATTTTTCAGCCAGTGGTCTAGCTGTCATTCACCCTTACAGTTGGTAATTAGGTAAATGAAGTTCACTCAAGCAACAAATTGCAGAGCTAATGCCTGACTGATACTTTCAGCACAATACAGATATCCTGTGAGGTTTAAAAAAGAAAATTGGATAGGTAAACATGAAATCAAGAGTTACCTGACCTGATTAATAGAGTTGCTGTTGTGTGCATTTATTGAGATGCAATCCTGCTTGCATGATTCGAAATGATCAAGCCACATCAGCAGATTGGTGTACAAGCAAACATGACTAACTCTGAGGAATCGCATTAAATTTTGGGTTGAAGAGGTTGACCTAACTATCAGAAGTGCTTTGCTTACATTAAATATATTAGGATTAGTGCTCATCAACTCGGTTCTCAATAGCCTACCCATGTTTCTTTGTCCATTTTTGAAATTCCTGTGGGAGTAAGAAAAAGGTTGGATTACTACCGTAGTAGGTTCTTTTGGAAAAGTGACCAGCAGACGAAAAAATATAGATTGACGGAGTGGAGTATAGTTTGTAGGCCAAAAGATCAGGGGATTTAGGAATCGAGTTATTATATATATTAAGAATAAATGTTTGCTGAGCAAATGGCTCTTCAAAATTCTTAACGAAGATGGTGTTTGGAAGGAGTTGCTCACCAACAAATACATAGGGGACAAAACGCTAGCTCAAGCTAAACCAAAACCAACAGATTCTCCATTTGGCGGGGAATTTTGTCGGTAAGACAAGACTTCTTTTCCCGAGGCTTATTTATAGTGGGCAATGGTCAACAAACTTGTTTCTGGGGGGATGTTTGGCTGGGGGACAAAGCATTGGCTAATCAGTACCCCAGATTGTACAACATTTTTAGAAACAAGAATGTCCTTGTGGCCGATGTGTTGTCCAATGCACCTCCCATTAACATCCAGTTTAGGCGAAACCTGTTTGGAAATTGTTGGACAGATTTGTTGCAATTAGTTCAAAAGCTGATGCATATTTCCCTTTCCGATGAGGGGGACTCTTTCATTTGGAGATTGACCCATAGTGGGGCCTTCTCCGTTCGATCCATGTATATTGATTATATGAATGATCACCCACCTTTTGAGCATAAGTATCTCTGGAAGATGAAAGTCCCTCAAAAAATTAAAATTTTCATGTGGTTACTTAATAGACGTGTGATTCTTACTAAGGATAACATCATCAAGTGCAATTGGCATGGTTGCACTAAGTGTGTGTTTTGTACCAATGATGAAATCGTAGATCATCTGTTCATCTCGTGTCCCTTTATTATTAAAATATGGAGACTGCTTCATTTTACTTTCAATGTTTCTCCTCCTATGAGTCTGGACCATATGTTTGGTGATTGGCTTCATGGCATATCTAAACATGATAAACGTCGTATTTGGATTGGTGTGTGCGCCTTTGTTTGGGCATTATGGAATTGTCGCAATGAGGCGATTTTTAACAAGGTGTAGCATGTTGATTTCTTACAGGTCATTCACAAGGCTATCTATTGGATTTCTTCGTGGTCCCTCTTCCTGCCACAGACCAACGCCATTTTATGGAGGCTGGATGCAACCGGTTACTGGCTATTGTTCGGGCCATCTTTTTCTCCAACGGGTGGCAGCATGATAGAAGAATTGGTTCTTCATAGTGGATCTTCATAGTGGAAGTTTTCATAGTTTTTCCGTCTTTTGATCTTTTGTAACGTTTGGACGAGTGATATTTGTAACTATTTTACCACTTTATTTTTTAATAAGAAGCCATATGCATCACTCCGATGCAAAGGCTGGGGCTATATGCTTCCTTTTCTAGAAAATTATATTAGGATTCGCTAGATCTTTCTTGTTTAGAGAAAGGATGCGCCTCTTAGCTGCGAGCACCGTCTGAAGGTCTTCGTTCGCTAACGAGAACGGAATGTGGTCATAGGCCACATTAGTTGCAAGCAAGTGATCAGAGTATGATAGAACACAAACAAGCAAGCAAACACTCATTGAGCACCATGAGCCGCCGACCAAACGTGCTCATCCCGTACGTACGGGCAGAGATAGTAAGTAGAGGTGTGTGTGGGTGGGGGGGGGGGAGGGGGAGTAGCGTGCGAGTGGAGGACTTACACGGGCGTTGCGTACCTCGATGACGAGGTCGACGAGCTTGAGACGGTCGAGGACGGCGCGGGAGGCGGGGGCCATATGGCCGGGGAACCAGTTGATGGTTCCGCCGCCAGCATTGAGAGCCATCTCGCTGGCACGCTTTCCCGCCCGAGTCAGACCCCCACATCCTCGCTGGCGGCACTGTCCCCGGAATTAATCAGGAAATGCGCGCCGCCTGTCGTTGCGAAAAGCTTTACAAGTTGAGGAGGAAATTGCACATAACACCGGTGTTTGGTGCCAACGTTGCAGAAAACACAGGATTCAAATATCTTTTGCGGCTAAAACCAACTTCTGAGGTAATATGTTGCAGCTAGCCCAAATAGATGTTTTGAGACCTTACCAACGTATTCGGCATGTTGGCGCGTATTTTTATTTTTATACCGTATATCAGAAAGTACGAAAATAAAAAACTTCTCACTAGAAAAGATAGATATTATGCGCTACATTTTCTACCGGCTATGTGCGCGTCCAATCGCTTAGGGGCTGTTAGTACTTCCTCTGTTTTTATTTACTTTGTGTTTTGATTGAATTATTAAGTTTCACCAACTATTTTTTAAATTACCAACATCTACAATGTAAAACCTGCAGTAATTGAAATCATCTTAAAAGATATATGCTTTTTTTTCCTCGGAACGAGTTGGCTCGATCAGCAGCGCGGCGGCGGCAGCGCGCACGTATGCAAGACAAAATAAAAGTCTGCTCCTTCTCTCACTGGTAGAAAATAGGCCTTCCATACGCCCCCATTAGTCCCCAAAATTATCGACCCGCGACCATAGGGGTCTTTAGTCGCGGTTCGGGTGGAGACCCGCGACCAACAGTCTGGGCCCAGCGCTTGGTCCATAGCTGGCGGACGGGAGGGGCCCAACCGGGACTAATAGGTCCTCAGGCTGGCCCCAAGGCCTTCAGTCGCGGTTGTCCGGGTGAACCGGGACTAAAGGCCCATCCCTATATATAGGGCTCAGCTGGCTTCACTTAGCCACATTAGGTGTCACTTCTACTCACAATATTCACAAGGGGTGGTGGGTTTGCTTTTTGTTCCTCCTATGCACACAAGGTGTTTGATGAAATGCCCGAGAGCATGAAACACACATGATATGAAGTGTCCGAGCCGCACTTGAGCGTTTTCATTTATTTTACCTCCGCGATCGCGGTTAGCAACTTGAACCTTTCATGATTTGTATTATTTCCGGCTAGTTAGTTTAACAAATGCATGATGGTTAATTATATACTTTATATAATAATAATGCAGATGAATCGGCAATGGATGTACGGTAACCGACTCTCCGGCGAGTTCACTACGGGTTTGAAAGATTTCCTCGTAGTGGCAAATGCGAACAAGCAGCGAGGTTTTATTATCTATCCATGTGCTGAATGGAAGAATGAGAAGAGTCACTCCTCCTCAAAAGTCGTTCACATGCACCTGCTTCGGCACGGTTTCATGCGAAGCTATAATTGTTGGACCAAGCATGTAGAAAAAGGGGTTAGAATGGAAGAAGATGAAGAAGAGGATGATATCGATTTCAACTATCATGACGCTTTCGGTGATACTTTCATGGAGGATGATGCTGAAGGTGGGGAAGGGTTTGGTGAAGGTGAAGAGGAGGCACATGATGAGCCCGCTGATGATCTTGGTCGGACCATTGCTGATGCACGGAGACGCTGCGAAACTGACAAGGAGAGGGAGAATTTGGATCGCATGTTAGAGGATCACACGAAGTCGCTGTACCCAGGATGCGACAATAGTCTGAAAAAGCTGGGCTGCACACTGGATTTGCTGAAATGGAAGGCACGGGAAGGTGTAGCTGGCTCATCATTTGAAAATTTGCTGAAAATGTTGAACAATATGTTTCCGAAGAATAACGAGTTGCCCGCCAGTACGTACGAAGCAAAGAAGGTTGTCTCCCCTCTAGGTTTAGAGGTTCTGAAGATACATGCATGCATTAACGACTGCATCCTCTACCGCGGTGCATACGAGAATTTGAATGAATGCCCTGTATGCACTGCATTGCGTTATAAGATCAGAGGCGATGACCCTAGTGACGATGTTGAGGGCGAGAAACCCAGGAAGAGGGTTCCCGCCAAGGTGATGTGGTATGCTCCTATAATACCTCGGTTGAAACGCCTGTTCAGGAACAAAGAGCATGCCAAGTTGTTGCGATGGCACAAAGAGGACCGTAAGCCCGACGGGGAGTTGAGACACCCCGCTGATGGAACGCAATGGAGAAAGATCGACAGAGAGTTCAAAATTTTTGCAGCTGACGCAAGGAACATAAGATTTGGTCTAAGTACTGATGGCATGAATCCTTTTGGCGAGCAGAGCTCCAGCCATAGCACCTGGCCCGTGACTCTATGCATCTACAACCTTCCTCCTTGGTTGTGCATGAAGCGGAAGTTCATTATGATGCCAGTGCTCATCCAAGGTCCGAAGCAACCCGGCAACGACATCGATGTGTACCTAAGGCCATTAGTTGATGAACTTTTACAGTTGTGGGGCAGACCTGGTGTACCTGTATGGGATGAGCACAAAGAAGAGGAATTTGACCTACGAGCGTTGTTTTTTGTAACCATCAACGATTGGCCTGCTCTCAGTAACCTTTCGGGACAGTCAAATAAGGGATACAAAGCATGCACGCACTGCTTACATGAGACTGAAAGTGTATTTTTGGATAATTGTAGGAAGAACATGTACCTGGGTCATCGTCGATTTCTTCCCCGAAATCATAACGTAAGAAAGAAAGGCAAGCATTTCAACGGCAAGGTAGATCACCGGCCGAAGCCTGCGGAACGTACTGGAGCTGAGATATTTGATATGGTCAAGGATTTGAAAGTCATCTTTGGAAAGGGTCCTGGCGGGCAATCAGTTCCGCTGGGAGTTGACGGGCACGTACCCATGTGGAAAAAGAAATCGATATTTTGGGAGCTACAGTATTGGAAAGTCCTAGATGTCCGCTCCGCAATCGACATGATGCATGTTACGAAGAATATTTGCGTGAACCTGCTAAGCTTCTTGGGCGTGTATGGGAAGACAAATGATACAAAGGAAGCACGGCAGGACCAGCAACTTTTGAAAGACCCAGATGACCGGCATCCGGAATGGTTTCAAGATCGTTCCAGCTACGCTCTTACCAAAGAAGAGAAGGTCATTTTTTTTGAATGCCTGAGCAGTATCAAGGTCCCGTCTGGCTTCTCGTCGAATATAAAGGGAATAATAAACATGGCGGACAAAAAGTTCCAAAACCTGAAGTCTCACGACTGCCACGTGATTATGACGCAATTGCTTCCGATTGCTTTGAGGGGGCTCCTACCGGAAAATGTTCGAGTAGCCATTGTGAAGCTATGTGCATTCCTCAATGCAATCTCTCAGAAGGTAATCAGTACAGAAGATCTACCACGGTTACAGAACGATGTGGTCCAATGCCTTGTCAGTTTCGAGTTGGTGTTTCCACCATCCTTCTTCAATATCATGACGCACCTCCTGGTCCACCTAGTCGAAGAGATTTCCATTCTCGGTCCTGTATTTCTACACAATATGTTCCCCTTCGAGAGGTTTATGGGAGTATTAAAGAAATATGTTCGTAACCGTGCTAGGCCAGAAGGAAGCATCGTAAAGGGCTATGGAAATGAGGAGGTAATTGAGTTCTGCATTGACTATGTTCCTGACCTTAAGCCGATTGGTATTCCTCAATCGCGGCACGAGGGGAGACTAAGTGGAAAAGGCACGATCGGAAGGAAATCAACGATATGTATGGACGATCATTCTATGACTGAAGCACACCACACAGTTCTGCAAAATTCGAGCTTGGTGGCTCCGTACTTCGAGCAACACAAGAATATTTTACTCTCGGACAACCCGGGGAAGCCTGAATCATGGATTAGAAAGGCCCACATGGAGACTTTCGACAGTTGGTTGCGAAAACATTTAATGAATGACAATGATGTTGGAGATCAGCTGTACATGTTGGAAATGATAGCCGGAGAACATGATGTAATCTCTTCTTATCTGAACCTTGATGATCAAGAACGTGAAGGAACGGACATTGTGGATGATCAAGGAGGTGAAGTAACGGACATTGTGGATGATCAAGGAGGTGAAGGAATGGACATTGATGACGGAGGTCAACCGTCGACAAACGACGATCTCCAATTGCAAAGAACAACCACCTCCGGCGAGGTATATATATATATATATATATATATATATATATATATACATTGAGCCTCTCGTGATACAAACTTACTGAAATGTGAATACATATGCACTAACGCGCGTGACTCTCTTTCTTATTTTAGCCCTCGGCCGGATCGAGTACGACAACGCGTGGCAAATCCAAGGCGATGAAAGATGGAGAAACATATACCATCGAATCAGTCGGTGAAACCGGCAAGCCCCTACAGCACACCACAAAGTTTATCAACCAATGCGGAGTCATTGTTAGATACACCGTCCCGATCACCGTCCAGGAATGGAAGGAGCCAAAGAAAGCACGTCTTGGTTTCAGTTATGTCCACAAGAGAATGAAAAAGGAGATGTTCAGAAAGCTTATGGTACATTTCATTCTACCTCCGGAATACAACCAAAAAGATGAATTCGGTGACGAGGTTCCGGGTGGACGTCAGAGGAGGAGGCTAGTCAAAGAGTTCGCTCTTCAGAAGATGGCCGAAGTATTCCGGAACTTCAAGAAAAAATTGTTCCATGAATATGTCAACAAGGGCAAGACTCCGATTTTCACTGGACAACATGAGAAACTGAGAGATGATTGGCCAGAATTTATGACGCAGAAGAAATCAGAGCATTTCAAGGAAATGTCAAAAAAAATAAGGCTAATGCGGATAAGAAACAGTACCATCATGTTATGGGGCCAGGAGGATACCGCGTTTCGGCGCCTAAGTGGCAGGCGATGGAGGACGGCCTGAGGGCAAGAGGAATCCCTCTAGGTACAGAGGGATGGGACGAAAGAGCCAAAATGTGGTGGTACGGGCATGGGGGATCGCTAGACCCGGAGACAGGGGCGTGTGTTCATCGGCAGAAAACGTTTGCTCCCACAAAAAACCTTGTTGACGCAATGACCAAAGCTCAACACGGCTGGATCACGTTCAACAGAGAGAGAGACCAACTGACTCATGCCCTCGGGAATCCTGAACACGGAGGACATATACGAGGCAAAGGCAGATTGCCGTGGAAAGTAGGGTTTTCCCAGGAGGGTGACTCGTACTGTTACAGAAGCCGTAAGAGAAATACGGACCGGGCTGCAGATCTTCTGTCGAAGCTTCCAACGGAAGTTAGTGAGTTGAAGCAGACCGTGGCGAGAATACTTGAGAAAGAAACAGCGGCGGCTGCAGGGCCGCATGAAGAACATGCAGCGGATCTCGGAAGCCAGCATCAGCGGAGAAGCAGCATGGCTTCCACGGAGGCCCCGCCTGCAGGTGCTAATGCACCAATGATCGAGAGTCGTGCACCGGAGCATCACTACCCCGTAGATGATGTAAAGGAGATGAAAGAATGTGATCTGCATTATCCCGTGGGGAACATTTCCATGAAGGTAGCTACATGCAGTGCTTTACCCTATACACCTGGAGCACTCCATCACAACAACCCCATTCCATATGGCTATGCTCGTGTCACGGTGGAAGACATAGTCCAAGGGTTTGAGGACCTGGAGATTGACATAGCTACACCCGAAGGGGAGAGAAGACTTGGAGATGTCAAGCGCCAGTTCATTCTATGGAAAAAGAAGTACATAGTGTTTCAGGCGAGACACAAAGGCTAACAAGTCCACCCCTCTCCGATGGTGCAGGTGGTGGTGGTGGTGGTGGTGGTGGTGCTGGTTCACCTACGCCTCCTTCACGCCATTCGACGCCGTCCCCCGATCCACAATCTCCGGCGGGTAAGCAGCTGTCGCCCCCCATTCCTTCTCCGGCGGATAAGCAGCAGCCGTCGCCCCCCATTCCTCCTCCGGCGGATAAGCAGCAGCCGTCGCCCCCCATTCCTCCTCCGGAGGATAAGCAGTCGTCGCCCCCCATTCCTCCTCCGGAGGATAAGCAGCCGTCGCCCCCCATTCCTCCTCTGGCGAAGAAACAGAAGCAGGCGGACAGCAAGGGAACCTGCTCTTGGACTATTAACCCGGAGCCTTATGTACCTAAGACCACACGGGTACCGGAGCCATCACTGAAGCCTATCCCCCCAAGGCCTTGGGAACTTAGTGATGCTGAAACCAAATTGGTCGTGAAGGCTGACCTTGAGAAATGGAAGGCCCATCAGAAGGCGCGAAAGGAGCCTAAGCCCAAGGAAGTATACCCTCCGATAGTAGACAAGTGGGCTACGGGTTTTTTGTCGACACCGTCCCAAGCCGAGAAGAATTTGCCTAAAGACTATGATAATGAACTTCGTACGCAAGCAAAAGCATTGGCGGAGGAGAAAGAAAAAAATGAAAAAAAGGCGGGAAACAAGTTGACCAGCTCGGGATGCAGAGTAAACAATCGATCCCCCCGCTCATAGTGAAAGCCGGTCCGGAACAGGACCCCGAGGTCAGAGAAGTTGTGGCAGCAATGGGATTGACTGTAGCTACTGCCATGAAAAATGCGTCCGAGGCCAGTATGTCTCTTCGTGCCTTCTTAGGCCTGGACGATGCGCCAATGGCTGAGGTAGCATTCCAATATGTGAAGAAAGGGCCTCTCGTCGAGCCTACGCAGGAAAAGGATCTACCACCACTAATGCAAAGTCTGCTACGTTGGTACAAACAATTCATATCATGGTCCGACAGAGAGTTTGTGTATGTGGATGTTACAGAGGAGCATCACACCAAAAAGTACACTGTAGCAGTTGAGATGAGTGAATTGTTTCAGCTGTTCAATCTGCACGAGCTTGACAAATCTATCCTGAGTTGCTACGTTCTGTAAGTGATTTATTTCTACCTCATCTCGTTCTTCATTGCCTACACTATATATATATATATATATATATATATCAACGCGGATTTCCTACCACCCGTGCTAGCTGTGCACCAGTTAAGAGCCGTCGGATGTGGTCTAGTGATTCGTGCTGCCGTTTGCTCCTGTTAACTCTGTTTGCCGTCTACCAGAAAGAGACACCCGTGCCATCCCCACCACTCCGGTTGATCAGTTAACAAAAAAAAAGATAAAAAAACATTAAAAAAAAGGCACGACACGGGTGCCCGGTTGGCTACAGAGAAGGACCCATCCCCACCGACGGGAGCTCCACCGACGGCCCCGGACAACGCTCCATCGACGGCGCAGGTCAACACTCGCGCCCGGTAGCCCGCGCAGCTATCGATCCCGCGCGAGCCCGCGACCGGAGATGGGGGAGGTACGGTAGAGAGGGCAGGGAGCCAGGGTGGGGCGGTGGGGGCGGGCGCCGTTGACTTCGGTCGGGGCGGACGCCGGTGGCTCCAGCGCGGTGGTGGCTCAAGGGCCTCGACTCGCCGAGGAGAGGAAAAGCAGGTCCGGCGCTGGTCTCTCTCCCCTGCTCCTTCCCAACAGAGGATGCCACCGGTGCAGCCCCTGTGCTCCCCACCGTGCGGATGGCGCAACGTCCATGGCGTGAGCATAACTACCTCGGCCTCCAGAGTTTGCTGCGACCCGTACTTGGAAGGAAATCGGAAGCGGCATCCCCAACCTCCCCTGCTCCTTCCGCGTCGGCAGATCCACGGTAGCAAGGGGAGGGGAGAGAAGGCAACACGCGCCCTTCTGCAAAAAAGAATCCACCCCGTCGAAAATGAAACATGGGCGGATTACACAAGTGAATTAAGGGAAGAAAAAACTGAGGCCAACAGGAGAGCGGAACAAACCAAAACTCACCTGAAGAAACCGAACATATGAGACAAGTCCCTCCCGGCACGAATCAACATCAGACCAAGGAAAAGTCCAACACACAACGCCCACTTGAAAGGAACAGAATGAAAAACATGTCGGTAGTAACCTGATACAAAGGAGAGCATCAATCCTTAGAAATGTGTAGAGAGGAGAGCATCGTGTCAAAAAATGTAATCAGGGACTCAACTCTAGAATCCAGCTAATAATCCATCTAAAAATGACCCAATCTGTCTTCCCCACCGAGTGCCTGTGGAGAAGCGTGACCACTAGCTTCCCACTTCGTGGCCTTGTTCCCAAATCCACTTGGAGTCTTGGGCTGACGACGAGCTCACGCCGCGCGACCTTCCGCAAAAAGGTCTTCTTGGCTAGATGAGCGCGTCACGGTGACTACCGGACAACAAACCAGCCGCATCAAGATGAGAAGCTCATGCTGCGGCACCGTTCCTAGAGTCTGAGAAGAACAAAGACTGACATCAGAGGACGAATCGGTGGATTCAAATCAGCTCGAAATTGCTGGCTCAAAATCAGTCACTTAAAGATGGTGTTTCTTTCCGTGCTCAAAAATATATGTGCAGAAAAAGTATCGAAACATAATATGGAGGGGAGCATATCTTGAGCATCCAGTATATCCTTAAGATCCCATCGCTATTCAAGACTAAAAAAGCCTACAGCCTGTGAATCTAGACAATGAACCAAAAAAAAAATATTAGCAAAAGAACAGGGACGGATTGGGGATTTCTGGGAGAACAAAATAGTGGACGGACGGCATGGGAACCCATCTCCGGCTACAGCAGGATGGAAGAGCACTCTACCTGAAGCATCTGAACGACCTCGTCGACGGACGCCAAACCCAGCACCGCACGTTGTGGAGCTCGTGGTGGCCGCCCGGACCGAAATCGTGGAGCTGCTTTTGTAGATGGACGAGGACGAATTAGACTCGCCAGATCTGGCTGCCACAATCAGCGAGATGGGGTTGGCCGTCGGGTCTCACCATGGATGGCCAAGGATGCGGCGAGTCTCTAGGCTCTGATGGCAGGAGGCTCGGTGAGACGTGCCGGGAATCGACGGGGAGGCAGAGACAGAGAGAGAGCGCGTGCGGGGGCGGTTGGAGAGAGAGAGCGTGCGGGGCGGTGGGTTTTTTCTTTTCTTCTGCAGGAAGATGGGCCACGTACAGAGGTGGGTCGGATGCTTTTTTTGAATCATCAGGTGAAGATGCTGACGGAACGGCGTTAACTAAATCAGCGGTGGAAATTGCTCTATAGGCTGATCCAATGGCTCGTTGTGGGTGGGTAGCTAGCACCCAGGGTAGCCCACTATTTTTGATATATATATATATATATATATATATATATATATATATATATATATATATATATATATATAGGACAAATTCATGCTACTCCCGGGTGTAGCTACACCCACATGTGTTTACTATGATGTATGTAGTATCTATCATACCGGAGAGTATGTACGTGTAGTATGCAGTATATATTACTATTTCGGCAGTATATATACTACTTTTTATGTAGTATGTGTAATTTTTCTACATAGTCCTTTTATACGTACATATATACCCGGTATTTTGCATATATAGTGCAAACTATATGCTCCATTTTATAATTTTCACGTAACTTGTTTTGGAGTATCTTAAATATAGTATACGAACATACTCAGACCGAAAAAGTATGACACATACATCCATACGGCAGTATATGGGACGTGCGTGTAGCTACACCCGGGAGTAGAAACCATTTTCCCTCTATATATATATATATATATATATATATATATATATATATATATATATATATATATATATATATATAGGACAAATTTAGGCTACTCCCGGGTGTAGCTACACCCACATGTGTTTAGTATGATGTATGTAGTATATATCATACCGGAGAGTATGTACAGATAGTATGCAGTATATATTACTATTTCGGCAGTATATATACTACTTTTTTACATAGTATGTGTAATTTTTCTACATACTCCTTTTATATGTACATATATACCCGTATTTTGAATATATAGTGCAAACTACAAGCTTAATTTTATAATTTTCACGAAACTTGTTTTGAAGTGTCTTAGATATAGTATACGAACATTCTCATACCAAAAAAGTATGACACATACCTTCGTACGGTAGTATATGAGTCGTGGGTGTATCTACACCCGGGAGTAGAAACCATTTTCCCTATATATATATATATATATATATATATATATATATGGAAACTCTATTACACTCCCTGGGTGCAGAATAACTTATTTTGCACCCGGGTCGATCGACTGTGCCAATCGACCGTGCCGTGCAGCCTTCTTACTCAACCAAACCTTTTTACGCCACCCCACCTGCCGTAATATTAGTTTCTTTTTTCTCGCTTTTTTTTTCTTTGCCGTGCGGTTTGTTTTTGGAGCTTCCACTAGCCCCGTAACTTCAGAAGCTCCAATCGTATAAGCTCAAAAACAAAATCAATCGTGCTTGAGAGCGGTTGGAATTGGGGGCGGGCGACGAGGCGGTGAGCAGCGGGGCGACGAGCCAGTGAGCGGCGGGCGGCGAGCTGGTGAACGCTTGACGAGTGGCCTGCGGCCGGCGGCCGATGAGCGGCGGCTGGCGCGAGCGGGGCTTTGTGTTGTCCTCAGATCTGATGTTGTCGGTCTTCTCGGCTATATATCACGAGCATCGAGTGCTCTGTGGGTGTCCTCGGCTCCGAGTTTGTCAGCCAGCGGCAGCAGCGACGGTCGGCCCTGCGGGCGGCAGCAACATCCAGCTCGGCTGGTGGTGGCGGCGGGCCGAATCGCATTGTCAGTGCGGCCGTTGATCTCAGGGCGGAATCCAACCTGCGGTGGGTGTCCTCAGCCTTGCTGTTGGTCAGATTGAACTCATCCGTGTGCTTCAGCTTAGGTGCGGTGACCGTCCTTTTTCCTTTTGTAGTGGATGTTTCGATTCAGTACAAATATACATGATGCAGCTAGCAGTTCTATTATCCCGTACCATAACATTGCAATTCCTGTCAGTTCCTTATGATTTTATATAGAAGAACACAAATTAGTGTTCGATCAATGGCACCGCTATGACCAGTTGATTTGTTCTAGTCTTGCAATCTGAAAACAACATCCCCTACTGACACCAAACACGGAAGCCGTACTGAAGTAGTTTTGGAGTACATGCTTAGAAGAGACTAGGAGAATGAATGATATTCTCAGAAATCTCTTTTTCAAATGCTTCATACTCATTTTTCTGCCAGACTTTTCCTGTGAACGTAATAGAACATGAGAAAGTGGAAGTAAAAATTAATTTGTTACTGAATCTTTTTGAAGGTTGAACGCTGCATTCATAGAAAAAGTTTTAGGACATGCTTGGAAATTTATATTTTGTAAGGATAAAATTCCAATAGAACATAAGTAAGGAGTGCTTTTTATTTATTGTTATTGTTTTATTTATGCAGCTGCTTGGGTGTGCTTCAGTCTGAGTGTCACTGGATGCTCCTTTATTCTCACCCGGTACTCTTCAGTACCGCCCTATTTCTCTAAATTTGGATAAGTAAGTGCCATTTTTTATCTCGCATTGTGCATCTGTTTTGGATCGAAATTTTTCAGCTTTACTTGTCGTAATTTAGTGTATGTAAATGATGAATTCAAATCTTTTCCGCGGCCCGAGCTTTTATTTAAGATAATCCTTCTACATGAGATTTTTATTTGCGGATTTATTTTCATTACAGAGCGATGAGGGTTGAAGGCAATACTCTAAATAAGGTTCAAAAAAATCCTTATACAAGACTCAAGATTCATCGACCTTCCACTTTGATGACTCTCAGGGTCTGCCAAAGGATGGTTTTTGGCTCCACGTTCAAGGGCATTCTGCTGCTAGCGACGCTGCATGTGCGTCTGTTGCTCGTGAGACTGCAGTATCTTTCTCCCCGCCGCCTCATCGAGTTCCACCATGACCATCAAATGCCATTGGAAAGAGAAAGGAGAGTGTAGCAGCATTGGTAGATGATGATGACGATGATTTTGTCGGTGTTCCTCAAAGACCATTAGAGGGTTCCTCTAATACTACTAGAGCTGTTCAGAAGACAAAAAAGGCTAAATCATGATTTTCTGGCCACCAACATTCTGAGGTAATTTAGGATCTATTTTCTTGTGAACTTATCAGCTTACGATTCTTTTTAGGTTCATATATTCTCATGTATTAAGTATACTAGCAAAGTGCCCATGCGGGTATAAAATAAATCAAACATCTTATGTTTGAAGTAAACTTTGGTCCGGTTCTATCATGATTTTAAAAGTATGCTACCTCTTTCCCTGATTTGAGTTCTCTTACCTATCCCGTCATAATCACCTTATCAGAAAAGAATTTCTGCCTTGGATACATGAAACAACGCAAGTGTATATAAATTTGACTTGTTAGCATGTTTAAAGAAAGATCTTTCATACAGCTTGAACCGAGAATGAATTGTGCAAAATTTCAGTCTGTCCTTATTATCTATACAACCATACGATGTCCCATCTACCTATTTTTTGTCAATAAAAATGAATATTGGAAAGCCATATGAAATTATCCATCTTCTTTTGCATTTTGTTACAGATCAATCAAACGTCTGAGTAATGCTTTTCAAACACTTATGGATAAACAGTTCGAAGATTTCTCTGAATGGCAAATTTGGAGCAAGGAAGTGCCCTGACAAATTCCATTCGGCAACTCCTGCGCGGCATTCACAATGAAGTTCTTGTGCCATTACGATGGGGAGGAGAGCCAACTTCGTTGTTGCATAGATCCAGTAATTTCAGTCAGACCCCTAAATTACTATGATTTCATCTTCTTTTTTTCTTTTTGGATTCTGATCAAAAGTTTGTCTACCGCAGCTAAAGGAGAATCAGTATAGGGCTGAAGAGTTGTCCTACATCATCTTTCATGTTTTGAATGAAATCAGGCCTTTACCTGATTCTCTGGAGAAGTTCAAGATGCGCTTGTGCATCCGCTCTCGATAAACATAGTTGCAGTTTGTATATAGTGAAAATATTTCTTTTCTAGTGCCCTTGCTCACGATTGTATACTTCTGTTAGCCTTGTACAACAAATCATATCGTTACATGTTTTTGTGCTGCTTAAATGATGCACGGCGTGTATGTTTTTTCATGTCCCACTGTGTAACATTTTATATGTGGTCCGTTGTATTTTGTCTGACAACACATTATCTAGGAACGAGTTGATAGTTTTGTTTCTCATCTAATTTTCTCAGATTTTTATTTTGGTCTGTTGGTCTTTTTGGAACTGAAGGCTAACCTACAGCTACTTTACTGGTCATCAGAAGTATATGCATTGATGCATAACTTATTTGGTATGCAAATTTCTTATGACGGATGATAATGAATGTTAAAGTTTTTTTGCTTGCTTGGAAGGAATAATAGGATGCTTTCAAATAGGTATAACTCTCGCCGCACCCATTTCATACAAATCCTAAAAACCGTCTTAAATAAATCACCAGAAGAAATGCAAAAGAAACTCAACTGTAAGTATATTATTATTTACACAACATAAACATGGTTACTACAGTTAGAATGCCCAACATTATTTGTGTAGATGGTTAATTAGTATCCAATTAAGATTCCGGATAGCTGGCTATAATTCTCTTATGTTTAGCCACATTTTATTGCATCACATGGTGAAGATGGTATCGTGGCCAGCCCAGGACGTCATCATCCAACATATTTACGGTGACTATTCTTTTTCTTACGTTGCATGCAAACTATCTTACGACACAAGGGACGTGGGGCGGTTGATCGCGCGACCCATTTTCTTATGTCGCATGCAATTTCTTACTACAAACGGGGGTGCGATGGCTGGTTTATACGGGTGCGGATCGTTGCTAGGCAGTCAGGGTGCAGAATAATATTCTGCTCCCTGGGATATATATATATATATATATATATATAAAGTCATATTCTATTTCCTTACCATTTTGGGTGAGTGTTTCTCTCTTGTGCCCATTCTCTTTTGTTTACTCCATGCATGGTATGTCTAATCGATAAGTTATGCCTGACTGTGCATGTAACGTGTCCGCAGGTTCCACTGGTTGCTGCTAAAAATTGAACTTCACAGCTCCACAGTTTTTATCATGGACTCTATGGATTCAGATCCAAAGCGTTGGATCGACATGAGAAAAATGATGCAAAGGTAATTATTTTCAATCATTTCCGCTCTATATCGATCGGTCTCTTTTGTTCATTTCCTAATATGTAGTAGCTAATAACTCTCTTGTTCATTTTATTTTATTTGCATTGTAGAGTTTGGAGACGGTTCTCACATGAAGCTATCGGTCAATTCAAACATCAGCTAGAATTTAAAAATGTGGTTCGTGGTGTGGATAAGCAGCCACCGGGGACCAATCTATGTGGATACTATGTTTGTGAGAACATACGGAAAGAAACCACTGAGAAGAAGAAGCCGGAGACCACGCGGAAGAGTCTCAATAACTTGCGGATGGCGCTTACTCCAGAAGCTCGCTTCCGACCAATTCAAGAGAAAATAGCAGGATTTTTCCTTAGGCATGTCGTCGATTCCAAAGGAGAACACTATGCGTCCACCGACGATGATGCTTATATGCATCTCCGAGATTGAAACTTGTTCGAAGTTGTGTATGGTCATCTATCTTAATTGTGTATATAGAAACTTGTTCGAAATTGTATATGGTCACCCGAGATTGAATATATATTATATATTCCTATTGAATTCTTCTTGTTTGAAATTTCATATATATATATATATATATATATATATATATATATATATATATATATATATATATATATATATATATATATATATATATATATATATATATGCATGTATATAGTAGCGTAAAATATATATATATGTGTGTACTGAAACTTCATAAAAATTAAAATAAAACACAAAATAAAATATAAAAGAAATAAAACAAAACAAATTAAAAAGAAATCGGGTTTAGGGGGCCTAAAACCCTAAACCTGCGCAGGAGGTTTTCAGTCCCGGTTAGCCACAAGAACCGGGACTAAAGGTCCTCCGCCACGACGGACTCCTAGCGTCCACGTGGACGGGCCTTTAGTCATGGTTCGTAAGTTGCGCGACTATAGGGGTGGGGGGTCTTTACTCGCGCATAGCTAGTCCCGGTTGCGCGGCCAGGACTACTGGCCCTGGCAAACCGGGACTATAGGCCTATTTTCTACCAGTATCCGTATGTATCCTGCCAACTATGGATAGTACTAGTATGCCTACGAGATTCTGGTATAAAACATAGTGCACACTCACAGTTTTTATAGATATAATTCTTTAATTTTCACGTATTTGTGGTATCTGGTAGTATAAATATTATAAGTCTACATGTCAAATATGCCGTTAGGACCCTAAATACTCTATTTGGTCTAGCCGCAACAAATTACCCCAAAACCTGGGCCAAGTGCAAAATGTATCTTGATTATGTGTTTTGTGCAACTTTGGCACCAAACATTGGTGCTAGGTGTAATTTTCTCCAAGTTGAGACAACAGCCAAAAGAAACGCAGCAGAGTCCTTATTAGAAGATTTGCGGGACATGCTGGAGCAGCTGGGTTTAATCGGGAGAGGATCACCTCGTCCTAATTAGAAGATGCTCTAATCCAATTAGAGGATACTCAAATCCTTATTAGAAGATCTCTAAAACAATTAGAAGGGCTCTAATTAGTCTTTCTAATTATTAGAGAGGTTCTAATCATATTAGAATTCTATAATTATAAGCTCTAGTAAGTTCTTATAATTATTAGAGAGATCTCTAATCAATTAGAAGTGCTCTAATTAGTCCTCTAATTCTTATAGAGAAATAGAGAGGCCGGTTCGATGTGTCTCTAAAAGAGAAGAGGGGTGGGAATTATAAAGGGAGACCTGCCAAAGAGGGGTGGGAACTATAAAGGGAGACCTACCAAAGGGGAATTATAAAGGGAGACCTGCCAAAGGGGAATTATAAAGGAGACCTGCTAAAAGAGAAGAGAAGATTGTGTCTCTAAAACAGTATTGAGGTGATTGGAGATTGTTTGGAGGTGATCGACATCATGTTGGATGGGGGAAATTCTATCGGAGCTGCTGCAGCCATTTTTGAGGAGTGTACTTTTTTAGTACGCAATTTTACATATGTTAATTTTTCCCACTGTCCTAGGGATAGCAATAGAGTGGCCCATATTTTAGCTAGCAAAGCGGAGAGTCCCAATTCAGTCTGTTGGATTGAAGAACCTTCTGATTTTCTTAATGAGCCCTTAGATTCTGATGTAAAACTCTTTCAGGAAACTATGTAATCTTGTCGGCGCCAAGTTTTCTTACGCACTCTTTTCCCTACAGGGTACCTAAGGGGACTGTAGGGATTTTAATGAGGCGGGCTTGGTTGCTTTTTATTTATATATGGGAACACTTCAAAAAAAAGGGGGATAGGTCAGTTGCTCCTCTCTCTCCTTGGCCGCACCACTCTTCCTAGGAGAACTCGTATTGGACTCCCTTGTGGAGTCCAATCCCACCTCCATTTTTTTCTTCCTTTTCTTTTTTCCTCTCATTTATTTATCCAATAAATTCAGGAAAAATACTTATGGAAACCCAATACACTTTGAGAGACCATGGGTCCCACCTGTAATTCCCTAAAATTAGATTTCGCCCATAGGGTGAAATCTGCCCCCCTCCGCCACTTCTTCCATGTAAGGAAAGTCCCCCGAAACTTTTCCGGAACCCCGTTACCCATATAGATAAAATCATTGATATTACCTAATAATGTAAGATTTCTAACACCCCCGGGACATCTCATGTCCTTCGTTATGTCTCCTATAACATTCTGCCTACACCAATATTAATTCTCTCTTATGGTAACTTTCCCGAAACGACTCCGGTTGACACCGTACTTGTTTTTGTGATATCGTAATGACATCAACCATTACCTATTGATGTTAGAAACATATTCCCAACTTCTATGGACACTTCATGTCCTCCACGATCTCTCTTGAATATTTATTCTATCACGTCAGAATTACCCGAATGATACCCTACTCTCCTCAGAACCAATCCAATGAAAACAACAAACTTTGACGCCTTAAGTGTGTGCCCCTACAGGTTCGATAACTAGTAGACATTATTGTAAAACATATCTCCCAATCAATAATGAACATCGGGACCGTGGACATCCATATTGATTCCTACAAGTTATACAAATAAAACTACTGAACATGTTGGTTGTTAAGTAAGTTCTTATTACTTCGCGATACTACTAAATACCTCGGGACAATATAAATGATAATACCATGAATAAACTCTTTAATCACCTTATCACATTATTCCCGATATCCGCTATGATTCCTTTTACTCGTTACCGTGACATAGTATTCCCATGACCAGTGTCATGTCATTGTCTGCGCATACTTATTTATCGATACTATTTCACCGAGTGGATCATGAATGTATGTCTCTATTAACGATAGGAGTAATTCCCAATCATTAACTATCACAATGAATGAATAATTTCATGAGAACCCAATGTTAGCCTTTTTTATCACCCAGTTTACGGTGTGATACTTGACTATACCAAAATGATCCTTATGGTAAACATCGTTGAATATTCTCATGGTGTAAGGAAGCAAACAATATGACCAATATGTGATGATACTATTTAGCAAAACCAATCTCATAGTATATCAACTACTTGGGTCTACCTAGATACAATGGTGAAAAAAATGTGCTCCCATTAATATTGGCATAAGAAATGTCCATGATCAGGAAAACGTGATCAACCAGTTTGTCTGCGAGACATGACAAAGGGTTATAATGGTGTGTTTTTGTTCTACAGGTGCATATGGGTTTTCCTCTGAATCTCATATTCAGTGATCATAGCTCTTATAGCATAAAAACATAAAACATTAATCATGAAGCTGATGTATTTTATTGTCTTTTCGGCATACATTCAATACATACGCCCATTGCCAAAAGCTGTCGGCATAGCTCTCCATACACCGACAACATATTTATTCCATTTATTTATATAAATATATATTTGAACTCTTTATACATATTTTTCATTCTATTCCAAAATTCCCCACACAGCCACATACTTAATATCTGATTACAATCCGGTCAAAGTACTTACTGTGGTCAAACTTTCCACTCGGTCACCCATCCTTAAATTGCTGCAGGCCAATTACACTTAAATTTTGAGTTCCTTCCAAATTAGCTTACTGATATTGGTATCATATCAACCATTTAACCCCTGGGTCATGATTTTACAATTTTTTATTGTTTAAATTTTAAAAATTTATTTGAATAAATAACAATCATTATGTAATAATATTTTCTGAATAAATAACAATAAAATGAATTTTACTTTTTTTCCCTTTTTACATTCAATATGGAATAATTCATATCTTTAAATCTAGAAACCAAATTTGACAATAAAATGTCTAATTCGATTAGAAAAATTAGAGGATTTATAATATGGCATCCATATCATAGAAACATTGATAGTTTTAAAATAATTGACCTCTGCCGATGAATAGTCATGGTGGCCATTTTGATATTTTTTGAAAAAAATCAAATAAAGTAAAAAATAACCTCAAAAAAAGATTTCCTCACGCATGGAGTCCTTTTATGTGTACTGTTTGCTATGAAACCGATAAAATCTATTTTAGAAAATTGTTTAAAAAAATCTTCATAGAAAGGTGTATCATGTGTAAACATCTCTAAGTTTCAAGCAAAATGACCAAGTTATGGCAATTCCCATGGCATAGTTTGTGATAAATTTCTCATATTCTACAAATAGGTGTATCTTTGTATAGGAAACAATTCTTCCTAAGGGATTTTTCAAATTATTTTTATAAATATCATTTTCTTTTTTCTAAGGGAAAAAATGACTTTTTTTGTAAACGAAGTACACAAATTATTGTGCAAAATTGAACCCATCTAATTCTCACAAAGAGTGGTCCACATTTTATGGATAATTCCCAAGTATTAGGAATTTTCTTAATTTCTATCTAATTTTGCCTATTAAATGAGTTTATGCAGATTTTTTTTAAGTAATCCAAATTTGAACTACAAGTGTTTCATTGTTTAGTGTGATTTTTTTTAGAAAATCATTTTAAGGTACACAACTAGTGGTTATATCACAGAAACATCGATAATTTTAGAAAACTAACCTCTTTCAATGAATAGTCATGGTGGCAATTTTGACCGTTTGTGAAAAAAAATCACCTCAAAAAAGATTTCCTATAGCATGGAGTCCTTTTGTGTGTACTATTTTCTCTGAAAATGATAAGCTTGATTTTTGACAAATTGTTCAAAAAAAATTCATAAAAAAGTCGATCACATATAAACATTTATATGTTTCAAGCCAAATGATCAAGTTGTGGCAATTACCATGGCATAGTTTGTGATAACGTTCTCATATTTGACTAATACGTGTATGTTATTATAGGAAACAATGGTTCTGAAGGGATTTTTCAAATTATTTTTATAAATATCATTTTGTTTTTTCTAAGTGGAAAACATGAACTTTGTGGTGCAACTACAAAAAATATCGTGTAAAATGGCACCCATCTAATAATCACAAAGAGTAGTACGCATTTGATGGATAAAAAAAAAGTGTTAGGAATTTTCTGGATTTCTATCTAATTTCGCCTAGTTAAACGAGTTTATGCCAATTTTTCTAAAGTAAGTTTGCCTAGTTAAATGCTTTTTTCGGATGAGAAAGATGATTTAGTTGTCATATTGGATTCCTCTCATTTTTCTAATTGACTTATATGTTAAATTTCGATTTACAGATTTAAAGATATGAATTATTTCATAGTAAATGAAAATTAGAAGAAAAAAGTAAGAAAAACATAGCTCGGTGTAGCCCTGTATACCTATGCTGATGGCTTCACTGTAACCGTGTACGCCGATGGCCGGTTTGCTGGGCAGGCCAACTCGGCCCAACGCGACGGCCCCGACAGAGACGAAAGTCGTCGAGGAGTAGATATGTGGCGTGGTCGTGGTCGGTCCTACGACCACCTCGGCCTCCGCTCGCCGTCTAGCTAGCCGGGCAAGGAGGACTTGTCGAGATAAGAGTGACGACATGGCATGCATGTGGCCGCCGAGACATCATTGGTGCATCTTCGGTGACATCGTTAGAGAGAAGACGAGCAACGATGCATTGGAGATTGATTTGTCCCATAGTGTTTGCACAGCCCAACTGGATTCTTGTGCGTCGTCTAAAATACCCACACGTGTCAATCATATGATGAATTTATACTACTCCTACCCCTAAGTAATAGTAAATGGTACCTTAATAGGAAAAAAAAAAGGTGCATTGGCATGGGAAAATCAACACCACATACTAATATCATTTAGTACATATGAACAAACTATAGGCCATAGTGAGTTTAATTGGATACTATTCTCTTTCTGGTGGATGCCTTTAGGTTGTGATGTAACCTATATTACCTTGAGTTTCATATTTCATTTCATGAAAACTATTTATTTGAGAAACAAACATCAACACGTTTATACACTATATGAAACCAAGCTAAACCAATCTCCAATATTCTATTTTCAATAGAAAGTGTCGAGCATCCACATGTTCTCAAATTATTACCGAGCCCAACCTATAAGATACAATTGACTCGTTAAAAAAAGATACAATTGATAATGGTTCAACTTATACTAGAAATTTCTATAGTTATACTTATCTAACGATAGACTATAATTTCTAGTGAGATATTTGTTTGATCATGCACTTTAGATAACTCTTTCATGATATTTAAGGATGCTAAATATATATATATATATATATGAACACACCAACATACCCACAAATACATATGTGCACACTATATAATGTAAACTTTTAGTTTAATGAGAACTTCTAATACACCACACAGTTTAAATGCATGTCACACAAACTTTGCAAATATATACATGATAGCTTCGGTCTAACTATGCTAAGTCCAATTTAAATGAAGGTCACACAATTTAACTTTGCAATGAGAGCTTCTAAGTACATTATAGCTAATATTGTGAATCGTTTTATATGTCTCTGACTATACTACATAAGTAATAGGAAAATTGTACCCATTAAGACTACATAATGATTACGTTTACAATTTAAGTATACATAGTTTACATAAATTTACCTTCGGTCTAGATGTTTCTTGTGAAAGGAATATTCCCGATAGGCAATAATAAAGTGCTTATTATCTTATTCCATGTTTATGATAAATTTTTAATTTCAAATGATATAATTGTATTAATCAGAAATGTTAATACACGACCTGGCGCCTCAGGTTAGAAAGAGAATTCTCAGCTGGAACCCATGGAAAAGGGGATTAATAACAGGGAAATCACGCCCAAAGTGGAACCAATGGATTTGTGAATTCATGCTCAAGAGAATCACGGGTCTATGTCTATCCACCCTCTCTTTGATGAGAATAGGTCGGTAGAGCTAGAACAATACCTTCCTTTGTATTAACCCTTGGGCTTTATATCAACTTTCCGATGTGTGTCTAATAAACAAACAAGAGTTCCTAATAATGCATCTCGTTTAACTAGCTTGTTGATTAACAGATGATCAAGGTTTTTGCAGATCATGAACATTGGATGTTGTTAATAACGGGGTTACGTCAGGAGAATGATGTGATGAACACATACCCAAAGAAAGTATAGCAACACGATCAAGTCATCAATATTTACATTGTTATATACATACGAAGTAACCCTAATCCTTACGCCACGAGATCATGTCAATCACTAACACCGGAAGAGTGCTTTGATGACATCAAACGTCACACCGTAATAGGGTGACTATAAATGTGGCGTTGGGTATTTGGAAAGTATTAGTTGAGGCTCATGTATCAAGAGTGGGATTTGTCCATCCAAATGACGGAGATATATACTCAGAGCCCTCTCGGTGGTATCACATCGACACCGCTTGCAAGAACGTGACTAGGTCACAATGATGTCATATCACGGAATGAGTAAAAGAGTACTTGAAGGAAACGAGATCGAACTAGGTATGGTGGATACCAATGATAGGATCTCGAACAAGTAAAATATCGCGAGACAAAGGGAATTGGTTATGACATTTATGGTTCACCCTATCACTAGATACATCGTTAAATGTGTAGGAGTCATTATGGATCTCCAAGTCCCACTATTGACTATTGATCCGAGAGGTGTCTCAATAGTGTCTACATTATTCACAAACCATACGGTGACACACTTAATGTTTGAGTGGATACGGAACATCGGAAAAAAATTTGGACAACACCGGAACTGTATCAGGGTATATTAAAATAGTTCAAGGTGTTAAATATTAATGTTTGATTAAAAAATAGTTAAATGGGGTAAGTGTTAATGTTTGTTAATAGTGTTAACAAATATTAAAATAAAGAAATGAAATTATTTTATTCATTCATTAAATAAACCCTTGGGATTTTGAGTGGATTTATGAGAAAATGAGTGGGTTGAGTGGAGACTCCACTCACATGATGTGGGGAGAGGTGGGGCACCCAAATTTCACCACACCACGTTGTTGCGATGTTGTAGTTTCCGGTGGATCCTCTACTTCCGCTGCCCCGCTGGATCAAGGGAACAGAGGCCGTCATCAAGCTGTACGTGTGGCCGAGTGCGGAAGCGCTGCTGGATTGCATCACTCTTTTTCGCGATATTGAGATCGGAAAGTGATCATCTTCATCATTCACGAAATTTGATCTCGTAACACTTTTGGTCTTTGAGGGTATCCATATAGCACTCTCTATACCAGTTGCTTACAACTTCTAGATTAGATGTTGGCCCGTTGGTTATTTTCCACGTAGGAATTTTTTTTTATGCCACGAATCCCTTCAGCTTGGTTTGGCCCCATGCATGCTTCTTGATGTCTACGCACGCTTCTATTCTTGTAGAAGGTGTTGGGCCTCTAAGTGCAGAGGTTTGTAGAACAATAGCAAGTTTCCCTTAAGTAAATCACCCAAGGTTTATCGAACACAGTGAGGTAGAGGTCAAAGATATCCCTCTCAAGCAAGACTGCAATTACAATACAAGAAGTCTCTTGTGTCCCCAACACACCTAATACATTTGTCAGTTGTATAGGTGCACTAGTTCGGCAAAGAGAGAGTGAAATACAAGTAATATGGATGATTATAAGTTGCAATTGCAATCTGAAATAAAAATGGCAGCAAGCAAACATGTAGCAGAACTGGTTGTAAACGTTGTTTCAATGCTTGAAAACAAGGCCTAGGGATCATACTTTCACTAGTGGACACTCTCAACAATAATACCATAATTGAATGCATAAATATCTCTATTCACTAGGCTACTCCGAACCAATCTCCGGTCGGATAACAAACACCAATCATTGCGTAGGGCTGCAAAAAGCACTCCTTAGAGTTCGCATTTCCCCATCTAGGTAACCCCCACGCTATCACTATGATGGTTCCAAACAAACACGACAATTTCATAGATTCATCCAACATAAAATATAAATATCATGCTAAACCACACAGTGCACACACTGTCACCATTACACCGTGATGAAAGTTTCTACGGAGATCTCATAACAAAACCAGTTGAGTAGCATAACAGATGAGGAGTAACATCTACTTATTCAACTAGATTACAAATCTCATGATCACATAAAGATCACACCATGGGAGAGAGAGATGAAACACATACCTACCGGTAGAGCTCTCAGCCCCGGGGAAGAACTACTCCTTCCTCAGCATAGGAGACAGCAACGATGATGAAGATAGTGGTGGAGTCGATGGAGATGGACCCGGGGGCACTTCCCCGTCCCGATAGGGTCCCGGCATGACGTACTTACTGGTGCATCGTCAGACCAAAACCTCGAAATGTGTGAGTGCCAAATTAGAGTGACTATCAAATTAAAATGAGTGGGGGGACAGATCTAGGAAGCCTATTTCGAGAACAGACCCGAGAACCAAATATCCCCGCCAAAAAGAAAAATTCGGAACATCCGGGTATTTATGTGGATCTTCCATGCATGTGTGCAGGAACTAGCTAGCTAGTCATGGACATCTCCAGTTTCATTCAAATAATCAAATTTCAAATGGGCAAAAGAAAATTACGAAGAGAACAAAAGAAATTGGAAACAATCAAACGGAAATTTAAACTTGATTATGAGTAGATATAGACGTATTACACCAACTCTCGAGCACAAACATGACCAATAAAGTTATACAGAGACCAATTTTTAATAGTCCCCACGTTTTACATTCGAGCGGGATTAATGGAGGACGACGAAGGAGTTGGATGTGTCGGAGCCCTTGGGCTCGGGCTCCTGAACTGATTGGCAGGAGGGTTCCGCTGCATTCACAACGTATGGGTGGCTTGGGCCCAAAGGAGGTGTCGCGCCAATGTGTTCCACTGCCCCGGCGCTCTGCCGGTGCGGGAAGAGCGGCGTTTTGCTTATTGTTCACGCTCGAACAACCGGTCGCAGTACGGCGCATCAGTGGAATACTTGGGGGACGCCCGTATCGCAGAAGGCAATCTCGCTCTGCGTTTGGCAACCTCCTTTGCGCGAGCGCTGCCACCGGGAAGCGGCGGAATGAGGACATCGTCCAGGACGAGGTGCCAGCCTGACGACAGGTTGCAGCTCGACAACGTGGAGAGACTAGCGCCTGGGCAGATGCGCAACGGCTCGACGACCCTGCATTCTTCCTTGGTTCCCTATAGTCACGGTCGCGCCGGCGACTACTACATAAGGTGAGTGTGGGTGTGGACGAAGGCGATAGGTACTGATCTACACTATGGCTAGAGATGGTGTTGGGAGTCCATAGATGGTATGCGGTGGTGCCGCAGCTCAGTCCGGGATGGGGGTAGATAGGTAGTGTCCGGGAGCTCGGTCCGGGTAGGGGTGAAATACCTGGATTGCTCCGGCTAAATTTGATATTCGTATATGACATGTGTTTCATAAGACATGTCCGATGACATGTGAGGTCTCGAGTGCCCTATCCCTAAGGGTCATCTACGCGGTTGGGCAGAGCCAAATACAAGATTGTTTGGGGTTGTGCGCTTTGGAAGGTCCGGAAATTGTTTGGAATGTCTGAGTTATATGTTAGTACTAACGATAAATAAATAAAATGTTAAACTTGTCGAAAACTCAATTTTCATTGGCATGGCATCCTAATTTGGGTGTATATACTTAAATTAAATTGTACAAGCCAATTTAAGTTCAAAATGGTAGGTCATTCACAAATAGGGGCTATCTAGCAGAAAGTCTCTGGAATAGAGTAGAAAACTTCGCTCTAGGTAATGATCGAAACCAATTTTCATGACGAAATTTCGTATTTTTGAATTCATCTTGTTGACATGTATTGGATTATCACTAAGACTGAACGGTGTAATTCAAAATCTTTTTCTCTTCATTACAAATAAATCTAATGATACATATAGTATATTTAATAAGGAAAATAAACAAATGTGATATATACTTGCCAAGAATCAATATCACCTGGCATATGATATCATTTCTACCGTGTGTAAACTGGTGTTCAATAGTACAACCCAATATGATTATCATGAATCGTACTTACTTAATTGTGAAACTTCAATTAAAAATGAGGAACTCCCCTGCCTCTGCATAATTTACCAGTTAGCGTGGTCATGTGTATAATTTACCAGTTTCTTTTTTAAATGAGGAACTCCCCTGCCTCTGCATCGAGTGATGCACACTACTTATCCATGTACGGAGTACGTTATTCGATCGTCCACTTTATTTTGAAACATAGATACGAACGAACCAACGATTTAACACTGAAATTCAAATGAAATATTACAAACTTGGACGAAAGTAAACAAACTTAAACATAATTTAAACTAAACGACTGCTATCACTAGATCTTCTCACGTTGGGTCGCCAGCCGTCATCGTCGGATGTGCGGTGGTTGCAGCCAGGAGGAACTTGGCCCCAGGTTTGCCGCCGTTGCCGCCATCGGTGAGCTAGCGACGAAATAAGGAAACCTTCAGACTCGCTTGCCTGCCAATCAACTGCGTCTCCCACCACACATCTTCCCCATTCACCTCTTCAATTGGCTGGTTATCCGTTGGAAGAGGCGGCTCGGGCTCCTCCTCCACTTGCACCTCATCATCCGATGAGAACCACTCGGCGGGAGGTGACGACATGCCGCTCAGGAGGAAGAAACTGCTGAGGTGTGCGTCGTACTCCGCTGCCACAAGGTCATCCCAATACTTCGTCGCGTCCTCGTTGAACTTTAGATTCATCTATTTTCCGGGCGACTCATCCTCCCCCACCTCGTTCTCCTCCCGGCGCGCGTGCTATGTGCAGCGGCGGCGCGCGGCCGGGGATGAGTTCCCAGAATCCGAGGACAGAGAAGAGTCCCCGGAAGCCGCTGCGGGCGCCGCGACCTTGCACTGAGGCACACAAGATAGCCGAGCGGTTTTTATTTTGGCGAACCATTTTGCGTCGACTGGATCTAGGGAAATGGCGGTGCTCTGTTCACTAGGATTACTGCGGCGAGAAGCAATATATACCACTATCGATCCAAGACGGTGCAGCGGCCGAAGTTCATCGCCGTTGATGCGTGACAGGCGGGACAGAAGGCGAGAAGGCTGCAATTGTGTGCGAATGGCGACGTAGGAGGCAGTTAATAAGATTAGAGTAGTAGGAGGCAGTTAATTTTTTCGATGAAGAGGAGGCGGTTAATAAAATAAACCGGCGTGCCTCTCAAATATTATTCGCGTCCTTACGGAACAATTGGAGCCATTTTACTTTAAAAAAATTCAAACATCATATCTAAGTTTCAGAATAATATGAACCAAATCCTGTATGAAAACTGATACATTTTACCAACATATATACGAAATTTCAACTCGATAATTCATATTAGGTTGCACAAATATGACAAAATCGGACAGATTCAGTATATAACTAGAGGCATACATAGATAGACCGTTCAATATCAAATCCATATCTTAGCCTGCACTAGTTGAAGAACCAAGTATATCGAATAGCTTATCTATACTTCTAATAAAGAAAAACCCTACTAACATGCATTTATGATTTTTCTATCTCAACATGCAACCTATCCACATCATCCATTGTTTTAGCCAATCAATTGTCCATGTCATCTTCACTAATATTTATTGATCACTATATGTAAGCTACATATCATCTATTTTTAAATCATCCAATTATTCATATTAATAATTTAAAATATATACTAGGATCAATTAAATTTTGCATATTTATTTAGGAAATACATTGTATCACACCCCTTATAAAAAATTTATTCACAATATACTGTGGTTTCTGAAGCCACTCCCGCAGCAACGTGCGGGGTATCCTTCTAGTTATATTATATAGATCGGTCGATAGCAAATTATATGTCTGAAATAACAAAAATATATATAGATGCATGCATGCATGCTACCCTATGCCTACTGAACGTCCTCCTACTTCTTCTTTGAGGACGAAACCTCATTGTCTTTGTGACGACACTTGGCGCCGAAGTTGGGCTCCTCCGAATTTTTGTCTCCCTCGTGGCCTTCGTCGTGTTGGGATGGCGTGACCTCATCTCCGATGTTGCCCTCGTCGTGCTGGGCGGGCGAGGCCTCATCTACGACGTCGTCATCATCATCATCGTCGTCTTCCTTGTCGTCGTCCTCCTCCTCCTGCTCCTCTTCATCTTCATCCTCATTCATGATACTCTTTGCTCCTCCATGGATCCTCGCTTCTCCATGGCTCCTTTCTCCTCCATGGAAACTCATCAGGATATTCTTTATTTGGCCGGTGACGACCGCGGAAAAAATAATTGATAGGAAATATGATATCTGCCGGAGGATTTTTGTTCCCTTCACGCACCCAGAACTCCTAGTCTGAGGACGTGATTGTGTCGAACAATCTCCTAGTTCCCATGAATGGACTCCCATCAGAACTCCAATTCCGGCCGTCGGACAATGGGCTGGTGGAGCCCCTGTTCAAATCTTCCGATGAAATTATTGCGGTGACGTTGTGCAATCGTGCAGGCAGAGAGATAGATAGATAGATAGAGAGAGAGAGAGAGATGCCTCTGTGGTGTGCAAGGAAGAAGGGGGTGCCAGGAGGAATGGATTTATGGGCGCATTTAGGCCTGTTAGTATTCCTAAATATCATGTCGCATTCTCGTTCCCACTACAAAGTCACAGAGATGCAAGTCTCGAGATCATGGTTAATTTTGCAGTTTACTGTTGCTTCCTGGAACCTGCAAGTCCAGAGTTCTTTGGACCGTCCAACTACCTCGTGAAATGCCTAAAATATAATGTGGGAGAAAGCCACGTTCAAACCCATATCAAACTTCGACGTTTGTAGAGCACAAACCAGCCCTAAATGTGTTACCCCAGCCAGCCAGTTTTCTATGTGGGACGGCGCACACAATTTCTGCGGCCGTCAGTCGTACAAACTGGCTCGACTGGTGCATCGTGCAGAGACGGCTATATTTTGCAGCAGCCTCGGGAATTTGGGGAAGCGGGATTTATTTTGGGCCACTACGGATGCAATCTTATTAGAGTCGGGCTTTTCTTTACTGGTGGCTTACCTGCACAAACCGGCTGAGGGGTAGCGTTTCCGAGCCCGCTCTTTTTTCAAGGGTAAAACCGCCTCTAGTAACAGTCTCTAATACTCATTTTTCTACTAGTGATCTTCTCCTCTCTCTTGTCTGCAGCAAAATTAATGACCTCCCCGCCTTGTGCTCTACAACAGGCTTCTCCTCCTCGTCTACAATAGACATCTCCTACGCTGCCACATTTTATGCAGCGGGCCTAATTAAAACCCAATTATAAGATGCTCTAATTTAATTAGAGGGGCTCTAATTAGATGCTCTAATTGTATCCTCTAATTCTACTATATAGAGAGAGAGAGACATGAGAGCCAATTGTGTGTTTTTCTTTGAACCTTGGGCTGCTTTATGCAATGGGAGGAAGAAGGCGACTTGCCATAGGAAGGGAGTAGTCCTAGTTGTTCTAGGAGGAGGGTGGCCGCAACAAGCAGGTGTCCGTACCCCCCTCCCGTAGCTCAACTTGGATTGGGCAGGGGAGGTGGAGGCCAACTCCACCTCCATCTCCCTTGCTTTTTTTCTTTCTCCCTTTTTTTCCTTTCTCTTTTTCTCTCCAATAAATTCAGGAAAATACTGTAACGATGAGTACAAACTTTTGAATTCACCGGGCACACCTGGCAACCCCCTAAAATAGGGTTCGGCCATGAGGGGGGATCTTCCCCCTCCCGGTACTTCCCCCTTATATGATAAGTCCCCAAAACTCCTATGGAACCACTTGACCCCTATAAATGAAATCATTGATATTATCTAATGATAGAAACAAATTTATAACATTCCGGGACATCTAATGTCCTCTGTTACCTCTCATATAAATTTTTCCTAACACCACCATTAGTTCTCTCTCATAGTAACTACCCCAAAATCATTCCGCTTGACATCGGACTTGTTTCTATGACATCAAACATTCATAAAATCAATAACAACATATTAGTTATGTCAATTAAAGGTTGGTATGGCTTAACCGTGTGATCCGTAAAGGCTCGATAACACATAGACATAACAGCGGGACTGTGGACATCCAAGATGGCTCTTGTGTGTTCCCGGAGAACGAGGAAACCTTATAAGTTACTCATTGCACTTATTCCCTTAACTTTATGTTACCAACAATATCACGAGGTGAGACTATGTGATATCGTTTGATCAATCTCTTTGATCATAACACATAAAACTCGTTACCGATATCGTTCTGTTTTCTCATCCATATCCCTGATGACCTTGTGATAAATCACACTATGTCTGGCCAGATGATATGTCATTGGTCATAATGAGAGGGCCAAAAGTGTCTATCTCTCTATCGTCTAGAGGAATTAAGTAGTCTTGAACGATCTCAGTTGCATTACACTTTCTAGGTCATACCCAGCTATCACCGTTATGATCCCCAGTTACGGCAAGATGGTTGATGATATCCAAAGTATAACTGTCGGTGTGTAGTCACTAGATATTCTCGTAGTATAGGAATTTTAGTTAATTTCAACTTCATATGTATTTGATAAAATACATCATGACTGTTTAGTCTCTTTTAGCAACAACATACACTTCGGTCGGTTGAGTACTATTGTTACTCTAACAATAAACTCTTACTTTTGCTAGACTTTTAACCAAGTCTATGATCAGGAAAATGTGACCATTTCACAAACCATAAACTAATCTTAGAGATAAGATTAAGAACTCTTGTTTGTTCATGTCTTCACACTCGCACAAAGATTTTGCTTTGAAAACCCACTTTACAAATGCTATATAGGTTGTAGCATGATGTAAACTTAATTCTAAAATTTGGAGACATAATAACACTAGTGGAAAACGGGGCTTTTACCCACCCGCGACCACCCCTTTCGCCCCGGATCGGCCACCACCCGGTGCAAAAGACTGCAGAGGTGGGGCCAGGGCGAGCAGTGCACGTGGTGTTGGGGTTATTTGCCCCGGTTGGTGGCTCCAACCGGGGCTAAAGGCCCTTGGTAAGCAGGGCGATGGCGGGCGCGTCGTTGGTGGGTCTTTTTCCCCGGTTGGTGGCTCCAACAGGGTCAAATGAGCCCCACCTAGATGAATTGTGGTTTCTTTATTTCTATATTGCCGTTTAATAGAATTTTTTTCTTCAAATCCAATTTTTTTCTTTTTTTATAAACACTACATGCCAGCATTTTCCACTCCTCATGCCACTCACCTTTTTGCTATGGTGTGCTCACTTATTTTGGCATCCGGGTGATTTGTATTCGGTCGATGAACATTCAAGGGGGGGTGTAGAACAAAACAATCGGTATCGCCATCATACAGCCCGACCGTGGCTACTGAGTGCATATATGCATAGCAAATGCACGGCAGGACGTATGATGGCGAATCCGGATGATTTGTATTTGGTCGATGAACTGAATGATCTATCAAACCTTAAAGGGGGGATATAGAACAAAACAATCGGTATCGTCATCATACAGCCCTACCGTGGCTACTGAGTGCTATATGCGTACCAAATGCACGACATGACGTATGATGGCGAATCCAGATGGTTTGTATTTGGTCGATAAACTGAATGATGTATCAAACCTTAAAGGAGGATGTAGAACAAAACAATCAGTATCGCCATCATACAGCCCTGCCGTAGCTACTGAGTGCATATATGCATACCAAATGCATGGCAGGCCGTATGATGGTGAAGCCGGATAATTTTTTTTGGTCGATGAACTGAATGATGTATCAAACCTTAAAGAGGGATGTAGAACAAAACAATCGGTATCACCATCATACAGCTCTGTCGTGGCTACTGAGTGCATATATGCATACCAAATACACGGCAGGACGTATGCTGGCGAATCCGGATGATTTTTATTTGGTCGATGAACTGACTGGTGTATGAAGGTGGGCTATATATAGGGTCCACTGGCTCGCAAAGTGTTGTGCTAGGGTTTTGATCCAACGGTTAAGAAACACCCCTGATCCAACGGCTCACAACCGCTCGAAAGAAACACACCTCTGATCCAACGACTCACAAGCGCTTGAAAGAAGCACATTGTGATTGGTCCCAACGAAACCGTAACCCTTTAGCCCTGGTTGGTAAAACCGTCCAGGACTAAAGGGGTATGTTTCTTCTCACTATATATATGTATGCATGCATTTCCACCATTGGCATAAACACATATAAACTCCCCACTCTCCCATGGCTTCTACTGTACCCACTCTAACCTTCCTGCAGGCGGAGGCACTTTCCTCCTCTAACTACCCTTGCCCGCCCGGCTACAGCGTCCCCGCCGGCTGGATGCTCAGCGCCGGAGGAGTGCCGGTCCCTCCTGTTCCTCAAGGTGTGGCGCGTCGGACGGCCATCACGAACCACTACTACCACGAGCTCACGCCGGAGCAGCAGAGGAATCCCAGTTGGAATCCCGACTACCGCCCTTCTTGGGACGCCTTCTTCATTAATCGGCGTGAGAGTGCGCTCGCCAGGTACGAGGAGAACGGCCCGCCTCCTTCGAACTTCAACGAGGCCGGTCGTCAGCTGTGGTGGGGCGGCGGACGGACTCTTCAGAGCGTAATGAACTACATCAGGGCCGACGATAACCCCCACCTGCGCTACCCTCACGCGCAGTCCTGGGGTCGTGATCCTCCGAGGGATTCCAGAGCACCGTCCGACGATAGTGACGACGACGGCGGCGACTATGACGACTACGAGTCGGAGTATTATAGGCCTAGGCAGGAGTATGACTAGCTAGTAGATCGATGCACTCTTTCCATTGTGTACTGTCTTGTTTATTTAGATCTATGCTCTCCGTTTAGGTTTAGATCCAATCTTGCCATTATGTGTATTGTGCCTTGTTTATCTATCGAAATGCCCTCCCCCCCTCCCTAACGTGAGTCGTTGGATGAGGGGTGTGTTTCTTTCTGGCGTCTGAATCCCACCAATCAGGAAGAATCACATGGAAAACAGAAAACAGACGCGCTAGCGCGCCGCGGTTTCCCGGAATACAACAAATTATTTTATTAAAAACAGAAAGCAGACGAACACTACTCCTCGTCGTCGTCGGGGAACTCGTCGTTGACCTCCTCCTGGTCCTCGGCGGCGGCGAACTCGTCGGTGACCTCCTCGTCGTCGTCGGAGGTGCATGATGGTATGTCCGAGATAGGCCCCCACCTGGGATTGTCGGAGGCCCAGACTTTGCCGGCGTGGTCGGCCCGACGGAGCTCTTGCAGCGCCTTCTTCCTCGCCTCCCGAGCGGCATCTAACGCGAGGTGGCGTTCGAGGCGCCACTCCGCCCGCTCAGCCGCGCGGGTCTACCAAAGCTCCTCGTCGGTGCTCTCCTCCCCCGGATTGTTCCGGTAATACTCGCGGACCATGCGGTCGTCCCTGGCGTCGACTAGGCCCTGAAACGCGCGGTGCCTGAGGGGGCGGTGGTCGGCGGTCGTGACGATCTGCGGCGTCGGCGCCCTGGCCTCTGCTTCCCCGAGAGTGTGGGAGTCGTTGAAGTTCATCAGCGACCGCGAGCGGTTGAGGCGACAGGCCGCCGCGTCCCAGGCGCGGGCGGCCTTCGCCGCCGTCGCAAAGGAGCCGAGGGGGATGCGGTCGTCCCCGTAGCGGATATGCGCAGTGAACATTTTGTTCTGCCGTGCTCGGAAGCCGCGGAAGCCGGTGGTGTTGTTCCTCCTCGGAGGCATGGTGGCGGAGCGACGGTGCGTGGAGAAGAGAAGACGCTCGAGGCGCGGCAGTTTATAACGCGCACTCGTGGCCACGCGTCACAACTCCCGCGCCACGCGGCAGGACTCCCGCCACGAGGAACAACTCCCGCGCCTCACTTTTCTTAATTATTTTTTAAAACATATTTTGTATTTGGAATCTTTACGCAATTTTAAACACTTTTCATATTGAAAGTTTCTTCAAATTCAAAACCATTCGTAAACTAGGTTTTAAAAAATGTTTGAAATTTCAAAAAATGTTACTAGTTTAAATAGTTGGAATAATTAAATTTTTAAACAGGAAATGTGTTTGAAATCTTTGTCCAATTTTAAACACGTTTCGTATTGAAACTTTCTCCTAATTCGAAATCATTTGAAATGTAACTAAAAAAACATTTTGAAAATGTATTTAAAAGGGGCATGGAAAAAAATGGCGGCAGGAAGCCAAAAAGCTAGATTTTTGGGGCTTTTAGGCCCCCCAGTATATAACCCCGGGCGGAGGAACCGCCCGGGGGAAACCCTCACAACTCGCAGAAACCGCTAATTCCCCAGCGCCGATTTCCTCTCGGACGCTGTCAGGCTGCCAAAATTCACCGCCGCCGGAGAGAGCTGCACCGCGCCGCTGGAGAGAGCTCAATCGCGCCGCGCCGTTAATCTCTCCGCCTAGCTCGCCACCTCGCCCTTCCCCGCGCCCCCGAGCCCGCCCCCGGCACGCGCCCCCGAGCCCACGCCTAGCTCGCCGCCGAGAACCTCGTTGTCGTCCTCGTCACCTTCCGCGTCGCCGCCCTCGAGGTACTGCTCGCCGTAGTGCTCGCCGGAGAGAGTTCCACCGCTGTAGTGCTCACCTAGCCGGATTTTTTTTGTTCATGTTTTTCTTAGTGTTAATATTTTTTAGTGTTAGTTTTTTACTGTTAGTGTTTATTAGTTGGTATTTAGTTGTTAATAGTTGTTAGTTGTTATTAGTACTTAGGAATATTACTATTAGTGAATTTGTAGTTAGGAATATTAGTATTAGTTAATTTGTACTTAGGAATATTACTTAGTGAATTTGTACTTAGAAATATTAATTACTTAGTGAATTAGTACTTAGAAACTTAGTTTAGAAATTTAGGAATTTTTAAATTACTTAGGAATTTTTCGGAATTTTTAGATTACTTAGGAATTTTTAGCATACTTAGGAATTTTTAGTATACTTAGGAATTTTTAGGAATTTTTAGTATAATTAGGAATTTTTTGTATACTTAGGAATTTTTAGTATACTTAGGATAATCTGGGATGCTGCATCTTTTATGTCCCGTTCGAGTCGCAACTATACTCGGCAAGACTCGATCTGATCTGCTAGTCATACTCCTTACTAAATTGTACTGTTGTGATGATTGTTTACTGGAATATTAATTTTTTCAAGAGAATTTATAACTTACTAAAGTATTTTATCTTCCATTTGTATTAGAAAAGGGGAAGCTGAGGTCAGCCAAGAATGCGGCAAATGCCAAGAGGAGGAAATATCACCATAATATGGGTTCAGGTGGCTACAGAGTTGCAGTGCCTAAGTTTGACGCACTCGAGGCAGAGCTGCGAGAGAAGGGGATCATTCCAGGTACTCAGAATTTTCCCCGGAGGTCAAGGAATTGGTTGTTTGGGCATGGGGCGATGTTTGACAAACAAGGGCACCTTATTATGACCGAAAAATTAAAGGTCCCCTTTGCGGCACTTGAGAAAGTGTTCAATGAGGTTAGAGAGGGAGAGTTCAAACCAGATCGAGAGAATGACGAGCTTACAAAGGCCCTCGGGAATGCAGAACATGGCGGCTGGACACGAGGCAAGGGACGATATCCGTGGTGATTTGGCTTCAGGCCGAAAGATTGTCTCTTTCCATATAGAAGCCGAGCGAGAGGACAGACAAAGAAGGATGCAACGGTCGTAGCACGGTGGTGCCTTGGAAGCCGCAGTGATGCAGCAGCAACTACGGATTAATGAGCTTACTAGCCGGCCCTCCAGACGCAAGACACTAGTACATTCGAGGAAACAACACCATCTCAACGCCGGAGCAACGTGGCTTCAACGGAGGTACCGGCTTCCGCTGCAGTTCTGCTTGTTGATGCCCCTCCACAGACGGAGTCCGTGAATGCAATCAAGGAGAAGACAAGTTGTGCGCTATACATGTCGGTCTTAAACATATCCATCAAGGTGGCGGACGGCTACCCTTTACCTTGTGTAGAGGGAGCGACCTCGCATGGCCTTCCGGTTAGACCTGGCTATGCTCGTGTCGGCGTTGATGATGTTCAGCTAGATTGGAGGATATTGCGGTTTGACATCCCCGGAGGTGACGGGGTAGAGACACTTGGAGAGGCCATCAATTCCATCATTCAATGGAAAACGAGTGGCATAGTGTTTCCCCCACGCAGTCCACCGCCGCCACCACCGCCACCTTCTCCTAGACGTAGTCCACCGCCAACACAAGCAGCTACTTCTCCGAGACGCAGTTCACCGCCGCCACCACCACCACGACGCAGTCCACCGCCGCCATCACCGCAACCTACTTCTCTGAGACACAGCCCATCTCGATCATCGCCAGCACACGTCGACGCCATGGACGTCAGCAGCCCGAGTCCGGCTCGATCTCCGATGCCTGAGCCGACTCCGCCGCCCACTAAGTCCTCTAAGCGGAAGGCTGCTGCCTCTAAGTCTTCCCCGAAGAAGAAACCGCGGAAGAAGAAAGCCAAGAAGCAGCCGGAAAAGTTTCCTTACAAAATGAATGACGAGGAGACCCACGACTGGGTGACTGCGGACACGAAACGTCAGATGGCTTCATGGGGAAAGAGAACCCCGAAGCCGCCAAAGATACCAATAGATCCGGCTGTGAAGAAGCACTTCAAGAATATGCTAGAGATGCCGTCCCAACTTAAGATGAGTCTTCCAACTGACTATGACCGCGGAGTAACAATGAGTTATAACATAGCCAAGAAGGCGGGGAGAATAATTCCCCAGCTCGGGAACCAGTCAAAACAATCGGTCCCCCCGCTCAAGGTGTCAGACACTGCAGAGGCTCAAATTGATATGGCTGAGACGTTTGCCATGCATTGTTGTGAGTGAAAGACATGCCTTTTTCGGTTGTTTTGGTCAGCTCTAAGCATCAGAGAGACCTTTTAATTTCGAGCTATTTGAGGAGCTTTGATATCTTCTGTTCCGAGGATTTATCTATAATTCTTATAAAGCAAAACCCCACTAACATTGCATTAAATTAGTCTATATCTACATGCAAGGTGTCCACATCATCTACAACTTGAGCCAATTATTTATCCATGTCATCACATATTTATTAATAATACCCAATCCATGCATGCAAGCTATTCACATTATAATTTATTTTAGCCATAATTATTCACATGATCTAATGTTTGCCGGTTAAATATACAAAAATTTCACACCCATTAAATTTAGATTCTTTACTATTGTGATCAATCAAATTCTCCATATTTGTGAGAATTGTTTTCCATTTTATTTATCAAATATCCTTCCTTTGTATACAATTTTTCAAAATCTTCTTTCTATTCCATTTACTTAAACAATATAGTTTTTATTGGGACTCCGCTGCAACGCGTGGGGTATCCTTCTAGTTTATATGACCCTGGTTCTCAGTTGTTTGTTGTTGCATAGACTACAAACTCTGCTTTGTATGCCTTTTTGAAGTAGAAGTACAATAATTACTATAGAAGATGATGAGGGCAGACAAGCGTACCCCACGATGGTTTAGTAGGAGCTTCTAGAAATTAATCTTGAAGATTGATTGCAATGGTGTGCTCAGTTGATCGATTACTAGACAAAATCGGCACTTTCTTCACTAGAAATCTGGAGCGTAGTAGGGTGTTCTTTTTCTTTTGAGATTTGCTATGTTAGCAAGGTACTTTTGTTGCACATGTATGAGCACAAGAAATACTCCTGACGGGCATGTCTGCAAAATAAGTATCATGCATAATGGCATGATGTGAATAAAATGCCCATTTGTCTTCGGTTCATTAGTTGTGTTGAGAAAATCTTAGCTGATAGTTTTTCCAGGTTCTTTCTGCTTGATAGTTGACAATGGTGTTTTCAAGGTTTTTTTTTCACGATTTTCTTGTTTTGAGCTCGGGTATGTGTTCAGGTGTGTTCTGTTTTGCAGATTTGGTACTCCCTCCGTCTACTTTTATAAGGCACACTTCTTAGTAATGAAATGCTAAAAAGTGAGCCTTATAAAAGTGGACGGAGGGAGTAGATTATTTTGAGTTCTAGAAGGTCACACACGCAACTTTTGACAGATCAAGGTACACACAGGAGATCAATGCATAATTTTGATACATCAAGGCACTGGCATAAAGACATCGATCGCTTCGCATTTGTTGTTGATTATCCGATAACTTTTGTTGAAAGCATATGGGCATTAAGCCCAACCTAAGAGGCCTCTATCTAATATTCTAATCGTGTTCCCAAAGAGCTCACTTCCTGGCTATATATTTCGAAACAGAAATACACGCACCGGAAACATAACAACAAGAAACCAATAAAACACACGGAGCAATTTAAACAATTAAGAAAGACCCACTCAGTAAATCGGTGCATCACACATTGGAGATAGGACAGGGACCAACCTGGCTATTTCGAAAGTAGACAAGTGTTGAAAAGAGTAAAGTCGATAAACTGAGCTATATATCTCCGTGGGCCCTAGAGCTGGAAGGCGCCACTACTCCTGCAGCAGCGATTTCTCCTTCGCCAGGAGGTTCAGGCCTCTGTATCTTATCGGACAAGATTTCCATACCCATGAAGGACCAGAGGAGCCAGACGTACGAGAGGTACTCTCCGCCGTCACCCAGACTCTTGGCGTGCAAATACCCTTTGCATCTGGCAGCGGAATAGCAGAGCATCTCCACCCACACGCCCTGGATCAGCCCCCACCTATGCTTCTCATCAGCCAGGCCCATCAGTGCATTGGCGAGCCTGCATGCATCATGACTCAAAGTTTCTGTTTTTCTTACTTCTGGGCCAATGTAATTCTGTGCAATGACCTGTGTTGTGTTTACCCTTGCTGGGCTATCCTTGATGCTGAGCTTGACATCGGTATTTGTTGTGTCTGGGCTAATGATATCCTGTGCAATGCTATCTTCAGCGTCTAGCTGTCCCGGGATTTCCTTCATGATGAGCTCAATGGCATCGCTTGCGACAGGCAAAAGAGATGACCTGGCGCCAGATATTAGCATCTCAGGATGAACACAGAACAGGTAGACCATGTAGTTAGATATCTCCCTGCTGCTTTGCATCTCCTGCACGGCCTCTCCTTGGCGGCCTTGAGGAGATGATGTGTTCTGGCGATGGAAGCAGAGCTCTGTGGCGATGTGCCAGAGGAGGACACTCTCGTCGAATGGCAAGTTCAAGCTCCACTCGAGGCTTTGACGACGCTGGTGGTCACCTTCCAATATCTTTCTATGCAGGGTCCATTGTCCTCTGCAATTGTTGAATACCCTATAGCTGGCAGTATCGTGTATGTAGCTGTTCCATCCATCTTTGACATGTTGGCGAACCAGCTGTGTTAACCGGGAGGCGGCATTTATGCGCTTTGCGTACCGGTGCTCGTATAAGTACATCTGTACAACTTTGAAGGTTGCAAGGTTCATGAGACAGGTGGACTTCTTGAGATGATGGAAGGATATGAGACTGTGCTGGGAAACCATGACGTGCCAGGTGGTAAGAGCATACACCATAGGAGCTGAGTATAAGGATAAGAGCTCGAGAACAGCAGTGCAAGATAAAAGGATGTATGTCACCGTGACATCATTCTTCTTGTAACCATCCTTGTGAACTTTGGCGAAGATCCCCAGGAAAGCAAAGACCGGTACGGTTAAAAGCAAGTGCAAGGCGATGTAGCGACGATACATTGCGATTCCCTTGAATTTGCTGTACAGAACCAGAAATGTATCTCCTTGGCACTTCTGCAACAGCTTATACGCCCGCTCCTCATCGAGCTGCAAGAAAGACCTCATCGTGTGGACTCGACCGGAGTGTGAAGCTGGCAGGTCGGCGTACAGCGTCAAGGGAAAATTTCTTATATCCAGTTCTGCTTGGTTATTGGATACCGTGGCCCTGCCTTGTACACACTTCTTTGCCTGTCGGACATATTCTTCACAGGAAATCTTGTTTGTCTCTGTTATTGGCCGGGACCTAGCCATGGAGGCCACAATTGTATCGTAGCTAGCACTCCAAAGTGCCAAAGGCTTCTGGGCGAACTTGGCGATGGCGAAGACAAAGAGCAAGAATGATGCCCTCCACAGCTTCTTCTCGCCGGACCACCACTTGGTGAAGACATAGAGGGTAATCGTGACCTTAGAAATCACGATTATGGCCTGCTGCTTCCACTGCATGTTATCTTCGAGGCTGTAGGCAGTTATGCTTGGATGGCCGCCGAGGTGGATGAGGAGGACAGGTGCCCATATGAGTTCCAGGGTACTCATCCCCCGGTCCCCTGCTGTCTGGTGTTTGTTGCGGTCGAAGAGGGTGGCGAGAGCATAGATGGCGAGAGCATCGCCACCTACGTAAGAGAACCATATTATGAATCTGATCCAAGAAGGGATAGCACGCTTACGTAGGACGGCGGAGAAGCAGAGGAGGAACTGGACGAATAGGCTGCCCAGGACGAGAACGCGAAGCTGCCACTCCTGCCACCATTGCTGAGCTGAGAGACCCATGTAGTGTGCAGGGTCCCTCTTAGTTTCTCCCCACAATGACAGTCGCCTCGGCGAGTATGTCTGAACATGGCCATCGGTTAGTGGCAACACTATACCTACTCAATTTATTATGCTAGCTAGCTGCTCATGTGGAAGGTGGCTCTCGATATTATTTTTCTTAAGACGACCTACCAGTTTGGATAATATATAATGGCCTACTTTGTGTATTTTTATATCTATGCCAACGGGCAGTTGGTGCGCCGGCTGGACCACATTATATATATTTGGCTTCACCTGGCCGCCTGCATTAGCTTGATGCGTTTCGATCGAACGCCATAAGCATATTCTCTTACAGGAGCCCTTGTTTTATCTCTTGTCGAAAAAAAAAGGGGTGGTTGCGACACTTTCTTGCCTACAACCATAATTTATACTCTCTCCGTTCAACAATAGATGACTTCATTTTGTCTAAATATGGATGTATGTAGACACTAAAACATGTCTAGATACATTCATATATGGATAAAAAAAAGTCATCTATTGAACAAAGGGAGTACTAGCTAGACTGAAAGCATGTTGTTGACCTTAACAGTTTGTTTGCCCTCTTCCCCATCCCCGGTCTCAATCACCGGCCCTTACTACCTCACACCTTAGTATTAGAGGCACTTTTCAAAACTGTCTCTAACTATTATTTTAGAAGGCACTTTGAAAAAAGTGCCTCAAATGGTTTTTTTTTTTAATCAAAGGCAGTTTTCTTATGTGACTAAGAAAATTCAAAGTGCCTCAAAAAATCGTTAGCTTTTGAGGCACTTTTTTAAAAGTGCCTCTAAACTTTAAAATTTTAAGACACTTTTCAAAATGCCTCAAAAGGTCTTTAGTTTCCTAGCCACTTTTCAGAAGTGCCTCTGAAATTTATGGACTTTCTATCATCATCTAGCTGAAATTGGAATTGGCCATCAGACATTTTTTCCTAATACCTCATGTTGGTCTACTCTGCTGAATTTAATTTTTTTTCCTACGTCAAAATCACTATGCAGATACGATCCATGTCCATACATGCATTGATCAAGGTCACGGCTCACCGGGTAGTGGATTCGATGTAGTCATAGAAGAGTTCTGAACAATCGTACATCCTCACAACTAGATCAAGTTGCAAGGATGCCGCTAAACTTCCCTCGTCAAGGACCATACGCGTAATCTCTCTTATGCTGTGCACGTGTACGCTCGTATCAACCCGTCAACAATCCGCCGTTCAAAACTCAGCACCGACGAAGAGAGACAGTCTTTCGACGTTGCTAATTGGTAGCACTAATTGACTACGATTAGAGCTATATGATTCTGTAAGTTTCTCAACAAATGAGAGATAATAGTAATTAGAGTTAGTTCTAATCGGGAGAGGACACCTCAAAACTCCAACTATAAGAAGTTCTAATCCAAATAGAGAGACTCAAATTAGAAGTTCTAATTAGACTCTCTAATTCTACTAGAGAGAGAGAGAATTGTTCTCAATGTTATGTTCTCCCTCAAGCCTTGGGGTCATTTTTATAGTTGGACGGGAGTGGGAACCTGCCTTGGGGGAGGAGTCCTACTCCAACTACCAGGGAGGTGGTCGCACCCCCTCTCCTTCGTGGAGTCAGATTGGATATAAGATCCTTCATGAACCTCATATTCAGCCATGTGACCCACGAAGCGATCCGTATTGGTGTTCCTCGGAACCACCATCAGAACATGAAACCATTCCCCAAAATTGTTTCCATTTGTAGCTAAAGGCTCACGACATATCATTAGATTAAATTGATATTTTTAAAAGGATCCGTCTCAATAACAAAACAAGTTTATGTGTACTCTATAATTCAAAACTAATGTTCACTACTTTATTCAATAAAATTGAAATTAAGATATGATCTCACTAAAACTGATATTTCTCAAAATCAACAATAAAATAAGTTTACGTAGATTCTATAGTTCAAAATTATGATAAGAATGATTGATACATCTCAACCAATCACAACCTAAAGGGTAGGCCACTATGCCAATCACTAGTAGAAAAAGGCTTATCAGTGATGAACAGAATATAGCTACCGCTGGTGAAGCGATGTTCGCCAGCGGTAACACGCCAGTGGTAGCGGGTTACCGTTGGCGAAAAGCTCTTCACCAGCGGTAGGTAGAGCTACCGCTGGCGAACACCCTCTTTGTTCGCCAGCGCTAAGTTTGGCAGGAGTAAATACGATTCGCCAACGGTAGCAACACTCATATATTCAGAATGGTCTGACACCCATATGCTAAAGTATTTTCCAATCGAATAGACAGATATAGCAGCACACATATATTCAAGCAAGTCATTTCCTTGGTTTGCTCCACGAAAAGGATATTGTTAGCCACAGTTGTATATTTTTCACATTACAATGTACGACGAAAACACTAAATATACATCTGAAAAATAAAATACAGAATGGTTCGCTCTTGACTTCTGGGGAACGAAACACTGCCTATTCTATTGCTGTTGCGCGGTCCGTTCCTAGTCCGCCCACTGTTCATGCGTGATGGACCATCGATGCAGTAGCGCAAACTGTTGGTGCTAGAGCGAGGGGAAGAAACGGAGGATGCAAATGGCAATTTCTCATCTCATGCATCCTTAATGATCCTAGTGGCAAATGGCAATGATTGGTTAAGCGAAAGAACAAGTAGTAGTACTAGCCCCTACAGGAATCGTAAACAAGTTAGGAAGCACAGTGGTATCATGTCATTCAATACGAGCATGGAATAAAAACATGCAATGCAAGGATGAGACTGAAGGAGGAGATGGAAGGAGAACTTACGACGCGCGCGGAGGCGGTGCGGTAGGTGAGGATGTGTGCGAGGGAGGGGATGATGTAGATGGTAAAGCTGACGAGGAGCTACCGACGGCAGAGTTGATGGGCCATAAGATTGGGAAGACGATGGGGAGGAACCAGATGGGCACCACGATGGGGAGCATCCTGATCACCTTCTACCACACGAAGTAGAGCGGCGTGCACGCGAAGCCAAAGGTGATGAACTAGTGGATGCGCATGAGGATCACAGAGACGGCCCTCCACGCCGTCTTGGGCAGCAACGCGAACGTGTTGGCGTGCGTAAGCAGCTCGTCCCCGTACGCCCAGTACATGCCGACGCCGACGGCAGCGTCACTGTGAACACGTACAGCATCGGCAGCAGGTAGATGTACTCCATGAGAGGAAGACGGATCATCCGAAGAAGCTTCGTTCGCCCCGTGCTGTCTGGCTCCGCCTCGTCGCCGTTGGTGGTGTTGCGGGAGAAACGAGCGCGAGCGTCGGCGCCGCTCCTCATCGAGCGCCGGCAGCTCACGAGGAAGCTTGGCCGCAGTGGTGGCGCCACACGGGAGATCGAGGTCGTGGATGGCGCGTCCACCACACGCGGGAGCCGGAGATGGAGGTCGGGAACCTCTACGGGGTGCTCCAGTGGTCTTCATCAGGAGGAGGGGAGGCGTAGAAGGGCCGGGGAGCCGTCCCAGCGCGTGGGGAGTTGGAGGCGGTGTATCAGATCTGGATCGGGAGTTGGAGCTCTATCGAGAAGAAAGGGGACAAGGGGAGGGGTGAGGTTGATGGGTGGGTGCATGGACGGCAGGGGAAAATTAATTAAAGGGACCGCGCTTGTGCGGCAGGGGTATTTTTCCCACGGCGAGCCCACGAACTTACTGCTCGCGAAGCAACCAACGTGGGCGCCAACGGTACAGCCCTTACCACTGGCTAAGCGGGAACCTGTGCGCCAGCGATAGTTTGCCCCGCGTATCGTGAAGAGCCCACACTTACCGCTGGCGAGCAGAAAAGCGTGTGCGCCAGCGGTAGCATCCTTAGCGCTGGCGAACGCCTATTCTTGTTCGCCATTGGTAATAGGGCTGGCGAGCACTAAATCCTGTTAGCCATTCGTATGTTGGTGGGTATAGCCAGTTTCCTACTAGTGAATCACTCAATGTGATTCTCGCTCATCTTTCGATGTATGTGTTCCGAGCTCATACCAAGTTATGCCTGAATGTCAAGTCAACCATCTGACGTCGCATGTACAGACTTATCCTTGGATACAAGTCATCAATCCATACCCTCCTACAGATGATAAAAAAATGCTTTGACCATTTTATACAAGTGATGAATGCGAACCCAAGTATGTTACGACGGTTGCTACAGTATAGGAAAATATGAACAATCTTAATATTTTAAGTGAGAAATTACCCTAATAAACAACTATTGTGCAATCTAGGTGCAACTAACAAAGGATCAACATCACAGACAATTTATAATTCGTGCGATTCAGTATAGACTTTGTTCTTCGGGGATTCGTGAAACATCTCTAACAAGGATCCTCCATCTCCGTTATTCTTATCATAGAAAAAAATCCGAGAAAATTCCGCTGCCGTGAAAATTGCTTCAACTTTGCCACAGTAGAGAAACGACCCCTTTCTCTTATCATGTACTTCCTACGACCTCTCGCGATGAACGATTGATTTTTGATGTCGAACAATGACAATCTTTTGGCATTGACCATCATGTCAAAATGCAGTAATAAGATAGCTATACCAACCACACACACCCTGCAAAACCAAGTTACATGTCTCTAACACTTCTTTTTGCAAGTTTTAGTGTGTATGTAGGTTCTTCGATCAACTATGGTCATTACCTATGTAATTCGAGGTATACTTATTCTTATTGCTAGATTAACTTTGCGTGGTGATTGAAACACAAATATTACGAAAACGTCTAGAGCCTCAATCTAAACTTATTCTTAAGTATGACCCCCGTGTGGATCCAATCCACATGCCTTTTCCACCATGTCGTTATATGAGACCAACTATGGTGCGACCCAAAGCTACTGAAACACTTCTTCGGATCAAGCGAGATATGACAGCGGCAACTCGAGCGGTCCAGAATTGTTAGAAGTTTATAAACAGTAATACCATGCCGTATAAAACAAAACAAACACAACTTATTGGGAAGTAACGAAGATAAACTGAATATTAGAAAACTTTCTAATATACTTACACAAGTTTAACCAATACCCGCACAAAATTTTGCTCTAGATCCAATCGTATCTATGCATAGTATGCTCTGATACCACTACTAGTCTACGTTGCAGAACTTGCCCTACGTAATACGCCAAGATCACTATGCAGATAATGATGCATGCCCATACGTGCATAGATCAAGATCACGACTCACCGGTCAGCGGATTCGATGTAGTCGAAGAAGAGTTCTGAACAATCATATATGATGTCACTAAGCTTCCCTCGTCGAGGATCACACGTGCAATCCTGATGCGCGTGTAACACACGTTCGTTGGTAGACCCCAAGAGGAAGGTATGAAGAGCACAATAGCAAGTTTCCGTCAATAAAAAACCAAGGTTTAATCGACCACTAGGAGGAAGGAGTAACTTCAAAAGGTTGATGCAGCACACTACCGGTTCAGCAACAATGTGGAACCTACACAGCAGAATCAAATCACTTTGCCCCCAACGAATCAGTGAGGTTGTCAATATCACCGGTTTTGCTGAACACAAAGAGGTTAAACGTACGGTGTGGAAAACATTATGAAAACAGTAGCGGTAGTGTGAAAACAGTGGGAGGATGGTTGTATTATCAGTATGAGAAAATGAACCGGGGTCCATAGTTCACTAGTGGTGTCTCTCCGTGAAAGATAAATAACATGTGTGGTGAACAAATTACAGCTGGGCAATTGACAGAAATGAAGCCTGCACCATAGAGCATATGCAAGACATACAGATTTCTATGTGATTCATACGGGCATTACAACAAGATACATAGACCATCATCCAACTGCATCTATGACTAATAATCCACCCTCCGAATATCATCCGAACAAACGTTGGGTATTAAGTTGCAAGCAACAGATAATTGCATTAAGCAAAGTATGTAATGTAAACAATAACATCATCTTTGGACAAGGCATTGTTGTTTTCTCCCTAATGGCAACATCACATCCTCCATCCGTCATGTTTCTGTCACTCGAGCATAGATACAAAGAAGGCATGAACCCACTATCGAGCATAAATACTCCATCTTGGAGTTAGTAGCATCTACTTGGCCAAAGCATCTACTAATAACGGAGAGCATGAAAGATCATAAATAAGATATGCATGAAGATAACATGATAAATTGTTAATCAGGAAATATAGCATTCAACATTCATCGAATCCTAGCAAACACAACATGTAGCATTACATAAAGATGATCTCGATCATGTGAGGCAGCTCACGAGATCTAAACATGAGGCATAAAGTGGAGGAGACAGCCATCTAGCTACTGTTATGGACCCGTTGTCCAGGGATGAACTACTCACGCATCACTTCGGAGGAGGGCATGGTGGTGTAGACCCCTCCGGTGACGAATTCCCTTCTCAACGGGGTGCCGGGGAGAGCTCTAGAACCCTCCGATCTCGGGATGACAATGACGGCGGCCTCGGGTGTTTCTCGAGAAAAAGTGGTATATTTTTATGTTTGATATGCCGGGGGGATCATATAGGCTAAAGAGCGATGGCAGAGGGCACCGGGGGGGGCAGACGACCCCCAGGCGCAGCCAGGGGCGCGCCGCCCTATTGTGTGGCCCCCCTGTCGCCCCTCTCCGGGTCTCTTTGGGACTCCGTGGAACCTTAAGGAATTCTAAGACTTCCGGGCTTCTAATTTTCTAATTCTAAGAATATTTCCAGAACAACTTTTCAGAAATTAAAAACAGCAGAAAACAGGGAACTGGCTCTATGGCATCTTGTTAATATGTTAGTCCCGGAAATTGATAAAAATTTCATAAAGTGTATAACAAACATGTGGGAAATAACATGAAAACAACATGGAACGTCAGAAATTAAGGATACGTTTATGATGTATCTACATCCCCAAGCTTAGTTCCTACTCGTCCTCGAGTAGGTAAACGATAAAAACACATAATTTCTGAGGTGACATGCTACCAACATGAACTTGATCATCAATAATCTAAAAGCATATGTAAGCTGAGATCATAGAACTTTAACATAAGCATGATAAATAAAACTTTAATAATAAATCATAGCAATCACCTTGCATCATGAGACGTAACACAAATAAAAAATCATGAATAACAATGCACTGAAATTTATACGTTTGTTTGAAGTATAGAGAAAGCATGCTAAAGTGATATTTCGCTAGTCCTTAAGAGTGGACATAAATGACAGGACACCTTTAAAGTTTACGAGGAAGACTAGAACAAATAATTTGAGAGCAAGCAATAACAAATCATGAATCAATTAATAATGTTTGTGGGGAAAATTGCATATTAAACTTAGAATGGACACTATGCTCTCTCAACTGTGCATCTCCTACGAGCAAGCAATAATAAATTTGGAATACGATAGTTGTTTTGAAAATATGTTCACATAAATGAGCTATCTCCTACGAACATTTTAGGGTTTCAGGTCAAATGACGGGTGTTATTGCAAAATTCATGGCATAGTTTGTTTAAATGTTTCAATATTCCAAACAAACATGCATATTGGAAGCACGTACAATGTTCACGGAGAAAGTTTTCCTTTGCATTGAATAAAAAACCATTTTCCATTTTCGGAGTGTGAAAAATGGCTTTTTTGTGAAGCACCAACCACAAATATGTTGCAAAACTTGAGAGATGTATTTTTTTGAAAATACTAGACCATGTTATATGCATAAATAACCAATTTTTTTCCTCTGAAAAGGTTTTCATCCACCTCTTTTGCAAAACATAAGTTTCTGTCGATTCTGCTGGAAACGGGTCAAATTTAAACTATAAGTGTCTCCTAGTTTGCTCATGATTTTTTCAAAAAATAATTTTTAGGTACACAACACCTATTTCTCATGATTTTTAGGTCCACCTAGATTTTGGTTGGATTCAAACGCCCCACAACTCTCTCAGACGAAACTGTTAACCCATTATTGTTAGTTGCGTTCTTTCTCATGATTTTTTTCTAAGAATTTAGCTTTAATAATATGTATGATAATTTAGATATGTTTCTTCTTTTCAAAACGAGCTAAATAACGTTAAAATCCGAGTTCGAATGCAGAAGTTATGATCAAAACGGTGATTAAGTCAAAAAAAAATTGAGCTTGGCTAGGCCGACGGCTTTGCCGTTGGCATAGCTCAATTTTTTTTCGCAATTCGGGATTTCCTCTTAGGATCTATGCCAACGGCAAAGCCCATTCCTGTAGTGGCTGGAGGCAACTTCCTCTTTGCCTCCAGCCACGCCACCGTCTCATTTGCAAACACTGGGTGAGTAGTTGATGTACTAGGCACAGTATTTATGGGCAGGCTAGGGTTAGGTGCATGAGGTGGTGCAACATTGTGACGTTGTCCCCTTCCAGCATCATCCAAATTACCAAAAAATACTGCAAGTGTAGGACATTTTTTGCAAACAGGTAAGAGTGATTTTTCGTCTAAGTTGTCGTGCAAAGTATGAGTATTTAATTTCTGAAGGGTAGGATGCGTCCTACACAACTACAAAAGCATAACATCCTAAGTCGCGGAGCGGGGGAATCTAAGTTGTAGAGGATAACGCCACCAAGTCGCATAGCGTGAGTGATGATGCGGGGGGCAGCAATGTAGGATGCTGCAGTAAGGGAGTATAGTTCTGATGCTGATATCGTTTTACTTTACGAAACGGACTATGATTGTAAACAATAATGGACCAAGTTGTAGAGCACATCTTATAAAACAAGAGCATTTTCCGCAAGCCCGTTAAGTGTGATTTTTCGTCTAAATTGCGGGGAGGGGGCGCGGAACATGAGTATTAAGTTTTCCAAAGGGTAGGACACTCCCTACACAAATACAAAATCATGACCTTCAAGTCGCCGAGTGTGAGATCTAAGTTGCAGAGCATCACACACCAAGTTGCCTAGCGTGAGTGATGAGGTGGGAGTAGCAATGTTTGGGAAGATGCAGTAAGGGAATATAGTGCTGACGGTTTTATTTTAGTAAACGAACTATGTTGTAAACAACAATGAACTAAGTTGTAGAGCACGTCTCATAAGTACGAGCATTTTTTGTAAGCCCGTTAAGTGTGATTTTTTGCTCCAGTTGCAGGGAAGAGCATGAGCATTAAATTTCTAAAGGGTAGGACAATCCCTACACAATTACAAAAGCAATAGAACTAAGGTTTTGCTTTTGTAGTACGAAAGTATGAAGTTGCGGATCGTGTTAACTAAATTGTTTATATATGTGAATTAAGTTGTAGACTATGTGTATTGAGTTACAAGCAGTCAGGTTGCATTTAACTAGGAACTTTAGTTCCTTATATGTATCAAACCTCATCTCAAAAAAGGCTGTTGTGGGCTGGAGGCAACCTCCTCATTGCCTCCAGCCACGCCACCGTCTGCGACTGCAAACCCTCGGGGTGAGTAGTTGATGTACTAGGCACAATAGGTGTGGGAAGGCTGGGTTACGTGCATGAGGTGGTGCAACATTGTGCGGCTGTCCCCTTCCAGCATCATCCAAATCATGTCCCCCGGGAGCATGGTCTGGTGATTCATCCACCATCTCAACCGGTGTTGGCTGCTCAACATAATCATCTGCAGCGGGTGCATTTAGGTGCAGGTCTAGCATCATTCCATAAAAGCATAAGAACAAGTCAGTCTACATTCACACAAAAATACTGACCAGTATTGAATCATTGTTTTAAGCTACGCTCATGCTCAAAGTATGGTTGTCAAAACATTTTTGCATGAATTTTATTCTTGTTGTTCACATGTACAAGCAACAAAAAGGGGGTGGCAACAACACAAAAATGACGAAACTTTATGACAGTGCAGGTACTCTCCCTCTATGAAGGTGGCTAGTGAAGAAGAATAGCATATGGACAACAGTAAGAAATCAGTATGCTTAGATGCGAAGTATCAAGAATGGGAGCAACCACAATTATGACCTAGTGCTTCTAGCATCATTAATGTCTCCCAAAATATATGTTGCTTTTTTTTTTGTGCGAGTGGCATGATGAACTAAGTTGCTCCCAAGATTTTACTAAGAACTTGTTTAGGTTGCACTAAGTTGCAGACAGAAAAACCTAAGGGCATCTCCTACGGGCTGCTCAAATAACGGACAAAACACAGACAAATCCGTCCGTTTGAGCAGCGGTCTGGTAGGGGGGACACGGCAATTTTGGAACACGCCCTATATGGCTGCTTACTTAGGGCGCTTGGGGCCACAAGCAGCCGATTACATGCAAAAAACTTTGCCCTAGCTACGGCCGGCCACTAGCCAGAGCTACTCGTCCTCGTCGCCGTCGAGGATGATGTAGTTCGGCTCCTGCAACAGGTGGCCCGGAAGGCCCGAGGGGAGTGGCGGCGTGTCCAGCTGGACGGGGGCCAGTGGCGCTCGTGGCAGCTCTAGCGGTGGCCCGTCCCACTGCCACCGCATGCCGACCATTGGCCGGAACCACCGCGGGCAGCGGCGCAACGCCTTCGCGCGCTCCTCCTCCTCCTCTTGGGCCACGAGCCTGACCTCCTCCAACGCTAGAGCCGCCGCCTCCCTGGCTGTTCTGGCCTCCCGCCTCGCCGCCGCCCGCACCAGGGCTTCCTCGGCCGCCGCCGCTGCCTCCGCGGCTGCCACCGCCTCCAGGTTCGCGGCCATCTCGCGCTCCTCCTCCTCCTGGCGCGCCGTGACCTCCATGGCTGAGTCGTGGAGGGCCGTGCCCAGGCCCTCCCACTCCATGACCTCGTCGGGGACGTGGTCCTCCTCCTCCTCCTCTTTGAAGTCCCACGCACGGGGCTTCCGATGTGCAGCATCCCAGGAGCTGCTCGGCGGGCGCGGCGGCGGGGAAGGTCCGCAGGCGGGTGTTGAGGGGGCCACGGGCGACGCGGACACCGAAGTACCTGCGCTGGCGGGTGTCGTGCACGTACTGGAACCAGGTGTCCTAGTACGGTGAGTCGAGGGAGAATACGGGGTGCATCCGCAGGTTCTCAAGGAGCTCTGCGCCGCGGTGGAGGATTTCGTTATCCTGCTCGAGGCCGCTCCTAGGGACCGGCGGCACCGGAATCCTCTCGGGATTCCGATGCCAGCCGTCCGCGAGGTGGACGTCGGGCCATGGCACTGGGATCGCTTTGTCCTAGTACCACTTGCATTTGTCCTTGTTGAGGTACGGGCGACGGCGCACGCACTCGTCCCTCGTCATCGCCCTCGTCGTCAGTGATGGACGGCGGCGCGATGCGGAAAGGAGGATGGGATGGGGAAGGAGGCGGGGGGTTGGAGGGCGCGCGACAGCGGGAGGAGTTCGAGGACCCGGCTGTTGTAACGCGTATAGATAAACAAAACCTTTTCCTACGCGATGCTTCCAAGATCTAGCCGAGGTACAAGGCCACGAGTATTACCACTAGACGCGCAGGTGCGGACTATCGATGCAGCGCGTCGGGGCAGTGCAGTCCCACGATCCGATCCGGCCGATCCAATCCCTCGAACGTCGAAGTGCTGAACGTACAGCACCTCTGCCGGTATCCACACGTACGAGGAGGAGCTCCGACGGCGGACTGCTAGGTCCGGTGCGACGGCTGGACTGAGTGAGGCTAGGGTTCCCAACGCATGGGAGTGGACTTCCGTGCCCGCTGGGCAACCTGCGTCCCTCTTTATATAGCGTATGGTAGTGGGCTGCACAACACTTGTGACCCATTCCCTCTGTGAGTCCGACTCACAAAATCAGTCTATTTCCGGTTCGGGTCCAACCCAACCAATACTTGCTCCCGCTCTTAAGTGTGCGACCCTGCAACTCATGGCGACTTGGACACGATTGGAGTCCGACTCTCAATCGATCAATCGGTAGCGGCTCCTAGCAGAACGTGCCGACTTCCAAGTCCCATTGAGTCATGACGACATACCTTTCAATGTGATATTCATCTTAGTCCCTTTTGCCTCACGATATACCTTGTCAAACTATAGGCGATTTTATCGTCATCCCTTAAATAGTTCAACTCTATTCTCGATCCGTGATATGTGATCCATCTGACTAACTCTTAGTCAATCGACACAGTTAACACTTAACTGAGTCGCGCATGGCCATGCTTCCTGAATCATATCACTCGAGAGGGCCCAGAGAATATCTCTCCATTCGGAGGGGCAAAATCCCATCTTGATTATCCACATCACGCGGCTTGCTTCTCATTCGACCCGAACTCTGCATTTATAGTTGCCTTGTCACAGAACAACGTTTGACAGAACCCAAGTCGGTGATTCACAACTCGGATTGTGCGACAACCTCAGGTCTAAGGATTACATTGATTGAGACATGCAAATGACGACTTGCTCATTGCATCTCAATGTGGGTCAGTCCGACTTGCTAAACTCTTTAGCCAAGTCCGTGAACGTTGGAATGGCATCACCATGCCCATGACAAGTGGAACCGTGTCATCATCCAACACTCACATTGGTCTAGGGTGTGTGTCCAGCACAACATTAATGACCAAGGACAATCTAGTATGAACAACATGAATACATAGTTCCACAATCGAATCACATATTCAATGACATGTATCAGATGTTCAAAATAAGGACAAGTTAATAACTTTATGAATACAATGGGAATTACATCATACATGATTGCCTCTAGGGCATATTCCCAACATCGGCCTCCTTGTCGTGCTTCCCTCCCCCAAGCCACCAGCGGTGGGGCATGGTAGTGGCTATTGGAGAGAGCGGCGGTGCTTGGTTTTGCGGACAGGAGAGAGAAGGACGGGAGAGTGGGGATGGCGCGTGGGGACGGGAGGGACGTGTGGCACTTAAGTAGGCTAGAAGGGGCAGCTGAACCGGCGCCATGCCGCTGACGGGTGGGCCAACTAGCCGCGCGCGGGGGGCGAGAGCGCGTCCGCGCGGTGTCCGCGACCTCTTAAATCCCGACAAAATTTGAGCCGGATTTGAGTAGGCCCGGACGAAACGGACTCAGCCGCGAGATAAGCAGCCCCGTAAGGGCCTGCTTTCGGCCTGGCTGCTCAAACCGGGGCTTTCCGAGCCAAGTAGGTAGCCCCGTAGGAGATGTCCTAGCCATACTATGTTCCTTCTCTGGCAACACACTATGTTGCTTCCGGCATTTTTCTTTTCCAGGTTATGTGTTAAACTGCACCTAACAAGTTGTTTGCATGCTCCTGCTCACTACCACAAATGATACAAAAAATACTGCTCATGCTCACTACCCACACACACTGGAATAAGTTACTTCTTGGATTTTACTATCTGGAGAAGTTACAGGTTTCTACTTCAGACCAAGATGCATTTTATCATGTCACACAAGTTGTAGACAAACTGATTCAGAGTTGCAGAAACACAAACATTGAAGAGTTGTTTTCCAGTTATGTTCAGGAAAAGTTATAGGCACAAGTTTTTTTATAGTTAAAATCCTGACAAATCTGTTGGTTTCTGCAACTCTTAATATTAGGAGACCTAATTTTTACACAATTCATGACAGGGAAGCATAAGTTACATGTATAAGTTTCTTCTTGCTGACACATAGGTTGCAGACGCATTGTTACCTAGTTGCAGGCAAGAATTTCTGAGTTACAGACAAGAATTTTTGGAAATTGTTCCCGTAAAGTTTTTGGGAATCAAAGCAATACTTTTCGAAATCTATATGCTACTTTCGTGGTGTTACTGCTACTTTGGTGCCTAGAATACCTTTGAGGTTCATGAAAAGGCAGCAAAAGGATTAGAGATGGGAAGCAGAATTGGAGATGGATGGAGATTTGCAGGCACCTTTTTTTATGTGTTTCTTCTGGGGATTCTTGTGATATTTGTTCCTGGCCATCTTCAGTTAGAGCTCCTAAGAAGCAAGAGGGCCAGATTCAGAAGCAACTTTGTTGTTCTTCCACTATACAAATTCAAAAACCATCTGTAAAGGGAGAGGGAAGCAGCAACAATGGAAGCTCTCGCATATGTTGATGAGAAGATGGAGAAGAAAATGGGAGGCACATCCCTCTCCCGCTGGCGGCGGCTGCTGTTTGGAGAAGGGCGCAAGCAGGAGTGGATACATGGTTTCGATAGTGTACTTGGTATCGGGCGCGCTGGGTGAAAAATCACCTTGCACGCACCTGGTCCGCGCGCAGGAGGGATCCCTTTTTTCCATTCGAGGGTGATTGCTCGGGGGTGCTAACGAGCACCCGATTGCTAGTTAAACCATCCCAAAAAAGTAAAACTTAGAAACGTTCCAAACAAATCCATCTATCAATTGAACACACGTACCGACTGACCGACCAATCAACCAAGGAAGTCTTAACGCTTTTATTATTGAATTAAAAAAACAAAGATAAATATGAAGATTTTACACGGTGGTAGAATACAGAACTTGGCCTCCGTTTGTGCGCACTCCATGAACACTGGACTATGAGTTAAAAAACAGTGTTACACTGAGCTGATAAAATGACAGATAGATTTACAAGGAGACTGAACTAGTGGGATGCGATGTCTGCACTCTGCACCGGCCGGACGGCAGTGGAGCAAGCAACCAAGCACACCAGATGGCGGCATCAAGTAGCAGCTGATGTTGCCTTTGAGCAGCTGCAGCTCCCGGGTCACCTCGACGGCCATAAGAGAGAGCGCGAAGCGTGAGGGATCCCCGTGTTCTACGACGGTTTGCCTGGAGATGCAGAAGCGTTGGAGCTCCACGGGGGTCGATGCCGCATCATGTATCCGGCACGCACGCACCACTCGTGGCAGGGGCGGACCCGGACTAAAATTTGTCAAACTTTGCGACACTTGATTTGAGACGGAGGGAATACAAACTCAAATTTTTGTAAATAATTTTGCTTAAAATATGAATAAAATACATTGCATTTTTAAAAACTGAGTGGGGCCACTACTCCTTGCACGGTCACCGGAGGCCTGGCCTCTATGTCGCAGGCGCACAAGGTGCGCTCCTTGGGAGCTTAACTCCCCGGGGCAGAAGCCGAAGAGCAGCGGCCGGCCGCCACCGAGGAAGTCCGGGATGAAGATCGCAGGGTCCACCTGCCATCCTTGCCCCACCCGTGGTGCACCCTCTCTCTCGGTCGGTAAGAAAACCCAGACGCGCGTGCCGGCGACGAAGTAGGCGTAGGGCTAGAATTAAAACTCCAAACTCACGAGTTAAACGAGTAGCTCGCAACTCGATTCGGCTCGGCTCGAACTTGTTGCCCAACGAGTCGAGTCGAGTTTTCATTTTCGACAATAAACGAGTTCAAGCTAAACGAGCCGAGTTCACGATTACTCGTTTAGCTCGGTACAAAGAGTTTCTAATGATATTCTTATATATGTGAACATTGTTTTACTGATTATTGTAGTTTATTTACTACAAATTATTTGACAGTGATATGTTTTCATCGATTATTGTGATGATTTTATTATACATACCCCAAATAATGAAAAATAATTATCTATACAATATATAATATTGAATTTTTATATTTTTACAAAATAAAAAAAGTTAAATGAGTAGCTCACGAGCTACTCGCGAGTTTAACGAGCCGAGCCGAGGTTTGATTTTGAACTCGTTTGTTGAACAAGTCGAGCCAACCTCGACTCATCAGTTGACCGAACTTGACCGAGTCGAGCCAAGCTGACTGAATTCCAGCCCTAAGTAGGCGGTCACCTCACAGCAGATGCCGCGGGGTGATCGGCGGTTCCCGGATGGTGCGCTAGGCCCAGCCGTAGGGTAATAGATTTCTTTTTAAATCGGATCGAAAGAAACAAGTCCCAAATTCGGAATCTCTCCTTTCTTCCACAAACCACAATCTACAGTCCGAAACCAGATCGAACGAAAAATGAAACGACTTTGACTAGTTTTCTTCTTTCCAACAAATGATTCATTTGCCACCAACAAAGGAAAACTGAATTAGCTAAGTTGACGAACAGAGACATAAACGTATGTGTCCTGCTAAACAAGTCCTACAATTCTGCACACGGACAGAAGCTAACATTTTACAACACATCGATGACTATGAGTGAGCAGTACTGAATATTATGATGTATTGCATTGCTGCCAAGAACTCTCATAGGCAAGTGAATCTTCACTTCACTGCTGGCCTGGAAGGTCGTCGAGGATGAACGGGCCGAGTTTCCCTGATCTGAAAAGAGTCAAGAGCTTCTTGCAGACCGGCCCGTGTGATTCATCGAGCGGTTTGTGGGGTATCCTGAACACCTTCCGGAGCGCGATGAGCTGCGCTTCGATTAGACCCTCCAGCTCATTGTCTTCGTCAAGGTTGCCCGTGAATTCCATGGATGTACTGCACAGCGTCCTCTGGACCTCCATCACCATGTCCTGTAACACGAGGACGAGAAAATACATGACTTGCAAGGTTAACCATTGATTACCACAAGACCAGTAGGCGAAATGTGCAATACTAATTTAAACAGGACGAAAGTTATCATTATTCTTTACAATTTTGTAAGACACTAGGCCAGAATACTGCAGCCTAAAAGGTCTGAAGCTATGTAAGGTATATTCGATGTCAACCGTCTAGCATTAATTATACCAACATAAGACATGCCAACAGAAGATATTCTACTACGAATAATCTTCTTTTGGTGAATAAATTTACTATTGAAATTATTACTAGCAAAGCCACACAAAATCTAACTTTGCCCTACACTACACACGATCTGAGCAAACCTTCAAGCTAATAAATTAATTTGCAGAGTATGGCAGAGAATAACTAAGCAAAAAACTAGATGGATGTGTAATTCTTGCTATTGGCCTAACTTAGCCCCAGCTAGCAGCGAATTGAAGATTGTGGCTTCATTACACCATGAATACAGTGAATATAAATGTATACCTAGAAGATTAGTAATTTCTATCAACAGCACTTCACAATTACTTTAGAACCAATTTGTCAGCTACTGACACATGCACTTTAGGCAGCTAGCTGCGTAGAGTGCAACAGAACAATAAACTGTAAGGGGAGCATCTAATGCAAAAAAAATGAGAACCATGACTACAAGCTACAATAAATAGCAAGCCCACGTCACATCAGATTCAGGTGGTAGGATCCCAATGATATTTGAATCATTGCGGGATTATTATTATTTTCAAAATGGCCATCCATGTTTGCTTGATAGCACTTGGAGTCCTGGATATGGGTTTGCACTAGACATGTCCCCTTAATAATGACGGCTAATGCAATGCATTTTCTGGTAAGAGTCACTACCTGAACATAGACGGCATCAGAGTTGTTAATACGCCTCCTCCTCTGCAGTGAATCTCCAGAGCCTTTTTCACAATTACCGCCTGTCTGTTGATCAAATTCTTCTCTTCTGTGAACCAATCGCTCCCAATGTAGAGGGGTTTTTCTAATATTGAGAAGAGATAATAAATATTTGGCTATACGCTCCTCTCCAACCACCGAATCTTTGACAGCTCCTGCACATAAACAGAAAAGGACAATATTGCAATGTGGCAGTACAAGTATGCGAAATTTTCAGTTTCAGCAGAAAGTAAAACTAGTAAACACAGCATGATAATCATTTATAAGGAAGAAATGTCAATAATCATTTGTTCTCCAGATAAGTTGTTGGCACAGAGAAAAGAACATCATAAACTAAGAATCTAACCTGTCAGCGCAAGTTTCAGGCCTGTTTCCATGTCTGGAATGCTTGGCACTAGAACACCTGGTGTATCAAGCACGTAAATGCTCGGCTGGCTTGCAATCTATCCAAAACATATCTTACAGTTAAATGTACTCAGTTCATCACAACAGAAGAGAACAAACAACGAGTTGTTGTCCTAGAAATGGCTTGTACTGCAAAAAATGGACTGAGTTGAACAAAGGATCGCTGTCACAGTGGTGTCATGTGTGGACAGTTAATAATTATGAGCTGACTGATGTAGTGAAAGAGAGTGGAGTCAGGGTTATAATAAGAACTAGTCGAGCACGTTGAAAAAGCCACATATGCCATATGCTGGCCTGGCATGGGGCTAGGCACATCTGGTTTGTAACCACACTTTGCCAAATGTTAGGCAACCAAGTTAGGAAAGTGTTTAGTTGCAGCAACGGTTGTGGCATGCCACACTTTCTTCGCCACTTACCCAACTTTTCATAGTCATTTGCTAGCCGACTTCTGCCACAAGTGAAGCAAACAATTTGGCAGCCACAAAAAACTGTGGCTTGCCACACTTTCTTCGCCACTTACCCAACTTGTCATAGTCTAGCCGACTTCTGCCACAAGTGAGGCAAACAATTTGGCAGCGACAAAAAACTGTGGCTTGCCACACTTGTGGCACAAAAGTGAGGCCACCAAACATGCCCTAAATAAAATGTAATGGGTCTTGGGGTGCATGCCCAAGTGGCCTGTCATATAGAATATGTTTAAATTGTAAGCAGAACGAAGAGGTCGGTGAAAATAGCGATAAAAGAAGTGAAGCAGGGCAATTCCTGGCATGTTTTTCTCATGCATCTTTGTTTTTATGTTCCCCCTATATCATAGCTAAGGTTTATAGCAAGGATAAGACTCATATGTGTTGTGACTAAGATTTTCTATTTTGTGAACTTCAAAGGTGCATATGTGTCCGTATCCCTCGGTGTGTGCCTATTTATTTTATATACTACATCAGTGTTGAATATGCACCAATAACACAGAATGACAAACGAAAAGATACTCAGATACGACTCAACTGGGCAGCCATTCACGTGCATAATACAATAGACGAAGCAGTCAGGTTGACCCTTAAGATGGGTTATCTGGTGGTTTTTTGTTGGTATCTAGTGCAATTACAACAAACTCCTGGAAAAGATCAATTAACAAATTCAGCCATGCTGAGAAAACATTGACTTTAGAGTCTCACCTTATATCCTGCAATGTCTTGAGTAACTCCAGGAAGTGGTCCTACTGTAGCCCGCTTTATCTTATCATTCACTGGGATTAGAGAAACAACAAACATGGATTATCAATGAAACAAAACAATATTTCTGGTTATAATAATGGTCAAACCTGGAAATCTAGAACTGGCAATTCTATGAATTGCATTTATGAGTGCAGACTTTCCAACATTGGGGACACCAACTACCATAACAAGAAGTGTGGGCTCTTTTAAGATTGATTCTCTTAGTTTCAACTCCACAAGCCCAAGCAACTGTTAATTACCGAAGCAAACATTAGATGAGTTAAACCTTCATAAGAACTTAAGAAAGCAAAGCATCGTCCGGTCAAGACTAAACTGAAAGACTCACGCAGTTATCATACTTACAAAGCTTAAAGGCAGATGACTCAGATGACACGATAAAGATATCGAGAATCCAGTCAATAGCATACAAGACACTGTTTCCATGAATCTGAATCCTAGCAGAAGCCTACTCCAAGCGATATTCCTATTGATGGGTGGATAGCTACTACTAGGAAGGTTCCGTGTCTGTCCTATTAAGTTAGCCAGTTCATGTCATAGCAGGTTAAGTCTAGAATCCTGATAGATAGCTACTAGTAGTGGATGGGTGGATAGCTACTACTAGTAGTGGAAGGTTCTTTCTGTAAAAGATCTTTACCTGTGCAGAATACTATGGAATTTTTCAGCAAGTGGTCTAGCTGTCATTCACCCTTGCAGTTGCTAATTACGTAAATGAAGTTCACTGAAGCAACAAGCTGCAGAGCTTAATGCCTGACTGATACTTTCAGCATAATACAGATATCCTGTGAGGTTTACAAAAGAAAATTGGATAGATAAACATGAAACCAAGAGTTAGCCAACCTGATTAATAGAGTTGCTGCTGTGTGCATTTATTGAGATGCAATCCTGCTTGCGTGATTCGAAATGATCAAGCCACATCTGCAAATTGGTGTACAAGCAAACATGACTAACTCTGAAGAGTCACATTAAATTTTGCGTTGAAGATCCTGAACCTAACTAGTACAAAAGCGCTTTGCTTACATTCATTATATTAGGATTCGCTAGATCTTTCTTGTTTAGAGCAAGGATGCGCCTCTTAGCTGCGAGCACCGGCTGAAGGTCTTCGTTTGCTGACGACAGCGGAATCTGTTCATAGGCCACATACATTAGTTGCAAGCAAGTGATCAGAGTATGAGAGAACACAACAAACAAGCAAGCAAACACCATGAAATGGGCTGTTAAATGACGACATGGATTGAATGAAGCATATTGCACAAACTTGTTTTTCTGTGGCGTGACTCGCGTGAGCATCTTTGAGAACCTAAAATCTTATGTCCCGTCTCAAAATGTGTCACGTTCGGAGATACATGAAAGAAAGACATTTCATCGAACATCGTCCGAGCACCATGAGCCGCCAGCCAAGAACGACGCTTCCCATACGTACGGGCAGGGAGATAACTACTAGTATTGGATTGGATTGGATGGGTGGAGGGAGAAGTAGCGTGCGAGCGGAGGACTTACACGGGCGTCGCGGACCTCGATGACGAGGTCGGCGAGCTTGAGACGGTCGCGGATGGCGCGCGAGGCGGCGGCCATGTGGCCGGGGAACCAGTTGATGGTTCCACCGCCAGCATTGAGGGCCATCTCGCTGGCACGCTTTCCCGCCCGCGTCAGACCCCGCATCCTCGCTGGCGACACTGCCTCCGGAATTAATCGGCAAAGTTGCGCCGCCCGTCGTTGTGAAAAGCTTTACAAGTTGAGACAACAGCCAAAAAAACGCAGCAGAGTCCACGCAGGGCGCGCTGGAGCAGCTGACGCTGTGCGGGGGAGAGAAGCGGAGGGTGCCGAGGCTGGCGGCGGCGCTGGGCCTAGCGGCCGCGAGAATAGGCGGGCGGGGCGGACGCGCGTCTGGGGCCAGCAGGTGAGAGCGCGGATGCTGGGGGGCGGGAGGTGGCAGCGGCGGCGGGGGTCCTAGCGGCAGGGACGGGAAGAAGCGGCAACGAGGCCCATAAATTGGGGCCCATTAAAACTTTCTTAACTCCATAATTTTGGCCTGGGCCCAACCCATGCCCATTAACACGAATCTGTTCTCTGGCCCATCAATAGTCCAAGTCCAACACGTGCGGTCAGGATTCAGGAACGGATCGATCTCTAGTTCTCTACTCGATCAAAAAAAAAAGAACGAACCGATCAAAGCGAACCCTTCCCTGCTCTGCTGCCTCTCGCTGCCCCTGTGTCAGGACGCGCCGACGCCGTCCCCCGCCCCCCGCCGTCGCGCACCCGAGCCCCGGCCTACTCTCCCGCACCCGCCCCTCGGCCTACTCTGCTCGGCTTGCTGTAGACGACGTGCTGCCTTCGCCGCGGTGGACAGCGGCCGCCTCTGCCCTCTGCTGGCAGTAACCGCGAGCTGCCGATCCCCCTCTGCTTCTTGCCGATTAAGCCCTAAGGGCTAAGGGCTAAGGTAATTTCTGTTCCTCTATTATAACGTGTAATCTGTATTCCTTGATTCGAATCTTCGATTTAACGAAATATTTATCAGTTTCATGTTTTAGAATAACAAGATGGAAATAATTTATTCCATTAATCTCAATAATAACCAAACCAATCAGCAACTCCCCGACCCGAAGCAACTCGCAAGCTAAAAAAAAAAAAAAAACTCCAAATGGAACCTTCAATTTAAAGTCCAGCAAGTAGCAACATCTGCCAGTCCTCGTGTCGTGTTCAACTTGTGCTCAACTTGCATCTTGACATTAGAGATGCTGCTACAGGAGATGTAGATACCGTTTGGTCTTGCTGAAAATAAGTTACTTCAAGTAGGATGATGAGGTGATGGTAGATCATGATTCGTTTTAGTGAACTGGAACAGGGGAGAGCTTCAAGATATTCTGACCGAGATAGATATCAAGACCATATCAACGGTAGAAGAAGAACCGTTTAGGGAAATGAACAAAATAGAAAATTCTCTATGAATCGCTGTAGAGTAACTTTTTTCGGAGTAAGAAAACAGGTTCTCATTCCAGGTTTCGGAGTAAGAAAAACAGGTTCTCATTCCAGGCATTCATAGGTGTCAGTAAGCGTTCTGAGTTACTGTTAGTTAATCATTATGTTCTTCCAAGATTGATAGAGCCACACTGCATTTCAACCTACCAATATATGCTACTGGTAAAATGGTGTCGGTGATGGTTCTTATAAAAGCTATGTTCACCTCCAGAAATGACATACATAATAGGCCTTTTGAGATAGACATCAATCATTGCACAGAGTGATATCCTTCTTACTTTTTAGCTTGGCTAAAGATGAAAACCATGTCCTCATGTTTTTTTTCTCTCCATCCCCCAAGGTTTCTACATTTTCGATGGCACTTGTGGTGATGTGTGGCCAGCCGTGCAGCGGCAAGTCAGAGGCTGCAGCTTGTCTCACTGCCGCTCTTCGCTCCTCCATGGATGACATCACTGTCCGCGTCATTGACGAGTCATCGCTCCATCTTGGACGGAATGATAGCTACAAAGGTATTGTCAATTTAGTCACCATGTTTTCTCTATGCTACTATTTAGTTTTATTGTTCTTGAGTTCTTCTACCATCCGCTCATTCTTTCTACCAATTTTATGCGTTTATTCCTTAGATATGATTGTGGAGAAAAACTTAAGAGGAGTTCTTAGATCAGAAGTTGATAGGTCTGTGTCACGAGACAGCATAATCATCGTGGATTCTTTGAACAATATTAAGGTGAGGCCTGTACTAAGTCCTTTATTCTATTGTTGCAAATTGCAATCGCTACTTTGTTCTCAATTACAGTAATAGAATATAAAAGTAGTATTACATGGTCATCATCTTTATGTATGTCATTGTTGTACTTGGTATAGCGTGATCAGGGGAAAAAACTTAACGAAATCTTGGTTGCTACCTCACTGTGCTACGATTTTTCAAACCACATGAAATTTTCAATTCCAGTTCAAGTTCACAGTCTTTCAAATATCCAGCTTAATAGTCTAAAAGTTCAGGTTTTTGGATGTTTTTCGAGCGCTTTTTGTCTAGTGCCGGCCAAAAGGTGTGTGCATAGACTATCATTTTTTTTTCCTTCCAGAAAGCAGAATTTCTTTTCGTGTGTACGATTGTAGTGTTTTCCAAACTAGTACATGGAAGCAAACTATGTAGGTAATATGTGCCTTTTTTCTGCTGAGTGCTTCAGTTTTACTCTCAAGCCTCAATAACTCCTTGAGAATCTGTATGCATACATTCAGATAGGTACCCGGTGATGCAATTGTCTAGTTTCTAAATGTGTGCAGCTTTATAACCAAGAAATACGAGTCGACCGGTCGTTCTGAAGGAGCGACTGGTACTCGTGTAGACTAGTCGACATGAGTAAACAGTAGTATGTCGTATGAAATACTAAATTACATAGCTATTAGTAGTATAATACAAGCAATCATGTGTGCAAATAAAATGCTGGGGGCAGGGCAGTGGGTGAACCTCCAGGGTCGATCGACTAGCCAACTGGTCGAGACGAGACTTCGAGTCGACCTCCAGGGACCGAGTCGTCGACGAATCGCTCGCCCCGTAATCAGAGTTTATAACTGATCCTATTATCATCAGTGCACCTAGATGCTGTATGAATTCTAACGGAACATGTAATATGAAGTATATTCTGCAATTTGTGTCGTGTTCTAATACAAGCATGATGATTTTCACCTATAATATGCAGGGGTACCGGTATGAGTTGTGGTGTCTTGCACGTGCTTCGGGAATAAGATATTGCGTGGTAATCACTTGATGTCTTTTTTATGTAATATTTGTTCCATTTAAAAATAATAGTTTTGCACTATTATTAACATAGTATAATGAAAGCAATCATGATGTGTAGATGGCACTATATGTTCTGGTTTCTGAAAGTATCGTGTTTACTTAGCAATAGAAAGTCAGATACAAAAGCAATCTCGAGACAATCAGATAATCACTAATGTCACATAAAATGAGAGCTAACATGAAGAACTTGATGTGATTCATGACTTGTGAAAACCCACCAACATCAAAATGTCAGTTCAGAAGTTAAGTAAATATGAGAAATTGGAGGAAATGGAATTGACATCTGAGCTGGAATGCTGGATTCAGTTCTGTCCACTGATTTGGTTACCATGTGTTAGCAATATTCTTTTTTACATGATAAACTACCTTTCAAACCATGATTACTCCTACATGAAGGATCTTCTTGAAGAGAGCACATGTAGAAATCATTGGCGAGTTTACTACGCCTTTGTACCATTTAATATTGTAAATGATATAAAAAGTGGTTTTCTTCTTATTTCATCTTCTATTTTTCAGTTCTTTTGTGATACAGAAGTGGACCATTGTAGGGAATGGAACGTCAAGCGTCAGGAAAAAGGAGAACCCTCATATGACAGTAATATGTAAGAGCATCTCCACCCGTCCCCCAACTCCCCCCTCCCACACACACACACATTTTTTTTGCGCCGGCTAAGCTGAATTTCGCCCAGCCACACCCCCAGTGCCCCCCACTGCCACTTTTTCGCGCTGGCGACCCCAAGCCAAACCCAGGGCACCGGGGGAATCTTGGGGGAGCTGGGGGAAAGAAACGCCCAATCATATCCTTCCACGTGTCTTTTTTCCTGCCCCACACCAAATGTTTGTGAGATAGCTTTTTGCTTGGGGTGGAGAACGGCTGGGAAGTTGTCCTCGCCGAAACACCAAATAGCGCCGGCGAATGCGTTTTGCACCCCACCATAAGCAAGGAAGGGAAAATGGTGGGTTGTGGCTCCTAAAGTTAGGACACCACCTTTTGCCAAGTTTTTGGTCCTGGGGGGGGCTTGAACGGCTAGAGATGCTCTAAGTAGGATATTGACTTGTGGCTTCTATCGACTTGTAGTTTGCAAAATGTAATTACCTCTTATGAATGAGGTAGATGCTGCACAGACAGCACAGTTACTGTGTTTTATCTGATTTCAAATTGCAGATATGTTAATATGTTATGCACTGAAGTATTTGATGGGCTATGGAAGCCTTTGTTGTTTTATTGGGTTTATTATGGGAAAAAATAATGGACTGTTTGTCTCCATCCATTTACTGAGCAGGCATGTGTCATTGCCCTCATGATTTATTTTGTTTTGACAGATTTGAAGATCTGGTAAGGAGATTTGAGAGGCCTGATAGGCGTAGCCGATGGGATTCACCTCTTTTTGAACTGGTTCCATCTAGAGGTAATGACCTATTTCTTGTTTTGTCTTATTATTTTATTTTCACGCTATCCGTGGTCTGAATTAGAACTAATCTTATGATCAAGATATCTCTAATTTTTTCTAATCAGTATCACATATGTCTAGTGCCTTATGCACTACCCACCATAGTAAATGTTCTGTCACTTTATTATCTGGGTTGAACCTCAAAACAAACACTCAAAGAAGGTTGTGCATATTTGAATTGTTGGATGCGTAATTTTATAGCTGATTACTTAATTACAGAAATACAAAAAATTGTTGGCTTCTTTTCACAATCCCTTCTGTCCAATTTTATGTTGGTTCACTTGGTTGTAATTTGTTAGGAATTAGTACCACCCAGCAAATAGCTACTATATTCGCCTAGTGATTGCTCCTTATTTTCTTGACTTTCTTAATTGATTCATCATCCAATTTGATTGCTCTGTTTTGTCTACTATTTTCACTAGAGGGAATTGTGGAATCAGCCCCTGTTATTGCTGAGGCTGTATCATATTTGACTAAGAAAGTGGATTCGAAAACAAGAGACGTGAAAGTACTCCAGCCTACAATAGCCACTCAGTCTGTAAGTACAAAATGTTTTTATCGCAAAGAAATTCATGACTACATCATTGACTGACTGCAACTGCATGATCTTCTAATCCATACACAATACTTTCAGAAATTTTTGGTAATATGTTAATAACTGCATAAATGTTTTTCCATATGTTGTTTGCTTTAATTTCAACAATCCTAACTTTTGGAGGTTAGTTATGCTTCCTACTTTCCTAGAGAAGCCCCTGCTAAAATCTGTGGTAGTTATCAAAGTGCTTTTCATGCATGCAATTCTTTCCCAGGAGAGTGAGCCAATTTGGTCGCTCCCCATGCAGCACTGCATTTCCAAACTGCAATACAATTCCATTCATAGTAGTTCATGTAGATTTAAACAAATTCTGACTTGATAATATTGTAGGTAAGGACTACTGAGGGTAATTCTCTCTATGAAATGGACAAAGCAACACAGGTAATGACAGTTTTCTTTGTTGATGATATCTAGTCCTTGGAAATGTTGGAACTTTTTTAGAAGAAACTGTGAACCTGTGATACGAACTGAACTTTTGCAGGAGGTCGTCAGTGCAATTGTTGAGGCACAATCTTGTGGTCTTGGGCTTGCCATGAATAAGATTTCTCTTGGGCCTAACCTGCCAACTATATCCTTTACTGTTTGAGGCAATATTCCGTAGCAAATTATATTAGTCAGCAGTTATAAATAGGAATATCCATATTTGTCTATGCAAGAGTTACAAATAAAAAATATCCGTCTTTGTGCATCTGTAGGTTCTGTTCCATATATAACTATTTTATCGAGTCTAGCAATCATAACAACTTCCCCGTTCAAAATAACCTTCTGATATCATACATGCCATGCGCTCTGTACACAGATGTCGTGTATAGAGGTTTTGTATGTGCGTACCACTTCTTTCTGGAACTGCAAATGACTTAAATAATCCAGCCTGCCAAAACCCTGTACTTCTGCACGTAGTACCACTTATTTTTGGAACTGCAATTGACTTAAATAATCCAGCATGCCAAAACCCTGCACTTCTGCAGGTAATTAGAATTGGAATCACATTGTTTGCCTTCATTCAGCCCCAACTGTCTTCCCTATGCATGGCATTTAATCAAGAGAAGGAAACTTGTTCCATATTCAGATGTTACTATTGTGCTGTGAGATCCTTAATTGACTGTTACATTAATCTTCAAAGATCGGTCGGCCTACCCGAGCTACGAAGCCTCCGGCGCACTTTCATCAAGCTGGCAGGGCAGTACAGCTTGAGCGGACCACCCCCACCGACTGATGCTGATAGTGCAAAGAGGATGTTTGTCGACTATTTGAACCGAGAAATCGGCACATGATGGTTCTCCCACCACTGATGAGTTAGTCCTGCTGCCCTTGATGTGCATCCCAAGGGACAAAATACTTGAGCAAAAAAGGCGATGGGTGACATGCTCTTCATCAAGCTTCTTTTGGGGTGGCTAGAGAATAGTTTGCATTGCCTGAACTTCACCGCAAGTATTCTCGCTCGGAAATGTTATCAGGCTGTGTTCTACTCTTGTACCATTTTGCAGTTTTGGCTAGTTCGGCAATACTGCCAAACAATTTCTGTAACAGTTGCTGACTCGTGAGAACATTTCTGAAAACTGGCTACAGATATTTTGACCATTGCCCTAGCTTATTCTCTCTCTCTCTTTTTTTTTTTTTTGACAAAACATCTCAATCTATTCTTACGTTGATTCTGTCTAAATATCCAAACTCTAAATATCCCAATAACGAAGTACAAGCTATATTCTAAATTACACAACAGGAAATGTACACATCCGTTTTGCTACTTGGAAAAACACCCTTTTATCTCAGGAAACTGCTACTTGGAGTACTTGGAAGAGCAATTCTAGCTCTTGTCCATACAGCATAAATATACAGGTTATCAAAGTTCATTCACCCATTAGGATTGGGTCTGCTCCGTCCTTGGAGTCGTCCTCGTTGTCCTCATCATCCCTGGAGCTGTCTTGGTTGTCATCATCGTCATCCTGGGTTCCTCGGGAAACGCCTTGGATCATTTCATCGTCAACGCCTGCAAAACAAATGTCGATATTTAACTTTGAAGATTTCATGCAGAGGATATAATGGAAGCAAGGAGGATGTACCTTCAATTAACGACTCGAATTCATCACCCAGTCCTGCTGGGGCAACCCAGTTGAGAGGTTGATTAATCTCCATCCAGTTAGTCTGCTCGATCGGTCCCAACAACACTGCAGATCTATCCACCACCCAGTCATCAACTATGTCTATGTTGTCTAATGAGACAGGATCGAATGCCTTCGCCCTGTATTGTTGCCTGTGATATAATTCAAATCACTTGCTGCATCCATGCTTTTCTAGTATTTTTCTTCTTCAGACTAACATGCAAACAGTGGTGACATTTCTGTATAAAGAGAATTTCCTTACCTGTGTTGTAGCCGTAGGTTGCATTGAACAAAGGTGAGATGGCTCATTCGTTGACGTTCAAAGTTATTCATTCTTTGGTCATGGATTTGTTCAAAAGGAATGTGTGTCTGATCACACCCTTTAGCACTGCAGGTTTGACTGAGGATCCGTACTGCTAAACGTGTCAAGTTCGGGCAAGCTCCGCCATAGGTATACCACCACTCAGCTGCAAGATAATGTATAACAAGATGTTAAGATGAAATATACTGACAGGTATTATCAAGCAAAGTTAATGTTTTACTCCCTCCGTATCAAAATATAAGATGTTTTAGCATTTTGTAGATATAATGTATCTAGACATGTTTTAGTGTGTAGATTCATATGCATCTTACACTAAAACATATCTAGTTACATATTGTCTAGGAAATGCTAAAACATCTTATATTTCGATACGGAGGGAGAAACATCCTAGGTCAGAGCGTGTGCACTACGTCTATGATGTCTGTCAGTATTAACATGTAATAATGTACCTGTGATTTTGCGGGAGGTTGATGTATAAAGCTGACAAATGTAAATGAGTTCAAGACAATCTGTATAGTACTAACCAGGAGGTAAAGTACGCCGGGCTCGGATAGCTATTTGCCGACGAAAATCCCCTAGTGCCTCCTTCCGATACATGTTGACCTCCTTCTGAATTTTATCTTGGATTTTGACATCAGACACCAGCCTTTCTATACAGTCTAGCATTCCTGAGAAAATCCCGTTGGAGATATCACCTCGAATTCCATCAAAAAACAGTGGATTTAGGAAGAAACCAGCTGACTGAAGTGGCCGTGGCATGCGCTTGTCCCATCTCTTGTCAATAAGATTCCAGTAAGGAATGTAGTCGCTCTTCTTCACTAGCTCTTTCTTGATTGCAGCTTTGGCTTGGTATAGTCCAGCATAAACATACCCCATAGCAGGCCGCTTGTTGCTGCCGACTAGCCTAAGAAGGTGCACAAGTGGTTCGGTGGCACGAACAACTACTGCCCAAGAAGACCAAATTTGCAAATTATTAACAATATTGCTTGTTTCTACCCCTCCAAGATTCTTTGGCAGCACACAGAGGCTGTAAATCCATTCATCCGAGTTGACCATGGCTAGCAGATCGTCTTTCAGACTGTACATGTTTTTCAGTGTCACAAAGTTCATAGCAGCACGGGTCTCTGCAGGAACTAGCAGATCCTTCCCATGCAGATATTTCTTCATCAAACTCAAAGCAACTGCATTGTTGTAGATAAATCCTGTGATGGCCTTCGCGTGGCCTATGATATCGCTAACTGCCTTCACCTCGCTGATATCTTCGAGCATGCCATCGATGCAGAGGAAAGAGCATGGAGACCAGAACAATGTAGGAAATGTGTCGCCTAGCATGTTTCCAGCCGCTGCGTGAACCTCTGAGTTCTTTGTGATCACTTGGACAACATTTTCATCTCCAACTTCCTCGACAACACTCTTCAGTAGCTCATATAGCGCATCTGACGACGTGACGATTTCTGTCGCATCGACTGACTTCAGAAACATGGTACCTTCCGGGCAGTACACCGAGAAGTTCATCAGCGTTCTGCCCTTATCGGTAGTCCACTCATCTGCCAGCACAGAGCACCCTGTGCGGGTCCACGACCCCTTGTAGAACTCCAGCTGAGCCTGTCACTTCGTCCAGCGACTTCTTCAGGACACAGCCGCGGAAGTCGTGGTACGAGAACACCTCAGGCCTCCCTCCCATCGACGCGATCGCGTCGATCATTGGCTGGAAATGGATGGAGTTCACCGCCTCCAGTGGCACACCAGCGTCGTACAAGAACCTCCCAACCGCCATGGAAACCTTCTCCTTGTCGGGGCCAGCCGGAACAGACATCGCAGCTGCGCCGAGCGTCATGACAGGCTGGTACTGAGGCTGCGTCTGAGGAGCAGCTGGCTGGATAGGCTGCTGGGGCTGAGGAGCGAGAGCATTAGCAGAGGCGCGCCTCACCACGAGCGCCTTCTTCCGCTTCTTGCCAGCGGTATAACCACCCCACCCCATCTCCGCCGACGGCGTCCCCTCGAGCTGCGGCGGCGGCGCGGAGTGCGTGTCGAGCACCTGACTGAGCGGGACCATGTGGATGGGGCTCAGCATGTCGCCAGTGCCCTGGAGCTGGACCTGGGCCATATCGCCGTTGTGGGCGGATGGGGAGGGGGAGGCCATAGTCATGGCGACGGGGTAGACACCCGCGGTGGCCGCGGCGAGTGATCGCTTGCGCAGCTTCTTGGCGGCGACCTCCTCGAGGCTGTGGTGCATGACGGCCTCGACGTCTTGGGGCACGCTGGGGCAGCAGCAGGCATTCCCCGGGCGGCGCGCGAGGTGCTCCTTGAAGCGGTGGATGCCGCCGCCGAGGAAGTGCTTGCCGCAGTAGGCGCACTTGAGGCGCACCCGCCCCGCCGACCGCACCATGAGGCAGTGCTTCCACGCCGGGTCGTGCTTCTGCGCCCCGATCGGCACGATCTCCTCCGGCCCCTCCTCCCCCTCCTCGTCCTCCTCCTCCCCCTCCTCCGCAGGCGCCGCTGCAGTCGCCTCCGGGGTCGCCATCCCGCCCTGCCGCCGCTAGCTCCCGCGCTGCATCAGCCATCGCCATTGGCGCTTGTTAGTGTCGTCACTGACAGATTAACCCCCGATTAGGCGGCGCGGAATGGACGAATTAAACCAGGCGAGAGAGGGGAGAGGGACGGAGAAGACGAGAAAACTCACCGGTTTTTTTTTTCTGGCTCGAGAGTCGGCCGTAATCTGCGGAAGAAATCCTGGCCGGGCGAGGCGGGGCGAGATGCGGGAGAGAAGAAAACCAGGGGCGGAGGAGGCGACGCAGGAGCGGTTCGGTTCCGACGGGGCTAGGCTAGGGTTCTCGCGGTGGTTTGGCTGGCCAAGCCGTCCACCGAGCTAGGTGGGCCGATGTGGCAGAAACCAGTACTGCATCGTGACATCGTGTGCAATGTTGGGCCGGTTCCTGAACAAAACCTCCCGGTTTTCTCTGGTCTCTTTCCGTTTTTCTCTACCATTTCCCAAGTCAAGTCTATTTTTTTTTCAGAATGTTAAGCAGTCACAGTGAAAACTTCAGAAGCAGGGACTCTTGTTGATGAAAAATACGGCTATGAAATGCCGTGAATTGAAGAAGAAAAAGGAGGATGCCGAAGTACCCAACTGCTGTACTAGGAAACTGTTATCTCCCACCCCAAAAGTAATCCAAATGCTCCTCTGGCTCAAATTAATTGTCTCAAAGTTGGACAAAAGTGGAGGTATCTAGTCGACGATTAATATGAGACCGAGGGAGTATAAACAACCGCTTCAACTTGCCTTTCCAAAATTCAAAGTAGCTGCAAATCCTACAGACCAGGAACAATACATTCAGGAAAACGCTCGTTGGTGAACTAACTGGCGAGCTCTGTCAGCTAAATTACAACATCTACTAACTATTACCGCCACAGGCGAGAGCACCGCTTGAGGGGAAACACCTTCGTATGAACATCTAGCGAGAGCAACTGCAATATAGACAAATGGTTTAGCTGAGCCCAAGCTCCTTCTTCAGCTGCTCAAGAACGGCCTCTATGTCAGACACGCCATCATCGGAGCTGTTTGTTTTTGAATTGTCGCGCTGAGAGTTTGTGTTGCTCCCTCTAAACTGTGAGTACGGATCATTCCCATCGTCTTCATCGGTGCTTGAGCCATCGATATTCAGTTCGTTCTCTAGGAACTCAACAAACTCCTCGCCAATCGCCTAATTGAGCAGAATGCAAGGGAGAGTTCACATGAGTATTTACCATAGGCCAACATAGTTAATTAGTTACCAGTTGCATCGTTGTTTGTGTTGTTCTACCAAATGGACATTCACCTTCTTTATCTTAATTCTTTTTTAGAAAAAGAGCAAGCAGCAGTGTCGTATAGATAACTTACTGATAGTTCTTCCCACAGGCTTTGGGGTTTCTGGTCTGAATCCAGGCCGGCTTCCCAGTTCTGAAATTCGGTTTGCAGATCTTTAAGGAAATCACCTGCAGAACCAGAACCAAAGTGGTGTCAACAAAAATGGACATTTTGCGATAGATCTCACTTCTCATATCTGCATAACTATCTTATCCCGAGGCAGATATGAAGAAGAAAAAGGTGCAATGGAGTCTAAAATCTACAGTTAGTTTCTTGATAAGAAACTGCAGCGGGATCTCACTGACACTATCGAAGTGTACCACCACATCAATGATTCAACCACTGATCGCCTCATCAGCCACCCAAAATTTCACTGACTAGTGCTATAAGAATTCCAGCACCAAATACACTGTTTGTTAAATCCACAGTTAAATGCCAGTGGGATCTCAAGGACACAATCAAAGTGCGCCGCGGCATAACCTCCGATCAGACATCCATTCCACTGACTAGTATAAAATTCCCAGCTCTAAAATACAGTTTGTTAGTGGAGCAGAAGAGAAGGGATTTCAGTACCAAACCCATAGAATGGCTCTTCTGCGTCTGCTGGTTTGCTGCTCCTGGGAGTCCACGAAGAATCAGGGCTGCTGCTGCTGCTGCTGCCTGCGTACTTTGACCGGCTCTCCGAATTCATCAGCGTGTTGTACGCGTGCTTGATCCGCAGAAACTTCTCCTGAGCATTCGCCTATAATGAACGGCAGGATTTTGTCAGAAGCTAATGACGCTGAATGCCTGAATCCTGCTTGTACGAACACCGAAGGAGCAATTGATCGGCCCGCACGCACCTCCTTGTTGACGTCCGGGTGGAACTTGAGCGCGAGGCGCCGGTACGCGCGCTTGATCTCGGCGGGCGCGGCCGACGGAGGCACTCCGAGCACCTCGTACGGGGACTCCCTCCTCCGCCCGCCGCCGGCGCCCGCGCGCACCCGCACGCTCGCCCGCCGAGGCGCGGGCCCGCGAGAGAAGCCGGAGCCGGAGCGGAGGGAGGCGATCGCGCGGAGGAGGTGGGGACGAGGAGGCGCCGGGGCGGGGCGGCTGCGTGAGAGAGGGAGGAGGAGCCGCGAGGTGCCGGCAACCTGCGCCGACAACGCCATTGCGGATGGGGTTGCGGGACTCGCGGCGGCCACGTCGAATGGCCCGCGACGAGCTGCGTCCTCAGCCGTTCAGATCAACCGGCCAGGGGCAGCGGTGAGGATCGGACGGCCGTGCTTTTTAGACGATGACGACCATCCTGTCCATACTTTTAATTGAAAAAGTTTTCCCTATCTTCAAAAATAGTACTTTATTATTATTTTAACCTTTCTATTCCTATATTAAGGATAGACTGACAAAGTTGGACTAATTTATTAGTTTTCACTAACCCTACATTCTTTCCCTTGATAAAAAATCAATTTTATCCTCTCAAGCTCCATCGTGTACTATCTATACCTTTTATAAAGCAAAACCCCACTAGACATCATTTATGAATTTTCTATCTCCACATGCAACATGTCCACGTCATCCAATAATCAAAGCCATACGATTTTTATCTCCATCCGTCCATTTTATTTCCCCAGTCGTGACAATGCCCAAAAATACACACAAAGTTGTCAGTTACAGGGCCACGCCGTCAAAGCATGCAGGTTACCGTTTTCCTCATCAGGTCTGTCAATAGACGTGTGATCAAATAAATTATTCATGGTCAGTGATTTGCTTCGTCTCCTGCCCTCTTCAATCGTCTCAAGATCTCCACTAGCATTTAATTAGTTTGTCCACTCCCCTTCCCTATTCATTGTGAAGGCAGAAAGACAGCACCATCGCATCAATCCTAGGTTTACAAATGACGGTGGCTATTGCAGATGCATGCATCCTCCGTCTTTGAATTCGTTTCTACTCTGCCACAGCGAGCGGAGCGGTGGCATCCATGTTTATCCGCATGTTCATGCTCTCCACGCAAAGTTGCTTATGCCCCGAGAACGTCGTCACATCCATTACTGTCACATTATTCATCTTTTTGCGTGTGGGTGTCATATTCTTCATCTTACTTGCCTGGATCCAACGCCAGTCCCTTCAGGTACTCTTCCTACCCTCATTACCCAATACCAATTTTAGGTTTGTTCCCACAAATTCTACTGCTGCTGCATAAGCCTGTGTACTGGAGTTGGACTAATGTGCTCAGATTCGCTCGAGGTAATCTTGGCTGAAATCTGATAAACTGGCCTACTGCTGCGCATCTCTCACTCTGCAAGTCTGCATGCAACAATAATTTTTTCCAGACCATGTCTTTATCTTGCACGTTTATGGCAGGATGAGACTATTTATTTTGTGGAATTTGCAACTAGACATGGGATGAGTATATATGCGTGCTTTCAGGTTCAATTCCTCCATCGCTCCATATGGCAGGCAACAACTTAAGCAAGGAGGTAGAAGCTGTTCAAGGTGCGTTTGTGTTAAATACTTAAATCTGGTATTACATGGCTGACTCGGGAATGCAGAAATATATTTGCTTCCATGAGTACAGGTTAGCAAGAAATAATGTTGTTAAACATTAATTATTATATATTGCAATTTTTTGGTCTTTCACGACATCATGTATTGTGGCCCCGTATTTTTATTGCTGCACAATTGGTTTAGAATTACAGGAAAAAAAAAGTGTTCTCTTCTACAATTTGACATAGCCTTTTTTGCATGAATCTGGCGATCGGGTCATGCCTGCTACCTTGCTATAGGGCTATTCATCGATAACAATTTATCATTTCGTTGCCTTTAATAAGCTTTACATTGTATTGCCATATGTATACAGATACCAGTTCGTATGTGTAGAGGCTATATTAGTAGTGTTCATTTCTTAACTTGCAAGGCAAGCATGTGTGTTCCCTGTGGGATAAAAGGTCCACAGAGATAAAGAGTGACATTATGAGATTATTATCCCTGGCCTGGTCATGTTCATAATATCATATATACGTAGGGCCTGCAACTATCTTCACATGTACACTTGAAAGTTATGTTTTTTATTGGCATGCCGAGCACACTTGCGAACATCCGCTTACGAATCATACATCATAGTTCATATTTCTTTCGAAGCAAGATAAATTGACCCAGAAGAAAAAGAAGAGAAATGTTAATTAAGCATATATTCATTAGTCAGGTGCATCCTTGAACATTAATCGGGTGCAATCTTCAACCTTGACAACCTTTAAATGGTCTAAATAAGCAAAAATTTCACATCTATCAATTGAATCTTCCATATTACTAATGACTTTGTGTTTCCTTCGTATACCCATTGATTCATCCAAAATATTTCTTAAGAAAATCCCCGCTGCAACGCGCGGGGAATCCTTCTAGTTTACTTTAAAACAAACAACCCAACGCAAATTTTGCTCGGGACGAATAGAACAGACTATGTCGAGCCAAGAGCAAATTTTCGTCAACGTCTCGAGGCCTTTTTTTTTAAAAAAAAAGGGTAAAATTCACTAAATTAAGCAATCGACCCGCCTCACTAAAATCTTCCGGGTCCCGTAGGTATCCTGGTAAGTAAAAAAAAATGCGTCAGGAACTTGCCAACCCACAGTTATACAATTGTTACATTGGCAGCTAGGCTGATTATAAGATAACCAGGAGGCTCCTCGTGCCAAACTAGTGACAATGGGTCCCTCTGCATGTCAAACTAACAAATGAGCCATCATGTTAGCTTCTCTAAGATAGTGAGCGAAATTTGCATGACAGCCTCGACATCTCGAGACCTTTTTTTTAATGCGAGAACTTCATTGCTCGTGGTCGTGGGGTTACACTCGTTAACACGTGTTTTGCGTCAAGGATGACACAATATTTTTCAAGTCTCTAAGCATCGGATGGCCAGCGTTCATCTTCTTCTTCCCTCGAGCACGGTCGTCGAAGCTTGCTTGGCCCCGCCCCGGCTGTGGTTGTTTTCGGACGGGATCCGGGCATGAGGAGCACCTGGCTAGCCGTAGGCTGGATTCCTATCGAATATGCATCTCAACAAGTCCCTCGGGTAAGCCATAGCATTTCGGTTAGGAGAACGTGTGGGCGCTGGTGACAATCGTCGGCTAAAAAAAGGGGCACGATTTACCCAGGTTCAGGGCCCTCGTAGAGGTAAAACCCTTACTCCTGCTTCTGTCGATCTGTATTGATGAGTAGATCGGTTACAATGAGGGGTGCTCAAGTCAAGAGTATGATCTCGAGCTCAAGACTTTGGTGGTGTGGTGTTGCTTGTCCCTCTCCTGGTGATTCTCCTAGCCTTATATAGGTAGGTGGCCAGGTCTCGAATCGTACCCGGGAAGGATACAAACCCCAAACCTAAGCCGGTTACAAGTTTCCTAACTTGACCCGCAAGTCCTTGCGGGTGGGATTTAACTGGACCTTCTAGAACAGTCTGTGGCGTCTCCCCTTGGGCTTGGGTCTTGGGCCTTGGACCGGGTAGCCTTACCCGATAGGTCCAGGAGTCATCCCTTCGTTAGTAGCCCCCGAGTGTTTACTCGACTTGAGAATCATGTCGGGTAGACGCTCAGAATCTTGTCCTTGAATGTTTCTCGACTGGTTGCTTCAACCGCTTGTCTTTGAAGGGCGTTTTACCCTGTGTGCGATGAGTTTACTTTGTGCTCGAGCGTCGAGCAGTGAAAGTGCATGTTTTTTGGCTGTTTTCGCAGAAGGATATGGCTCAGTTGTTTGGCTCTCCCGAAAGCTCAGGGCAAATTAATTGCATCTAAGGCAAAAACAGTTATGGCTACACAGATTCGAGACCTCCGACTCGAACCCGATGAGGTGATCATTGCGACTGGGCCGTGGAGGTCTTATTGAGTCGAAGTTAACCTATAGGGGTACCCGGCGCGTCCGCTAGGAATTTTCTTCGTGTTGTTGACACGGAAATTTACTGGAGGACGCAGCTTCAATGCGATTCCAGGCCCGCGAGAGAGATCTTTTGGGTCTTACCTTCATATTCGAAATAATACGGCATCCGGATGTGCCTAGTCGGCTGAACGATCTAGGAAGTGGATGTGCGTACATCGTGTATCCGAGTGGCAGGAGCTGCGCACTCGCGGGTTTGGCTTCGAGATTTCTTAGAGTGAGAAAATCGCCTTTGTTGTTTATGTACAAGGACTTCTTGTTTTTGTAGTTCTCTGTCCATACGAAAGAGTTTTCGTGTCTGGAAACTTCGTTGTGCCCATACGAAAGAAGATTCCGTGTTTGGGGCTTTTATGCGAAAGAGTTTTCGCGTCTTGATATATCCATACGAAAGAGATTTCGTGTTATGGAGTTTATGCGAAAGAGTTTTCGCATCTTAGTGTGTCCATACGAAAGAAATTTCGTGTTTAGGATTCTTCCCGAGGGATTTTTCGGGTTTGATGATGTGCGCAATGACATCATCACGCACTTTGTTCGTTCTGACTCCTCTCGATGGGACGTGACGAAGTGAAAACAGGACATGCTGGCCCACCCTGTCAGCTTTTGACCGGAAACGAGACGTCGTTTCCGGTTTTTCCGCGAGCCACGCGCAGTAAATGCGCACGATCTGCTGTTAAGATCGTGGCACGAAAACAGGTTTTCACCGCCGGCTCGTTTCCGCTTTCACGCGTTGCTTGATGAACGGCTCATATCGATTCGTCTTGTATATATATATATATATATATATATATATCCGCCCTTAGCAGAAAGTAAAAACGTCTCGGTCGTTTGCTTCTCCGTCTTCTTCTTCCTCGCGCACATCTTCTTCTCTGCAAATACCCACAAGCTCTCATGGCGGGAGGAAAGAAGCGCAGCGCTGCTGCTTCATCTTCGAAGGCGCCCGAGGATGTTCCCGCGCCACCCGCCCCGAGGACGGGCGATTGGCACTCTGCCAAGACCACCAACAAGAGCATCAACGAGATGTAGAGAGAGGGGCTGCTGCCCCCGATGGCGAAAAACGAGTTCGCCTCGGCAAGAAGGAGGAGGTACCAAATCTCCACGCAAACGAGCGCGTGATCTTTGCAGATCACGTCTCGCGCGGGCTCTCGCTCCCCCTCCATCCTTTCCTCCTTGGTTTGTTGTATGTCTATGGCATACAACTCCATGATCTGCCTCCAAATGCGGTGCAGCACATCTCGTGCTTCATCGTACTTTGCGAGTGCTTCTTGGGCATTCGCCCACACTGGGGCCTTTGGAAGGCCTTATTCAAAGTGCGGGTCTTCCGCGAGAAGTCGCGGGTGGAGAATGAGCTTGGAGAGACGCTGCGCACCGGCGGCTTCGGAATCCAGGCGAAGACGGATAGCTCCTATTTCGAGATGCACTTCATCGACTCCGCGCAAGAATGGTGGAGGAAGTGGTTTTATGTCGTTGATAACAGCGCGGGTGGAGCTCATGAGTTCCACCCGTTCACTGTTTTGAAGCGACGGAAGTCCTGGACGCACAAGCTCTCAGTCGAAGAGAACCGCGTCGTCGCCCCTCTACTCGCCAAGGTGACAGCTCTTCGCGACCAGACCGCAAGGGTTGCGTTGAATGGTTTACATCTGGCGAGTGTCTTCCTCAGGCGCAGGATCCAACCTCTCCAAGAGAGGCCCTCAACCATGTGGGAGTACCAAGGCGTCGAAGACCCCAGCCGTGTTAGCCAAGATATTCTTTCGAATACTGAATTCGAGAAGAAAATTGCGGCTATCACCAAGCTGAAGGCGGGCGAATCCTTTGCCATCTGCCCTATTTCAGCATTCGAAGCTTTGAGGCCTCCTCCATCCGATGTAAGTTTTCTTCTCTTGTTTGCTTTAACATTTCTGTCATTCGTGAGTTTGTCGACTGAGTTTTCTCTTTTCTCCTTCTTGTTTTCTTAGAGCCTAGAAATAGCTACATGCTATCCGCCAGTTTCTGCTGATGCTTCGGACTTGCTGGCGAGCAAACTCGAGGATCCCCTTGACACCAGTGTCGCCGAGGCCGACTCGAGTTCCGTGCATGGTTCTTCGGATGACGTGGAAGATTCGGGTAGTGACCTCCATCACCGCAAGCGCCGCCAGCAAGTCGACAATGAAGCCACTTCCAAAGATAGTTCTTTGGGTGGCGGACCTGGCAAGGCGACAGAGCCCCTCGTGGTGACGCCCTTGAACGTGCTTCCTCCTCCAGCCCCCAAGGCGAAGATTGGCACCGCCTGGAATGCGGATATGCTGGATGATGAGGACGACGACGAGTGAGTTCTTCCTTTCCCATTATCCTTTAGTCGAATGTTTTCTCTCGTTTTCCTTATGCATTTGTTTGATTCTTCCCTTCATGATAGGCTTCAATCCATCAGCCCTGGTCAGTTTGCTTCTTCTATCCCTTCTGTGAAGAGAAAAGAAGCGGCTGCGGGCGAAACTCCAGTCGCCAAAGTCACCCAGAAACCTTCGAGCCCAGTACCGGCAGCTGCGGTCCTAGATTATAGGCTGCCTGGCTTCGCGGGTGGGGTTTTAGCGAATAAAGAAATCTCGGGTAGCTCGGCGGATCATGTGCGCACCGCCCAGGGCCAGGTAAATCTTGTCACTTCTTTCATATCTTCTGTTTTGTCCATTTGCGTTTTTTATCGGGTGCACGTCAGTGCTCCCGATGGGAGTAGCCCCCGAGGCCGTGGTTAATGCGATTAACCACGGACTCAAGTTTAAGCTTTTTTTCTTCCTTTGACGTTATCGGGAGCACGACAGTGCTCCCGATGGGAGTAGCCCCCGAGTCTATACTCGACTGTGTACAGTCGCGAATAGGATCAAGAGTTTTTCCTCTAACTTGAACTTCGTTTTGTGCTTTTGTAGTCTCTTCTTGATTCTCTTGCCACCATTGGTTGCCGCGTGCTTTCGGCCGACGCAGATTGCGCCGCACTTCGACTGGATCGCGATCGACTCGTTGAGGACGGCCAAGCTCTCCAAGGTATGTTAATCCACTCCATTGTTGTTTCTTTTGATCATACAAGTTTTCTTTAGGCTGAATCCACTGCTCTGCAGCTCAAGTCGATCTCCTGAAGGCCGAGAAAGCTGAAGCTATCACTCGGGTGAAAACCCTTGAGACCGAGTTGGATTCCACCCGAAAGGAATTGGAGTCCACTCGCAAGCTTTCGATTGACTTTGAGGGGAAGCAGTTGGAGGATGCTAGTGCTAAACATGATAACGATCTTGTTGGCATCATCCGCCCTCTGGCTCAGCAATTCGCGGGTAAGTTGTACTTTATTTCTGCTGCGACGCAATTTTACTTGGCTATCTTGGGAGTTTATGGTGTCCTTTTGTAGATATCCTTGGTGTTACACTGGAGCTGCCTGGGAGTCGACGATTGGATGCTTTGACGGACTCCTGCTCTCAGCTCCAGAAACACGCGAGTGGGATCTGCTCCCTCGTTGGCGAAGCCATTCGAGTGCTGACGCAATTCCACGAGCGTCTTCTGGTGGATGCCGCGGTTCCGCCTACGCTGGACGGCCTTCTCAAAGTTTTCTTGGAGGGTGATCATCTTTAGGCTTACTCGGTTGCCCAGTCTGAATGCGGAGCGAAGACTGGCATCCAGTTTGCGTTGGCGCATGGAGTTGAGGGCCTGGAGAAGGCGTACTCGAGCCTTCCTTACGAGGCCGCCACAGCCAGAAAGGTAACGCTTCGTCCTTTTGGCGATCCGGCTGAAGTCCTTGGGAAGAAGCTATCTGAATTGCTTGCCCGTACTAGTCGCAAGGGAAATCCTGCTGCGAGCGCCAATAACTCCGCAGTTCCATAAGATAGTTTGTTTTCACTTCACCCTTTTGATGTAATGAACCTTGGGATGCATTCCCGTATTTTGCTTTTAATCAAAGTATTCTTTTGATGTATGAAATGCCTGATTTTTGCGATTGAAGCGTTACGAGCTCCCGATGGGAGTAGCCCCCGAGCACCTGTTAAGTAGGTGGTATATTTCTCGAGTGGGGTCTTGGAGTGTATCTGAACTTGTTTCATTTCCTTCCAGGTTGTGGGTCCTAACGCAGAGTCTTCGAGTGGATCTGCTGCACGAGTAGACCCCTTTGTTGTTGTTGTTAGTACATTCGCCGGGTTCCGTGATTGTGGCGCGGATGGCGAACGCAAGCTGAAAGCTTTGCGTGGAGTGGCTGATGTGGCTAAGTCAAAGCAAAAGTTTGCGGCTGAGCATGAACAGTTCGTGATGGGAGAGCTGGCAGTTGTTGCAAAAGACATGCTTTATAAGCATGCGAGCCCCCTTACCCTTTATTGTTTTCTCCTTTTTCATTCTTAACCCTTCTCGTTGTTTCTTGCAGTTGTTGAGCCTGACGGTCCTTGTGAAACTCATTGGGTGGACAACCACATTGTCCATGAAAAGGAAAGCTCGAAGCCGCATGCGAACAACTTCTGGTCCGATCGCAGCCGAGGTTTTGTTTTGGCGACCTTGAAGTACCGGGCTGGCTAAGCAAAGATGCTTGTGGAATCCTGTCGTGAAGCTTTGTCTTCTGTGCACCGAACGTTCTATCCGCTAGGTATCGTTCCAGATAGTTTGAGCGGCCTGCTCAAATTTTTTGGACGAGTTGGTGAAGTTCGCGAGTGTGTTCGTCAGCAGCTTATCTGCGGTGCCCGAGTAGTGCTTGCTTTTGTTCGGTTGTGGCATCCGATGTCAATTTCAATTCTGTGGCTAGGCTCCCCAATGCTCCAGTCGATTTGACCCCTCATTATGCAGTCGTGCGACCTGCGGCCGAGGAGATCATTCGACTGATTTCTGAAGAGGTTGACCAGATGCTGGCCGGGAGGGCTGCTCTTCATTAGGTGCAATCATAGGATGTAGATGTCATGTTTCCCTGTATAGCTCACTCGAGATTTTATAAGGTGTTGTATAAGGTGTAAACCTTATTTGTACCCTTGTATTTGTAAGTTTTCCTGTAATGCTTAGTTAGGCGTAGCCCCCGTGCGTTTGGGGTGTATACCTGTTTTTAGCATGTAAAATGAACAAACACGAATAGCTATGGTTGAGAAACCATGTGTTTTTATTGATATGACTGAGAAGCCATGTATTTTCCTCGAGGTACAAGATGGCTAGTATAGCCTTATTTTCGCGAATAGAATAGTCCTAAGGATAGAACTTGCAGAGATGCGCAATATTCCATGGATTGGAGTAGATGCCACCGGTCTCGGGGTTCTTCAATCGATAGGCGCCACCTGGGATAACTTCGTGTATGATGAAGGGTCCTTCCCATGGTGGGTCGAGCTTGTGCCCTTCTTTTTGCTTGAGCCGCAACACCAGGTCGCCGACCACGTAGGATTTGTGGCATATGCGACGACTGTGGTAATTGCGCAGTGATTGCTGGTATACCGCCGATCTTGCGAGTGCAATATCGCGAATTTCATCGAGTGCGTCCATGTCTTCTGCGAGAGCTCTGTTCGAGGTTTCTTCGCTGTAGGAGACGACTCGGGGTGCGCTGAATTTGACATCTTCAGGTAGGACGGTCTCGGCTCCGTAAACCATGAAAATTGCGTATAGTTTGTTGATCGATTTGGCGTTGTGCGAAGGCTCCACAATACTGATGGTAACTCCTCTGCCCAGTGCCCCGCTGCTAGATTTAGGCGATCGAGTATCCGCTTCTTGAGACCAGCTGAGACTAATCCGTTGGATCGCTCAACTTGACCATTAGTTTGCGGGTGAGCTACTGAGGCGAAGCTGAAGGTGATTCCATTCTGTTCGCAGAATTCTTGTGTTTCCTTTGCTGTGAAGTTACTGCCATTGTCGGTGATGATGTTGTGCGGTATGCCAAACCTGCACATAATGGAGTTGAGGAATTTCACGGCGCATTGGACGCTGGCGGAGGTGACTGGCATAGCCTTGATCCACTTTGTGAATTTGTCGACTGCGACGAGCAAGTGTGTATATCCTCCGGGTGTCGACTTGCGCAGTGGCCCCACCATGTCTAGCCCCCATTGTGCAAAGGGCCAGGCGATTGGGATCATGTGTAGTTCAGTGGCAGGGGCGTGTGGTTTGGGTGCGAATCGCTGGCAAGCGTTGCACCTGTCGACTAGATCCTTTGCATCTCTGGCCGCTGTGAGCCAATAGAATCCTGCTCGAAAAGCTTTGCCCACGATTGCCTTCCAACTGGCGTGGTCCACAATCTCCCTGGTGTATCTCTCGCAGCAATTCTTTGCCATCTTCGGGTGCTATGCATCTCTGCAATATTCCTGAGATGCTCTGTTTGTATAATTCTCCGTTGAGGACCCAAAAAGTTTTGCGGCGTCGTATTATTTGTCGAGCCACGCGAATGTCTGCTGGGAGTTGTTTGTTGGACAAGTAGTCGAGCTATTTCTGCGTCCAGACTAGCTCGACCAGAAAAACTTGTCTTGAAATATTGTTGCTGAGCTCGATGATAGCAATTTGCGGGCTGACCTCTGTCTCCAATGCTGCGGGTGCTCCTGCAGTCTTCTTGACTTTTACTGAATGCTTGATCATCTTCTCGAAATATATTCCTGGCGGTATAGGTGTGTTTGTAGACCCCATGTTTGCCAGCTTATCAGCTTCTTCGTTGCTGGACCTTGCAATGTGTTTCAGCTCACACCCTTTGAAACTTCATTCGAGTAGATTGTACATATCCCGATAGGCTACCATATTTTCTGCGATAGCGTCGCATTCCTTCATAGTTTGTTGGACGATGAGGTTGGAATATCCATATATCATCAATCGAGTGGCTCCGCATGCAATCGTCATTTTCATGCCATGGAGTAAGGTCTCGTACTCTGCATCGTTGTTGGATGCTGGTTCGCCGGGTGGAAAATCCAATCTCAGGACGTACTGCAATTTGTCTCCCGTGGGGGATATGAGGATGATCCCGGCTCCAGCTCCTTCGTTCCTTTTGGATCCGTCGAAGTACATAATCCAGTTACTCGTGTATTCTGGCGGACCTGGTGTCTGCAGTTCTTTCCACTCGCTTAAGAATTCCACGAGTACCTGTGATTTCACAGAATTGCGCCCTGCATAGATGATATCCCAGGCGCCTAGCTCGATGCTCCATTTTGCAATTCTTTCGGATGCCATAGGGTTGTTCATGATGGTACCGAGTGATGTGTCATTTAGCACCGTGACGGTATGTTCCTGGAAGTAATGCTTGAACTTTCGAGCTATGAGGACGACCCTGTACGCGAGCTTCTGATAGTGGGGGTATCGCTGTTTGCACGGCGAAAGCACCTCGCTGATGTAATAGATTGGCAGCTGAACTCCATATGCCTTGCCATCCTCGGGCCGCTCGACCACGATTGATGTGCTGATGACTTGATTTGTTGCGGCTAGATATAAGTACAGTGGCTCCCGTTCCTGTGGCGTTGCCAGAACACGCCTACTCTGTAGTGCTCGCTTTAGGTCTGCGAATGCCTTTTTTGCTTCGGGTGTCCACTCGAACTTGTCTATCTTCTTCAACAGCTTGTAGAAGGGCAATGCTTGCTCGCCTAATCTTGCAATGAATCTGCCCAGGGCAGCTAATCGTCCTGCGAGCTGCTGCACGCCGCGAAGATTGGTTGGCTCCTTCATTGTTAAGATCGCTTGGATTTTCTCTGGGTTGGCTTCGATCCCTTGAGCGGATACCAGATACCCGAAAAGTTGTCATGCGGGGACGCCGAAGACACATTTGGTTAGGTTGAGCTTGATCCTGTATGCGTTTAGAGCGTCGAATGTTTCTCTGCTATCCTCGAGGAGCATATCCTCTACTCGAGTTTTGATGACGATGTCGTCAACGTACACTTGCACGTTATTGCCAATGAGCTTGGCGAGACATTTTTGCATGCAGCGCTGATATGTTGCGCCTGCGTTTTTGAACCCAAATGGCATTGTCGTATAGCAGTACACACCATGAGGTGTGATGAATGCTGTTTTTTCCTCGTCTTCCTTCTTCATCCTGATATGGTTATATCCCGAGTAGGCATCGAGGAAGGAGAGGTGCTGGCAGCCTGCGGTGGAGTCCACGATCTGGTCGATCCGTGGCAAGGGGAAGTTATCCTTGGGGTAGTGTTTGTTCAACGACGTGTAGTCGATGCACACGCGAAGAATGTCAGTGTTTTTCTTCAGGACTAGCACCGGGTTTGCTAACCAGGTGGATATTTTTATCTCTCGGATGAATTTTGCAGCGAGCAACCTATTAACTTCCTCTCCGAGTGCTTTTTGCTTTGGCTCTGAGAACCGTCGGGTTGTTTGCTTGATGGGTTTTGCGTCTTTGAAAACTTCGAGTGAGTGCTCAACGAACTCCCTAGGTATCCCTGGCATATCTGAAGGCTGCCAGGCGAAGATTTCCCAGTACTCACGGAGGAGTTCGACGAGCGCGCCTTCCTATGCGGGCGAGAGGGTGGTGGACACCATCGCCGTCTTTGCGGGCTCCGTCGGGTGCACTTGATGCTTTCGAGTGTCGTTATTTGCACTGAACTCGAGTTCTGGAGCATTCTTCTTTGTGAGGGGCATCACGGAGTGGTCCGTGGTTTTTGCTATCTCCACCAGTTCTTCCTGCATCCCGAAAGATTTAGCGATTTCGTTGAACTCAATGTCGCACTTGTTGGATTTTTGGAAGTCGCCGTCGATGGTAATTGTGCCATATTCCCCGGGTAACTTGAGCTTCAGATAGGCGTAATGTGGTACTGCCATGAACCTTGCGAACGCTGTTCGACCAAGAATGACGTGGTACTGTGAGGGCCAGTCGACTACTTCGAAGTCGAGGAATTCTCGCATGTAATTGCTTCGATTGCCAAGCACCACCTCCAGATTAATTGCTCCGAGTGGGCAGACCGCCTTTCCTGGTACTATCCCGTGAAAGGATGTCTCTGGTTCTGCGAGTCCGTGCAGGTTCCTGTTCATTCGATGGAGTGTGTCCGCGTAAATGATGTTGATTCCGCTACCTCCGTCCATGAATACGCGAGCCATCTCATAATTACCAATTTGCGTCTGGATGACCAGAGCGGCGTGTCCTGGTCGATAGACTCGCGGGGGATGATCTTCCTTGGAGAAAATTATTGGTTGATCAGCCATCTTCAATGCATTGTTTGCACGCTCGAGGCGCCATCGACGACCTCTATCCTCACATGCTGCCACCGGAAAATCCATTGCCGGCGCTTTGCCCGCCAGCTTGCGCCGTGCGTTCCATGATCGCAGATCATCGCAGATCGTCGCCGGAGATGTCACTATTGTCCACCCCAATTTTTCCTTACCTCGACCGATCTTGATGGTCCAATCACAGCCGATTGTGTATCTTCAGGTATATCATGGCGTTCCCTTATCTTCAGCTGGGTAGGTGTTCCTTCATGTGCTTTTTGCTTACAACATATTCAACGCAATGTCTCCATGACTTATTTGGTTCAACAGGGACTAATATCTTTACGAGAAATGGAATATGGAAGAATAAGCAACGTGAGTGTAACTTGTTTGAATAGCTGCCCTAAAGTGTTCTAGATTGATCTACAAGGGAGTGCACATAATCAGCTTGCATGCCTATGATTGGTCCCAACAGCTGCTAAGCCTGCTATATGCACCTGTAGGTGTGAGAGATATTCATCGTCACAAAGCATTAACCTGACATGCCACATTAGGAGTCTGGTTTAAGTGCAGTTTATTGAACTGCAATAATCTTCACCGTAAGTATTGATTTTGATTTACATGAGGCTCAGATAAATGTCCTACACCCTGTCCCCACGTAGTTGTGGTTGCATGTCGTCCTTGCTCTTCATATATTTTTCTTTTTTTGATAAAGGGAAGTATATTAATATCGTGGAGATACAAATTACATCCGGCCTCTGTAACAACGCAATGGATGCACACAGCCGAAAGACAATAAAAATAAAAAATAAAAAGAAAAGTCCCGCTACAGAGTTACGGTCCTCGCGGTATCCACACGACCACCACCTAAACAACAGCTGATGTCCATCTCTTCGAAAACAACGTCTCCAAGAAGAACGGTGCCAGGCACAACCAATTAAGGTCAGACATTGGGTTTTTACCCTGAGGATAATCCTCGCTCTGAAAACAACGGCTCCAAAAAGACCAGTGCCAGGCACAACCAATTAAGGCCAGACCTTGGGCTTTCACCCTGAAAGATAGGAGTTTGGACTTCACGCATGTTGTCGCCCCCTCTTACATACGGCTGTCACAAATCTTGTAACTCCAAGCCAGTTCCACATCGATGCAAAGACTTCGAACACCGTTGTTAATCCTCCAATCTCACCTTCGATGATTGAGCATTGTGACCGAATTCCAGCGATCCAGCAATCTCCAGGCGTCGCCCATGGGAGTTCGCCGGTGGAGCCTTTCAGGTCGACACCCCGGCTTAATCAAAGATAACCTACATCAGGATCTTCATCTTCGCGCGATGGGAAACCCAAGGACCACCTCCTTTATTCTGATGTCTCGCAGCCCCGACGCCGCGAAACGACTCCCGGCAGGGAATTTGCGGGAGGGTTTTGCATCCGCCGCCACCGTGAGCCCTGCCGCCGACGGTCCCTAGCACCACCGCCTCCCGCCGCCAAAGACAGAGGAGGCCGCGCCGCCTGGGAGCCAAGCCAATGGCGCCGGCGCTGCAACGCGACCGCCGTATCATGGCCGAGCCACCGTAGATCCCATCGGCGGCGCCACCACCCCGGCCAGCGCCGGCTGCCCACGCATACCCAACCACTAGCCGCCGCCAGAAGAGCCAGGGCCGCCGCCCCGGCGTCCGTGCTCCGCCGTCCGCGCAAGCCGTCCAGGGTCGACCAACGCATCTGGCCGGAGGTCTCCCGCCGCGTTTGTGCTGAGGAGGCGAGGACCCGTCGGCCGCCGTCCACCACGCGGAGGGTTGTGCCCCCGGTGGCTTCCTCCGGCGGCGGCGGGTGGATGGGGAGGAGGCGGTATGGGGGCGGCGGCGGCTAGGGTTCCGCCCGTGCCGCCCCCTGGGAGCGAGCGCGAGCGCGAGCCTGCTCTTCATATCTGGAGAAAGGATTACACATGACGATTAGATTGGAATACTGAGATGAGTTCTTGTTTCCTAACCTCTCACTGTCAGATTGTACATGACTACTAGATTACAAAGTACACTTTTCCGGTTAAAAAAGTTGTCCTATAAGCAAAGTTGTGGTGGCACCTATGAGGAATTCGACATGAAAGAAGTGGGATGCACGTGATGGCTGATAGGCTTTCCTTCGATTGGGAAATCAACACTATTGAACAAGTTGAAAAAACATTTTCAGATGTCTGATCTTGATGTACTGATATTCCTTGCATTTTCATCGACTATTCATGTTTGTGTCAATATAAGAGTAATTCAATTCCATTTCACTCATGGGGAAAATGGATCTTGCAACACTGGAACTTATGTATAATTCAAAAAAAATTCAAATGTTTATTTTATTTTGTATGAAGTACAATCTTTTGATTGACGATTACTTTGTAGTTGTGTGGAGGCAAGTAGATTTTTGTGTAATCTAACTTAAATCCTCAGCCATTCAATTTGGTTGTAAGGATGATCACGATTAATTATGTGGGAAATATATAGCGCCTTTTATAGTGTCAACCCGTAGTTATGCACCTGGTCAATGTGGACTAATGATTGCGGTAGTACCGCTAACAAATCATCATGCATGTAATCAAATTACATTAACCATCTTCTTATAGACCACTTACTGACTTACATGTATGTAATTTGTTTATTAAAATGCAACTCAACATCAATTTTCATGATTTTTCCCTATCAACTCGAGTGTGGAAAAAAAGTACTTGGCTGCGGATGGCTTGTTGAATATCTTGTTATCCAGATCTACTCTCACACGATTAACTTTGAGAAAATGAAATTGCTTAGCAGTATGATCATCATACTATCGCTCTAGAGGATTCACCATTTTATGCAGATGCAAAGATGTTTCTCCTAAACTCATTAAAAAAAAGGATGGAGGAGACGATTACATCGTACCAGCTCAGTGACACTTTTCAAAGAAGATAACAATGCAAGACTGCTTGGGTGCTATTGTAATTATGGAAATTTGAATTTGTCCAAAACTGTGTTCCGAAGGTAAAATTTGAACAGACGTGCGTTGCACGTGCATACCAACTAGTAGCTAGTTAAAAGTGAATATGGTCCGACACTGAAAGTATTAGCTATTCAGCTAGTCGAGTCTGTTACGAAATGCACCAGCTAGTAGTGGCGGCTAAGGACATCTCCAGCGGGGCTGCTCATTAGGCTCGGACTGGCCGGATTTGAGCAGGCCCGGGCAAAACAAGGCCCCAGCGGGGCTGCTCAACCCACGGCCTGGTCCCTTTTCAGTCCGCGGATGCTCAAATCCTGACCAAATTTGGGTCAGATTTGAGCATCCCGCGGACACGAAACGGACGCGCGCGCTCGGTCGTGTCCCTTTTCGGTCAAAGGGGGTGGCCCGCCGGCCAGCGACCGCGGCGACGGCTCGGCTACCCACGGGGTCCTATTTAAATGGGCCCCGCGGCCACGCGTCCCTCCCCACGCGCACCGCCTCCTCGCAGTCACCCACGCCATCACTGCCTCCTCGCAGTCGCCACCTCCCCCCCTCGGCTTCCTCGCCGCCGGCCATGGGCCGCAGCTGGCTGAACTGGGGGCGCGCCAAGAACGACCACGAGGCCGGCGGCTCACGCTGCCGCCGCTCGCCCTCGCCCCCGCTCCCACCTCCTCCACCCCTCACCCGCGTCCAGCGCGCCCAAGCCGAGCAGGCGCGCACGCCGCCGGCATCTCCCCCTCCTTCTTCTCAGGGCCCGGCGGCCCCATTCCGCCTGGTGCCCGCCAGGGTGCGAGAACGGCCGTACCTCAACAAGGTACGCTGCCAATGGTACTGGGATCGTGCGATCCCGGTGCCATGGCCAGATGTCCACCTCCCCGATGGGTGGCATCTGAACAGGGACAGGATCCCTGTGCCGCCGGTACCGCGGTCGGGCGCGGCGCGGGAGGTGGAGATCCACCACCGGCGGGACGAGCTGCCACCGGACCTGCGTGCCCACCCGGCGTTCGCGGTGAACAGTCCCCACTAGGACACGTGGTTCACCGACGAGCACGACCCGCGCCGCAGGTCGTACTTCGGTGCGCGCCGCGCCCGCGGGGAGCCCCAGCTCCCGCCGCCGTCACCTCCACGCCAGGCGAGGCGTGGAGCCGCCCCCCAACGCCCCCTCCGCATTGGCGTCCGCGCCCCGGTCGTCAAGGACGAACCAGAGGAGGAACCTCCTCAATGGTACGAGGAGGAGGACGACCAGGACGTCGACATGGCCGAGCCAGAGCCCAATGAGGAGCTCCAACTGGCCATGGCCATCGAGGCCTCCAGGAGGGAGGCAGAAGCAGCGGCCGCGGCGGAGGCGCGCGCGCTGGAGGACGCCCTGGCGGCGGTGGCCGCCCAGCAGGCCGCAGAGGAGGCGGAGGCCCGCGCAGCCGGCGCGCGGGCTGTGGACGAGGCCGTGGCGGCCATCCACGCCCAGCAGGTGGACGACTACCCCTACGACGAGGAGGTAGACGACGACAGGCGCGATGAGAACGCGCCGGTGCCGGCCTGGTTCGAGCCCCTTGTGGGCATGCGTTGGAGGTGGGAGGCGCCACCACCTGAGCACCTCGTGCCGCCGCCCCGGCCGGCCACGCCGCCGCCGCGCACCCAGCCTCCCACGCCGCAGGCGGCCAGGGCCGCCCCACTGCCACCCCACCTCGCCCCCGAGACCCCGGACTACGTCATCCTAGATGACTAGGAGCTCCGGGGGCAACTCCGGCCGCCGCCATGCCACTGGCCAGTGGCCGTCTAGCCCTAGCTAGACGTTTTTTTTTATGTTTTTTTTTTAGGTTGTAAATCTATGGGCCCCTATGGGCCCTACTAAATCTATGCAATGTCCCTTTTGGTATGAGCAGCCCCACTGGGGGCACCTGGTCCGGGCCGTGTCCGAGGACAGCGGACGGCTGCTCAAACAGACAAAATGCGGACCAAATTGGTCCGCATTTGAGCAGCCCCGCTGGAGATGTCCTAATCCGTGTACGCCTGCCGGACACAGTGGCCAGGCCAATTCACGGACGCGGGAGCCGCTAAGCCTGCCAATTAGCGTTTGCGGACGTAGCGGCCAGAGCGGACAGGCCGCCGGCGCGTCCGCCTACATCTGACTCGGAGAATCAATAGTTGGAAGAAAAAACAACAATCTATTAGAAGGCAAGAGATTCTTCTCAAGGAAGTTGTAAAACCCATCCCTGTAATATGCTATGTCGTTGTTTCAAATCTTGAAAGGAGTTTGTAAGAAATGGCCGACGTCATTTCTCAATTCTGGTGGGGGCGGGGCGGTGGTGAAAATAGTAAATAAAATGCATTGATTCACATGGTGGAAACTTTGTTTTCCTAAAAAGAAGGAGGCATGGGTTTTATATATATCCATTCTTCTAATGGCTATCTAGAGATGTTAGAAAACAGGTCTGGAGGCTTATTAATGAACCTAAGGGCATCTCCAGTCGTTGCGCCCCCCAGGGCTCAAAACGCCGCCGTTTTGGGGCCGCCGTGGCGCCAAACGGCGCTAATCTGGAACCTGGGGGCAGACTTGCCAGTCGCTCCCTGAGCCCAAGATTCGGCCCAAAAAAAACAAGATTTGAAACTAGACGCATTTTATTAAATTTAGGCAAAGTTGTACAATTTCGACGCCAATTTAAACTAGAACGCAAATTTAAACAAAACTAAAACTACTGAAGCCCCAGGCGCTCGGCGATGGCCTGGCTATAGTCGACGTCGTCGCCGTCGTCGGGGCCGTCGTAGTCGTCCCCTGTCCGGCGTCGCCGCAGCTGCCCCACCTGCTCGCCACGAGGGCGCGCTGGATCTCGTCCTCCTCGTCGGAGTCGGGGTCGAGGACGACGTAGACGAGGTCCTTCGTCGGCGGTGGGGGAGGGACGCGGAGGCGCGCGCGCCGCCTTGCGCTGTTCCGCCTCAGCGAGCAGGCGGCGCTGGAGCTCCATCTCCTGGGCGGTGCTCCCCCGCAAGCTCCAATCCGCGGCGAGGTCGTCGGCGAGGGGCTGGAGCGTGTTCAGGGAGAGCTGCTCTGCGGTCTTCTGGCCGGGCCACTCCTCGTCGTCGCCGGCGTCCTCGGTCTTCGGGCGAACCACTCGTTCGAAGCGTGGCTCGCCAATGCGCAGGGCGCCGCCGCTACGCCTGCGGGCTGGCGCGCCGGAGTTCAGGAAGGGGGGGAGACAGAGAGGGAGTGTGCACCGGAGGAGCTCGAGGTGGCCGACGAGGAGGAGGCGCCCGTCCGGCGCGCATCCCACGCCGGGTTCTGCCGGGGCGGCATCTCCAAGCGTGGCGCGTTGCCGGCGTGGATGTAGTCTACAACCCACTCGATGGTGCGGTTGTGGCCTCCCCACCAACGGCGGCGCCCATTGGCATTGTAGCGGCCGTCGACGGGGCCGTTGTCGCCCAGGGAGGTGAGCTCCCTGTCGCGGCGTCTGGTGATCTCCTGCCACCAGAACTCGTCGAAGCCTTCCTCCGGCAGGCGGTCGGCCGCCTCCATGCCGGCGCGCACCTCGCGGATTGCACGCCGAAACTCCGCGTCCGTGCTCGGGAGCGGAGGCACGGGCACCCCGCCCGTGCTGAGGGCCCAGCGCGGCTGCCCGGCGCCAGAGCTAGGGAGGCGGCTGTCCGGCGGGCACGGGTAGCCCGCGCGGTACAGCGCCATCGCCTCGTCGCGGCGAAGGTGACGGCGGGGGAAGCCGTTTGCTGCGGCGTTGTCCTTGTAGCTCGCCATTGTTCTGCGTGGAGGAAAAGAGAGCACGAGGGAGAGGAGAGCGCCGAGGGAAGGAGAGGAGCGAGGTGGAAGAATGGCGAGCGCGGCGAGCGGCGGGGGGATTTTATAGGCTGCCGGGCATTTACTGCGGCGCGTCCCCTCGCTGCCGCCCGCCACGCCATTACGCCGGCAGCCTTTGAACGGGCGCATGCACTGGGCGGCCGCCACGCCATAAACGCCGGCAGCCTTTGACCGACGCGCGCGCCGAGAAGATGATCACGGGGCGGTTCTGTTCCCGCGCTTTTTCGTCGCGTCACTGACAGAGCTGGCCCGCGCGTGCTGCCGCGCAGTTTCGCCCCCCAGGCCGAACCCAGCGGGCTGGGTTTGGCCTGGGTGTCGCGGCGCGAAATAGCGCCGAAACGGCGCTATTTGGGCTTCTGGGGGGCGACTGGTGAGGAAACGGCACTATTCGCCGCTTCCGGCGCGAAAAAGCCCGCCTGGGGGGGGGGGGCTCTGGGGGGGGGGGGGGCGACTGGAGATGCCCTAACTTGCGATGTACCAAAGTTCTTCGGGAGAAACACTATCTTAGTGCAGACGTTTTGAAGGCAGGACCGAAATCAGGCTCATCTTTCACATGATAGAGTATTATAGCCGTCTTATCAACTTTTAAAAGGGCCTATATGTGAAGAGTAGGAACCAGAGAAAACATACACATATATTCTGATCCATGGATCTCCGCAAGTTTTGCTAGAAGAATCTTCTCACCGAGAGGAGGGGTGGCCTACAATAAAGTGGCCGGGCTGATTCATCCTATAACCGGCCAATGGGATGAAGAGTTACTCCATGTTCTTTTCTACCCGGTTGATGTGCAATGTAGGCTACATATTTCCACTGAATAATAACGGCTTTGATAACTTTGCTGCATGAAACCATACTAAACATAGTTGGTACACGATTATATCAGGATACCACATTCAATGGAAACACTAGTCTGGACCTAGGGCAACGCAACTTGCTCTACCGGGTTGATTAGGGCATCTCCAGCCGTCCCCCAAGAGCCCCCAGGCAACTTTTTTGTCAAAATAGCGCCAAAATCTACCAGCCAGCCCCCAGACTTGAAATAGCGCCGTTTTAGCGCCGGCACACCCGACACAAACCCAGCAGTCTGGGTTCGGCCTGGGGGCGGCGCTAAGCGATTGCCCAATTAATTTGTCCCACGCGTCATTTCCTTTGGCCCACCCACGTGCTGCTCCCGTATTCTCGTCCCGCACCACTTTCCCCTCCCGTCGCTGCTTTCGTCTCCTCCGGCCACCGCCCTTTCCTGCGTCACCGCTTCCCAACCGCACGATGGCGGATGGCCGACCCCGCCGCCGCGGGCTCCAGGGCCGTCGTGCCCGCTGGAGGGAGCGAGGATTGGACCCCCCAGCTTCGGCGACATGGTCTAGGGCAAGGTGAAGTCGCATCCGTGGTGGCCCGGCCACGTCTACAGCATCTCCCTCTCTGACGATCCGGAGGTGCACCGCGGCCACCGCCACGGCCTCGTCCTCGTCGCCTTCTTCGGCGACGGCAGCTACGGGTGGTTCGAGCCGCACGAGCTCGTGCGCTTCGAGGACCACTTCATGGAGTAGACATCATAGGGGGCAGCCGCACCTTCCCCGGTGCTGCCGCTGAGTCCCTCGACGAGATCGCGCGCCGCAGCGTGCTCGCGCTCCTCTGCCCCTATCGCGCACCCGACACCTTCCGCCCCCACAACGAGGACCCTGGGATCCTCCTGGTGAACGTACCCGGGTTCGACTCCAACGCCGAGTACCTCCCCGGTGAAAGTGCAATATGGTCAACTAGAGGGGGGGTTGAATAGGTGACCTACAAATTTTAATTCTTTTAATTTTAGTGGGGGCTTTGGGAAAGTAAAATCTCAGTTATCTAGATGTGCAACTAAGTAAACACCCTAGGTGACAGGAAACAAGTAGCAGCGGAAATAAAGGAACGGTACAAGATAACAACAAGTGAAAAACACGGAGACAAGGATATGTTTCCCGTAGTTCCTTCTTAAAAGAAGTACGTCTACGTTGGAGAGGTGGGGAGCCACCTAGGCGCTCCTCAATAGCACGGATGTGCACACCTTGTTCTCCTTGAGCTTCTCCGGTGAGGGATATTCTCGTTTCCACTATGAGGTCGACTTGAACGCGTTGACCAAACCTTTACAAGGGGTTGAGGCCACTCCACAATTGAGATGGAGGCTCTCAACAATCGAAGCTTCTTGCTACAAGGTGGAAGCTACAAGCACTAGGGTTTCCCTTGGATGACAAAGCAACCAAGAGATTACAAGATCCCAAGAGTTGTGGTGTGGGAACACACGTTTTGGCTTGGTTGGAAAGGTAGATCTAGTCCTCCTCCATGAGATCTTTGAAGGCCATCGAGTTTGGTTGGAGGAGGAGGGAGATCGGGGCGTTTTGAGCTCTACAACAATGGAGGAGAGAGAAGAATGGACGAGCTACCTATCTAGAGGAAGAAGACAGCTATTTATAGGCTCCTCCAATTTCTGACCGTTGCAGTCTGCCAGGGCCGGAATATTCCGGCGTTAGAACCGGAAATTTCCGGACTCCTCTGACCGGAAATTTGAATAGTCCGGGGGGCGGAACTTTCAAATATCCGGGGGCGGAAATTTCCGCCCCAATAATCCGCCCCCATCTCTGTGCGCGGGCACCAGCCCAGGATGAAAACTGCTAAGGACCAGAGGCCGGAATATTGAATAATCCGGGGGGGGGGGGATAATTGAAATATCCGGGCCCGGAAATTTCCGGACAGAATTTCCGCCCCCATCTCTATGCGCGGGCATCTGAGGAGACTCCATTTTCTGCTAAGTACCAGAGGGCCGGATATTTGCACCGGAAATTTCTGGGGCAAATTTCCGCCCCAGCATCTGTGCGCGGGCAGGGAGAAACACTTAGTCGTTTTTAAGATGCCAGAAAGGGCCGGGAAATTCCGGTGCCAGGGCCGGATATTCCGCCCTATAAGCACCGGAAATTCCGGTGTGATTACTGAAATTTCCGGTGGCAATCTTCCAGTTATATAGAACTCCTCTTTGATCTTTTTACAATGGTGTATCAATAAACATCTGAAAGATAAGCTGCATTGACTAAAACAACATTGTTAGATAGTTGATACCCACGTTGTTATCATCACCAATATCATTTAGAGGGATCATGAGCTTCCAATCTCCCCCTTTTTGGTGAGTGATGACAACACGGGTATTTGCAAGGGAATAAACTAACAATGCATGATATGAAAAGTAAAACACCACAGATAGCATATATAGGAGACATGCCTCCTAATAATAATAGTTCACACAAGCAAACCAACGAATAACGAGTACGATAAGACGAAGTTCGAAAAGACACACGAAACGATAAAAGCAACAAAGAACGAAAACCACCCGAGCAAATCCCCACGATCATCTAGATCTTCTCCCCCTTTGGCATCAGGATACCAAAAAGAGAAAAGAGAGCTACGTCCCATGGAACAATCTCTAGGCCTGGGTGTCCTCTTCTTCCTCTTCCTCTTCGTCCTCGGTGACATCCTCCATGTCCTCATCATCATCCACACCGATATCCTAGTCAACATCGCGGTTGTTCCAATTCTTGTATGGAATCCTGGGAGGAAGAGAAGCTGGCACATTGGGAATCTGAAGGGCAGTCATGATGGTGTGCTGGTTCTCCAGGATGTGGCGGCGCTCAACATAGGCATTGTAGTTCTCCTTGTGGATGCAAACATTCATGCACACCACCTTCTCAATTGCACGAACAAGCCAAGAGCGCTTCTTCTTGCCAGGAGGAGGAGGACGCATGCGAGGATCACGGTGGCCCTGACCTGTGGCACCCACATCATGTGCAGCCTGCTGGGTGTGGGCGGCCTTCTTGTACAGCGTGACATCCTTGTGGTCTTCACAGTCTAGCTCCAGGTCCGCACGGAGTGCCTCGGGATAGCGAGCCTTGATGAGCTTCATGATGTACGGAGCATACGGGGGCACTTTGCGGTGGAAGAGAGCAAAGTGGATCTCATTGAAGATGAAATCCATCACATCAACCTTGTGGGCCTCCGTGTCAGTCATGTCACCCTCAGTGAAGGTCAGGTAGGCGTGGTACATGAGGTTGACCAAGCCACCACGAATAGCATCATTATTTCCTGCACTTGGGGCAATAGTCTCCCTGAACATACGCAACAGGATGTCATATATGGGAAAGAGCCCTTTGGCCGAGCCAATCACACCTGTGGAACCATACAACTCAGCCAGTCTATTCTTCTCATACTCCACTCCGTGAACATGCATGCTGTGACCCTGAGGAGTGTTAAGGCCAGCAAAGGGATACCCGAGCGCAGTAGCAAAGTCATGGAAGTTGGCGGTGAGCAAGTGCGGGCCAGACATCCAAGACATCCCAATATCCTCAGAATCATCAATGACAAGTGTGGCGAAGAACTGCTGGATGAAAGTGACATTGTAGGAGCATCTAGTCTCCATGAGAGGACGCAGACCAAGGAGTTCAACCAACTGGACGGAGTTGTTGAAGTAGGCAGGATTGGCAGCCAAATGAGCCAAGTTGATAACCTTCATTGGGCACACTGTCTTGCTCATAACAGTATACACTTGCTTGAAGAGCGTCTCCTGCTCAATGTGCCAGAAGCAGGAATCAATAGTGGGGTCTTGAGGACCCTCGGTGTACCAGGCCTTGCCTCTCCATGCCTTGAACTCAGGGATGGACATGGTGGCCAGGTTCAGAGCTGACTTCCCCTGCTTCTTCCCAGCTTTGCGAGTAGCCCTGTCAGCGTCACGTTGACGCTCATATTCTCTCTCAGCATCCCTCGCACGCCGACGAGTCTCATTCTCATCAACAAGAGTCCCCTCAGCATCTTCCCGCAGGTGACGGAGGCGTTTGCGGGAGCTAGTCAACTTGCCAGGCCTAGAGCTTGAACCATCTACGAGAAAGAAAAACAAAAGACATAAAAAACGGGGGCTCACGACTTGTGCAAATGAAGGAAATAGATCTCTGTTCGAGATTCAGTGCAGGCCGGAAATTCCGGTCTTGGGTGCGGAAATTCCGGCCGCAGGAAATTTCCGGGGGGCGGAAATTCCGGTCCTGGGGCGGAAATTTCCGGCCTTCGGAATTTTCGAATCCAGATCTGAATCTGGGCCTGTAATGAATCTAGAGCGATGAAATTGTGTAATGAGATGAATCCTAGAGTATATATGATACTTGTATTAGGATGTACGACCGTAGAACACCATGAAGAACAATAGATAGAAGATCAAATCAACTAACAACCCTAGATTGCGGAGAAAACGGAACACATACCGGGATCCATGAGATAGGAACGGATGTGCGGTCTCTTGATCCGCAAAAGGCGATTAGAGGACGAGGAGGGGAGGCAAAGGGGCCTCCCGGAGGTCTCGGAGGCGGCGGCGGCGACTAGAGGCGGAGTGGAGGCGAAGGGAAGGAGAGCAATTTGGAACTGATCCCTCCCGTCGCCCTTATATAGCCCCAGCCAAACACACCGGAAATTTCCGGTATTAAGGCCGGAATATTCCGGTGTCCGGAGATTTGGCCCGGAATATTCCGCCCAAATATCCGGTGTGCCTTCTGTGAGCGGGCACGCAGGATATTTGGGTGATTATTCGAGTCAATCTCGAACCCCGGAAATTTCCGGGGCTTAAGGCACGGAATATTCCGGGCACCCCGGATATTTGCCCGGAAATTTCCGCTCAAATTTCCGGTGTGCCATCTGCGAGCGGGCACTTTGGAAATGAGCGAAACTTCGAGGGAAAATGTCTGAGGGCCGGAATATTCCGGGCCCTAGGCCGGAATATCCGGGGATCCCAAACCTTCCGGGAATGTGTGAAAGATGGAACAAGACGTGAGCCTCCAAAATAAGAACCAAAAACAACAAACACACAATCACGAATGAAACATCAAACAACACAAATGCAAAAGGGAAAAAGGTTGGTGGCCGAAGCCACCGTGTTTGAGTGATACCAAGGAGTCGCGAAGATGTATCTTGTACTCAAAAGTATAACTCACGTTTTAAGCACAATAAGTCACAAAATGACTAGATATGCATGACGCTTTGGTTGTTTTGCGCATGATAGGTGGAGTGTTGGTTCATGAGTTGAAGTACGCTCCCCCGATGTCCATGCCTACATCTAAACTAGATAGCACATATAGTGAAGGTACATATGCAAGGGTTCAAGAGAAGTTGGACGCATCGATAACATTTAGTTCATTCCTCAAACCCCTAAATCTTGGTTCATCAAGGGCCTTCGTGAAGATATCCGCGAGTTGATCCTTGGTCGGCACATAGGAGAGGTCAATATCACCCTTCTCAACATGATCCCGAATGAAGTGATGGCGTATCTCAATGTGCTTTGTCTTGGAGTGAAGAACAGGATTGTAGGCGATCTTGATGGCACTCTCATTGTCGCACAAGAGGGGAACTTTGTCGAAGTCGATGCCATAATCTCTCAATGTTTGCCGCATCCAAAGTAATTGAGCACAACAACTCGCCGCGGAGATGTATTCGGCTTCGGTAGTAGAGAGAGCAATGCAGTTTTGCTTCTTAGAGGACCAACATACCAATGATCGGCCAAGAAATTGACAAGTTCCGGATGTAGATTTCCTATCCGTATTCTCTCCCGCATAGTCCGCATCCGAATACTCAATGAGCTGAAATCTTGAACCCTTGGGATACCAAAGACCGAAGTTTGGGGTATGAACTAAATATCGAAAGATGCGCTTAACCGCTTCAAAATGACTTTGTCTCGGAGAGGCTTGAAACCTTGCACATTTACCTACGCTATACATAATATCGGGTCTAGATGCACAAAGGTAGAGCAAAGAGCCAATCATGGAGCGGTATACCTTTTGATCTACCTCTTTACCATTTGGGTCGGGTTTCAAGTCAATAGTCCTGGACATGGGAGTCTTCATAGGTTTGGCATCATGCATGTTGAAGCGCTTGAGCATGTCTTGAGTATACTTGGCTTGCTTGATGAATATGCCTTCGGGGTGTTGCTTGATCTCGAAGCCAAGAAAATACTCCAACTCTCCCATCATTGACATCTCGAATTTATCCGTCATAAGCTTGCAAAACTCATCATTGAATGCGATGTTAGTAGAACCAAAGATGATATCATCCACATAGAGTTGGCATATGAACAAGTCACCTCCAACCCTTTTGGTGAAAAGGGTGGGATCGATTAAACCAACATTGAACCCACGATCTACTAAAAACTCTTTAAGGTGCTCGTACCACGGACGTGGAGCTTGTTTAAGTCCATAGAGCGCCTTATCGAGTTTGTAGACATGATCGGGGTGGTTGGGATCCTCGAAACCCGGAGGTTGCTTGACATAGACCAACTCGTGGATGAGACCATTCAAAAATGCACTTTTAACATCCATTTGTTGCAATTTAAAGTTGTGATGAGAGGCATATGCAAGTAAGATGCGAATAGATTCAAGACGAGCCACGGGAGCGAATGTTTCACCGAAATCGACACCTTCGACTTGAGAGAAGCCTTGAGCAACCAATCTAGCCTTGTTGCGGATGACGATGTCGTCCTTGTCTTGTTTATTCTTGAAGATCCACTTAGTGCCGATGACGTTCTTGCAATCTTTGGGCCTTGGTACCAACTTCCACACCTTGTTGCGCTCGAAGTTGTTGAGTTCATTGTGCATTGCTTCAAGCCAATCTTGATCTTCAAGAGCTTTATAGACCTTCTTTGGCTCAATGTGAGAGACGAAAGCATGAGCTTTGCTAAAATCCGCTAGTTGCCTCCTTGTGACGACCCTTCCACGAACTTGTCCAAGAATCATGTCCTCCGTGTGACCGGCACGAGCAAGATTATCTAGCCTTCTCTTTGCCCTACGAGCTAGCATCTCCTCCAAAGTTTCCTTGGATAGCACTTGATCATCACCTTCATCATCGGAGACATGTCCACCTTGATCTTGATCATCAACGGGAGGTGGATCCCTTATGTTCCGAGTTGTATCATCACCATGTGTATCTTGTTCTTCATTGTGAGCTTGGCCTTCATCATTAGCTTGGCCTTGATTGTTAGCTTGGCCTTGTGGTGAAGCATGAGGGCTTGGTGCATCTTGTTGGGTAGCTTGGTTATCAATGGATGTAGTCAATGGCTCCACTTGAGTGGGGCATAGTCCTTCTCCCTCCGTCATCCGGTAACCCTCAATGGGGATTATTTCACCAATCCCCATTCTTCTTATGACGATGGGAGGAATTGCATCTCCTACAATACCATGATCTATACAGCCCCCTTGGGACCCATTATCCTCATCAAATACCACGTCTATAGCTTCTTCAACTTGTCCGGTGGACTTGTTATAGACTCTATAAGCGTGAGCGTTTGAGGCATAGCCAACAAATATACCCTCATAAGATTTAGTCTCTAACTTTGACAAGAGTTTCCCTCTCTTGCGAATGAAGCATTTGCATCCAAAGACCTTGAAGTAGGAAACATCCGGCTTCTTGCCCGTGAGAATCTCATAAGGGGTCTTGTTCAAGATCTTGCGGAGATACAATCGGTTGCTAGCGTGACAAGCGGTGGAGACGGCCTCGGCCCAAAAATTATAAGGAGAAGAGAACTCCGCAATCATGGTTCGAGCCGCATCCATAAGAGTCCGATTCTTTCTCTCTGCCACACCATTTTGTTGAGGGGTGTAGGGAGTGGAATATTGATGAGCAATGCCTTCCCCACTAAGAAATCCCTCCACGGTGTAGTTCTTGAACTCGGAGCCATTGTCACTTCGGATAGCCATGATGTTTGTATTATATTGCCGTTCCACCAAAGTGATGAACTCGATAACCCGCTTTTGAGTCTCACTCTTCCTCTTGAAGAAGTACACCCAACAATATCGTGAATAGTCATCCACAATCACCAAGCAATACTTCTTGCCTCCAAGACTATCATATGATAGAGGACCAAAGAGGTCCAAGTGAATGAGCTCGAGGATTCTTGAGGTGGTGATGTTGGTCTTGGTTGGGTGAGCTTCTCCATGTTGTTTTCCAAGAACGCAAGAGCTACACACACGATCTTTGGCAAACTTAGCATTCGTTAGTCCTAGAACATGATTGCCACTTTGAAGGTCATGCAACGTCCTCATATTGGTGTGGGCTAACCGGCGATGCCATAGCCAACCCACATCAACTTTAGCCATTAGACATGTCGCGGCACACGTGTCTCCTTTAGAGAAGTCCACTACATACATGCCGTTCTCGACATGCCCAACAAAGGCTACTTTAAGAGTCGTTTCCCAAGTGACAATCACATTCTCCTTATTAAAGAAAGAGGTAAAACCACTTTTAGCAAGTTGAAGAACCGAGATGAGATTATAGCCAAGGGACTCAACAAGAAGAACATTCTCAATTGACAAGTCATTTGAGATTGCTACCTTGCCTCGTCCCAATACCTTTAGTTCGAAGTTGTCACCAATTGTAACGCAATTGAGATGAGGTAATGGAGGATGAATATCACTCATTGCGTCATTGATTCCGGTCATATGTTGGGATGCACCACTATCCACCGTCCATTTGCTCGAGCCGGAAGCACTTCCCTACAATAGATTAGTTTCTTGATTTAGGTACCCATCTTTGAATGGGTCCTCTCATGTTAGCGACAAGGGTCTTAGGAACCCAAATACTCCAATGATAATCATCACCATAAGAAGTACCAACATATTTAGCATATACATGACCATCTCTAGATTTCATAAGAACATAAGATGGGTTGTATTTCCCGACAAAGTCATTATGAGTGGTGCTCCCCCTAGAGGTATCACCACCCACAACGGTGTTGGTCTCCTTCTCTTTGGTCACCTCTCCCTCTTTCACAAATCTTACTTTTTGTGAGGGGGAGGTGACTTTCTTCTTGTTCTTCTTCTTGTACTTCTTCTTTGACTTGGCTACATAGCCAAGTCCCTCATTTCCATTGTTGACTCGTTGAGAAGCAATCTCATGAGGATTCTTCTCACTTCCTACAAGATTAGTCGCACTACAAGCATTGCTAGGCAAGACATTTGAGCTAGGAGATGAAGTGGACAAATATTTCTTGTTTGATAGTTGAGATAGAAGATTGTCACGAGATTTGGTTAGCTTGTCATGAATTTCCTTAAGAGGCATGAACTCCTTTTCGAGTTTTTCATGACGAGTGCCAAGTTCCTCGTGAGCAATTCCTAGCTTCAACTCTTCGTGTTCAAGAGTTTTAATTATAGCAAGAGATTGTGCATTTTCCTTCCTAAGCTTAGAGACACTTATGGCAAAGTTTTCTTCAAGGCAAGATAATTTCTCCTCAAGTGAGGCACGAAGGGAACGTTCATTATCATGAGCTTTTTCAAGCTCTCGTTCATTGCAAGTGTGACCTTCATGGCCTTCCAAGGTCACGATGATTTCCTCCTTTTCATCAATAAGAGAGTTAGCTTCATCAAGTTGCCTCAAAACGGCATTAACCTTTTCCTTAGTCTCACCTTTAAGGCTAGATAGCCAAATGCCTAACTCATTAGACTCATCATCCTCCTTGCAAACATTCTCAACACAATCCAAAAATGAAGGAGGGTTAGTGATAATGGTCTTGGAGTTAGGAGAGCATACCGAAGTGGCTTTTGCCATAAGACATGTAGGTCGGGTAGCCACAATTTCATTGGGGGGTTCAAATAGAGAGATCGAAGGTGATGATGCGGTAGCCATGGCGATATGAGCAACTCCTACTACTTCATATTCTCCTTCATCTCCGGAGACGTAAGTCTCTAGAACCGCCCCTTCTTGAACATAGAGGGCCCTTGGAACTCGCTTAGCAAAGTTCTTGTTTTGAGGAGGCTTGGCCTTGTTTTTGCGAACTAGCTTGCCTTCGTTTTCTTCCCTTGGCTCAAAAGGGCACTCCTTCACGAAATGGTTTGCGCTACCACAATTGTAACATGTCCTTGGGCGCTCCCCCTTCTTCTTGTAGTTCTTGTTTCGTGGAGGTCTTGGAGAGCCGGCCTTGTGAGCTTCCCATCTCTTCCAATATCCATGCATAGCGAGAGAATGCACTTGTGAGCTCCCGTATAGGTGTCTTCATAGTCTTATTCATCATCATCTTCTTCTTCACTTTCATCAACTCGAGCCATTGCCTTTGACTTCAATGCAAGATTGGGAGACTTTCCCATCCCTCTAGAGAGAGCTAGTGCATCATCCGCACTCTTGTGTGAGAGAGAGATTGCGATGAACTCACTAAGAACACCAATGGAGTTGAGAGTGTTGTAGTCCGCTCTTGTCCGAATACTAGTGGAGAGATTCTTCTCAAAGGGTGTGATAGCCTTGACAAATTTCCTCTTTATCCACTCATCGGAGATCACTTCCTTGCCAAAGTCTCTCAATTGGTTGGCGAGAGTGACAACTCTTCTATAGAGCTCTCCGGGAGTCTCATCCTCTTGCATAACGAAGTTCTCGGAGTTGTCAATGGCCACATCATACTTGGAAGATTGAATGCTAGCATTTCCTTGAAACAAGGTGTCAAGTTTGTCCCAAGCTTCCTTGGCGGTCTTGCAACCACGGATGTGAGTGAGATGCTCCCTTGGGAGAGCCTTCTGGATAATAACAAAAGCAGTTTTGTTGAGTTGAGATTCAATATCCTCCCTTGGAGTCAAGTTGCTTGGGTCATGAGGATGAAATCCATGGATCACGCTTCTCCACAATGCGGTACACGATCCTGAAATGTGAGATTCCATTTCAAACTTCCAAGAGGAAAATTCGTTAGTGTTAAGGATGGGTGGAACTCCAACATTAAGGAAGTGTGGCATGGAAACGATTGGGTGGATAGAATCATAGTTTTGCGGTGGTGGAACTTTTGAATTGGACCCCGAACCATTAGTCGTTTGAGACTTGGAGCCACCGTCACCCTCCTTAGCTTTGGCTTTAGCCTTTTCTGCGGCTTTAGACTTAGCTTTGGCAATGTTCTCTTCGAGTTCGGAATTCTCCGGAGTCGTTTCCTCATCCGAACTATCCTCATCGGAGACATGGGGAGACTGCGAAGGCCCCTTGGTTTTACCCATCATGTTCTCCAACACCTTCTTGATGGAGGAAACCTCCGAGCCCACACTAGAGCTAACCTTAGACAATTGGGTTTGAATGGTACAAACCATTGTCTCTAGGTTGGCTATAGTGTCGGCCATTTTGGAGAGCTCCTCCTTAGAAGATTCGGGATCATCTACATTGACCATGATTACTCTTAGGCGGTTAAGCCCGATAAAAGAGCCGAGGCTCTGATACCAATTGAAAGTGCAATATGGTCAACTAGAGGGGGGGGGGGAATAGGTGACCTACAAATTTTAATTCTTTTTCACTTTTAGTGGGGGCTTTGGGAAAGTAAAAGCTCGGTTATCTAGATGTGCAACTAAGTGAACACCCTAGGTGACAGGAAACAAGTAGCAGCGGAAATAAAGGAACGGTACAAGATAACAACAAGTGAAAAACACGGAGACAAGGATATGTTTCCCGTAGTTCCTTCTTAAAAGAAGTACGTCTACGTTGGAGAGGTGGGGAGCCACCTAGGCGCTCCTCAATAGCACGGATGTGCACACCTTGTTCTCCTTGAGCTTCTCCGGTGAGGGAGATTCTCGTTTCCACTATGAGGTCGACTTGAAGGCGTTGACCAAACCTTTACAAGGGGTTGAGGCCACTCCACAATTGAGATGGAGGCTCTCAGCAATCGAAGCTTCTTGCTACAAGGTGGAAGCTACAAGCACTAGGGTTTCCCTTGGATGACAAAGCAACCAAGAGATTACAATATCCCAAGAGTTGTGGTGTGGGAACACACGTTTTGGCTTGGTGGAAAGGTAGATTAGTCCTCCTCCATGAGATCCTTGAAGGCCATCGAGTTTGGTTGGAGGAGGAGGGAGATCGGGGCGTTTTGAGCTCTACAACAATGGAGGAGAGAGATGAATGGACGAGCTACCTATCTAGAGGAAGAAGACAACTATTTATAGGCTCCTCCAATTTCTGACCGTTGCAGTCTGCCAGGGCCGGAATATTCCGGCGTTAGAACCGGAAATTTCCGGACTCCTCTGACCGGAAATTTGAATAGTCCAGGGGGGGAGGAACTTTGAAATATCCGGGGGCGGAAATTTCCGCCCCCATCTCTGTGCGCGGGCACCAGCCCAGGATGAAAACTGCTAAGGACCAGGGGCCGGAATATTGAATAATCCGGGGGGCGGATAATTGAAATATCCGGGCCCGGAAATTTCCGGACAGAATTTCCGCCCCCATCTCTGTGCGCGGGCATTTGAGGAGACTCCATTTTCTGCTAAGTACCAGAGGGCCGGATATTTGCACCGGAAATTTCCGGGGCAAATTTCCGCCCCAGCATCTGTGCGCGGGCAGAGAGAAACACTTAGTCGTTTTGAAGATGCCAGAAAGGGCCGGAAAATTCCGGTGCCAGGGCCGGATATTCCGCCCTATAAGCACCGGAAATTCCGGTGTGATTACTGAAATTTCCGGTGGCAATCTTCCAGGTATATAGAACTCCTCTTTGATCTTTTTACAATGGTGTATCAATAAACATCTGAAAGATAAGCTGCATTGACAAAAAAAACATTGTTAGATAGTTGATACCCGCGTTTTTATCATCACCAAAATCATTTAGAGGGATCATGAGCTTTCACCCGGCCAGGTGATTGCCGCGCGGGAGAGGTTCGTCCCGAAGACGATGCTGGATTACCGGCAGAGCGCCGCCGTGGAGCACCAGGACGCTGCCGAGGCAGCCGCACGGACTTTGCCAGGGATCGAGATGGCCGCGATGCTCATGTCGTACCGCCGATGCCAGGGATCGAGATGACGCGAGGAGCAGGCCACCGCCTCCAGCCTGTTCATTCTTGGGTGCGAGCACGGCTGGAAAATCAGCCACCCCATGTTTCAGATTAGCGCCGAATAGCGTCGGCGCCAACATAATTCATGTCCTGGGGGGGCTATACGACTGGAGATGCCCTTAGCACATAATCCGGTACGGAAGATTATTTGGTAACTTAAAATTACAATTAAAGTGAAAATCTTTGTTTGTTGTTCATCAAGATGGAATCATACTTCTCAAATCAATCATGGTTAACAACCATGTAGGAACGAGTGGAGAATTCCCGATTTGACATCGAGATGCGGAAGATATGCTAATCATGCTCTTTCATTGCCCCACGACACAAGAAATGTGGAGATCGTCGGTCCTAAATGACCTAATCGTCGACATTACTTAAGTAGACAAGGTTGGGTCAGAACAATATCATCCCAAGGGCTTGACAATGTTGGCATCAAGGAAACGATATGAGTAGCAAGTTGGCACCTCCGGTGGATTCAACGGTGACGCGCTACACATGATGAACAATATTTTCCAATGAAACAATGCGGAATGTCTGTGTTGAGTATTGCGGCAAACGCTTCCAAAAGGCGAGTATAAAACCAAGCCCAATAAGGCTAGACTGGACAAGGCCAGACACTAGATAGGTAAAGGTTAATGTCGATGGTTCTTTTCACCCTAATGTATATGCAGGAGCGGTAGGAGTTGTGATTGGATACCAGGGACGGAACCAGGATTGGAAAACAAGGGGGCCAAGTGCACGTTAAATAATATAGATGGGCCATATAAGTAATTTTGAGTATAATTTGGAGCTAAAATTTACAGTTAGCTAGGAGGGCTTCATAAAAACAAATTCCATGGGGGGAGCCATGGCCCCAGCCTGCCCCCCGCTGGTTTCGTCCTTGTTTGATACTATGAAGGTCGACTCGTCGCGGCATGCACCCTCAATATACCAAATATTGCATCGGCTACGGCGAAGGTATAGCTGTGAGAAAGGGGTTAGCTCTTCCTAATATACTGCAGTGTAACAACAACATCACCGAATGAGAATCCACCGGTATCGTTGAAGCCTGCACATGTGAGAAGGCATGGTGGGGTGAGGTTTGCTGACTGTGTTGTGTTGATCTGACAGCATTTATTGAAACTTCCGCCTTTAGATACTGTACGAGGGAAAGTTTTCCATTAACTAGCTAGGTCTTGTTTGTTGACATAAATTCTTGTAATTGGGCTGATGAGGCTTCTAGATTTATTATTGGCAAACTGATGAACGATGTAACCGTTGTGCGCAATTAATAAAATCATGCGGCAACAAAGTCATGTTGCTTAAAAAAAGAAACACGATCAATGACCAAATAAACATGATCACATTCCACCCATGTCAAAACAAAGCCGAGGGTGCATTGGCGGGGGCGGCCATAGCCTCACGCCAGCCAATGAAGATGGCGGTGGCCACATAATGCGATAGCGCACCGACGAGCACTAACACGTGGAAGATCTGGTGGCTATGTCCGACACAGTCAAACGCCCCCGGGCGCCACTTCTCCGGTACTCTGGCGACGTAACACATTGCGCCCACCGCGTCTACGATCTCCATGGCGAACACGAGTGATAGTGCTAGGTAGCACTCCGGGTGTCCCCAGTTGAGCCAGAGCGCGTGCAACGCCGGCACAATCCCAAAAAGGCCTATGGAAGCGAAGAGCCCCGCCCGGATGTGTCGGAGCCGCGGCGAGGACCGTGCAGGGGCAAGGAGCGCGGCGACGACCAGCACACCGAGAAGGGTGATGGTGGAGAGGTAGGCGATTTGTGCAGCGGGGCTGCCGAGGAAGATGTAGTAGATGGGCGGGAAGTAGCATGAGACCATCATGATGGCGATGCCCACGTAGTCGAGCTGCCATAAGAGCCGGCTGAAACGGCGCGAGTGGGAGGCCAGCAGGTGCGCGGCCGCGCTCACCAACATGCACGTCATGGTGCCGCACATGGACACCGTCCGCGGCCACCGCGCCACCGCGTGCCCGCCATCGCCGCCCATCACGGGTAAAATGTAGCTCGCCAAGCTCTGCTCAAACCAAAAGAGAGTCACATACGGTCAGTAAGATACTCATATCATCCTCAGCATACGACTTTTAGTATGTCAAATTGTGAAAAATTACGTAGACATGACACCGAAACGATGTTAAATAAATAGTACTCCTTTGGTCTCAAAATAACTGTTAAACTAAATGTAACTAGAACTAAAATGTACGCAGATATCAACGGCGATTTATTTTGAGACGGAGGGAGTATGAAGTTGTGGAGCAACTTTGAGCAAACATCGTTTGTAAAGACAAGAAAAAGAAATTATGCAGTTGCAGTTGGTGGACCACCGTGAACAGTCGGTATGGGTCGATACGTTGGTTCGTTTCGAATGAATGAGTTGGCCACGATTAGGAAAAGCGAGTCCACGTGAGGAGAGAGGAGCAAGATGTTGCTTTTGTCGTTAGAGAAAAGGTCCACAGTTTCACACGGCGAATAAATCGCACTCTCACAGCTTTTCCTTTGAATCGATCGATACTAGACGCACATGGTAGCCACATGGCTGCCCTCCAGCTCAGCGTCGATACAGCCCATGCCCTCCAGTCTGTTTTTTTTTTTTGTAATCTTGTTTGAGCAAAACAAAAAGGTCCTGAGCGCCTAACGAGTAAAATATTAGCCTAGGTGAAGATTTTTTCTCATTCTTACCGAACTGTTTTTGGCCGCCCACGACGACGACGACGTTGTCAAGATCCACGGAGCCGGAGCGGCGGTCGGCCACTCCGTCTCGCCGGCGACGGCGAGCCCCAGGAACAGGAAGAAGCCGCCGAGGTGGCTGCAACAACAACCACAACAGCAAGAAACAGAGTAAGTTAGGCCTGGACAAGAAAATGCAAGAGAAAACCAATTCAGATTCAGAGAAGCTAGCTAGTAGGCGAGCGGAGAATAGGGACGTACGTCCAGACGTTGAGGGTCTCGTTGTGCCAGGCGAAGACGCTGCGGAGGGTATCCCGGACGGACCACTCGCAGCGGTAATGGCCGCGGATGAACTCGTTGTCCCGGAGGTAGTCCGGCAGCTCCTCGAACCGCGACAGCCGCGGCAGCCTGCCCCACCCGCCCTGTTTCTCCGCCGAAGGAACCACGCCGTCGTCCTTGTCGTCGTCGACCGCCGCCGTCTCGGCGCAGCACCCTCGGCCGCGATGGCGCCGCCGAGTCGCCGCGGTGGTGGTGGTCATAGTTGCCATGTGACGAGCCCTCCTGCGGCGTCTGTTTGAGACTCCCCGAGCTAGCAGCACGGCGATGGTGCCAAAATAGTGCATCTAGTACAAGACAAGAGGCTGAAATAGAGTGAGGGAGAGCATGGTACACATTCAGTGGACGTAGCGTGCACTATAGCGGTCGGTGAGGGGACGCAGCACGCAGCATCATGTCCATCGCACTCACGAGGCACTAGCTGCTAAGCAACAGTGACGTCTCCGTGTAAGCATAGCCATTGGCCCTGTTTGTTCAGATGAAATCTCCTTATTTATAAGCAGAATAAAAGGAACTAGAAAATTCGCGAGTTTTAGTTTTATTTTGTGCCGCATCAGGTCTCTCTCGGTCTCTGTTTGACTCTGCTTTTTACTGTGTCAGTTGTTCTGAAAAGTTCAGATTTTCAGAGTTTGGCACCAGCAGCACGGCGACGCACTGCAAGCAACAGTGCTCCCGTATCGATTCTACGCTGTCGTAGCCCCTGCCCGGATCTTTTAACGCACGGGGCTGCGCAGCCACCTTCGCGACATCCATGGCGAGCAGCCGGCAAGTATGCATCTAAAATGCGGCTCATTTCGTCCGGCAGGCGCTTCAACCTGATGCGCGCCGAGAAATTTATGCCTTGCAATATTTTATATACTAGTACATCCGATCCAATAAAACGATTGTAGCTAGTACAAAATACGTGAATAACTCACGACACATATTCTGAATCGGAGGGAGTAACCATTACATTCTCCGGATTTTTTTTTTGATAGAACTCGGCTCTTTATTGATCGCTTAATATCATTACACAGGATCTCCCTAATGCAATCTGGGATAACATCTACAGAAATATGACAAACTGAAGAAACCGAACTACGGACTAGTGTATGGGCAGAAGCAGTAATGTTGCGTCCATAGTGCTTGAACTCACAAGAAAGGAAATCTTTCGCCATGAACTTGACGTCTGAAACCAATGTCCCAACTCCAGTCCTATCCTCCTCCCTAGACCAGATACGCTGCAGCAAGGATAAGCAATCTGAAGCTAGAATTATCTGACGGAAGCCGTAGTCCAGGGACACTTGCAACGCCCCCCTAATAGCCAAAGCCTCTGCCAATTCTGGGTTTGAAATCCCTTGGATACCTTCTGAAACCGCCAGTTTGAAAGCACCACTGTGATCTCTAATCACTGCTCCCCAGCCCATGCTCCTTTTGTCGGCAAAGATCGCCGCATCCACGTTCACACACACCATGCCAACAGGGGGTGGAATCCATCGTTGAGGTAAGGGCAGTCTCCTCATTGAAGACTTGGACTTGAAGCAATATTGCATGATATTGTCCACGTAGGACTGCACCTTCGCTGCCACCCGAGCAGGGTGCAGAAGCCCCTTATCATTGCGGGCATCATTACGTGCTTCCCATACCTGCCAGCACGTCACCGCCAGGAGAGTTTTCTGACATTCAGTTGCTCTTCGTATGTAGTCGAATAGCCACTGTTTCATGTTCAGGAATGAGCCCTTGCATAAATTCACAGAAAAACTCTCCTTGACCTCTTTCCATACTGTTTGTGCAAACGGACAGAATAAGAACAGGTGGCCAATATTTTCGGACCGGCTACAGAACACGTATTCGTCCTTGGCCGGAATGTGGCGTGCCCGTAGCTGGACCCCCGTCGGTAGACAATCGTGGGCGATCCTCCACAGTACAATTTCCATCTTCCCAGGAGCTTGAATTGCCCACAATGCCTTCCATTCTTTGGAGTGATCCGCTATTGCCGAACAGCCACCCCTCCCAGCAGTACCACAGTTGGTAAAGAAGAGTTCAGTTCGTGCGAGATTATATGCCGAACGGACAGTGTAGGAACCGAACCTTGCGTGAGGCCATGATATAAAATCTGACCCTCCCTGCCTGCTGATTGGGATCTGCTGGATCGTAGTTGCTAGCTCCTCAAAGAAAATAGCATGCACAACCTCCATGTCCCAAGTTCGACCATCATCAGTCATTAACGATCTCACCGTGGCATCAGAAGGGACCTCACACTTGGTAGCAAAAGATCCCGGAGGTGATCCCGGAATCCAATTGTCCTTCATGATGCATATTCTAGTTCCATCGCCCACACCCCATCTGATTCCCTTCAGCACCAATTCACGGCCGAATAAAATAGACCGCCAAGTGAACGATGATGCCTTTGGCTTCCCTGCACTTAAGAAATCAGAATCCGGGAAATAACGTCCCTTCAACACACGGGCACACAAAGAATTCGGATCCGTGATCATCCTCCAGCATTGTCTTCCCAACATGGCTTGGTTGAATAGAACAAAATCTCAAAAGCCCATCCCACCAAGTGATTTTGGTGCTGACATCCAGTCCCAGGAGCGCAAGTGCATTTTCTTTCTTCCATCCTCAAAACCCCACCACTGGTTGGCAATTGAGGATTTCATTTTAAGACAAATACCCACCGGCACCTGAAAACAGCTCATAACATAATTTGGCATGGATTGCACAACAGACTTAAGAAAAGTTTCCTTGCCTGCTCGTGAAAGTGGCCTGTCAGTCCAATTGTTTGCTCCTTTCCATACTCGATCATGGAGGAAATTAAAGGATGATGACACTGCCCTTGCAATCTCTGTGGGCATCCCCAAGTATGTATCTTGGAGAATTTCGGTATCCACCCCAAGTATACCGCAGGTCTCCGGAATTAAAACTCTGTAGCAAGCAAAATGCCGCAGGTTTCCGTTAAATGTAATATTGAGTAGTATTAGGTATACCGTATGGACTTGTATACGGATACCCCCCTCTATATAACTCGGCCCTTGAGGCACCTATATCAACACGTAACCGGTATGGACCCAAGTATTGTTCATCAGGCACCTGTCATTGCGTTTGACATGATATCAGAGCAGCTCCTCCCATGATCTAGCTGTCGCCGCCATAGCCGCTGCCGCTGCATAGCATCCGACAAACCAACATCGACGCCGCCGGGAAGATCCCTGTCGCCGTCGCCACGACAACAACCACCCGAAAACAACCAAGACAAATACTGCCGCCATGGCTACATCCAAGCTGCCGCCGCATCAACAACCTAGAAGACAACCGCCGCCGTAGATTGATCTGCCGCCGCTGCCCCTAAAACCCCCACCAAAAACCTACATCCAATCTTGAAGCCAAAAACTCAGATCTGATCATGAGCTCCTCCCTGGCCGCTTCCCTGGGCAGCCCTCTGTCCCAGCAGCTGACACGGGGTAACTTCCTCCTATGGCAACCCCTACTTATCCCAGCGTTCTGTGGTGCCAATGTCATGGGCCTTCTTGATGGCTCTGATTGTGCTCCCACCAAGACCATCGAGGGTGAGGAATCTCAGAGGAAGAAGATCCAGGTTGAGAACCCTGCATATGTGGCATGTATTGCTCGGGATCAACATGTGTTGCGTTTCCTTTTGAATTTGCTCTCCCCGGAGATTCTGTCGCATGTGTTGGGCATGGACACTATTGTTGCAGTGTGGTTTGCTGTCAACGCCATGTTCAACACAACATCTCGCACCAAGGCTCACACAAAGATGAAGGGCTTCGCTTCTGAGCTGTCAACACTTGGAAAACCGATTAGAGATGATGAAAGTGCATTTCGTTTTCCTGGTGTTTTGTGTGTTAGTTAACAATACTAAGTATATTATTTATCAAGGTGTTTAGTGTGCAGGTGTTATACTTAACATCGGCATCGATCAACGAAAAGATCGGTGAAGATTGGGCTAAGATATTTGGGACATTCAGAAGCAGGATTATTCTAACCGGATTATTCTCGGAAACCGGATATTCCGGTTAGGATAGTTTTTGTCCAGTTTGGGACAGAGATGAGCCAGAATATTGGTACCGGATTATTCATATCGTACCGGATATTCCGGTTCAGGAATCTGTGCTCGAAATCGGCTAAGGAATGAAGATGCAACTCATAGTTGCCAACCCGATTATTTGTACCGGATTATTCTGGGGCACCCGGAATATCCAGTTCATGTGCCTGCGCAAGACAGAAGCTATCCGGATTATTCATACCGGATTTTTCAGAGGTAATCAGAATATCCGGTTGAAGTCAACGAACTCGAGCCAGATCTGGAGAAATATCCCGACCAGATATTCTGGTCCAAACTTGGACCGGATATTCCGGTACCTGTTTTCCAGCCAAACGGCTAGATTTGAGGAGGGGGTATAAATACCCCTCATCTTCCTCATTGAGCTCTAGTTCTTCCCTCTAGCATTCAATAGCATTTAAGAGCTCACCAAATCTTCAATAACTCCCAATCCCTCCCACCAAATTTGAAGATCTTTGGAGAATGGAAGGAGAAGGCCCCGATCTACATCTTCAACGAGCCGTTCTTCATTTCCCCTTGATTAGCTTGAGGGATCTAGTCTAGGGTTTCCTCTTGTGGAGAACCTAGGAATCTTAATACTCTTGGTGATTCAAGATTGTTGGGAGCCCCCAATATGGTTGTGGGTATGTGCTCCAAGTTGTTTGTAAAGGATTCGATTCCCGCCTCAAAGGGCATCAATAGTGGAAGGTGGACTAGGCCTTTGTGGCGGGTTCATCGGAGAATAGGGTGAGGCCTTTGTGGCGTTGAGTAGTCATTCGTGGCGAGCTCACACCCCTCCAATGAGACATACTCCCTTAACAAGGAGGAACTCATGATTACATCGTGTCTCTGCGTGCTTCATATCGGTTACCTCATTCCCTTCTCCCTCTACTTGTACTTGCATTGTGATTGTTGCTATCCTTGTCATATAGGTAAATTCACCTTAGTCGCATGATCTAGATAATTTACCTTTGTGTCAAGCCTAAACTCTAAGAAAAATTAAAATTGGTCGTAGCACATATTCACCCCCCTCTAGGTTCCCATACTTTACTTCAATTGGTATCACAGCCTCACCTCTTCTACCGAGCTTAACCGCCTAAGAGTTTAAGTATGGTCGATGAGACGGAGACCGCCGGTTCCGAGGTGCATGTCTCTATGAATGATCTCAGTGATGAATTGCGTCAAGTCTTGATGTAATTCATGAAAGCCAAGGGACCGGAGGCCACCGACTCATCTCCTCCGGACGAAGTCCCGGAGGGCGCCAAGAAAGGGGTAGATGGTGATCTACCCAAAGATGCTTCCGCTGAAAACGCCACCGATAATGGTATGAGTGGTGATGGAGAATATCACTCCGTTAAAGGACGTTATTATCCCGATCCTCCCGTCCAGCATCCTCATATAATCCCTAGAGGAGATCCACCTAAAATTGATGCATACTGTTTTAGGAAATGGCAATATTACATGGAAACTCACTTGAACTCTTCTTGTATGGAACTTTGGAGGGTCACTCGAGATGGATACAAGCCACACGACCCTAAGAACTTGACAAGAAGAGAAGCCGTAGATTGTCAATGCAACTACACCTCCTTGTCTATTCTTCAACAAGCCATGGGTCCTAACCACATGCCTCATCTTCAACAATATTCACCGCCAAGGAAACATGGGACGCTCTTGTCGTCATGTTCGTGGGCAATGAAAGCATGCAAAGGAATAGGTAAGATTCCTTGAGTAATGAGGCCGAAGGATTCTATATGCATGATGGAGAGAGCCATGAAGACATGTACCGAAGGCTCAAGACTCTTGCCACCGCATTCAACAATGTTGGTGCCAAGTGCATTGATGATGCTTGGATCAAGAGGAAGTACATGATTTCTCTTATGGCATTTGAGCCCATGTACTTGAAGAGCATTAAAGGAAGACATGATTTTGCTTCTTTGACCTCAATGCAAGTTATGCAAGAGGTGTGCTCCTATCAAGTGCAAACCAAGAATGCTCTTGACAACCGTGCTAGGGCCATAGGAATGCACAAAGAAGCATCGGTTGCTTTGAAGGCCAAGGTTGTGTCAAGGGAGGTTGAGTATGAAGAAGAGTGCCATGAGGAGTTGGCTCCATTAAAGGATCAAGAATATGATCCCGTGCTCAATGACATCATTGCTCTCACCGTGCAAAAGTTTTGGAGGAATCCTCCCAAGGCCAAGGCATATGTTGAGGAGAAGACCAAGTCTTGCTTTATGCAATGATGGGACTCAACGAGTGAGGTCTTGCTTCAATTGTCAAGATAAGCACCATTTCATTGCAGAGTGTCCCTATGAAAATAGAGAACTCCATGGTGGCAAGCTCATTCGCAAGGACATGTCCAAGGTTGATTACAAGAAACCTCATTTCAAGAAGAAACCATTCAACAAGAAGTCCCCCACCAAGTTTGTGCTAGTGACTCAAGATGAGTATGACTCCGGAAGTGATGAAGAAGAAGAAACCACAAGTGAAGTGGCCGCTATTGATATTGCTTCTACTCCATCATCTTCATCTCTCTTTGAATCCCCCAATGAGAATCATCCTCACCCAAATTCCAAGTGCTTCATGGCTAAGGCCTCGGAGGTATCACCTTCTCCCAACTCTAAGACCCCAAGTGAACTAGAAAATCATGCTAGTCTTAGAGTAGAAGATGAAATTCTCTCTTTGTAACGTTTTGTGTATAACATACAAGGGGAGACCATGAAATACTTCGATCATCTCATGAGCCAATTGGGAGAGGCCCATGAAGCTCTTGAGAAGAAAGGTGAGATTGAAAGAAGGGATGCGGATGAGATAGCATCCCTCTCTATGACTCTTCAGGAAGAGCATGATGGTAAAGTTTATCTTGAGGAGGAACTTGAATCTATTGAAGAGTCACATAATGAACTTGTTTCCAATATTACTAAGGAACGTGACCTTGCAATTGCTAAATATAAAAATGCTAAAAAGGATAAGGTTGAGTTTGGTGTTGGTCATGGTAAACTAACCGAGGAGTTTGAAAAGATAACCAAGGATCACAAAGCTTTGGAGAGTCAACACTCTTCCCTCAAAGAGTTGCATGAACAACTTCAAACTCAACTTAATCAAAATAACAACCCTATCACATCTACTTCTTCTTGTGATTATGCAAATATTATTGAGGAAAATGCTAGGTTAAAGGATGAGCTAGCAAGGCTCAAGGGCAAAGGCCCTCAAGTTGAGAAGGTTGTGGTCTCTATCCCACAAGTGGTTTCCCCTAGCTCTAATGTGGTTGTTGCTAGACCACAATTGAGTGCTCCAAGGCAACAAATGGGAAAGCAACGTCTTGGCTATGTTGCCAAGAAAAAGAACAAGAAGAAGAAGAGCAAGAAGACAGCCAACAATGGTGCCTCAAGTGGTATTATCATTAGGGACAACACTACTCGTAGCACTCCCGCACAAGCAAGCAATGTTGCTTCGAGTAGTAGTGTCATGAGAGACAACACTAGTCACAACATCTCCGCGGGAACTAACAATCCACACCATTTCTTATATGTTGATTATTATGGTGTTGTGCAAGCTAAATATGTTGGTCCTATTGAGGATTACATTGACTATACCATTTGGGTTCCAAAGATCCTTGTTGCTAACATGAAGGGACTCTCCTCAGGTCCTAACTCTAGTCAATGATCTCTTGCAGGACTATGCTTCCGACGGGTCTAAATGGATAATTGATAGTGGATGCACTAGTCATATGACCGGAAGCAAAGAACTTGTGACGGAGTTGTGACCAAATGAAATTCAAGCAACCGTCACTTATGGAGACTCGTCCTCGTCTAAGGTATCGGGGTTCGGCAAGGTTGTGATTGCTCCCAATATTGCTATCGTGAACGTCATGCTTGTTGAATCCCTTGGTTTCAATTTACTTTCGGTCCGTTCTCTCTTGGAAAGATGGGTTTATCTGTCTTTTTTATGAAGATATTGTGGTCCTTTTGAGGAGAAAGACTCTTGACGTCGCATACGTGGGACATGTTGAAAATGAGTTGTTCGTGGTGGAATTTTCGAAGTCCACCAACTCTCAATCAATGTGTAGTTTTGGAAAGTCGGACGTGGGGTGGTTGTGGCATCGCCGCTTATCCCATGTAAACATGATAACTTTGCAAAGTCTTCACAAACATGGACTTATTCTCGGACTAAAAGAAAATGTTTCATTTTCCAAAGATTGCGTTTGTAGGTCGTGTGTTGAAGGGAAGGTGCATGATATTCCGCACAAGGCCAAGACTATTATCTCATCAAAGAGGATCTTGGAGCTTCTCCATGTTGATCTCTTTGGTGTCGTGCCCGAGGCAAGTCTTGGTGGCAAGAATTATTGCTTGGTGATTGTCGATGATTATTCAAGATACACTTGGGTTTATTTGTTCAAGTGCAAGAGCGAGACTCAACAAACCATCATCGACTTCTCCGACCAAGTGCAACGTCACCATAATGTGCTTGTCATGGATATTAGGAGTGATAATGGTTCGGAGTTCAAGAACTACACTTTGAATGAATTACTTAGTGATGAGGGCATTCGTCACCAATACTCCTCCACTTACACTCCGCAACAAAATGGTGTTGACGAAAGGAAGAATCGCACTCTCTTGGATATGGCAAGGACCATGTTAGCGGAGTATTCTTCTCCCCAATATCTATGGGCCGAGGCCATATCCACCGCATGCCACTCCTCCAAGCGCCTCTACATCCGCAAGGGATTGGACAATACTCCATATGAGATTCTCACCAGCAACAAGCCCAACGTCTCATACTTCCGTGTAATAGGTTGTAAGTGCTTCTATTTGATCAAGGGTGTTAGGTTGTCTAAATTTCAATCCAAAACTACCGAGGGTATATTTGTTGGTTACGGTGTCGAATTCCACACTTATAGAGTCTTTGACAAAGCCTCATGGATTGTCATAGAATCTTGCAGTGTGGTGTTCGAGGAAAATGATGGCTCCCAAGTGGCGCAATTTCATGTTTGTAATGTAGATGTTGAAATGCCTCACTAAGCCATAGGAAGGATGGGTGTGGGATTTTTCTGCCCAAATGAGGGACAACTTAAGGTGACTCGAGAAGGACTATGCTCTACTCAAGTGGATCCCTCCTCTACAATAGAAGAACAAGCCAAAGAGCCAAGTGATGCACCTAACCAAGAACATGTTGAAGACCCTCCTCTCATTGACCAAGTTATTACGCAAGATGCAACCACTCCTATCATTGTTGCTAGTCAAGGTCAAGGCCAAGACCAACCATCCTCATCCTCTTCTCCTCAAGTTGAAGCAAATGTTGAAGTTGATGATGATGATGATGATCAAGGCCAAGTTGGTCAAGACGGGGACCCAAATGATCAAGATGATCAAGTGATTCCTCCTCGCAATAATGAGGAGATCAAAGCCCGTCGTGCTAGAAGGATAAGAAGAGCGTTGAAGCATATGGATTCCCAAGACAACAAGGTTTTGGAATATATTCAAGCTAGAAGATCCACAAGGAGGCAATTGGCACATTTTAGTGAACATCATTCTCACATATCTATGGTGGAACCAAAGAAAGTGTTTGAAGCTCTTGAGGACTCTGATTGGGTTGAAGCTATGCATGATGAGCTCAATAACTTTGAGCGCAACAAGGTTTAGAGATTAGTTGAGAAGCCCAAAAATTTCCACAATGTTATTGGCACTAAGTGGATATTCAAGAACAAGCAATATGAGCATGTCATTGTTATAAGGAACAAGGCAAGATTGGTGGCACAAGGTTACACTCAAGTTTAAGGCATTGACTTTGATGAAACCTATGCTCTCGTGGCTTGCCTTGAGTCCATCCGTATCCTTCTTGAATATGCATCTTCGCATAATTTCAAATTGCAACAAATGGATGTCAAAAGTGATTTCTTGAATGGCCCACTCAAAGAGGAGGTATATGTTAAGCAACCTCCGTGGTTCGAGAACCTCAACTTCTCTAACCATGTCTACAGACTTTGATAAGGCACTCTATGGACTTAAACAAGCACCACGTGCTTGGTATGAGCACCTTAGAGAGTTATTGGATGACCGTGGTTTTGAAGTTGGGAAGATCGACCCCACTCTCTTCAGAAAGAGAGTAAGATTTTCATATGCCAACTATATGTGGACGATATTATCTTTGGCTCAACTAACCAAGCTTTCAATAATGAGTTCTCAAAGCTTACGACTGACAGGTTTGAGATGTCCATGATGGGAGAGCTTAAATTCTTCCTTGGATTTGAGATCAAGCAATTGGCTCGTGGGACTTTCATCTCTCAAGCCAAGTATACCCAAGACATGCTCAAGGGGTCTAATTTCGAAGGTGCAAAACTAAAGCCATCTCCTATGCAAGGTGCAAAAATAAAGCCATCACCTCAAGAGCAACCCGGATGGTAAAGATGTGGACCAAAAGTTTTATCGTTCTATGATTGGTTCTTTTCTTTAACTTTGTGCATCTAGGCCCGATATCGTTTTGAGTGTAGGTGTGTGTGTGCAAGGTATCAAGTGGCTCGTAAGGAAAGACACTTAGTGGAGGTCCATAGGATCTTTCGGTATTTGGTTCATACCTCAAGGTTTGGTTTGTGGTACCCAAAAGGGGCACAATTTTCTCTCAAGGGATACCCGGATTCCGATTGGGACGGTGATCAAAATGATCGGAATTCCACTTCCAGGGCTTGCCAATTCCTTGGTAGGTCTTTGGTGAGTTGGTCTTCCAAGAAGCAAAATTGCATATCTCTTTCCACCACCGAAGTCAAGTATGTGGCCGCCGCAAGTGCTTGCACCCAATTGCTATGGATGAGGCAAACTCTCAAGGAATATGACGTTCATTTGGATAAGGTGCCACTTATGTGTGAGAATGAAGTACCATCAAGATCCCCTACAACCCCGTGCAACACTCTAGTGTTCCCACATTTAAATATTGTAAGAACATCTGTGTTATTGTGCTAGTCCTTGAATCAATTGCTAGAACCACAGTACAAGATGAAATATCATGCAAACGCATAAAATTCTATTACATCGCATGATCCAGTCTTTACAAAATAGTATTACAACTTGCATAGTCTTAGAAGACTAGCGGAGAAACAAAGTAATACATAGGAAAACAAGGTACAACATTGAGCCAATCTTCTTCATGTGCCACATGCAAAACATGTTGGCGATAGTCTCGAGATCCTAAACAAAATCCTCACCCGTCTTTAGAAACATCTGCAATTCAATATGCAGCCACAAGGGAGTAAATACAATTTAATGTATTGGAAAGTTACACTATGGTGGATATAAATGGCAATACTAATACTATATGCTTATTTGGCTGAGTGGAGTTTTGTCTAAGTTTGCATAAAGCAAGTTTTCTCCTATCTCTTTTGTAAATGAAAACTTTTCTTTTCAAAGGGGTGGCATCATTGGACTGAAATCCAAGCACCACAACTACTGTTCACTTGGTCAAAATTTTACTAATTGAAAATGGTGATGAGATTCTTCCGTCAATCCTTGTCGAGCTGCTCATAGTTGTCCATAACCGGGGACACGACTAAGATCTTAGTTTCTAACTCTGCAGAGATTGTGCACTTTCACCCTTGTACTCTTTTCACCCAAACATCCTATACATGCTGATTGTATTAAGGAAAGGAGATAATTGAGTCGAAGTTTTTCAGAAGCATGAAAACTACCAACCGGCAAGACCCGTTCCACGTATAATTCTGCTACATCTGCTTGTCAAGTCACAGGTAGAGTCCACACAACTTAATCAACTAAGTCAGAGCGCATATGACCCAAGGGTGCACTGGAAGCAATCTAAACCTGGGGAACATCATAATCACTTTGTTCCTGGGTGGCATTCCTTCAAGTGAACACCCCTCGGGGAGACACTCAACTCTCATCAACCAAACAACCAAATCCAACCAGGTGGTTCATTGAAGTTTATACTTAGTATTTTTCCTCAACATCATGTAAAACAAATTTTGTAGCATATCTAAGCATCTAATAAGTACCAATGCATCAAAATAACAAGGTATAAGGATGGCTACACACTACTAGGATATAACATAGCATAATATAACTTCGTAAAATTTCCTATCATGCATACTACTCAAAATCATCTAATGCATATAGAAAATAATGGGTAGTTGATGGTGTGTTACTTGCCTGGTTGAAGTTGGTGAAGATATCACACTCTCTTCACAAAAGATCGTTGCTCTCCGTACAATCTATTCATTGAAAACACAATAAATAATAAACAAACATACTATCAAACAAACATGCAAGTGAAGAAGCATGCAAAGCAACAATCATGGAAAAAGGGATTTAACCAAGTTGGCTAGGACAAGGTCAAAGTTTGAGTTTGAAATATTTATTCTTTCTTGGTTCCATACTTGTTAAGGAATTTCCAAGGGTTTACTTGAGATGGACTAGGTTGAGTTTTTAGTGATCAAACTTTATTGTAAACATATTTATCTAAGAAGTTCCAAGAGTTCACCAAGGTGATCTCACTATTTCAACTAAAGTAACACATAACCATGTGTAACACTTAGTATTTTTCATCAATACATTTGAGTGATCTAGTTTAGTATTTCCATTTTGTGTTAAGGTGGGTCTAGGTTCAACTAACTTCATAATAATGGAGATAACAAGATAAAGTCTTGGGGTTTTCCATTTGGGTCAATGGTTGGACAAAAACAACTTAATATTCTTCAACTAGTGTGGATTGCTCCAAGTCTTCACATGTTTGTCTTCTTGAAGATCATCTTCATGCTTCTATTGTAGTATTGTTCCTTGGATGGATTCTTATCTTGGTCTTGGTAAATTATTCATGGACTTCTCACTAGTTGGTCCAAGGTAGGATGGGCACAACTACCACTAAGTCTATTTGAAGGGAAAGAAATAGAAGGGATAGAAAGAGAGAGGAAGATGTCTTCTTCTTCATTTCTTCATACACTTGTACTTCATTGAGTTGCTTCTAGTTGCTGTGGACTCTAAGTATTCCCTTTAATTTCTTAAATGATCTTCCTTGTAGATCTACTTGTTTCCACCAAGTTGAAAATGAAGTGCCTTCTATTGCTTGAGTCTTGTTTTCCATTTGCTAACTTGATGAATTCTTGAAGTAAGAATAGGAGAGTGGAGAAGTAGATATAAAACTATGGAACTAGTGTTTAAGGTTCACTACTTGGTATTTTATATGGTTTACATATACTAGGTACTTGGTTTTTTATTCAAAATGGCCACACCATCAAAGATAATAAAATAGAAATAAATTCTAAGGCATGATAATATGGGTGGATCACTATGTTGGATTTTTGTCAAAAACACATGGTCATGGTCCAAGGGTGTCCAAAGTGGTTAGCCAAAAATGTCTCTGGTTCAAGGCTACTAAAAGGGTCAATTTTGCAAAATACACTATATTGAAAATATCTATAGAATTAAATCTATGTCAAAAATACTCAAATATACCAATTCATTCTAAATTAAAATTTAATTTGATCAAAGTTATTTTGGGACAAAGGGCATGAGAGTACACATCCTAAGGTTTCCAAATATATTTTATTTGCCATTTTTTCATTTGTAGAATTTGAATTATGCCAAAATTCATCAAACAAGCTTATTTAAATTTTAACCAATTAAGTTTGTCAATTTTGAATTTGCACAGTTCTAAAAGATTCTACACATTATGGGGATATAAAAAAGTCCAAGATTGCTAAATTTGGCTAAGTGAATCAAAAGATATGATGGTTGCAAGTTCTAGGGTCTTTTCTGCAAAACTGCCAATTTATTTCTTCCCCGGGGAGAAAATCAGAAAATGAGTGGATAAGGTTGTCCACGTGGGGATCTCTTATTGGCTGAGCGGGGCATGCTGACTTGTCGCGTGTCTATTGGTTGATACCGATTCACTTAAGTGAATCTATTCTAACCGTTAGATCGGGATACGAAGGTGGAGGGGCTAGGGTTTACCGCATCGGCGCTTCAGTGGCCGGAGATGGCGAGGACGACGGAGCACCGGTGACCCGTGGCTTGGAAATTGATGATGATGGTGCTTCTGTGATCTTCCAGGCACGGGGAAGACACCTCGACGCTCCCCGCGACACGGTGAAGCCGACGCAGGCAGTGGCTTGGACCGTCGCTTCCTGGGACGACGATGCGGTGCGAACGGAGACATTGGAGGCTCCGTCGACGTCGGAAACGCACAGCGCCGCGATCCTACTGCGCAAAAAAATCCCGAGGGCGTAAGCACGCGCGCAAGGCCAAGGAGGAGAAAATGGGACAAAGAAGGGCGGAGGGGAGGAGCTACAGTGGCCGGAAATGGAGATTGACGGTGGCGACAGTGCTCTGCTCCAGCGAGCAATTTCTTTAGCGTGGCCGCGCGATTTGGATGGAAAGGAGAGGGAAAATGCAGAGGAGGAGTTGGGCTTTTAAGGGGTACAGAGGGGAGCAATCAAAACTGGCTGAAACGGCCGCAATCACTCGGCAAAAAATCGAGAAGAAACGGCATGGCAATTTCTTCTTTGGCTTGAAGACGATGACGTCATTGATGACGTCTCAATGCTAACTTTTTCTGTTTTATTAATCGAAATAACATGAAACAAAATTCTAAATTCTTGAAATTTCAAATACTTTCCAACAGTAACATTTTTTGGAAACAATTCAACATATTTTATTTTTGAATTTTAGAAATTTGAATAATTCCTTAATAGTTACTTAATGTGATTTTTAATTTAAAAATTTATAAAACATAGTTATTGGTCAAATAAAATTTTAGTGCCATTCTAAATGTTGAAAACATATTTTTTAATATCATTTCATCTTGTTTTCACAATTTTATATTTTGAAAATATAAATAAATAACTAATAGTACTTTAAGGCCATTTTAAAATTTAGAAAATAATAAATTGATGTTACTGTATAAATAAAATTTCAGAGACATTTTACATGTCATATACTATTTTTGTAAATCCATTTTATAATTTCAGGATATGAAGGATTTACTAATAGTAATTTAATGCTATTTAATTAGTTCATATCAATTAATTAATATTGTTGATCAATAAAATTTAGAATAAAACCACAAGTCATAATATTGTTTTCAAATCCCTCTTTTATGTTATTTTCAAGCAATGCATTTTATTTTCACACCTTTATGTTTAAAACTTGGAATAACAACTAAAAGTTATTATTAAAACATTTTATTCTCATCAAATATTTTTGAGGCTTAGAACTTTATTAAGGGTTATAAATCTTTGATTTTTGTTGCCATGAAATATTTTCAAGGTATTATTTGAATTTAAAACATTTTATGTAATAAATTTTGCTAAAGATAAAATGGTTTTCTTTATCTAATGAAAATTCATTTTGAGAGGGTTTTATGGTTTATTGAATAGAGGTATAATTGGATTGGTAAATTCGATTTCATTGCATTATGTATTGTTTCCTTTTGGTTCTTGCTTCTCATTTGGTTCTTGGTGACTTGCATAACATGAAAACAAAAAGTTTCAATTTTTTATTTTTGCATTTTCCAAAAATCAGGGATCTTACAAACACACAAGAACGAATCATATTGAGATTCGCCATCATTTCATCCGAGACCATGTGGCAAGAGGTGACATTGCACTAGCTTATGTGCCCACCAAGGACAATCTTGCGGATATCTTCACGAAGCCACTCGACGATGCAAGATTCATTTTCTTGAGGAATGAACTAAACATCATCGATTCTAGGAGTTTGACTTGAGGATCTTGCACACACTCCTATAGTTGTGACGTGTTTGGGTTTAGGTGTAGGCATGGACATAGGGGGAGTGTTATACTAAAACATTGGGTTCTCCCTCCCCCATTATGCCCATAGCCAAAATTCATTGTTATCTCTCTTTTTCTAATGTTGAATTGTGAGATTCAATGATGAGAATTGGCAATGCACCCAATATATATCTTCGCGGTTGCATACCATGATCTCTTACATGGTGGTTTAGGCCACCAACCTCTTGTTTGTGAAGAGTTGGATCTTAGTTGGGGTTTATTCGATATTTCATTGCATTTCTTGGTTTTCCCTTACTAAGTGTTCTTTCGTAGGAAAATCTCGCTCAATTCGTCTTTTGTTTGTTTGATTCTTGCATTCGAGCGGGATAAGTACTACTTTCTGTTTGGTGTTTCTATCCTAAGCCTTCCTACCCAAAAACCAAACTCTATCTAGCACATTTGTCAATCCATTGAAACTAGGAAGTTTTGAATCAGATGGTAGCCAGAATTTCCGGTTCGGTTTTGAACCGGAATATCCGGGTAGTACCGGAATATCCGGTTCAAACTTGAACCGGAATATCTGGTCCGACGCATCTTCACTTATTCGGAGGGGCACGGGGAGAGAGGCAATTCTTGCCTTTTCTCCCCCAACTCCTCTTCTCCACCAAAGCGCCACCACCTTGATTCTTGGCCTCCCGGGCCACTTCTTTGACGGGATCTGCGAGTTCTCGCCCGGATCTTGTTCCCCTCCTCCTTGGGAACATTTCCATCCAAGCATCTTCATCCATGGACGCCGGTAAAGTTCAAATCCTTCGAATCTTGGTGCCATAACCATACCACTCTATGGATTTGTGTTTTTGTTGACAATGCTTGGTAGTGGTTGCTCCTTAAGGTACCATATGCATGCTAGAGACAATAGGTTAGATTCACATGTCACCAATCTTGTTGTTGAATCTAGGAAAGATCAAACATAGTGATGGATTCGTGCACCCGGAATATCCGGTTCAGTTTTGAACCGGAATATCCGGCTATGTTCTGTCGCGGAACCGGAATATCTGGTTGAGTTCTGTCCCGGTTTCGGCCAGTACTATTTTTTTATCCTAAACTAGAATCACTTCTCGCTCGTTATGTGGACTCTTCCCTATTGTTTTGACATATGATTCCTCTATTGTATGACATATGTGCACTTACCCCTATTGCTTCCTCTAGGTTTCTCCTTCACAGGTGATACGTCTCTAACGTATCTATAATTTCTAATGCTCCATGATCATATTGGTCCAATTGCTACATGTTTTCTCCCTTACTTATAACATTTTTTATACATTTTCGTGGACTAACCTATTAACAAGATGCCAAGTGCGAGTTCCTGTTTTCCGCTGTTTTTGGTTTCAAAAAAGTTGTTCTGGAAATATTCTCGGAATTGGACCCCAAAAAGCCCGAAGTGCCTATTTTCCCCAGAAGCATCCAAAAGACCGAAGGAGAGTCGAAGACGGGCACCAGGGTGGCCACACCCTAGGGTGGCGTGCCCTCCCCCTGTCCGCGCCACCTGGTGGTGTGGGCCCCCCAGTCCTCCACCGCCTTTGCCCTTTCGCCTATTTATTCCCCCGGGATGGAAAACCGTGAACACTTGATCAAAAGTCCCCGAAAAGTTCCGCAGCCGCCGTCGTTGTCAACCCTAGATCAGGGGGTTCTGGAGCTGTCTCCTGGCACCCTGCCGGAGAGGAAATCATCACCGGAGGCTTCTACATCACCATGCCTGCCTCCGGAGTGATGCGTGAATGGTTTATCCCTGGACTACGGGTCCAAAGCAGTAGGTAGATGGTTGTCTTTTCCTCATATGCCTCCTTGTTTAGATCTCGTGAGCTTCCTATCATGATCGAGATTGATCTTATGTAATACTATATGATGTGTTTGCTGGGATCCGATGAATATTGAACTTATGCGAAGTTGATTATAGTCTTTATTGCATATGTTATTTTTGATCTTGCATGCTTTCTGTTTCTAGTGGTTGCTCTGGCCAAGTAGTTGCTAGTGACTCCAAGTGACTCCAAGAGTGAGTATTTATGCTAGTTAGTGGGCTCATGCCTCCTTTTCGCCCGTGCTCGAGTGAAAGAAACGTGAAGGGGGAGGATGTGTTGTTGCCACTAGGGAGAAAACAGCGGTGTGAGTGCCCGCGTGTACAATCATTGCTTACATTACACACATTGTTTAATGCAGTTATGTGTTGCTTGCAAATTAATACCTAAGGGGGTTCAGATGATAACCAGAGGGTGGATTATTAGTCATAGATGCAGATGGTTTTTGGTCTATGCATTTTTTTGTAATGCCCGCACTAAATATCATAGTAGTCATAATGTTTTAATGTGCACTACGGTGCAACCTCTATTTGTCAATTGCCCAGCTGTAATTTGTTCACCCAGCATGTTATCTTTATGGAGAGACACCACTAGTGAACCTATGAACCCCGGTCCATTTTCCACACTGTTAAACAAACCACTATACGTCTAATCTTTGTTTTCAGCAAGACCGGTGAGATTGAAAACCTCACTGTAGCGTTGGGAAGAAGTATTTTGGTTGTGTTGTGTGCAGGTTCCACGTTGTTGCTGACACCAGTAAGGCACCATCACCACCGTCATTGGCATCAACCTTCCCGATATCCTCTTCCTCCAACTGGATTGATAACCTTGGTTCTTAACTGAGGGAAATTCTTACCGCTTGCTTATCAAACCCTCCTCTTGGGGTTCCCAACACGCCATTCATAGCATCAAGAATTCCTGGCACCATCAAGGTGTAGCAAGGAATTTCTGTCGCCAACGCAAGCATCAAGGAATTTCTGGCGCCGTTGCCGGGGAGGAAGAAGTGTTCTGGCAAGGGGAGTCTCTCACTCTCAACTTCTTTATTTTGTTTATTGTCTTGCTTTTATCTTTGTCTTGTTTTTCTTCTCTATATTAAAAACACAAAAAATTAGTTAACTTTATATTTGTTATTTATTTGCTTGCTATTATTCTGCTAAAATGAGTTCCTCTAAGAATACTAATTGGTGTGACTTCACTAGCACAAACAACAATGATTTTATTTGCACACCTATTGCTCCAGCTGGTCCTACTGCTGCTTTCTATGAGATTAAACTTGCTTTATTAAATCTTGATACGAAAGAGCAATTTTCTGGTATTAGTACTGATGATGTTGCTGCCCACCTTAATAATTTTGTTGAACTATGTGAGATGCAAAAATATAAAGATGTGGATGGAGATATTATTAAACTGAAATTATTTCCTTTCTATTTGAGAGGAAGAGCTAAAGAATGGTTACTATCTTTGCCTAGAAATAGTATTGATTCATGGACTAAGTGTAAAGATGCTTTCGTTGGAAAATATTATCCTCCTGCTAAGATTATATCCCTGAGAAGTGACATAATGAATTTTAAACAACTTGATAATGAACATGTTGCTAAAGCTTGGGAAAGAATGAAAACTATGGTGAAGAAATGTCCCACTCATGGACTGGCTACTTGGATGATTATACAAACTTTTTATGTCGGGCTGAATTTATCCTCAAGGAACCTATTGGATTCAGCTGCTGGAGGTACCTTTATGTCCATCACTTTGGGAAATGCAACAAAGCTTCTTGATGATATGATGATAAATTGTTCAGAATGGCACACTGAGAGAGCTCCATAGGGTAAGAAGGTAAATTTTGTTGAGGAAACCTCCTCTTTGAGTGAAAGGCTTGATGTTATTATGTCTATGCTTGTTAATGGTAAAGCTCAATTTGATCCAAATAATGTTCCTTTAGCCTCTTTGGTTGCTCAATAAGAGCATGTTGATGTAAACTTTATTGGAAATAATAATTTTAACAACAATGCGTATAGAAATAACTTTGGTGTAAACAATTATAAGCTCTATCCTCCTAATAATGGTTATGGTAATTCTTATGGCAACTCCTAAAATAGCAATAAAAGCTCTACCCCTGATCTTGAAAACATGCTTAGAGAACTTATTAGCACACAAACTGCTTTTAATAAATCTGTTGAGGGAAAGCTTGGTAAAATAGATGTTCTTGCCTCTAAAGTAGATAGCCTAGCTATTGATGTTGATTTTCTAAAACTAAAGATTTTGCCACAAGATGTTAAACAAAGTAAAACTTTCAATTCCATCCAAGTTCAAATAGATAATAATGTTAGGTTGATGGCTGGATTACGTGCTAGGTGGGAAAGAGAAGATGAAATGGGCAGAAAGAATAATATTGATAGAGTTTGTACTATCACAACCACTAGTAAAGCTGAAGCTCCAAGTGCTAGTAAACCTCCTACTTTAAATGGTTAATTAGTTGGTGTTAATAAAGTCCCTAATCCTTCGGTGAAACGTGCTAAATTGCCTCAAATTGCTAAAACTGCTTCTATTAAAAGTGCTGAAATTTTTAGAGATGTAGGAGATAATGGTCCCATTACTTTTGATGATAATAATTTTGATTTTGATGATTGCAATACCTCTGAAGTTATTATGTTTCTACAAAATCTTTCTATAAGTCCCAATGCTAGTGCCATGAATATGGCCTTTACTAAACATATTACCAATGCTCTCATGAAAGTTAGGGAAGAAAAGCTGAAACTTGAAACATCTATCCCTAGGAAATTAGACGATTGTTGGGAGCCTATCGTTAAGATAAAAGTAAATGATTTGGATTTCAATGCTTTGTGTGATCTTGGTGCTAGTATCTCTGTTATGCTTCAAAAGCTTTATGATATGCTTGATCTACCACCGTTGGAACACTGTTATTTGGATGCTCATCTTGCTGATAATTCTAAAAAGAAACCTCTTGGTAAAATTGATGATGTTATTATTATGGTTAACAACAACCTTGTCCCTGTTGATTTTGTTGTTATGAACATTTAATGCAATTCTTCTTGTCCTATTGTTTTGGGAAGGCCTTTTCTTAGAACTGTTGGTGCTATTATTGATATGAAAGAGAGGAGTATTAAATATCAATTCCCCCTCAAGAAAGGTATGGAACACTTTCCTAGAAAGAGGATGGTGCTACATTTTGACTCTATTATTAGAGAAAGTTATGATGTTGATGCTTCTTCACTTTAAAATACTTGAGTAGCTTTCTATGCCTAGCTGAAAGGCGTTAAAGAAAAGCGCTACTGGGAGACAACCCGTTTTATTTCTCTGTTTTCAATCAATTTTTCTTTGTTTTCTTTTCTGTTCTTTGCACCTGGGTGTTTTATATTTCCTTAGAAACCACTTTGTATCTTTTCTTTGGTATTTTTGTTGAGGCAAGCAAAGCCTCTAGTGGAAAGTTGAGACTATATTTCGGATTTCTGTGCAGGAAACATATTTCTTCAGTCCACTGTTAAATACGTATAAAATCGTAAAAAATTCAAAATGACATGAAATGTTTTGTGCTTAATACTGGGCTATATACTCAACTTTTCTTAGTTGAACACTTTTTGATTTGAGCAACAGAAGATTTTTGAAAAAAACCGATCTTTACCTACTATTTTGTTTTGATAGATTTCTGCAAATTATTGCATTTGCATCTTAATCTCTTTATTTTGGTGTTATTTTGAGAAAAAGAGTTTAAAAAAAGTTGTGACAGTAGATAATGTGTTTTTGAGTGCTAGTATTGTGTTGAAACTGAACCATGTGAATTTATCATTTCGGTTGCACTAACGTTGCTAATGAAGATTGTGAGAAATTTGGTGTGAAGGAAGTTTTCAAGGGTCAAGAGAAGAGGATGATATGATGTGATCAAGAAGAGTGAAGAGCCTAAGCTTGGGGATGCCCCGGTCGTACATCCCATCAAATTCCAAGAAGACTCAAGCGTCTAAGCTTGGGGATGCCTTGGGCATCCCCTTCTTCATCAACAAATTATCATGTCACTTCTAGTGAAACTATATTTTTATTCGGTCACACCTTATGTGCTTTACTTGGAGCGTCTTTTATTTTTTTGCTTTCGGTTTGTTTCTATTTTTTACAATAAGGTTGGTTGGACCCCAGCATTCTTTTATTGGAGAGTGACATGCTCCGCTTTTTCATGAGAATACGTTGTATTCTTAATCTCTGTCTGGCTGCTGCATTTATTTAGCTCCTATTTTGCATGCATCTCTTATCAGAGCTAGTAGTGTTATATGAGTACTCTCATGTTTGCTTGCTGTATCTTAAAGAGTATTTTTGTTAAAACATATCTTGTTTGGTGCTTGTTGGGAAAAGAAACCGCTGCTTGATGTAGAATTTATAACAGTGCTAGTAGAACCTTGTATAGACCGTGGCTATAACTTTTTCATGCCATGCTATATGTTATTTTAGTTTTAAAGCCTTGTGGTTATTGAGTAGCATGAATATCCTTAAATAGCTGAGAGCGTTTAATATGTTTTGAAAGATTCATGAGTTGTTCTTTTCATAGTAAAGCATCAATATATGGTATTCTCTTTCGAATGTTTTATTTGGTTGACTTGGCGCATGCTCACACCATGTTTAAGACTACCAACCAGTCACGAATAGCCTCCATGACCACTTAGTTTTGGAACTTGTGATACCTCTTATTCTTTAATTAATGATGCTTATGTCGTTCTGCATGATTATGTCTCTTATGCTCTCTTGATTTGTCGCTCCTAGTCTTTTGCTAGCCTCCACCTGTACTGAGTATGGAATTCTACTCGTGCATCCAAACTCCTTAAACCAAAGTTTTCCCATTGTGTACACCATACCTACCTACATGTGATATTTTACTGCCACTCCAAGTAAATTGCTCATGTGTTACCTTTAAAACTTTCAAAATTACTCATGTTTTGTGTTCTTGTTTTTGATCATGAGGACGTCAATAGAGAATCTTTATCTCACTTATTGATTGAATTTCACACCCTGGACTAGTGGCTTCATCCGCTTATTCAAATGGTAGAAGAGCTGGCAGCAGGGTGCCCAGCCCCAAATTAATATAAACAAATTCTCTTCACCATTTTTGCCCCTGATTTATCAGTCAAAGCATAATTGTATAAACGAAAGAGAAAGAGGGATGACCTTCTACACAAGTTGCGTCCTTCACTGTGGGATCCGCTCTTGTGAATCTAGTTGGCTTGTGACGTAATATATTGTATGTTTACTATTCGTTGACATTAACATACACCTCTCCTAAAATATAGACACTTCTCCATGGTATGTGATTGTTGGCAGGCACCCGAGGATTTAGTTAGCCATGGTTTGTGAAAGATGGATGGGAGGAGTGTCAAACTTTTAATACCTCTGTTTAATAAAATAAAAAGCTCTAGCACATGAGTGATCCATGCTTCCCTTTGTGAAGGGCCTTTCTTTTTCTTTTATGTTGAGTCTCCATCTTCTAACTTTATGCACACTTGAGAGAGCATTTTTTCCATTATGAGTTCTATGTGCATTTGTACCATAAACATCAATAATTACTTCATTATGTGATATTATGTGTTCTTAAATTATTTGTTCTAGTCTCCCTCATGAACTTTGAAAGTGTCCTGGCATTTATGTTTTGTCCCACTCTTAAGGACTAGTGGAATACCACTTTGCCATGTTTTCTCTATACCTGAAACAAACGTTTATCTTTCTTTGCATTATTATCCATGATCTTTTATTTAAGATACTCTTCACGATGCAAAGTGATTGCTATTCTTTATTATTAAAGTTCTATTTACCATGTTTGTGTTTGAAGTTCTATGTTCTCAGCATACATATGCTTTTACATTATAATGATCAAGTTTATGATAGTAGCGTGTCACCTCAGAAATTACTGTGTTTTATCGTTTACCTACTCGAGGACGAGTAGGAACTAAGATTGGGGATGCTTGATACGTCTCCAATGTATCTATAATTTCTGATGCTCCATGATGATATTATGCCAATCGGTACATGTTTTCTCCCTTATTTATAGCATTTTTATACGTTTTCCAGGACTAACCTATTAACAAGATGCCAAGTGCCAGTTCCCTGTTTTCTGTTGTTTTTTGTTTCAGAAAAGTTGTTCTGGAAACATTCTCGGAATTGGACTCCAAAAAACCCGAAGTGCCTATTTTCCCCGGAAGCATCCAAAAGACCTAAGGAGAGTCGAAGACGAACACCAGGAGGGGCCACACCTAGGGTGGCGCGCCCTCCCCCCTGGCCGAGCCACCTGGTGGTGTGGGGACCCCATGCCTCCACCGTCTTTGCCCTTTCGCCTATCTATTCCCCCCGGATGGAAAAACCCTGGACACCTGATAAAAAATCCCCGAAAAGTTCCGCAGCCGCCATCGTCGTCAACCCTAGATAAGGGGGTTCTAGAGCTATCTCCCGGCACCCTGCCGGAGAGGAAATCATCACCGGAGGCTTCTACATCACCATGTCTGCCTCTCGAGTGATGCGTGAGTATTTCATATCAGTATCTAGATGGTTGTCTTCTCCTTATATGCCTCCATGTTTAGATCTCGTGAGCTGTCTATCATGATCGATATTGATCTTATGTAATTCTATATGCTGGGATCCAATGAATATTGAACTTATGCCAATTTTATTATAGTCTTTATTGTATATGTTATTTGTGATCTTGCGTGCTTTCTGTTGCTAGTGGTTGCTCTCGCCAAGTAGTTGCTAGTGACTCCAAGAGGTAGTATTTATGCTAGATAGTGGGTTCATGCCTCCTTTTCGCCTGTGCTCGAGTGACAGAAACGTGACGGGGGAGGATGTGCTCTTGCCACTAGGGAGAAAACAACGGTATGAGTGCCCGCACGTACAATCATTGCTTACATTACACACAGTATTTAATGCAGTTATCTATTGATTGCAACTTAATACCTAAGGGGGTTTAGATGATAACCTGAGGGTGAATTATTAGTCATAGATGTAGATGGGTTTCGGTCTATGTATTTTGTTGTAATGCCCGCACTAAATATCATAGTAGTTGTAACATCCCAAGTATGAAAATACCCCTAGAATGCTTTGTTCTTTGTTTTATTTCAAGCAATGCATCATGTCATCATGTCTACTTATTGTTTGCATTTGTTTTCCATCTGTTTTATTCTGTTTTCACAACTCAAATTCAAACCTTTTTCAAACATGGGTTCATACTTGCTCTGTTACAACTTTTGGAACCAAAATAACAAATAAAAACAACCCTTTTATTCCTTGTTTTCACTTATTAAATTGTTGCTTTAAATCCAACCAATAATTCAATCAATAATTCTCAAATCACCTTTTAAATTCCCAAACCAAGTTCAAATCAGTACCTAATTTAAACCATCACAATTCACCACAATTGTGGTCCTAAACTCATTTATTTTAACCTAGGGATAACCCTATTCAAATGTTTGTTTTCAATAAAGAAATCTAATATGAAATTCTCCCATATTTGATTTCAAACACTAACTATAATTTTAAATTTCCATTTTTGAATCCAAGCTTATAATATGGTTGCTAATTACTTAAATAGCTTAACTTAATTTTTCTAGAATTTTTCTCAAATAAAACCTTAACAGTTTTCTTCCAAAAGCAAAAGTACAAAAAAAAATATAACAGAAAAGAATAAAAGGAAACAGGAGACAGCTAGCTATCTACCGCTTGGCCCAAGCCCACCTAAGCCCTAGCGCGCAAGCCCAGCCGCAGCAGCACAACTTACCGGTTCGTTGCGCTGAGATTCGTGCGCACCCTTCTAATCGCCTTTCTCCCTCCCGTACGGCGGCCATCCAGCGGAGCCACCTCGACACCGCGGCGACTCCGGCGGCTAGGGCAGCGTGCAGGCCCTATAAATACCTCCTAGGTACCTGGCGCTGTGCCCTAGTGCCTAGGTTTCCGCCTCCACCTCTCCAGCGCCGCCAATTCACCTTTTCCCTCGAGCTCCACCTCACTGTTTCCTTCCGCCGGCGAGCTTCTGTAGATTTCGATGGCGCCGCCGCAGCGATCTCCCACCTAGCCACCCACCAGCCGGAATCAGTCCGCCTCCCTCTCCTCTCGCCCCTGGACACCAGATCGTGGCTGGTAAGCTCCTAATTTACCGTCGCGGTCATCGATTCTTTTCCGGCCACCGTGTTGACATGGACTGAACCCGAGGTTCTCCTCCTCGTTACAGAACCGCACGGAGCCGTCTGCTCCCTGGGATCGAGTCGCCATGGTCTCCTCGATGTTTTGAACACCGTAGCAGCCGCAGGAAGCCAGCAGGATCTCGCCGCCGTCCTCTTCCCCTCCGACGCTGCCTCCGTCACGCCGCCGTCAGCCAACGTCGAGCCTCTGCTTCGTTCTGCACGCCGGTGAGCTCGCCACGCACCTTCCTCTCTCTCTCTGTGGATGCGCAAGCATCACTGCACCGTGCACGACTGCATCCAACCCCCACCACGGCGCAGCACCACGGTGATCAACGACGGCGTCGTCTTCTGTCAGGCGAGCATGCATTCGCTCGTCAGTTTCGTCAGTCGCAGTGCGAAACTGAACCATAACCTGAACCCACCCCCTATACTGTCAAACAGCGATTCGTAGCGCAGCGGTAGCAGGCAGTGTGCGCGTGCAATCGCTCGCGGGTTCGAGTCCCCTCGATGCGGATTAAAAACCCCATTTTTGCACCAAGTGCTGACAGGGTGGCCCCCCCTGTCAGCCTCTCCTCTGCCACGCCAGCGTGCTGGCCCCTCTGGCCCACTGCGCAGTGGCAGTGGGTAGCTAGAACCTGAGTAGCAAAAGGTTTTCTGCGTAATTCAAAAATTCCAAATTCTTTTTAAATAACAGAATTAAATCAAAACTTTAAAATTCAATATCTCCCATTTCATAAATCCAACAAATGCAAACTTTATATGTTTTCATATCCAAATTTCATAATCTTTCCATCTAGCTCATTTGTGTTCTGTTTTGAATATTCAAAATTCATTTAAATTTCAAATTTGAATAATTCAAATGTAAATTGAAATAATTCATAACTAATTCATACTGTTTTCAAATAATTCAAATAAAATATGTTTTTCACACCTTTTTGAATACTCTATTCAAATATAAATTTTGTTTTCTGTTTTAAATAATTTAAATTGCCTAAACTATTTAAATCTTGCTTAATTCAATTAAAAATTGTGTAATATTGTTTAATTCATAACTAATTAATCCAAAGTCCAATTTCAAATTGTGAAACATGTAATTCAACTAAAATTTGATAAACTTTTCAAATATAAAATTTGTAATTGGTTTTGCATACTTTAAATTGTTGAAAACAATCAATACTTGTTCAACACCATTAAGTACCAATAATTCCAAACTTGTTAATGTTTTCTAAAATGATTAACTATCATTCCAATTGCAATTAACTTGTTATCTTCTTGTTATTCATCATGCATGCATCATACTAATTCAACTACCCCTAATGCTTAGTGATAGACCAATTAATTCAACTCCAAGCATGGGCTTCCATATGCACCCTTTTGCATATGGAATCCATTTAAACTGTGTTTCATGTCAAGCAAGTTATTTTGGTGCATCTATTAAACATGGCATGCATCATCCAATGTTTGTGCACTTATGCCATGTATTGATTGCCCGTCTTCCTTCGTTGTTGTTTTTGCTTCTTCTCGATTAGACGACGACGTTGGTACCGACGAGCCTTACGACACCACTACTCAGGACCTAGCCCAGTACGAGGCTGAGCTGCCAGGCAAGTTATCACTCACATGAATCATCGAGTTCCTTTCCACACTTGTTGTCGATACTATCTTTTTGTCTACTACGGCTAGCCCTATGTATCGTTGCTTGTCTCCGAACCTATCACATGATTCCTGAGCCAATGATATTGCCTCACCTCCATACCTACAGCCTTTGTTTGTGCCTTAGTATTATCTAGCATGCTTAGGGTTGCTTTTACTCGAGTCTGTTGTCGGTTACTACTGTTACTATCTTATTATCGTGTACCGGGGCTCGTTATTAATCAATCAATCCTGTTAATTGCTAATGGTAATAATAATTTGATGATAAGGCACCGGCAGGAGGCCCATGAGTGGTTTTGGAGCCTGCTAGTGTCGACCCTAATAGGAAAAGGGTCTTGTCTACTGATCCATGATGAGCGCACTACCCGCATTTGGGAAGCGAGTATGGGCGCCCCCCTCAACTTGACCTGATTCGCATCTCGTCCAAATCGCCTCATTTAGTTCGTGTTTTCCATTTGCCGCATGCATGTTTTTGCGAGCCCAGCGCAGGGTGGAACTTTTGTAGTCGGCATATAGGGGGACACGTTCTTAGAGTGCTATGAGGGTCCATTTTCTTCTGGGCTCGATTAGCCGTGCGCCCAAGGTGCTTTGGGCTTGATGCGAGGAATGGTTGGTTGTGTAGAGTACCCCGCTTGGTGGAAGTGCATTTCCATCTGGCGGGTTATTCTTGAGTGTACGGCCAAATTGGTGCAACCCTGCAGGGATAATCTTCTCGAGAAGCCGTGTTTTCCGCGGTTATGGATTACTTGGTGAAAGTACTGGCTAACAAGTACTCAGGACAACTTCAACATAACTTACAATCATGTTTCACCCAATGATTAATAACCTGACTAGTAATAGGTTATTCACAATAACTTGATTCACCTTATTACAACTGTGTGAGTTATCCTCGGATTGCTTCTTTGGATAAGGGGCGAGATCCAGGATGGGTTTGGTTGAAGTTATCTTTCAGTTGGTTACAATCCTCGATCTTATCTTTTCTGTTAGCCGGAATTTGTAGTTATATTCCGTAGTTGTTTATAGCAGCCAGCAGCAACTTTTATATTACCCCTTTTCTTCCGTTGATCCCAAGCATCAATGCTTGTGTTGACGGGTAACTCCTTGATGAACTGTGAGTCTTGCTTGCCAGTACTTGGATGTACTGACCCCTTTGGGGCTGTGGTTTACGCAGAGTACTACTACGACTACGATGCTTCCCAGGATGGCTACTTTGTGGAGTTCGACGACGCTGCAGACGAGTAGTTAGCTGGACCAGGGCAGGATCCAGACCTACGTGGATGGGCTTCGCTTTTCTTTATTTTCTCCGGCTTCTTAAGCCATGGATTTGTCTGTACTCAGACCCTTTGATTGCTTCCGCTGTTGTAATGGATGATATGTTGGGACATGTGTCCTCTGGATGACTGTATTCGATATTTTCTGCCTTAGTGAAGGCCAGTTGCACTTATTTCATTCTTTTGTGTCGTAGAGACAGTTTGTGCTATCATTCGTACCTAACTGTTGACGTACCGTGCGTGTTTGATTATGAAGTACGTCGACAGTAGTGCCTTAGGTTCCTAGCGGATAGTTTACCTCGACGGTGGAAGCAGGGCTTGTGTTGTCGCGCATAAGCGCAGGCCTACCAGGAAGCTGGGACGTGGGAGCAGTTATGCCCCATAATCCAAGCACCTGACTTCCAGTTCGTGCGAGGAGTATCCTCTAGAAACCTTGGGTGCGACAAATGGTATCAGAGCCTGTCTGCCTGTAGGATCCCTTTTTACTGGTCGCAGTTGAGTCTAGAAACTATTTTGTAGCTATATAGGAAAAATGAAACGTGAGAGTAGGAATTCTGCCATTTTTCTTCTTTCCCCACCCACCCACCCTTTTCTGGTAAGGAAGTGCAACGTTGTTTTCTGTTCTCACCTAAACTTTCAAGTTAGGATTTCACGTGTTTTGGGTTCTCTGTAGTACCTCAGGACTTTTGGTCTCGTTTTCCCGATGTTGCTTCGATATCATGTTCTTTTCAACATCCTTTCGTCCGTTCAACCTTGTTGTTGTTTTCCACATCCTTTTTCATCTACCGGAGTCTAATCAAAACCTTCCAAATCATCTGCAGATGGGTCTCAACTACTATCCGCAGGTGGTTCGCATGACTCGCTGTGAGAGCACCGCCGGTTTTCCAGAGTTGCTGAGAGACATGGTTACTTTTCTGGGGTTCCGTTGGGCACCAGAGTACCAGGTCTACGAGCACCAGCGAGAGTTTGATCAGACTTGCTACCGGGCTATCGTCTACATTCTGTCGGATGATGGCAGGAGCATTGCACACCAGTACGAGGCAGTAGGGTCCACAGTGGATATGGCAGTGCAGCAGGCAGCGTACGTGAGTATCACCGTTCTCCGTGCTGACTACTGGGGGTTTGATAAGTCCAGTTTTCGTCACATCCCCCGTGGTTACATCACGGCAGCGGGAGTTCACTTCACTATCCACCGCGACATGGATACCTACGAGACTGATAGCTCCAGGCTCCAGATCACTGCCCAGTTCGCTAGTCACAGTGATGTCGTTGCTTCCGCACTCTCTCAGGAGTTAGCCTCAGTCAGGGAGCAGCTCCACCTTGCTCTCACTCGTCTGGCGACGTACACCACAGACTTTGTTGGAGACGAGCGCTTCGCACGTGTCGTTCAGCCAGCTGGTCTGCCGTTGCCAGATGCTGGAGGTTACGAGCCGATCAGAGGCCCACTTCTCGACCTCGGAGCTGGTTACACAGGGATTCCCCGCTATGGAGCACAGGGAGAGGACGCTTTCCACTTCACCACACCGAGAGTTGCTCTCAGAGCAGTTCCTATCTACATGGATCGTTGTGATACCTACTTCCGTGGGATTCCTCCTCACCGTATCTCTCGTCGTACTACTCACCGCCGTCCTGCGTGATGAGCATGGGAGTACCGTTGTATCCATTACTAGCTGTGTCTAGTTTATCCTTTCGTTTTCGAACCATGTATTGGTCTGTTGGATATTCTGATGTATTTGAACATGTGATGATGTACCTGTTGGTTATCTATTCATGCGTCGGAATAATCTATCTTTCGGTTACCAAGTCTATCCTTTTCTGTTGTTGTGCTAAAATGAATTTCTGTTCAGGATGCCTCCAACCAGGAACAACCCGCCTCCGCCACCACCAATGGGGGAACTGTTGGCTCAGATGACCCAAGTGGTGACACAGATGGCCCAGATCCAGGCTAACCAGCAACACAACAAGAATGCTACAAGGGTCACCATCAAGGACTTCCTCAGCTTGGGCCCAAAAGCTTTCGTGACAACACGTGAGCCCCTGGATGCTGATGACTGGATCCGTGACGTAGCAAGAGCTCTGGAGATAGCTCATGTTGCTGAAGAGGATAAGGTCAAGTACGCCACCTACCTACTGAAGGGTCAGGCAGCTACTTGGTGGGAGAACTACCAGGCCATGAGGGCTGGCTTTCCTATCAACTGGGGATGTTTCAGAGATGCCTTCCTGAAGCACCACATCCCGGATGGTCTCATGGAAAAGATGCGTGAGGAATTCTGCTCTCTCAGACAGGGCAAGCTGGACGTTCTCGGCTACCAGAACGAGTTCAATCGTCTCGCTCGGTACGCTGGTGACGAAGTGTCCACCGAAGCCAAGAAGATGGCAAGGTTCCGCCGAGGTTTTAACCCGGAACTGAAGTACGCTCTCACAAACATCAAGTGCAAGGACTTCGTCGAGCTTGTGAACACCGCGCTCAATGAGGAGAATGGGCGCAAGGCGTTCGAAGAGTCGCGCAAGCACTCGCGTGAGGGTGGTTCCTCCTCCAACATGACCACCCCTCCGCAGAAGCGCCGCATCTGGGTGCCAAATGGTGCTGTCACTCGGGCTCCAAATGCCCAAGCTTCTCCAGGCTTTGGTCCCCGCCCACCCAACCCATCTCAGATGCAGGGTCAGAGGTTTCCGATGGGGCAGCCAAGGCCAGGTCCTTCTCGTATCGTCACTTGCTACAAGTGCAAGGATACTGGACATTATGCTGATAAGTGCACGCAGAAGCAGCTACCCCTACCTCCTCGCCCCAACACCAACCAGGCTATGGTTCGTGCTCCTCCGGCTAAAGCCTTCAACTCCAACAATAGGCCTGTCGGGAGGAACGCGAGGGTGAACCATATCAAGGCCGACAAAGCAGAGGAGGCTGCTGACGTCGTTCTCGGTATATTACCCGTAAACTCTATTCCAGCTAAAGTGTTGTTTGATACTGGAGCATCGCATTCATTTGTGTCAAAGATTTTTGCAAAAGCATACAACCTAGTTCTGGTTCCGCTAAGCAATCAAATGACTGTTCACTCTCCGGGACCGCAAATGTTGACTTCCAAGATAAGCATGGACAATGAGATCCTAATTGGAGGTCGTGTATTCCTTGCTTCACTCATGTTGCTGGGAAATTCTGACATTGATGTCATTCTGGGTATGGATTGGTTGAAGACCCACAAAGCTAAAATTGACTGTGCTCAAAAGTCAATAACTCTCTCCCACACTTCAGGCCAGATAGTCTATTCTCCATATGGATCAACTTCTGTTCAGCTGTTCAGCCTCGATGCCAAACCCCTGCCTGCAATTGAAAATGTTCCGGTGGTTTGTGAATTCCCTGACGTCTTTCCAGAAGAGTTGCCAGGGATGCCTCCGGACAGAGCAGTTGAGTTCGTGATCGAGCTTGAGCCAGGTACTGCTCCAATCTCTAAGCATCCATATAAGATAGCTCCTCCTGAACTGAAATTGTTGAAGGAGCAAATCGATATGTATATGGACAAAGGTTTCATTCAGCCTAGTTCCTCCGCTTGGGGTTGCCCAACTCTGTTTGTTGCCAAGAAGGATCAAACAAAAAGACTCGTGGTTGACTATCGTCCTCTCAACGAGAAAACCATCAAGAACAAGTATCCACTTCCTCGTATCGATGATCTTTTTGATCAACTTGCTGGAGCCTCAATATTCTCAAAGTTGGACTTGAGGATGGGTTACCATCAGATAAAGATCAGAAAGGAAGATATTCCTAAGACGGCTTTCACCACTCGGTACGGTCTATATGAATACACCGTCATGTCCTTTGGTCTCACCAACGCACCGGCAACGTTCTCAAGACTCATGAATTCTGTCTTCCATGAATACCTCGACAAGTTCGTTGTGGTATATCTTGATGACATTCTAGTCTACTCAAAATCCGAGGAAGAGCATGGAGAACACCTTCGTCTCACTCTCATGAAACTTCGCGAGCATCGTCTGTATGCCAAGTTTTCCAAATGTGAGTTCTGGATTCCAGAAGTTGCATATCTTGGTCATATCATCTCTGCCAAAGGCATAGCCATTGACCCGGAAAAGGTTAAGGCAATTGTTGACTGGAAACCCCCTAAGACGGTGAAACAAGTTAGAAGCTTTCTTGGCTTGGCTAGCTATTGCCGTCGTTTCGTCCAAAACTTTTCCAAGATTGCTAAACCTCTCACTGATCTCACAAAGAAGGACAAAAAGTTCGTTTGGACTCCACAATGTGATGAGAGTTTCAACCTCCTGAAGACTAAACTCACTTCCACACCTGTTCTAGTTGGCCCAGATACCACCAAACCTTTCCAGATATTCTGTGATGCATCTCTCCAAGGCCTAGGAGCAGTTCTTATGCAAGAACGTCAAGTTGTCGCTTATGCTTCACGTCAGTTGAACCCACATGAGCAAAACTATCCCACTCATGATCTTGAACTTGCAGCAGTTGTGTTTGCCCTCAAGAAATGGAGACAATACTTGTTGGGTAACAAAACTGAAATCTTTTCCGATCATAAGAGTCTGAAATACATCTTCACTCAGCCAGATCTGAACCTCAGGCAAAGGAGATGGATTGAGAAGATTAAAGACTTTGATCTCACCATTTCTTACACTCCAGGCAAGGCTAATGTTATGGCCGATGCTCTCAGTCGCAAATCCTATTGCAATAATCTCATGATCATGGAAAGCCAACCTCCACTTCATGAAGAATTCCAGAAGCTGAACCTTGGTCTTGTTCCTGAAGGATACCTTGCTAGCTTGACAGCCAGCCCAACTCTCGAGGACAAGATTCGTTCTGAACAACTTCGTGATAATGAAATCAAGAAGATTGTGGATAACATCAACGAGGGCAATGATAAGTTCAAGTCCTTTCTCAATTGATGACAAGGGAACTGTGTTCTTCGAAGGACGCATTGCAGTCCCTCAGATTCAAAGTCTCAAGGATATCATTCTCAAGGAGGCTCATGAAACTCCTCTATCCATTCACCCTGGAAGTACAAAGATGTACCAGGATCTCAAGACTCTGTATTGGTGGCCTGGCATGAAACGTGAAATTGCTCAATACGTTTCTGAATGCGACGTTTGTCAACGTGTTAAGGCAGTCCATCAGAAGACAGCAGGTCTACTCCAACCTCTGAAAATTCCTGAGTGGAAGTGGGACATGATTGAAATGGACTTCGTTACTGGGTTTCCAAAGTCCAAAAAGGGCAACGATGCAATCTTCGTTGTTATTGATCGTCTCACTAAGGTTGCTCACTTCTATGCTGTAAAGGAAACTATCTCAGCTAGCCAGTTAGCAGAGCTCTACACAGCAAAGGTTGTTCCCCTTCATGGTGTTCCATTGGAAATAAGCTCAGACCGTGGAAGTATCTTCACTTCTCATTTCTGGAAGAGCTTTCAAGAAGCATTGGGCACTAAACTTCTGTTCAGCACAGCTTATCACCCTCAGTCTCAGGGGCAAGTCGAAAGAGTCAATCAGATTCTCGAGGATATGCTCAGAGCATGTGGTCTCTCCTTTGGCATGAAATGGGAGGATTGCCTTCCATATGCTGAATTCTCCTACAACAACAGCTACCAGGCAAGCCTAGGCATGGCACCATTTGAGGCACTGTATGGTCGCAGATGCAGGAGTCCAATCAATTGGTCTGGAGCTGGTGAACGTTCACTTTTAGGCCCTGACATTGTTAAGGAAGCCGAGGAGAAAGTTCGTATCATTCGTGACAATCTCAGGATTGCTCAGTCTCGTCAGAAGAGCTATTATGATAGCAAGCACAGGGATATGGTCTATGCACCTGGTGATAAGGCATATCTCCGTGTAACTCCCCTCAGAGGCACTCATCGTTTTGGTGTGAAAGGAAAGCTTGCACCAAGATACATTGGCCCTTTCAACATCCTCTCAAGACGTGCAGAGAATGCTTATCGTCTTGAACTTCCAGAAAAACTATCCAAAGTGCACGATGTGTTCCACGTGTCACAGCTCAAGAAGTGTTTCAAAGATCCAGATCGTGCAGTTGATCATGATTCCATCGAACTGCAAGATGATCTATCTTATGAGGAGCACCCTATTCGTATTCTCGATGAGACCGAGCGTAAGACTCGCAACAAGAGCACCAAGTTCTTGAAAGTCCAATGGTCGCATCATTCTGATAAAGAGGCAACGTGGGAGACCGAAGAGGATCTTCGCAAGAAGTATCCGGACCTGTTCATTTCTAAGTAGGGAATCTCGGGGCGCGATTCCTTCAAGGGGGGGCGTTTTGTAACATCCCAAGTATGAAAATACCCCTAGAATGCTTTGTTCTTTGTTTTGTTTCAAGCAATGCATCATGTCATCATGTTTACTTATTGGTTGCATTTGTTTTCCTTCTGTTTTATCATGTTTTCACAATTCAAATTCAAACCTTTTTCAAACATGGTTTCATACTTGCTCTGTTACAACTTTTGGAACCAAAATAACAAATAAAAACAACCCTTTTATTCCTTGTTTTCACTTATTAAATTGTTGCTTTAAATCCAACCAATAATTCAATCAATAATTCTCAAATCACCTTTTAAATTCCCAAACCAAGTTCAAATCAGTACCTAATTTAAACCATCACAATTCACCACAAATTTGTGGTCCTAAACTCATTTATTTTAACCTAGGGATAACCCTATTCAAATGTTTGTTTTCAATAAAGAAATCTAATATGAAAATTCTCCCATATTTGATTTCAAACACTAACTATAATTTTAAATTTCCATTTTTGAAATCCAAGCTTATAATGTGGTTGCTAATTACTTAAATAGCTTAACTTAATTTTTCTAGAATTTTCCTTGATTAAAACCTTAACAACTTTCTTCCAAAAGCAATATGCAAAAAAAAATATAAAACAGAAAAGAATAAAAGGAAACAGGAGACAGCTAACTATCTACCGCTTGGCCCAAGCCCACCTAGCCCTAGCGCGCAGCAACCCAGCCCGCGCAGCACAACTTACCGGTTCGAGGGCGCCAAGATTCGTGCGCGCGCCCTCCTTCTTCGTCTTCCCGTACGGCCGCGCATCGGCGGCATCCACCGCGACCGCGCGCGACCACGGCGGCCACCGCAGCGCCTCCAGCCTATAAAAGGAGCCCTAGCCCCCCTAGCTGTGCCCTAGCTGCTAGGGTTTCCGCCTCCACCTCTCCAGCGCCGCCAATTCGCCTTTTCCCTCGAGCTCCACCTCACTGTTTCCTTCCGCCGGCGAGCTTCTGTAGATTTCGATGGCGCCGCCGCAGCGATCTCCCACCTAGCCACCCACCAGCCGGAATCAGTCCGCCTCCCTCTCCTCTCGCCCCTGGACACCAGATCGTGGCTGGTAAGCTCCTAATTTTGCCGTCGCGGTCATCGATTCTTTTCCGGCCACCGTGTTGACATGGACTGAACCCGAGGTTCTCCTCCTCGTTACAGAACCGCACGGAACCGTCTGCTCCCTGGGATCGAGTCGCCATGGTCTCCTCGACGATTTGAACACCGTAGCAGCCGCAGGAAGCCAGCAGGATCTCGCCGCCGTCCTCTTCCCCTCCGACGCTGCCTCCGTCACGCCGCCGTCAGCCAACGTCGAGCCTCTGCTTCGTTCTGCACGCCGGTGAGCTCGCCACGCACCTTCCTCTCTCTCTCTGTGGATGCGCAAGCATCACTGCACCGTGCACGACTGCATCCAACCCCCCACGGCGCAGCACCACGGTGATCAACGACGGCGTCGTCTTCTGTCAGGCGAGCATGCATTCGCTCGTCAGTTTCGTCAGTCGCAGTGCGAAACTGAACCATAACCTGAACCCACCCCCTATACTGTCAAACAGCGATTCGTAGCGCAGCGGTAGCAGGCAGTGTGCGCGTGCAATCGCTCGCGGGTTCGAGTCCCCTCGCTGCGGATTAAAAACCCCATTTTTGCACCAAGTGCTGACAGGGTGGCCCCCCCTGTCAGCCTCTCCTCTGCCACGCCAGCGTGCTGGCCCCTCTGGCCCACTGCGCAGTGGCAGTGGGTAGCTAGAACCTGAGTAGCAAAAGGTTTTCTGCGTAATTCAAAAATTCCAAATTCTTTTTAAAGAACAGAATTAAATCAAAACTTTAAAATTCAATATCTCCCATTTTATAAATCCAACAAATGCAAACTTGATGTCTATTCTGATCCAAATTTCATAATCTTTCCAAATATTCCATTTGTGTTCTGTTTTGAGTTTTCAAAATTCATTTAAATTTCAAATTTGAATAATTCAAATGCAAATTGAAATAATTCATAACTAATTCATACTATTTCCAAATAATACAAATAAAATATGTTTTTCACACCTTTTTGAATGCTCTATTCAAATATAAATTTTGTTTTCTGGTTTGAACAATTTAAATTGCCTAAAATATTTGAATCTTGTTTAATTCAATTAAAAATTGTTTAAAATTGTTTAATTCATAATTAAATAATCCAAAGTCCAAATTTCAAAATGTGAAACATGTATTCCAACTAAAATTTGATAACCTTTTCAAATATCAATTTTGCTATTTGTTTTGCACACCCTAACTTGATGAAAACAACATTTATTTGTGTGACATGTTTAAGTAACAAAATTCCAAATTTGATAAATGCTTTTCTAAATTGTTAACTATTATTCCAATTGCATTTAACTTGTTATGTTATTGTTATTCATCATTCATGCATCATACTAAGTTACTTACACATAATGCTTAGTGATAGAACAATTAATTCAACTCTAAAGCATGGGCTTCCATATGCAACTTTTGCATATGGAATCCATTTAAACTTGTGTTTCATCTCAACTAGTTTAGTTTGGTGCATCCATTAAACATGACATGCATCATCCAATGTTTGTGCACCTATGCCATGTATTGATTGCCCGTCTTCCTCCGTTGTTGTTTTTGCTTCTTCTCGAATAGACGACGACGTTGGTACCGACGAGCCTTACGACACCACTACTCAGGACCTAGCCCAGTACGAGGCTGAGCTGCCAGGCAAGTTATCACTCACATGAATCATTGAGTTCCTTTCCACACTTGTTGTCGATACTATCTTTTGTCTACTATTGCTAGCCCTATGTATCGTTGCTTGTCTCCGAACCTATCACATGATTCCTGAGCCAATGATATTGCCTCACCTCCATACCTACAGCCTTGTCTGTGCCTTAGTATTATCTAGCATGCTTAGGGTTGCTTTTACTCGAGTCTGTTGTCGGTTACTGCTGTTGCTATCTTATTATCTTGTACCGGGGCTCGTTGTTAATCAATCACTCCTGTTAATTGCTAATGGTAATAATAATTTGATGATAAGGCACCGGCAGGAGGCCCATGAGTGGTTTTGGAGCCTGCTAGTGTCGACCCTAATAGGAAAAGGGTCTTGTCTACTGATCCATGATGAGCGCACTACCCGCATTTGGGAAGCGAGTATGGGCGCCCCCCTCAACTTGACCTGATTCGCATCTCGTCCAAATCGCCTCATTTAGTTCGTGTTTTCCATTTGCCGCATGCATGTTTTTGCGAGCCCAGCGCAGGGTGGAACTTTCGTAGTCGGCATATAGGGGGACACGTTCTTAGAGTGCTATGAGGGTCCATTTTCTTCTGGGCTCGATTAGCCGTGCGCCCAAGGTGCTTTGGGCTTGATGCGAGGAATGGTTGGTTGTGTAGAGTACCCCGCTTGGTGGAAGTGCATTTCCATCTGGCGGGTTATTCTTGAGTGTACGGCCAAATTGGTGCAACCCTGCAGGGATAATCTTCTCGAGAAGCCGTGTTTTCCGCGGTTATGGATTACTTGGTGAAAGTACTGGCTAACAAGTACTCAGGACAACTTCAACATAACTTACAATCATGTTTCACCCAATGATTAATGACCTGACTAGTAATAGGTTATTCACAATAACTTGATTCACCTTATTACAACTGTGTGAGTTATCCTCGGATTGCTTCTTTGGATAAGGGGCGAGATCCAGGATGGGTTTGGTTGAAGTTATCTTTCAGTTGGTTACAATCCTCGATCTTATCTTTTCTGTTAGCCGGAATTTGTAGTTATATTCCGTAGTTGTTTAGAGCAGCCAGCAGCAACTTTTATATTACCCCTTTTCTTCCGTTGATCCCAAGCATCAATGCTTGTGTTGACGGGTAACTCCTTGATGAACTGTGAGTCTTGCTTGCCAGTACTTGGATGTACTGACCCCTTTGGGGCTGTGGTTTACGCAGAGTACTACTACGACTACGATGCTTCCCAGGATGGCTACTTTGTGGAGTTCGACGACGCTGCAGACGAGTAGTTAGCTGGACCAGGGCAGGATCCAGACCTACGTGGATGGGCTTCGCTTTTCTTTATTTTCTCCGGCTTCTTAAGCCATGGATTTGTCTGTACTCAGACCCTTTGATTGCTTCCGCTGTTGTAATGGATGATATGTTGGGACATGTGTCCTCTGGATGACTGTATTCGATATTTTCTGCCTTAGTGAAGGCCAGTTGCACTTATTTCATTCTTTTGTGTCGTAGAGACAGTTTGTGCTATCATTCGTACCTAACTGTTGACGTACCGTGCGTGTTTGATTATGAAGTACGTCGACAGTAGTGCCTTAGGTTCCTAGCGGATAGTTTACCTCGACGGTGGAAGCAGGGCTTGTGTTGTCGCGCATAAGCGCAGGCCTACCAGGAAGCTGGGACGTGGGAGCAGTTATGCCCCATAATCCAAGCACGTGACTTCCAGTTCGTGCGAGGAGTATCCTCTAGAAACCTTGGGTGCGACAGTAGTCATCATGTTATAATTTGCACTACGGTGCAACCTCTATTTGTCAATTGCCCAGCTGTAATTTGTTCACCCAGCATGTTATCTTTATGGAGAGACACCACTAGTGAAACTCTGAACCCCGGTCCATTTTCCACACTGTTAAACAAACCACAACAATTTCATGCTTTCTTTACTTACTGCAAGCATACACCATTTTTCCACACTATACGTCTAATCTTTGTTTTCAGCAAGACCGGTGAGATTGACAACCTCACTGTAACGTTGGGACAAAGTATTTTTGTTGTGTTGTGTGCAGGTTCCACGTTGTTGCTGACATCGGTGAGGCGCCATCACCACCGTCAGTGGCATCAACCTTCCCGAGATCCTCTTCCTCGTACTGGACTGATAACCTGGGTTCTTAACTGAGGGAAATCCTTACCGCTTGCTTATCAAACCCTCCTCTTGGTGTTCCCAACATGCCATTCATAGGAGCAAGAATTCCTGGCACCATCAAGGTGTAGCAAGGAATTTCTGTCGCTAACGCAAGCATCAACAGGTGGCTCTCGCCCTGACAAGTTGGGTCCTCGCAAGCGTCCTTCATACATGGAAACTAGGGATGAGGATCCTGGTGATGCTCGCCCTCCTAGGAAAACTATTGCCAAGAGCAAGACTCTCTCCTTGAAGACATCAAGGAAGAAAAACGGAAAGGAAACTAGGAAGAACTAAAAGATAGAGATCACCACTCTGGAGGATGCTCAGATCAGGCAGAAGGATTGGTCCACCACTCCACGTGATGTTGAGTGTGAGAATGCTTGTTTCTGGTGCTTGGAGCAGTCACATATCTATGCAGACATCTATTCTGACTACAAGTTCCCTATCCGTGAGATGAATCCCACAAAGTTTCAGTTTATCAAGGACAAGGAAGAGTTTGCTGATGCTGCTAGTATCATTGAGAGGTTTGGCCTTGTGAAGCTTCTGGAGACTCAATGCCCCTACAACACCGAGCTCATTGTTCATTTTATGTACACTCTGGTTTTCTACTATGGTGTTCCTTGTTGTATGAAGTGGATGACTCAGACCACTCCTTGTGAGGCTCCTTTTCGCAGGTTGGGTCGTCTGCTTGGGTACCAGCACCGCTCTCATCCTCCACTTGGTCACCGTATGCATGATGTGGAGAGACCACAACGAGAGGATCCATGGCTAAGATGTATGCTCCTAGTTTTCCTGTTGGGAAGTTGGAAGGGCTCCTCCCATTATATGATCAGCTTGTGCGCCTCTTCCGGTCTTTCTTGGTCCCCAGTGGAGGTAACAATGATGCTCTCACTAGTCCGCTTTCCAACCTTTTGATTCTGGCTAAGCAGTGCATGGAGGATGAGGATCCTGCTGCTTCTTACACTGTGGATGTAATGGATACTATCTTCAGTGAGCTACACAATGCTATTATTGGTGGGAACACCATTCCCTATGGGCCTTATATTATGATGATGATCAAGGATACCATGAAGAGGGAGTTCCGTGAGCTGCCTATGCAAGACCATGCCTTCAAGAAGTTGTACATTAAGAGGAAGAAGGCTGTGCGTGCTCATGTTCCTCCTCCTAAGGTTGGTTCCTCTATGGGAGGTGTGGCCCCTTCTAGTGCCCGCCAGTCTCATTCTTCCACCACTCTGCGCAATGTCAGGAAGCTCTCCTGGTTTCAGCGCAATGTGTTGTGAATGAAGGTGGATAGTTCACAAGGAGCAGTACCGGGCCTACCACAGGGACACAACTTTGTCTAGCACTCAGAGTCATATTCTTCACCACGTGAGTGGTGCTACTCGTGATCTTCCTGCTCCCCTTGTTCCTCAGACTTATTCTCAGTGGTCTGCCAGAGACAGTACCCCTTTGGAGCGTATTGGTAGTGCACAGTTAAATTTTAAAGATATAGTAGATATGAATTGGTAGTGCACAAAAAATTTCCAGAGACAGTACCCCTTGGGAGCGTATTGGTACCCCTTGTCGAATATTGAATGTTATGTCTCCTGAAGAATGTACCCCTTGATCAATATCATCTTCATTTTATTGCAATCGACGATTCTATGAAGAATGTACGAGTTAAATTTTAAAGAGAGAGTAGATATGAATTGGTAGTGCACACAAATTTAGTGTTATGTGGAAACTTCTATATATCACCTGAAAAGACACATGTAATTAGATTTTTCTCTGAATCTCACTATTCAATTCATATTATAAGAATACCCCGCGCATTGGAGCATGATCCCTTTAGGAACTATATTGCTTCAAAAAAAAAGGTGTAAGAGGGATGATACAACTTGTTGCCTAAATAATAGGCAAAAATCTATCATTAAATTTCATAGAAATGAGATGATTGTGTATTAGAAATTATTTATGTGAATTTTATGGGTTAATTAACGGATGGTGTCTATCTTGCAATAGTGGGTAATAAATATTAGTGGAGATGACATGGACAATTGTATGGCTAAAAAACAGATAATGTGGATCGTTTGCATGTTGAGATAGACAAATAATTAATACATATTAGTGGGTTTGTCTTTGTAAGAGATATATATTAGAATTATAACATATAGTAAAAATTAATCATTAAAATAAATAAAATAGAATAATAAATAATTATTATTGTCGCTAGAATATATTTCCAACACTCTCGTCCTTCAATTGTCTTCTGGGTATTTGTATGTTACGCAACGATCAATGGTATGTGTTTTATTTTTTCTTATTTTTTTTATTATACCTGTAGTGTTGGATCAGAAACTTGATCTTCCTATTTGCTCCCTCGGGGAAAAATCCAAAACATGGGCGACACCTACCTCTCGTTATCAAAACGATTTATCCTTTAGCGAGCACAATCGGTGCATAGTTTCTATGTCAGAAGAATGCTAGCAAGCAATCTTTGGACATACTTGTAAGATATAAGCTATGAGGGAATCCAATAGTGAAATATCCATAAAACACATTGTAAAGGTAAGCTGGCCAATAAAATTAAAAGTAATCCAATCTCGACGCTTTCCCCCTAAATTCCGGCCGCATTTACTCACACACCAAAAGAGCTCACCATGTCGCGTCACACATCCATCTCCTTTCTCGGGCCCCTATATATTCCCCACCAAATCCCCTTTTCTACCCCATCTCGCTCTCTCTGATCCCTGTGACCGCCCCCTCTGAACACTCCATCCTCCTCCCCCATACGCATAATTCGATCATGGCGGGAGAACTAGGGATGGGTAACGATGTTGACATCAACATCAAGGTTGGGGAGGTATTTCCAAATGGGGGAGACCAGAAAATTGCAGGGAAAGGGAAGTCGTTGCAGGCACATCAACATATCTTGGGTGAGGTGAAGGGGATCTTGGAGCGCAACCGCTGGTTGCTTCATGAGATCGACGAGATCCACGAGGCCCGTGAAGCCGGTGGACTCAACTACAACTTCACCCTCATGGGAGAGCTCCACAACAACATGGCCCGTGTCATCAATATCTACTCCGACCTCTCCTCCTCCTTCTCCCTCTCTCTCTCCAAGGGCTCCCCCAACACCGTTGATGGCACCAAGGAGAGTCCCAAAGAGGACACCATGACATCCGAGTAGAAGAAACATACCAACACCCCCATCGTCTTCTATGTTTGGATTTAACATTATATCCTATGGATATGGATGGAGCTCAGCAACAGTTCTTCTTTGGTTTATTTATGTATTATTTAGCGTGGGCTTAGCATGTGCAACTTGTTGTGAGAATTCTAATAAAGATGAAGTACCATTTGAATATAAACATGGAAATTTATCTTGCTCCAAACCGTTCAACTCCCAAAGAACATGGAAATATCCCATCTTCTTTCCCTTCACATTGATATATGGAAAACTCTCTAGTTGCAAATGTTCGATTCACACAAAAACAGGGTAAACTCCCGTGTTCCAAAGTGTTCGATTTTCAAAGAACATAAATATTCCACGTACTCGAACTCGTCATTTCCATAGAAACAAGAAAAAACTATGTCTCTGTGAGATGCCAAAGTCTAACATGAAGATGACCCCCTTTTGCATGAAAATAGGTTCTTGTTATGGTTAAAGTTTACAAGATCACACATTTTAAATAATTTTTTTACATTAATACTCTTGGCAAGATAAAAATAAAATTATAAAATGGCACAATGAATTGAGCATAGAGAGTTGGGAAGGACGCAGGATGACAGAAAAATACAACCCAATTTTTGAACACACCTATGTCATATCAGTTTCAAGGTTTCAGAAACGTCCGCTGATTTTCCGTGCCAAAGGTGAAACGGAAACGGGCCAGCCGGTAGAGTGTCGCTGATTTAAAAGTTACGAAAACTGCCCCGGGGCTTCGCACTAATAGTTACTAATAATAACGCACTGCAAGCGGATGGTCGAGGCCTCACTTGTGCAACGTGATACATGCCCCTGGATGCCCATGATTTTTTTAGAAGCTTGTTCTCAGTGCGTGCCTCGACAAACGGCCATACGAGCTCACTTGAAATATTGTCGCAAACTTGAATGTCATATTTCCGCCATGGCATGGAGTGCGGCACATGCATCGTTTCTTTCATACAATACATCACAATTCACAACCATTCCGACTTTTAATGTATTTGTTTGATTTCCCAAATACAAGTCTGAGTGAGATTTTTGGTGTTCAAATATAGTAATATGTATAAATTAACCATTTTTCAATTCCTCTTGGGATTACCACTGAAAAACACCCAAAACAGCATGTCTCCTACTCACTCGTTAGAATGAAAGATGCGGAAATATATGAATCTCGCCAGGATTTGAACCCTAGTTGGTAGAATTGTGCATCTTGGTGTAATGGAGTTCAGAATCACTTCATGGTGAAATATAAAAGTGCAACTCGTATAAAAAAAATGGTACTTAATAGCATGTTTTTTTAGAAAATGCAGATTTTTTTAAAAGTCATTTGCTAATTGCATATTTCTTTAGAAAAGTGCAACTTGTAACCTAAAAGCCCTTGTAGTTGCACATTCTCGAGGAAGGTTCAAGTCATGCGAAAAAAGGATTGGCGGACTCAAATTTAAGAAGAAAAGGTGCAATTCGTATTGAAAACTCGTTTGTAGTTACACATTTAAAATAATAGATAATCTAGAAACAATAAAAAATTTCCAGAAAAATATACATACTTTTACACTAGTAGAAAAAGGGCCTTCCGTCCAATCCGTTTAGTCCCGGTCGTGTTTTGGGCCGGGAATAATTGGACATTAGTCCTGGCTCCAATTTGTAGGGGGACAAACAGGCCACGTCGAGCTCTAGTCCCGGTTTGAGCCACCAACCAGGACTAAAGGGGTGGGCTAGGCTGCAACCTAATGCAACCCCTTTAGTTCTGGTTAGTGTCTCAAACCGGGCTAAAGACTTTTAGTCCCGGTTTGAGACACCAACCGAGGGTAAAGGATTTCTGGATATTTCTCTTCGTGCCCAAGCCACACCGATTGACATCGGACTTGTTTCTGTGACATCGTAACGATATCGGACATTTATAAAACCATAACAACATATTATTTCTCTCAGTAAAAGGTTCTAACGGCTTAAGCGTGTGACCCATAAATTCTCGATAACACATAGTCATGTTCGATAACTTACCGAACAATAACCAACAACGGGACCATGGACGTCCATGATGGATCCCGTCGTTCCCGAAGAACGAGAGAACCTTATAAGTTACTAATGCGCGTGTAACACACGTTCGTTGGGAAACCCCAAGAGGAAGGTATGAAGAGCACAGTAGAAAGTTTCCCTCAGAACGAAACCAAGGTTGAATCGACCAGTAGGAGAAAAAAGTATCTTCTAAAGGTTGAGGCAGCTGAGGTGGCAGGGCGCACTACCGGTTCAGAAACAATGTGAAACCTACACAACACAATCAATCAGTTTTCCCAACGAAACAGTGAGGTTGTCAATCTCACCGATTTTGCTGAAAACAAAGAGGTTAAATGTATGGTGTGGAAAACAGTAGGAAAGCAATATGGAAACAGTAGTAGCAATGTGAAAACAGAGATGGCAGTGGTCGTATTATCAGTATAAGGAAAATGGACGGGGGTCCAAAGATCACTAGTGGTGTCTCTCCGAAGAAGATAAATAACATGTGTGGTTAATAAATTACAGCTGGGAAATTGACAAATATAAAGGTTGCACCATAGGGCATATGCATGACATGATGATTACTATGTGATTCATGCGAGCATTACAACAAAATACATAGACCGTTATCCAACTGCATCTATGACTAATAATCCACCCTCAGAATGTCATCCGAGCAAACCTTGGGTATTAATTGCATTAAGCAAAGTGTGTAATGTAAACAATGTAAACATCGTTGTTTTCTCTCTAGTGGCAACAACACATCCCCCACCCGTTACATTCTGTCACTCGAGCGTGAGTAAAAGGGAGACATGAACCCACTATCGAGCATAAATACTCCCTCTTGGACTTACTAGAATTTACTTGGCCAGAGCATCTACTAATAATGGAGAGCATGCAATATCATAAATAACATACACATGAAAAGAACATATAGAATGATAATCAAGAGACATATCATTCAATATTCGTCGGATCCCAGCAAACACAACATGTAGCATTACAATAAGATGATATTGATCATGTAGGGCAGCTCACAAGATCTAAACATGAGGCTGAAAGTGCATTTCATTTTCCAGGTGTTTTGTATGTTAGTTAACAATACTAAGTACATTATTTAGCGAGGTGTTTAGTGTGCAGGTGTTATACTTAACATCGACATCGATCACCGAAAAGATCGGTGAAGATTGGGCTAAGAGATTTGGGACAGTGAGGAGCTGGATTATTCTAAACGAATTATTCTGGGAAACCGGATATTCCAGTTAAATAGTTTTTGTCCAGTTTGGGACAGAGATGAGCCGGAATATTGGTACCGGATTATTCATATCGTACCGGATATTCCAGTTGAGGAGTTTCTGCTCGAAATCGGCTAAGGACTGAAGATGGAACTCACAGTTCCAACCGGATTATTTGTACCGGATTATTCCGGGGCAACCGGAATATCCGGTTCATGTGCCTGCGCAAGACAGAAAGTAACCAGATTATTCATACTGGATTTTTCAGAGGCAATCATAATATTCGGTTCAAGTCAGCGAACTCGAGCCAGATCTGGAGAAATATTCCGACCGGATATTCCACTCCAAACTTGGACCAGATATTCCGGTACCTGTTTTCCTGCGAAACGACTAGATTTGAGAAGGGGGTATAAATACCCCTCCTCTTCCTCCTTGAGCTCTAGTTCTTCCCTCTAGGATTCAATAGCATTTAAGAGCTCACCAAATCCGCAATAACTCCCAATCCCTCCCACCAAACTCAAAGATCTTTGGAGGATTGAAGGAAAAGGCCCAGATCTACATCTTCACCGAGTCGTTCTTAATTTCCCCCTCATTAGCTTGAGGGATCTAGCCTAGAGTTTCCTCTTGTTGAGAACGTAGGCATCTTTCTACTCTTGGTGATTATATATTGTTGGGAGCCCCCAATTTGGTTGTGGGTGTGTTCCCCAAGTTGTTTTTAAAGGATTAGATTCCCGCCTCAAAGGGGCTCAATAGTGGAAGGTGGACTAGGCCTTTGTGGCGGGGTTCATCGGAGAATAGGGTGAGGCCTTTGTGGCGTTGATTAGGCCTTCGTGGCGACCTCACACGCCTCCACCGATACGTACTCCCTTAATAAGGAGGAACTCGAGATTACATCGTGTCTCCGCGTGCTTCATATCGGTTACCTCATTCCCTTCTCCCTTTACTTGTAATTGCATTGTGATTGCTGTTATCCTTGTAATATAGGTAAATTCAGCTTAGTTGCATTATCTAGAGAATTTACCTTTGTGTCAAGCCTAAACTCTAAGAAAATTTTAAATTGGTCGTAGCACCTATTCACCCCCCCCCCTATAGGTTCCCATACTTTAGTTTCAGATCATGAGCTCCTCGGTTATCTGTTACATGGTCTGGACAAAAGTGAATACAACCCTCTTATTACCTCGGTCAATGGAAACCCAAGTACCACCCTAGATGAATTTTATGAGCATCTATATGGATATGATATGCGCAATGGAGTTGAAGATAATGGTTCGTTTATTTCCTCGACACAGTTGGCTCGTTCAGGTTATGAACGCTCACGTGGTCGCGCACCACCTCCACGCGGTTATTCACCTCATTCTCGTGGTCGCAGCCCCAATCGTGGTGGCTTTTACCGTGGAGATGGTTGTGGTGATCGCTACCGTGACCGTGATGATGATCGCAGCTGGCGCCATGATGAGCGTCGATATGATGGTGGCGATCACTACCGTGACCGTGATGGTGATCGCAGCTCGCGCCGTGATGAGCGTCGAGATGATGATCGCCGCCAAGATCGGCATGATGATCGCCGTGACAGGCGCAATGATGGTGGTGGACATCGCCAAGATGGTATACCTACCAAGTATGTTGACATTGACTGCCATATCTGCAAGAAGCATGGACATCCTACTAGTGAGTGCTGGTGGCGATATGGTAAGGACAAGAAAAAGAGAGAAGAAGTAGAGAAGGAGGCACATCTTGCTGCTGCCCCATATGATGTTGACACAAATTGGTATGCTGATTCTGGTGCCACCGACCACATCACTAGTGAGCTGAGCAAGCTTCTCATCGCCAACAAGTACCATGGGCAAGACAAGGTCCGCACTGCTGAAGGCACATGTATGAACATTAGTCACATTGGTAATTCAATATTGCGTACCCCTCATGGTTCTTTTGATCTTAAAAATATTCTTCATATTCCAAATGCATCTAATTTTTTTGTCTATTCATCGATTTACTCTTGATAATCATGTCTTTATTTAATTCCATCATTTCTTCTTTTTATCAAGGACCAAGCAACTCGAAGAGTTCTGTTTAGAGGCCCTTGCTATGATGGTCTCTATCCCATGGTGCCTATGTTTCATGAGACCTCCAAGCATGTCTTCTTCACAATAAAGGCATCATCTTCTACATGGCATTGTCGTTTAGGACATCCTTCTTCGTTTGTGGTTCAGCAAGTTCTTAGGAGAAATAAGATAGCTTACACCCCAGAGAGTACTCCATATGTTTGTGATTATTGTCAGTTAGTTAAGAGTCACCAGTTGCCATATCATGTGTCCTTTAGTGTCTCCACTGCTCCCTTGGAGCAAGTATTCTCTGATGTATGGGAGCCTCCACCTCTCTCTGTGGAAAAACATGCATAATATGTAAGATTTATTGATGATTTCAGTAAATTCACTTGGATATATTTGCTTAAGAATCGTTCTAATGTTTATCAAGCCTTTCTTAGTTATCAACAATATGTTGAGCGCAAGTTTGGTAGGAAAATTATAACTATGCAAACTGATTGGGGAGGCGATTATGAGAAGTTGAATGGTTTCTTTCAAAAGGTTGGCATCACTCACCATTTTCATGCCCTGATGCTCAAACTGATTGGGGAGGCGAGTATGAGAAGTTGAATGGTTTCTTTCAAAAGGTTGGCATCACTCATCATGTTTCATGCCCTCATGCTCACCAACAAAATGGTTCAGCTGGGAGAAATCACCGTCACATAGTTGAAGTGGGTCTAGCCTTACTTCCCAATGCCTCCATACCTTTAAAATATTCGGATGGAGCCTTTATTACTACCACATTCCTTATAAACTTGCTTCCTAGCAAAGTTCTAGATTTTGACACCCCTACTAAACGTCTCCTTCATGTCACACCAAATTATGATGCTCTTAGAACTTTTGGTTATGCCTGTTGGCAAAATTTACGTCCTTACAACAAGCGCAAGCTTGCCTTCCGGTCAAAATGGTGTGTGTTTCTTGGCTATAGTCCCCTCCACAAGGGTGTCAAATAGCTTGATGTTTCCACAGGTAGAATTTATATCTCAAGTGATGTCGTTTTTGTGAGAATGTTTTTCCTTTTCCCTCTCTTCATTCCAATGTCGGTGCCCTCCTAAAACAACAAATTTTACTTCTTCCATCTTCCACTCCTTTTTCAAACAAGGGTGTACCTAATATTGATAACCATGTGTCTCCTATTGTGCCAATTAGTAATGTGCAGCAGGTGGAAGAAACTCCAGAAACAAATCCTAGCCAAAACGGTGCTCCGAACAGCTCTGGACGTGAGTTTAAAAATCATGCACACACAAAAAAAAATACACTTAAAATGAAGATGATGCTCCTGGACATTATTCTGCCAGTCCCGATCCCGAGGAGGGACCGTTCGAGGCGGATTCTCCTGCTCATTCGGCTGGCCAACCGCGTCACGCAGAAGACACCATATGAGGGTCGCATCGCACGCCGTCCGAGGAGGCGCGTGGCGGCCACACGTCCCAGCGGTCCCCGTCGCCTGTGCCCTCCACTCAACGTCCTCCACCTGACCCTGCAGTCGTGGTGGCTGCCCCACGCCTCCAACACTGCCGTCTGCCTCCTCTGGTGCGCTATCGGCTGCAGAACCCGCTGGATCTTCTGCGGCCACACAACTGCTGGGGGGGACCGAACACGAAGATGATGCAAATTTTAGTGAAAATCTTGATTCAGAAGTTGATGCACCACCTCCACCTCCCGAACCTGAGGCTACTTGATTTCGTACACGTCTTCAGAAAGGCATACGAAAACCGAAGAAATTCACTAATGGCACTGTTCCATATGGCATTGATACGTCGAAAACGTATCTCCTTTTTTGAACATTTTTCTTATTATTTTCCTCTAAACTTGTGTGTTTTGAATGCAACTAACACGTACTAACGCTGTTTTTAGCAGAATTGCCTTGGTGTCTCGATTTTGTGCAGAAAAATCAACTTTCGGGAAATTTCCCAGAAAAAGACCCCATTGGTCTTAAAACGCCGGAAGACCCCGGGAGCCAGAGGGGGGCCACACCACCCCCTGGCACCCCCCTAGGACGCACCACCTGGTGGTGTGGGCCACCCAGATACCCCCTCGGGCTCCCCTTTCGACTATATATTGCATTCAATCCTAAAACCCGAGGGGGTTCGATAGTTTTCCAGAAAGAAGTCCGTAGCTCCGCCGCCATAGCGAATCCTTTTTCGGGGTTCAGAAACTCCGTTCTGACACCCTGCCGGGACGGTGAATTGGAGGAGATCATCGCCATCGTCATCACCAACGCCTCTCCATCGACCATCCATGTTTCCCCCATCTATGTGTGATTAATTCCCCCGCTGTAAGCTAAAGGGGATGGTAGGGATTGGATGAGATTGTTCATGTAATAATGTCGTGATTGTTAGGGCATAGTGCCTAATATCCTCTATCAGTGCTATTGACATTGTTGCAACTTGTTATGCTTAATGCTTATCACTTTGGGCCCGAGTGCCATGATCTCAGATATGAACATGTTATTGAATCACGATGATAATTATTGTTTCTTGATCATACCTGCAAGTTGTTTACACATATCGTTGTCCGGAACCCGAGGCCCCGAAGTGACAGAAATTGGGACAACTGGAGGGGATGGCTGTGATGTGAGGATCACATGTGTTCACGGAGTGTTAATGCTTTGCTCCGGTGTTTTATTAAAAGGACCACCTTAACTACCAGTAGTTCCCTTGAGGCCCCGCTGAAAACGGGCTGGTAGGAAGAAAGATGTTGTGCAAGTTCTCATTGCGAGCACGTACGACTATTTACGGAACACATGCCTATGGTTACTTAGTACTTGGATGCTTTATCTTATTTATCTGCAATGCCCATGTCTTGATTATTATATGAACTATCTTATCCATGCAACGCCCGCTCATCTGTCCCTATGCCTACTGTATTTAATCCCGTTGTTTACTTTAAACAATATTGCTGTTGTTTTTCTATTCATTGCTACTATTATTTCACTACTTCTGCTACTATAAAACTGTTACTACTGATAAACCACTACGAACAAGTCCACTTTTAGGTGCAGGTGAATTGACAACTCACTTGTTAAGGCTCAAAAATATTGTTTGACTCCCCTTTTTTCGAATCAATAAATTTGGGTTTTACTTCCCTCGAAGACTATTGCGATCCCCTATACTTGTGGGTCATCAAGACTAGTTTTTGGCGCTGCTGCCGGGGAGCATAGATTTATTTGCAAGCTCACCTAAGAGTACTATTATCTACTTCCAATCATTCATCATGGGTAAGACTTGTGATGGAAAGGTTCCTATATTACCATCCACTACAAGAAGAGGTACAACTCTGAACACCTATGTTGCTCTTGATTCATCGTCTATTATGAGTAAGCTGCTTACACCACCATATACACATGCTACTTCTGCTGAATCTGAAAATACTTCTGATACTTCTGATGATGCTTCTACTGTGCTTGATGAGAGTGATTCTCTCGGTCCTTTCTTAGATGCTATTATTGCTAAAGCTAAAAATATTGCAAACACTGAAACTCTTGATAAAAATCCTGTTACTCCTGCTGTTTCACCTGAGTTCAGAGAGAATCCTAGTGATTATTTTGATGATTCCTATATTGAACTTAATAATGATCTTATTGATGAAATACATGCTATGAAAGATAAAGATGCTGTTATAAGTCTTACTCAAAGTCATGTTGTTAATATAAATTATCTCCTGATGCTAAGTTTGTCACCTCTCCTATTAATATTAGGGATAAGGATTATGATTTCTCTCTTGATTTATCTTATATATCTATTGTTGAGAAAGAACCTTTTTGTGGTACTGAAAATGAAAGTGCTATGAAACATATGAATGAGCTCTCCTCTTTAAGTTTTTTTTGACACCATTACTATGGGGGAATCCCCCACAGCCCCCACTTTATTAAAGAATAAAAAAGTTATTTACAATATTTACAAAAAGTAAAAGAAACTAGGAGATGGAGTTAATCCATGATGTCAAAAAAGGAAGAGTAGCCTTCTTCACCCTATACATAAGAAGGGTGATCTCATATAGGAAAATAGCTTTCCAACCTCTGAAGGTAGGTTTAACATTATTGAAAAGCCATCCATTTCTTTGTTTCCAAATACCCCAACAATCCAAGATCACAATCTCAGCAAAGCATGGACCTGAGAAACAATTCGTGGCAAACTTAATAGATTCTGTGGTGTTTCTAGGAATCCATGGAATTTGTAAATAATTCCAAACTCGAGTGCTGAATTGACAATTGAAGAAAAGATGCCTCCAATCGTCAACAATATGGGCATCACAAAGGACACAATCATGTGTATCAGAAACATGCCAATTCCTCCTGGTGAGCATTTCCTTTGTATTAATCCTATCATGAAGGATCAACCAGGCAAAAAAATTATGCTTGGATTGGCATTTACTTTTCCATAACCAACTCGAGACAAAGTCAGAATGGATGTGTGCAAAACTATATTTATAGAAGGCACTTGGTGAGAATGCCTTCTTAGAGATTGAGCTAATCTATCTGTCCATCTGATTGGTTGAAAGAAGCAATCGTTGAGTAATAGAACAAAGTTCTAAGTACTCCTGATGGGCCAAGGATGAAAAAGGCTATGAAAAATTATGAAGCCCATCCTCAACCAGCAAGAAATCCCTGACTGATTGCAGCTTATCTTTAGCAAAAGAAAACAGTCTAGGAATTTTTTGACTCATAATGACATCGTGCCAATTATCTTCCCATAATAGAGAAGTGACACCATTACCAACAGTACATACACTTGCTTTCCTGTAATCCTCAGCTAAACTGAAAACTCCTTTCCACCAGAAGGAGCCTGAAGATATAACAGCATGAGGAACTGAATTATGATAATATGCATCTGTTACTAGCTGAATCCATGGTATAGATTCCTAATTATAGAACTTATGAAGGTGCTTGAGCAATAGGGTAGAATTATGAGTTTGCAAATTAATGATTCCTAACCCACCCTTATTTTTTGGTCTGCAAACCATTGGCCAAGCAGCAAGAGAGTGTGCCTTATCTTTCCCTTTTTTACTCCAGAGACAATGTCTTCTTGCTCTATCAATCACCTTAATAACACCAGATGGGATGACTAGAGAAAGCATGTAATATGTTGGTAAGGATGAGAGGACTGAATTAACCAAAACAAGCCTGTCATCATATGATAAAAAGGAAGAAGTAGCAGATAATCTCCTTTCCACTCTATCAATTAAAGGATAAAAATCTCTTATACTTGGTCTTGTGGTACCCATAGGAAGATCAAGATAAGTAAAAGGCATGGAACCCAATTGACACTCAAATACTTGAGCCAACTCATTAGCTTCAACAATATCAATATTAATGGGAACCATAGAGGATTTGTGGAAATTAATCTTCAAACCAGTAAAGCCTGCATAAATATTGAGTATTTCTTTAAGAATCAATAAATCTTTTTTGCAGGCAGGCATAACCACTAGTGTATCATCAGCATATTGGATGATAGGAAAATCTTTCCTCACAGGGATTGGTGAAGATAACAGTCCCTTTCTGTATGCATTGTTCACCAATCTTTGCAGTAAATCAGCACCTTCAACAAAAAGAAGTGGAGAGAGAGGCCCCCCCTGTCTAACCCCTCTTTTACAAGCAAAAGATTTTCCTGGAATCCCATTTAAAAGGACAGAAGAAGATCCAGAGGAGAGAATTTATTTTACCCATATAATAAATAGCTCAGGGGAGCCTTTAGCTCTCAGGATTTTGGTAATGGCATCATGATCCAAAGTGTCAAATGCTTTCTCAAAATTAATTTTTATCACCAGAACTTTCTTTCTTGATTGTTGACATTGGAACAAAAATTCAAAAGACCAAGCAAGGCAGTCTTGAATTGTTCTTCCTTTAATAAAACCATATTGGTTGTCATGAATAGTGGTGCAAATAATATTTTGCATCCTGTTGGCAATCAACTTTGTAAGGAATTTGAGGCAAGTATTTGTGAGTGAAATTTGCCTGAAATCATTTACAGTCTCTAGAGAATTATTCTTTGGAATAAGAGTGATATATGAACCATTAATACTATGTAGAGAAACTGTTCAAGCACGAAACTCCTTGCATAGCTAGAATAAATCATCCTTGGTAATATCCCAGCACTTTTTAACAAAAAAGGCCATTAAAACCATCTGGCCCAAAGGCTCTATCATTTTTGAGATGTTTCATTACTCCCTCAATTTACTCCATGTAGAAAGGGTCCACAAGACACTCAAGATTATCTACAGGGTGCAGGATACTATGAATATCCAAATGTTGAGCAATTGGCAAGGAGACACCCATCCTATTTTTAAAACAGGACCAAAAAGCAGCAACCTTATGATGATGATCAACCATAGTGACACCCTCATCATTTTTTTATTTCAGATATTGTGTTGGTTATGTATCTTTCAGTGGCCTTAGCATGAAACAATTTAGTATTTTCCCCACCTAACTGAACCCATCTAATAGTGCATCTCTTTTTCCAATATGCTGACTGAGAGAGCAGTAATTTTTTTAGATGACACTTCACAATATTCCTGAAATTGAATTCTGGTCTGCTCAAATTTCTTTCCTCTTCAAGGTTATCCAAAATCAAAATCACTCTATTACACTTGGCAATTAATAGTTTAAGGTGGGAGAGATTTCTGCCCCACCTTTTCAGCTCATGTCTAAGAATTTTAAATTTTGCTGTGATTTTGGAAGCAATATTTGGAGCCTTAACAGGCCAAAGCCAAACCCTCTTCGCAAGATCATTAAAACCTTCCTGATGAATCCAATGGTTCTCAAAACGAAAAATCTGTGCCTTTGGAATAGTAGTGGAAATAGAAATGACACAAGGAACATGGTCTGAGGTAGATTTGCCAAGTGGCATAACCATTGTGTTAGGATAATTGAGAGTCCAAATATGGCTGGTAAAGGACCAGTCCAATTGTTCTAGCAATGATTGATCTTGCATGTTTGACCAAGTGAAAGCTCTACCTTTGAAAGGCAATTCAATGAGACTCAAGTGACTAATGATTTCATTAAAAATGAAGATGACATTCATATCATCCCCAGGCTTGTTTCTATTGTCAACAGATCTAATAAAATTAAAATCACCAACAATGAGCCAGTTCTCATGTGTAGGAATAATAAGATCATGAAGCCAAAGAACAAACTGATCCCTCTCAATCCCTCTGCAAGGTTCATAAACAGTAGCTAGAGTACAGGAGGTATTGTTGTGTTTGGATGTGAAATTTATACTTATAGCAAATTTGCGACCTTCCAACAAGTTTCCTTCAAAAAGTGAACTGTTCCAAAGAACAATTATTCCACCAGAGGCACCCACAGAAGGAGAAAAAAGAAAACGATCAAATCTCTTTGGGCAGAAAGATCTGATAAAAGAATGATCAAAGGACTGGCACTTCCATAAACTAACAATCTTTTATTAGGATAATGGCACAGATAATGGCACATTGACTTTCCTGCTAAAATATTCAAATTATAAACCAAGTTTTAGCTCCATCTTTTAATGCAAAAGTTTTAGCTCCATCTTTTAATGCGAAAGGGAAACTAATAAACCATTGTTGCTAAAATATTCCCTTTCACATTAAAAGATGGAGCTAAAACTTGGTTTATAATTTGTCTTTGGGATCTATAGATAGTCCTATTAGTTTGGTTAATGCTTTCTTTCAGAAATATTTTCCTGCTAGTTCTTAACTTGTTGCTTTACAAAATATATTTAATTTCAAGCAAATGGAAAAGGAGAATATTACCTGTATCGTGGGCAAGGTTCTGTTCTTTAGTTAGGACAACACTTGGGCATAAGCTATAAAATAATAAACTTATTGATATATTCTATAATGGACTAACTGTTGAATCTAGGACATACATGGATAGTTGTGATGGTTGTGTTTTCAGGCAAAGAACTCCAGATGAAGCTGAGGAATTAATGGCTAAAATAAGCCAAAATCATGATGATTGGACTATGGTTGAGCCTGAGCCAACCCATATTCCAGTATCAACACCAACACCGACACCCAAGAAGAGGGAAATGATTGAATTAAATTATGTAGTGATGAGAGAATACAAGAAATCTCTTAAAGAGAGGGGTATTAAATCTAAAGATGTGAATAATCATCCACCTATAGAAGAATTATGTAAGCCAATCCCTCACTCACCCACCATTGAGGTACACTCTCTCCAACATTTTGATAGTAGAGATATTCCCTATAATAAACCTCCTGATCAATGTTTAGATGAATTTGATAATTATGTTATTAAGCAAGATAATTTAAATATGAGAGTGCAAAATCACCTGATGGAAAACTCTAGAGCTATTGATAATTTGCATGGTATTATAGAAAGAAACTCTAATGATGTTAAAATTCTTGTTAAACATTTTAAAATGGTTCAACCTCAAATTGATCAACTTGCTAAAGTGCAAAAAGATTTTCTAGTTAATGATTCTAAAGAAAAACATGCTTATGAAATAAGAACTAGAAGTGGTATTGCTACAAAAGATCTTTTATATCCTGAGGGACATCCTAAAAGAATTGAACAAGATTCTCAGCAACCTAATAATAATGTTACTCATACTAAGAAGAAAGAGAAGAACAAACATAAAACTGCATTAGAATCCTCTGAACTTGCTAAAGATCCTAATAGTATATCTATCTTTGATGCTGAAACTAAAAGTGGTAATGAAAAGAATGATGCTTCTGATAAAGAAGAAATTGAAAAGGAACCTGAAAAGCAAATTAAAAAAATACAAAGTACACTAAGGAAGATTTTATTGCTAATAAACATGGTAATGAGAGAGAACCTTGGGGACAAAAACCAATGCCTTATCCTAATAAGAAACAGAATCAAAAGAAGAAAACACTAGAGCAAGTTTTGTGAATGGATGAAATCGTTATTCTTGCAAATTCCTTTAATTGATGCTATTAAATTGCCTCCTTATGCAAAATATATGAAATATTGCCTCTAACAAAAGGAACATTCCTAATGAGGAAATTTCCACTATGCTTGCTAATTACTCTTTTAATGGCCAGGTTCCTAAAAAGCGGGGAGATCCTGGTATACCAACTATTTCCTGTTCTATTAAAAATAATTATGTTAGAACTGCTTTGTGTGATTTGAGAGCTGGAGTTAGTGTCATGCCTTTTACTCTCTATAAAAGACTCCTCCTAGAAAAATTAATACAAACTGAGATATCTTTGCAAATGGCTGATAAGTCTACTGCTATTCCTGTGGGTATATGTGAGGATGTTCCTGTTCAAGTTGCTAATAATTGTATGATATTAACTGACTTTGTTGTGTTGGAAATGCCTGAAGATGATAATATGTATATTATTCTCGGAAGACCTTTTATTAATACTACGGGGGTTGTTATTGATTCCAATCAAGGAAAATTTACTTTTAATGTTAATGATAAAGAGCACACTGTCTATTTTCCCAAGAAGATTGATAAGAAATATGGTCTAAATTCAATTGAAAAATATTGAGACCATCAAGATTGAAGAATTTTATTGTCCCATTCCAGTACCACCAAAAGAATATGAAATTATTATGATTGGTACTATGTCTTTCAAGGTTGAGGTAACATAATTATTTAGTGATTATCAAAGTTTTCCTTCATATGAAAATTGTTCTGGTAACAAGACTTGATCACCCTTGTTAACAAAATAATTTTGAATGAAGAGGACAATCTTTTCACTATGTTTTCACCTTCCCCATTATGTTTTCACCATGTTTACTTCTGTTATCACATTGCTACTTGAGGACAGTCATGTTTTCCACCATCCTTATGCATGTTTTTTCTGATATTTTCACTCTGATTTCTCAGGATATGCATGTTTTTCACCATCCATAAATTTTTTTTCACCACTACCACCTTCGTATTCTTTGGATATACTTCCATTAGAGTGTCATAGAACCTCTGTAGTGCTGGTTTTGGTTTTTTTCCACTTTTTCACCTTTGTTTTCTTGGTTTTTATTAATTATTAAAATTCTGGAAATACCTCAAAAATAAAGTTTCTCGAAAAATTCGAGAAAATGTATAATAAATTTTTACGTCAAAAATGAGGCAGAAAGCCATCTGGGAGGCCCTAGGGGGACCCACCAGTCAGGCACACCATGGGGCTGGCGCGGCCAGCCCCTGGTGGCACCAGCACGTGGTGTGGGCCTCCCGAACCCCCACTAACTCTCTCCCCTGCCAAAGTCTTCTCTCTGACCTCCCAAACTGAAAACATTTCCTGGAACCCGTGTTCTTGTTATTCTCCCTCTGGATTTTTGATCTCCTTCTTCATCCCATCATTTGTGCTGATATTTGGTGTGTTTGATCTCCGGTATGTGACTCCTCCTATGATCCAAGTAGAATTTTGTTTAGTGAAGTATTTCTTGAGTATTTTGGTAACGTAGGTGACAGCTTATGTGAGTTTGCATGCTTGATTTGAGTAGAAATAATGTATTATTGATGTATGTTTAGCTCTCATATAAGTACCTATGGTAGTTGCCACCGTATAGTTGTTTGAAATTAATTTTTGTAATGATTGTTGAAAAATTTCAAAGATGGATAGTTATAATTTTGGAGAAATATTTAGGAGGGATGCTCCTACAAGGACAAGGCCCTCACGCTCATCCACTTCAGTGAGGCCATCGTTCAATGAAGACGTTATTGCACCGACTATTGACGTTGTGGGAGGTGATGGTATCGTTAACCCATCTAGCTTTCCTTGCAGTAGATTTTTAAGAAGTGCAGGTTTATTAGATGATTTTCGTATGCTTATTGAAAGAGTTGGTCTAACCAACTTTATGGAGGATGAAAGCCCTCAGTAGGCCACTCTCACAAAAACTTTTGTTAAGAGCTTTAAATTTCAGAACACACATTTTGATCCAACTGTTGCCTTCAAGTTATATAGTAGTCCTGTTTCTTTGTCCTTGGTAGAATTTTGTGCTATTATAGGTATTAACGCCACCGGGACAGCAAGCAGGATTCAAGATAAACCAGCAGACCTCCAGGGGATCTACTGAGAAATCACCAACGACGACCGTCGCTCATCCCAGCGTGGGAAGATAAGGAACATTCAACTTCCTGCTCTTAGATACTTTACTTACTATCTTGCTACTAGTATCCTTGGTAGGGAGAACACTAGCAGCATTTCTAGTTACCACCTTGCTTTCATTGATGTTGCGCTGAACCGTAGCATGCAGTATAACCTTGGTGCACTTGTTGCACGCCGCCTTGCTACTACTGGGCTTATTTTTGGGGGCATTATTGTTACACGTGTAGCAGCTGCTTTAAATGTTTCCATTGACCCTAATGATGAAATAATTGCTCCATGTAAGCTTAACCTTGCTGCCATGAAATCCCATCAATTTGTCACTGCTGAACGTTTAGTATATAGAGTTTTATATATAGATGGAGAGGAGCGAAAAGTTACTTTGCCGCAGCCTGTTTTGTTTAAGATTGACAGGTCGCCATGGTCTCTCTCCAAGGAGCAGGTAGACGAGCATCTGAGCACCACGGAGTTTCATAGGCAGCAAAAGAGGCGAGACGCGCCTCCCGAGGGCCACAACACGCAGTACACCGGCGCTTCCTCAAACACATATCAGGAGGAGGGTTCCTCCTCAGCATACTACGGGGGCGCCACCTCATGGTCCCCATGGTGATTGATCTCCACTTAGGCCAAAAGCCTAAGCTTGGGGGAGGTATACCTACATCACACTCATTTATATATCATGTTCTATCGGTTCTTTGTATATCCATGTTTTCTTTTCTTTCGCTTCTTTTTGTTTCTTTCGCTTCTTTTTGTTTCTTTTGCTTGTTTTCGTTTCTTTCATTTCTTTTGTTTTTATTGTTTTGTTTTTGCTTTCCAAAACGCAAAAAGACCAAAAATATTTCTATTGTTTCTCTCTATTTGTTTCTTTAGTTGGTTTGCTTTATCCTTTCGTTGCAGTTTAATATTCAAAAACCCAAAAATATTTTATTTTGTTTGTATGCTTGCTTTCTTTTGTTCTTGTTTCATTTCAAAAAAAAGATTTTGCTTTATTTGCTTGTTCTTTAATTGAAAAACCCAAAAATATTTGTTGTTCTTCTTTTGTTTTGTAAAGTTTGCTGCAGAGTTCAACAGTCATCTATGACTCCATTGGATCTTGGTTTTCATTATAAATTATTCGAGCCACAAGTGAGGAGCAATAATGACGATCTATGACAATTCAAGTTGTGGTGAGAGTTTGGTATGAACTCTATTTGCTTTCATTTTTGTACATATATCCATCCATGTGAGCATGCTTAGTTTGTTCGTATAAGATATATGTGACTTAAGGGCTGCTTAATAGTTCGTGCTCTCTCATGTTTTGTTCCAATTTATTAATAGTAAATGACTTGTCGTGTAGATATTTGTTCGCATTGTTTTATTCGTAGAAGAGTATGACATTGTGGTAGCCTCCTCTGACTGTTTCATTTGAATCGACTTGGCACATGCTCACGCATGCTAAGACTGAAAACAAAAAGTCAATAAGCCTCGATGATTTATTTTCCCTTAGAGTTCTAGTATCAATTTTATGCCTCGGTTAATTTTACTTTGTTGCAAACATGATTAAGATAGTTGTTGCTCTCTTGATTTCGCTTCCCAGTCTATTGCTAACCTCCACCTGTACTAAGTATGAGTTCTACTCGTGCATCCAACTCCCTGAAAACCAAGTTATTTCATAGAGTCCACTATAAACTCCCATGTGGTATTTAACTGCCACTCCAAAGTAAATTGATCATGTGCTACCTTTAAAACTTTCAAAATTACTCATGTTTTGTGTTCTTATTTTTGCTCATGAGGACATTAATAGAGAATCTTTATCTCACTTGTTGATTGGATTTCACACCCTGGACTAGTGGCTTCATGTGGGGACCCCAGACTAGCAGTCCGAGACCTCCAGTATGCATAAATTCACGATCCCATGACCGGTTAGTCGTGAACAACACACTCGAGTTGGCATTGCAGATAACAACATCCACTACACGAATACACGGCTTACACAACTGGTCACATGACTCAGTTGAAAACAACTGGCACGCAGGGCAGGAAGACACACTTAGAAACAACGAAAGTCTACAAAACACACTCGTGGTAAACCCAAGTCATGCCTTGACTACCTACAAGCTACTGACTCGGAGACGTTCCTAGTTCGCACAGCCGTCAGCGACATCATCTTCTTCAGGTTCTCCGGTTTTATGCTCAAAGCCTCGCTAAGACAATAGCCAGGGACGAAACCGTTGTGAATACATTGGAATGTACTCGCAAGACACCCCAAATGAAAGTTAAACATGCAAGTATGCATATATATGGGTGGTAGGAAGGCTGTAATTAGAGTTCGACTAGCTATGATGAATTTAAGACCCATCATAGTTGCACAAGTTTTATTTTTCTTTGTTGAAGAAGTTACTTCAAAAGATATTTCATTTCTCTTGTAGATATAGCATGTCCACGAGGTTTTGATAAAGCATTTTAAATAGAATAAAAATTTCTCTTTGCAAAACTTTTTGGAAGATCACATCTTCAAGATCATCATTTATCCGGTACCTCGAAGGTACAATCATTCCCTTTCCACGTACCTCCCAGGTACAAATTCCAAAACACTTTTCCAGTTTTTCGAAAACATTGACACAATGCTAGCTACATGGCCATTCAACTCTCCATATCCGAGGACGCGGCTATTATGAATAGTTTTACTCTGCAGAGGTGTACACAATCCACAAGATCCAGTACATCCGCCGTGAACAACCACGGACTGTCCGAGACAGTATGCAAACATCGAATAACTGGTCCTAACGATCCACTATGTCAGGGCTAGTAAATGACTACCTCTTCAACTGGGTTTGTTCTCCCCGGCACCGAGTGAGTCAGCCGTATCGATCCGGTTTCCCCTGACAACACACCGCCATGGCAGGAGACCCAATTGCTGCAACCGGTAGTGAACTTAATCCTACACTGTGAATGTCCCGTTTCTCCCTCCTAGCGACAATTCGGTTCGGGGGACTCTAACCCTATAGCACTTTGAGGTAGGCACGGACTAACACCGACAAGCAATTAGCTAGACCCCGTTCCCATATTGAGGTAATGTGGCAGCACGGCTTGGTTGTCCGACGAAGACTAGGTTATGTGTCATTTTTGGAAAACAAGTCGAAAACATTTCCTTCTTCACAAACCTCCCTCGGACAAGGGCCCACCTTTCCTCGGGATTTTTCCAAGCTTTTGCCTTCCAAAAACATCAAGTTAAAAAAATGTCCACTAGGGGACTTAAGTGAATGAAGTGGTGATATTAAAATATCTAAAGGGCTTGGTAACACCAAGATTATATAGTGGAGATAGCATATTAGATACATAAAAATAGATAGTGGTATAGTCCACTAAAAGAATAGTTTTTGAATCAAACTTTTTGTAAAACTTCAGAAGTAAAACATGCATGATAGATAATGATAAGCAAGACAACAGCAAGCATTTAGAGTGTCTTGCCTTGGCACTGGTCTTGGTCTTGCTCTTGAAATAAACAAGAGTTGCAATAAAAACATCTCCGGGAAATAATATCGTCTTCGTTATCTAACGTCGTAAACTCAAGAAGGAAAACACCCAATCAGAACCAAACAAAGGCAAGAACTTGACAAAAGTAAACATACAGCAAGCATTTCATCAAACAAGTACTCTCGCAAACAATATTACTAGGGTGCACACCAACAAGCAAAACAGGCACACACAATACACATGAATAACACTAGAGTTGATGCTATGGATCCACAACCAAAATGGCATGAGTTCAGTGGGTGTGCCACTCTCATATAATGCTCAAATAAGGTCAAATGACTCTCTGGTCATTCATGAGGATGAGAAAAATAACAAGAAAACAACCTAGGAACACATACACATGCATAGGAAAATATTATCAAGCAATACTACAAGCCCATAGTAACACATGCTTTTATAAACATGAAGAAATAACATAACCAGTAGTTAAACAACCTAATAACAGAGACAAAACAATACCAAACATGTCATGGCATCACTCAGTGCATGAAAATAATCATGGAGCAAAACAACTGTTAAAACTAGACATGAAAAAGGGCTATTTAGACAAGCATACATGCATAACAATAATAGATCCTTAAGCATGATTTATTATAGCATGATGGATCTGTAAGATAACATCCAAATAACAGATAAAAAACATCTATACATGCTAGTAATATCAAAATAACCATCTAATCAATGCCTCAAAAATTAAGCAGGCAAATAACAACCTATGACAGAAAATCATCTAAAACTAACATAGCATGACAATTTGATCTAGGGATCACTCAAGCATGCAAGCAAATATAATATTCTATAATAACAGTAGATATTATATGGAAAACAATACTAAAATATTTATTCAATTCATCATACCATTATGAAGAATAACATAATTTCACCTATTATTACTAAGAAAACAATCCTATGAGATCAAAACTATAACAAACATGGTTTTCCACACCCAAACCCTATCATGCTATTGAATCACTCAAAACACATCTCAATCATGTATTAGTACCTTAAACATGATAGGAATCACTTTTATATCAAAAACAATATAACACACAATTTAATAAAGGCATAGAAAGAATGGCAGAACATGGCTAAACACTAAATAATGCACCAAGGCTATTCTGTAACTCCTAAAATCATAAAAATATAGAATAAGGTGCTACTAGTCACTAGCAAACCAGAAAAATTATATTCACCTAAAAAATCATCACCAATAAAATTAAACAATTCACAGAAGCGCTCTCTGGCCGAAAACTATCATGCATGTCATTTTGATACCACAACTCAAGTCAACACAAGGCCAATAGACACAAATAGAAATTATCAAGGGATACTCATATCAGTTGAGTTTGCAAGATTTGGATACATAAAACTCAAGTTATTAAAGAAATGTTGTTAATGAGTGCTTCTTCCATTTCTTTTATTCCTCCTAAAATAGAGCACAAAACCCAGATCTACAAGTTGCAGATGGTTAATATTTTGTAGATCTACTTCTGTGATTTTTAGTTTGCCAAGATTCACATATTATCATTTTTATTTCGAATTAAAGCAAAGCACTAGATCTGGATATATAGGAAAAAGAAAAAGACAACCTGCAGAGAAGGAGTTGGCCCGATCTGCGAGCTGGGCCGGCCTGCCAAGAGATCTCCCGCGCGGGAAGAGTTCAAACGCGAGGCTGGGCCACGACTGGGCCCGCCCATCGGTGAGGTAGCACATCTGAAGGGGTATGTTGTAGTTGGATTAGAATCCGACGGCTCGCGACTTAGGCGCCGGCGACGACCGAAACCGAGCGGGGCCAATGGCGGATGCGGCGGCCCGGTGGTTACCGGAGGTAACTCCGGTGAGGTCAAAACTTTCTCCTAGGTAAGAGAAAAGGCCCTCCGGGCGCAGAGAGACTCCGCGAACTCCGGGGTCTTGTCGAATCGTGCTAGAGAGGTCCGGAGGTTGGACCACGACGAGGTCTGGCGGCAGGTGCCTAGGTCGACCACGGCGGCGTCCCTGTAATGAGAAGAAGAACAAAATGAGGGGAGCACGAGTAAGCGGAGGTCAAGGGGAAGACGAGGGAATAAATGGTGAGGTTAGAGACGTCCTGCAGCGGTGCCTTGAGGATGTGCTTGCCGGCGGGAATCCGTGCCCGATTCCAACGATCCTGGAGGCAGGGGAGAGGGATTTTTGTGTAAATTCTTGATTAAGGAGTAGGGGAGGTGGGGTGGCAAGTTGGACAGTGAAAACGAGGCCTCAAGTTGTCGCGCCATGAAGGACGACAAGTACGTCCGTGCGGTGCTCAGAGCGGGCCGACACGAGCGGGATAGGGCAGGGAGGAGGATGCCTGGGAGAGTGTCTGTGCTTAGTACATCCTCCAGGAAGGATTTAGAGAGGAGGAGGAGGTCTAGAGTGGTGGAGGATCGACGATGAGCCTCGGCACCCGTAGGTGTTCAACAGGGGCTAGAGGGAGAAGGAAAATGAGAGGGGGCAAGTGAGGAGCGCGGGTTGGTTCCTGGAGAGCTTTTGGATCTTAATCATGAGGCCACGAGCTCGGGAATGTCTTCCAGGTGTTGGAACGCGAGGGAGGTGGCGAGCGCGTCCTGGGCGCCATGGCCAGCGCACGGGTAGGAGGAATAGGACAAGTAGAGAGGGAGGGCTCTCGCCAGGGAGTCACGGGAGGCTATAGGAGGCTGCTGGTGCAAGGGTTCTCCCTGTGGTGCACTGTAGTGGTGGATGAGAAAAATGGGTGGTGATCACTCCCTTGTCCATTTGTGGTTGGCTGAGTTAGAGAGAGAGTGAGAGATGGTGGATCAGCTAGACCATGTCTAGGATGTTGGGGAGGGATCTTTTCATCTCCCAGAACAGGAGAGAGGCAGGGAGAGTCCAATTATTGGCCAGAACATGAGTGAACTCCCTAGTGACCAGGAAGAGCAGAGAGGGGTTTTGATTGTTTTCACCAAAATTTTCAATAGAACAGATATGAAATATAATGTCCATTGGATAGAGGGTGAAAAATTGAGTCTACGGATGGTGTTCTCAAGTTTTTCTGAAAACATTTCTTCCACAAAATTTTGGGAATTAAAAAATGGCAGAAATTGTTTTTAAATGTTTTCTCCACAATTTACAAAACAACTTGCAAATGTTTTTGTATAAGTAAGTCCCACATTACTATAGGCATGTTGGGTAATTTTTCCAAGATTTTAGGAAGTACTTTTGTTCACAAAATATTTTAAAGTCCATTTCTGGCCTTTTGGAAAATGGAAAATAATAAATAGTAAAATGCTTTTAAAACAAATATTTTTGAGTTGGGGTGAGATATTATATAATATAGGTCTCAAAAGTTATTTTTAACAAGCAACTCTTTTGAAAATATTTGAGACACCAAGTGGAAAAAGGGTGAAAACAGGAGTTTATTTAATAGATTAAAAACCATGAGAGATAAATAATTAAATGGCCATTGGAAAATAAATGGACCATATGGAGGTGATGTATAGGTCATGGAGATTACAATAGTAGGTTCATTGGGCCTGAAAACAATAAGGAGTGATTTGGAGTAACATGGACAAAGTGCTTCATAATAAAGGAGATATGATCAACATTTAGGGATGCCTTCTAAAAGACTTGGAAAGAAGGTACCAAAGAGTTTCAATCCAAAATAACAACTTGTATGGATAGCATAGATATAGACAATGAGATGTATGATGATTAACTCAATATTTGCCATAGAAACATGTCTCCAAAGTTGGAAGCTTTTAAGAAAGCAGAAGATGATATGGGAATGTGATGGAATATGGTATTGATGCTTGATCTTGTTATTAATAGGTTTTATTTTATTAAAACAACACACCTTCATTAGCAAGAAGAAAAAATCACTCCATGCACACAAAGGGAAAGATCACACATAAAGCAGGGAAAAATAACAAGACAAACAAGATTATTCAAGCAACTGAGTTCTTCAAAATAATTTCCAGGATGTTTTCTCATGTGTTAAATAGAGGTAGTGATCAAGCCACAGCATGAAAATAGGAGTTTGTAAAAAGGTTTAGCTCAAAGCTTGTGATTTCCAAAAGTATATAATGGAAGAAAAACCCAGGGGTAATATAGTACACTCTTATAGTTTTTGCAAAAGAAGAAGGTGAGAAGGGTTTTTGAAATACTTGCAAAAACATCTTGGTTGAAAACAGGTTGGAGATGATTAGCTCCAAAAAAAAATTCATATAGTTTTGGAAATTATATTTTGTTTTTCTCAAAACTTGGCCTTTAGGTTTCTTCTAAAATCAAAACATTTTCAAAAAGTTTGATGGATGAAGATGATAAGCTTTCTTGTCATGACTTGATCACAAGGGTTATGTTTTAAGAAAGTTATGATCATTGGTTTTAATGGTAGTTGTTAACAAACTCAAACAAAACACAATCAACAAGCAAATAGAAAAGAAACACAAGCATTAGTCAAACATGTTAAAAAGTTTTTGTTGGCCCTGATTTTTGGGTTATTGAAAAAAAGTTTTTCCTGCCTTCCAAAAATTGGGCTGTTACACTTCATCCGCTTATCCAATTGATAGAACAACTGGCAGCGGGGTGTCCAGCCCCAAATTAATGCAAAAAAATTCTCTTCACTATTTTGGCCCTGATTTATCAGTCAAAGCATAATTGTGTAAACAAAAGATAAAGAGGGATGACCTTCTACCCAGATGCGTCCTTCATATGGGAGCCTCTGTTGTGAAATCTAGTTGGCTTGTGACGTACTGTATTTTAGGTTTACCATTCGTTGACACTAGCATGCACCTCTCTTAAAATATAGACACTCCGCCATGGTATGTGATTGTTGGCAGGCACCCGATGACTCGGTTAGCCATGGTTTGTGTAAGATGGATAGGAGGAGTGTCAAACTTTTAATACCTCTATTTAATAAAATAAAAGCTCCAGCACATGAGATCCCTGCTTCCCTCCGTGAAGGACATTTCTTTTACTTTTATGTTGAGTCTCCACCATATTCTTTGAGCACTTTCGTCGTGAGAGCATAATTGTCATTCTTAGTGTGATGTGTTTGTCCCAAAGCACGGTTGATTGTGGTATAACTTTGATATTTGTATCTTTGATATCTTTACTTCTAGTCTTCCCTTGAACTTCAGAGGTGCCCTGACATTTATGTTTTTTCCCACACATAAGGGCAAGCGAGATACCACTTTATCAGATCCTATTATGAATATTACAATCTTGCAAATATTTATGCTTCATGTTGTTTATTATTAATATGTTGTTATCTCTTCATCGTTTGCATAGCTATTAAGTGACAGTATCTTGCATGTATCTTATCATGAGCATAATTAAGTATTTGATCATATAGTGACTATATTTACATCACATGAAACAAATGTGTTCGTAAAAGTCTTTTATCGCACTCAGTTGTCACTGAATTGCTTGAGGACAAGCAATAAGCTAATCTTTGGGGGAGTTGATACGTCGAAAACGTATCTCCTTTTCCGAACATTTTTCTTATTGTTTTCGTCTAAACTTCTGTGTTTTGAATGCAACTAACACGTACTAACGCTGTTTTCAGCAGAATTACCTTGGTGTCTCGTTTTTGTGCAGAAAAATCAACGTTCAGGAAATTGCCCAGAAAAGACCTCATTGGTCTTAAAACACCGGAAGACCCCGGGAGCCATAAGGGGGCCAGGAGAAGAGCCAGAGGTGGGCCACACCACCCCCTGGCGCCCTCCTAGGCTGCGCCACCTAGTGGTGTGGGCCACCCAGAGACCCCCTCGGGCTCCCCTTTCGACTAGATATTGCCTTGAAACCTAAAACCCGAGGGGGTTCGATAGTTTTCCAGAAAGAAGTCTGTAGCTCCGCGGCCATCGCGAATCCTTTTTCGGGGTTCAGAAACTCCGTTCTGGCACCCTGGCGGGACGGGGAATTGGAGGAGATCATCGCCATCGTCATCACCAACGCCTCTCCATCGACCATCCATGTGTTCCCCCATCTATGTGTGAGTAATTCCCCCGTTGTAGGCTGAAGGGGATCGTAGAGACTGGATGAGATTGTTCATGTAATAATGCTGTGATTGTTAGAGCATAGTGCCTAGTGTCCTCTATTAGTGCTATTGATATTGTTGCAACTTGTTATGCTTAATGCTTGTTACTTTGGGCCCGAGTGCCATAATCTCAGATCTGAACATGTTATTGAATCACAATGATAATTATTGTTTGTTGATCATGCATGCAAGTTGTTTACACATATCGTTGTCCGGAACCCGAGGCCCCGAAGTGACAGAAATTGGGACAACCGGAGGGGATGGCTGTGATGTGAGGATCCCATGTGTTCACGGAGTGTTAATGCTTTGCTCCGGTGTTTCATTAAAAGGAACACCTTAATTACCAGTAGTTCTCTTGAGGACCCGCTGAAAACGGGCTGGTAGGACAAAATATGTTGTGCATGTTCTCATTGGGAGCACGTACGACTATTTACGGAACACATGCCTATGGTTACTTAGTACTTGGATGGTTTCTCTTATTTATCTGCAATGCCCATGTCTTGATTATTATATGAACTATCTTATCCATGCAACGCCCGTTCATCTATACCTATGCCTACATTATTTAATCTCGTTGTTTACATCAAACACTCCTGATGTTGTTTTCATTTCACTGATGCTATTATTTCACTACCGCTGTTACTATAAAACTGTTACTACTGATAAACCACTGCGAACAAGTCCACTTTGAGGTGCAGGTGAATTGACAACTCACTTGTTAAGGCTCACAAATATTTTTTGGCTCCCCTTGTGTTAAATCAATAAATTTGGGTTTTACTTCCCTCGAAAACTATTGCGATCCCCTATACTTATGGGTCATCAGGCATCGGAGTTCATACACGCATTCAGAAAGGTATACAGAAGTCAAAGAAATACACTAACAACACTATCCGATATGGTATGTTTTTTTCTACAGGTGAATCGTGCACACTTTTGGAGGCTCTAAATGACTCAAACTGGCGTCAAGCAATGCAAGATGAATATGATGCATTCATTGTAAACAAGACATGGCATCTTGTTCCTCCAAATAACAATGTGAGTTTAATTGACTGCAGATGGGTATATCGTGTAAAGAAGAAATCTGATAGGTACGGTTGGTTGCAAAAGGATTTAAACATAGGTATGGTATTGCTTATGAGGATACTTTCAGTCCCGTGGTTAAGATTGCTACCTTTAGAACTGTCTTGTCTCTTTCTATCTCTCAAGGATGGAGCTTACGGCAGGTAGATGTCAAAACCGCGTTTTTTCATGGTGTTCTGAAAGAGGATGTATATATGAGACAACCCCTAGGTTTTGAAAATCCTCACGCTCCGCATCATATTTGTAGACTTGATAAAGTTCTTTATGGACTGAAACAAGCACCTAGAGTCTGGTATTCGAGACTCGGTGTTGTTAAGAACGCGTTTCTTCATGGTGTTCTGAAAGAGGAGCTACTCCCTCCGTTCCATATTAGATGACTCTCAGTAGATGTATCTAGTACTAAAATATGTCTAGATACATCTATGTGGGAGTCATCTAATATGAAACGGAGGGGGTATATATGAGACAACCCCTAGGTTTTGAAAATCCTCACGCTCCGCATCATATTTATAGACTTGATAAAGTTCTTTATGGACTGAAACAAGCACCTAGAGCCTAGTATTCCAGACTCAGTGCCAAGTTGAGTGATCTTGGTTTTATACCCTCGAAGGCCGATACTTCACTATTTCTTTACAACAAGTATTATCATTTATTTGTTGATGATATTATAGTAACAAGCTCATTTGATGATGCCATCACTGCTCTGCTTCGAGACTTCAGTGAGAACTTTGCTATCAAAGATCTAGGTGATTTACACTATTTTCTTGGTATTGAAGTTAAGAATATTGCAAATGGGCTGATTCTGACACAGGAAAAGTATGCAAATGATTTACTTGCAAAGGTTGGTATTTTGTGGTAAGATTACCGATTAGAGACGAAGATAAATAACTCGAGCATCTGTCAGTCAGCCGAGCAGAAGCAAACACTGGAATCAACCGCACAGCTGATCATCAGCGTAGTACAAGGGGCATATGAGTAGTATAACGCTACAGAGTTGTACATGCAGAACCATCAAAGTCTTAACACCCCAGCCACCTCAGGCTTCCACATTATCCGCAGGGTTCTACCAAGTCGAACAGGAGATGGTCATGGACTCATGGGCCTAGCAACAAGGGTGGATCCTTCTTCCCGCTGCCCGAATCAGAATCCTCCGCTGGAGCAGGCCTCGGCGCAGCAAAGGCCCTGAGCGGCGGCTCGAACATCTTACCCGCGACGTCCGGCGGCGGCTGCTGCGGTGCGTCCTCCCCAGGGAGCACCACCAGGCCCTTCTCCCTGAGAGACGACGACTCATTGTAGCACTCCTTCCAGAGGGAGTCCACCAGCTGTCGCTCCTCGCGAGCTGCTTGGAGGTCGTCGGTGTCCATTGCGCTGATGCCCTCGATTCGGCTCCTGAGGATATCCTTCAGCTTGTCTTGGTCAGGTAGTGTCTTGGCGGCGGCAGATGTCTTGTCCCGTGCCAGCTCAAGAAGGCCACCTAAGGCAGCCTCTCGGACTCCAGAATCGTCACTAGATGCGAGGTGCACCATCAGATTCGGAAGGCCAAGCTCCATGGCAACGCTCCTGTCTGCCTTGTTGTTCAGCAGGTACTGCGTGAGATGCAAGGCTTTCCTGGAATGATACAGAGAGCAAAACTGTTACTGACGTTCCAGGTGGACAATTCAAATAACAGTGGAAAAAAAGCAATCAAAACACCAGCATGACCAAATCATGGCTCCACATATGTTGATATGATAGTTCCATTAGCATAGTTGGAAGAGAGTTTTATCATATATAAGTAGATTCACATGCTAGCAGGTTTGATTATGGCTCTAGGTTCTGGTGGTATAATGCTCAGTTAAGTTCACATGTAACCACTCCTGGAGAATTCAGTGCCCCTGTTCCACAGCCTGGGAGATTGTGACAAAAAAAAGGCCATCTGATCAGGAAAGAAGGGAAGCATAGGCTGCAAGATCCCGATGATATTTTTTTGGGAAGTGATTCCTCCTTACTAACACGGGTAGTCACCCAAGTTTGTTGTTGTATAGAATTTTCGCTAGAAGACATGATTTCTTGGATACAGGGTTATGTTGTTCTGGTGTATATTGTCCTCTGCCAACTAAGATAATTCGCAAAATCTCTCAAAAATGCTGTACCATAGCTGTTCTGAGTATCACATGACATACCTCTGAAGTCTAGCATCATCAGAAGCAAGTGCATCTCTCAGTGCAGCATAGCCATTTCCTAGGCGAAATGCGGCAAGTCCAGGCTGGTTGTTACGGATCAGAGCTGCAACACAAGGGTATGATATCAATGATTAGCATGGACAGCAAAAGAGAACTCGCGAAGTTGACCTAGCAGTCCTTGCATGAAGTTATTTTCCATATATGAAATGCAGAAACAAGAAAACAAAGAAGAAATGACTTACAAGATATTGCTCCGAGAGCTTTTGTGCGAGCATTGGTGTTAGGATCAGACCTGAAGTTTGTCAAGAGTGGCTCCAGTCCATTAGATTCCATGACAAGTTTCTGGCTTTTCGGATTATTCTGGACAACTGTGCTCACAACTTCTGCTGCTTTTGCTCGGATGCCAGCATGTGAATTTTTTAGGTAACCAAGCAGAGGATCTAATCCACCGATAGAATGAAGATCTGCTTGGACAAAATAGGGGTTAACTACAAAATAACCATTTAAAAACAGAGGTCGTCAATTGATTCATCAGTGATTACCATTTGCAAAATCAATGGACTCCACGTGCTCTTGTAACTCATCCAGCATATCTGGACATAAAAGTTAGAAAATGGTTAGGTCAATGGATTTTACCATGCACATACAAACCAGAATCGGGTGCAAAGGGTGTCTATAATAAATGTACAAAGAGTATGAAAGGGAAAGCAGAAGCTGATCTAAATAGTCACATGATGCATTTACAACATGAACCGGGAAAGGAATAAATGCAGAAAAACTTCATGGCGTTTGCAACAATGTTTCTCTCACCCCAGATGTTTATTAGAAAGTGTCGACAATGCCGCAAGGCACAAAATTGCATGGTCGAGTAAAAGAAAAAAAATACATCATGAAGGTAGAAAAACAGCAAGCCAATTGCTTAAGAAAATCAGTCAGGGATTACTTCCCACAACTGTCTTCAAGCTTATCCGTTCACAGAGTTTGCCACCGTTTATTCATGTATCACATCCCTCAGCTCAGGCATGCAAATACTATTAATTTTAAAAAAAAATCATCGGTCCTAGTTATAAAACTAAAGCACGAACGGTTTGCATGTTGTATAGTATTAGTTCTACACAATGATGAAAATGCTCTCAAATGCGAACACGAGCAGCTAAAGTGTGTTTGGGCACATAAAATTGCATGTACAACAAAGCAACAGCTATATGTAGCAGCTGGAATGTAGAAGCCATGATAAGCAAGTGTTCATTTAAGCATGAACTAAGATGGTAAGAAGATAACAGGACTACTTGAAAAAGGTTTACCTTCAATGTTCTCTGTAGTCACGCCATGAGACTGCAACACATCATCAGGGGTTTTCATCACCTGGGCGATCTCCTTCATCCTGCCGACGACATCGATCGTATTTGCCTGCATCGCCTCCATAAACCATTTCCTGTCCTCCTCGCTGCGCATCAAAAATCAAGGGAATTACAACAGGGATACTCGTAGACTCAAAACGTAGTATTTGATTGTTCCTAACTCTGAAGAAGATTGAACTGCTCCAAGCAAGAAAAACTTAAGGCTTGAGCAGTACCTAGCCTTCTAGACCAAACAAACAGCTAATGAGCTCTACTACAGCTTCATTTAATTACACACTACATTAGGTAAGAATGAACTGTATCAAAGAACAGTATCCTAACAGCAAAAGGGTGACGACTAGGAACCAATACAGCTAGAGCATCATGATTGTCCATAAACACAAAGAAACAGGTGGCCAGTATGATACTATTACAAAACGGCAGGGTGAGTCTGGCATAACCAAATATACCAATTGATGCACACCAGATGACTAGGAACCAGCAACTCTAGCCCTGAAATATGAATCCCAATTGATTGTACACACTAGAAGAGATAGCTCTAGTACTGAAATCTGAACGTCGACCGGTAAACAGTGGAATGAAACCCGGAGAAATCTGAATCCTAATTGAAACTACACGATAGAACCAGTATCCTTGGTTAGCAAGGGGAGGAGGGTTTGGGGATCTGAACGGACCTGAGTGCGCGCGGCGCGCTGGTGCCGTCTCCGCCGTGGGCGAGGCTCCATTTGAGCAGGCCGTTCCAGTCGGGCCCTCCTCCTTCCTTGGCCATCTTCTCGCACGGACGGATGCTGCTGCTGCCGGAGAGGCCGGGGCGATGCGATGGGTTTCAGGTGTGCGCGGTCGCGGGAAGGTGAAGGCTTGAATCTGCCGCCTACTGGATGTCTTGGTCTCCTTTTGTAGTGCTCTCTCCCTCTGTCTTCGTCTTCGTCGGTCGTGGGGAAGGGGAAGAAGCCGCGGCGGCGGAGTCCAGACTCCAGAGTGTTCTCGAACGTGCGGTGCGCTTCTGTTTGGGAGAAGCGTCTTGGGCCGCCTGTCTATTTCCCCATCAAGGCCCACGACTTTTGGGGCCGTGTGGGATGCGGAGTGGGTGGCATTAGAGAAAGCAAACCTTTCCTGACCGGCAAAGCCCGCAGAGAATTTTGATTGGTTTTTCCCTTTTCAACCGGATGGAGAGGTGGACGGGTGTTTACGTAGGAGTATTTATTTTGAATTTGTTTTTTAAAAACGAAATAACTCGCGAATCGTATTTCGAAAATACAAACCGTTTTCATATTCGGGGTCCTCGCTTTGAGATCTTCAAAACTAGATCCCCAGGCGTTCGAGAGACCAGAATTCTTTTCATAGCCTTCCCTTCAATATGCCATCTTGTCTTCCGGCGCTCTATCCTTCCAAGCGAGCCTGTGCTCGGGGAGCACTCCTTCTATCATTCATAAAATATGCTTATCTCTCCTTGGTCGTAAAGCTTTTCATTATTGATAGGTTTTGAGAAAACTTTTTTCGGACTTTGTACTCGTATATACTTTTTACTTTTGGTAGCACACGCGTATGTACACCATATACACCATGTACAACTAGTAGTAGTGATGCTCAGTTTCGCCTTGATTTTTTTTACGGCTCGATTTCGCCTCGATAACCATTTATAAAGATTTTGAAAGGGGTACATAGGTCGTTGCGCGCATTGGTCATAGCGTCCATTGGTCGTAGTGCGTGCTACGGCTCGGTGTTGCCTCGTGCTACCGCTCGACTTCGCCTCGAACAAAACGACTACATCGCTTCATCTAAAAAGTACACACATGTTGTATCTGAAAAGTATAAAAAAGTTGTTACTGAAAGTATACAAACGTTATTTCTGAAAATATACATATTGTATATGAAAGTATAAAAAAATTGCTACTGAAAGTATACAAACGATGTTTCTGAAAGTATACGCGCGGTGTACCTGGGTGTACATCCTTCTGGGTGTACGTCGGGCTTCACTGGGTGTACAACCACCTAAGTGTAGGTCGGCCCTTCAGTGGGTGTTATCGAAGCGAAGTATAAAGTAGTATAACCCCCGAAGTATAAAATAGTATAACCCCGAAGTACAAAACCGGAAAGTACAAAAAAAGTACAACCCCAAAGTACAAAAAATGGGAAGTACAAAAAAACAACCCCAAAGTACAACATCAGGAAGTATAAAAAGTATAACCACGAAGTATAAAGTAGTATAACTCTGAAGTATAAAATCGGGAAGTACAAAACAATTATAACCCCGAAGTACAAAAGCAGGAATTATAGAATAGTGAAAACCCAAAGTACAAAGTAGTAGTGTTTGAAGCCAACTTTTTCTCTCGTACCCCTTCGTCTCTCTGGCGACTTGCCAGGCGATTAGGGTTATGGTGAGATTTTGACGGCGCCTGCAGATAGGATCGGCGAGGCGAGCACAACTGGGGGAGGAAGATAGCTGTATGCTCAGCGGTGGTAGCGGAGGTGCTCCGTCCCCACGAGCTGCGCACACAGATGGAAGAAGCGATGGGCAGATTGGACTTGGCGGAGGAGGCAGGGCCGGTCCTGAGATTTTGGGGGCCCGGGGCGACACTAAAATTTGGGGCCCCTAATATTGACGTGATAGTGAATATACGTGTAAAATTTTGTTGTCAATAATAAATAGGCGCATCTAAATCCGTACACATATCATGTAGTCTACGTATCATCTTAAAAATTTCTTGTGACATTTCTCAATGCAAAGTAACTTAAAACAGGGTTAATGTCAATGGCGTCCAATAATTTCTTCTCGATTGCTATTGCCGATGTTGGTGTTGATATTTTCTTCCTGCCGACCAAATTCAGAATTAATTTGTTTGTTGACTATCGCCAACTCATCGTTTGTATTTACAAAAACCCAGTATTACTCTTAAAAAGTTTGTGGATATCTCCTACTATGATTTTATCAAGTCTGCAATACATTGTGCTCTTTTCCTTTTACCGCTACCAGATTCTTGCATTCTAGACGACGTGGCAATGCTAAAAAAAAGAAATCAAATGATGAATATAAATGATATCATGAAAGAGTACTGATTATGTGTCTATGCTTATATAGTATATAGCTCAGACTGTCAAATCTGCAGTGTGTGCGTAAAGCAGTTACCTCATGTAGTCACGTCGTCAAGGGAGAGCGCCGGCCTAGGAGATTGGCGGCGAACGCAGGCGCAACGCGTCCGGAGTGCCGATTCGATCGAGCAAACTTGCGGCCCAGGCGTGCACGTCAACCATAGCTAATTTATGTATGTGCGTGCAGCATGCAATCTTTCGTGTCTGCTGCCTACGCACCACAAAGCCCATATTAGCCCAGAGGTTTTTGTTGTTGTTGATGGGTGACAATACGTATATATACAACATACCTGGGTGGGGGCCCCTAGATTTTGGGGGCCCGGGGCGGCCGCACACCCTGACCCCCCTCAGGGCCGGCCCTGGGAGGAGGAGGCAACGCCTCTTGTGGTGGACGATGAGGATGGGGATCTGCCGCCGAAGTGGTTGCTGGCTAGGAAGGTTCTCTTCAGGAATCTATTCCACATACAGACAATCTCCAATGCTCTACGCCCTGCTTGGGGTAACCCTAGAGGGCTAGTATTTCGGCCGCTAAAGTTTGGGCGCGAATTCTTAATCTGCCCTATAATCTGAGGAACAACACTAGAGGCTTGGAAATTGCACGACAGATTGATGAGACAGCCTCTGTTGTTCAGATTGATCCTGTAGGTGGCTTCTTACGGGCAAGGGTGACCATAGATGTTACCAAACCCCTGCGAAGATGGGTACTGATTGACTCGGCTAAGAGGAAGTCTAGGGACTGTTATGATGTTGCATATGAACAGATACCCCACTTTTGCTTTTCATGTGGGCGACTTGGACATGTTGATCCGTTCTGCCCAACGCCGGGCACAAGAAATGAACAGGGTAATCTCCCCTTCAAGCCTAGTCTGAGGGCGCCGGAGGATTGGAGGAAGAGTAATTCGGGGGAGAGTTCTACAAAGGATAAACAAGAATGCCAGGGATCCCGTCGCGATAACCATGGGACTTACCCCGAAAGGAGAAGGATACTGAAGTGAATTCGCCTGTGAAAAAGAGTACTAATCAGAATAAGCGCAATGTTGGACAGGAGACGTGATGGAGGGATAATAACCCGGTAGGCCAACTCCAAGGTATAACCCGGCCCAAAGGACGCTGCGCAAGATCCGGCCAAGGATAAAGAAACTTCTGGAAGGCCCAAGTTTGTAGGCCTCGTAACCCGGATTGTGGGTTACGGTAAAGGAAAGTTAGGGTTTGTATGCGGTGTCCGGGTAGGATTCAGGGTGCGTCTTGGAGGACAAGCCAGGGGGTACGGGTGCTTTATAAACCGACCCCTAGGATTAGTTGAGAGAGATCTAAGAACCCTAGCAATATCGCTTGGTATCGAGCATCAAGTGTAACACGAGAGTTGAGTTAATATCTTGAGATCGGAGACTCGGCGACTTGATTGCCGGCTACCAGATCGAGTTCCATCATGTTTTCTTCTGAGATAAACCCTCTCCCAAACGCATGTGTCGTCTTGCCCCAAGATCAGTTACCCTCGGTAACGTCTGCCGTGATTATCCCACGACAGTTGGCGCCCACCGTGGGGCCTGCGTCCAAAGGTGTTTACATCACGGGAGAAGCTCGGAAGAACATGGAGAATCTTGTCGTCGGCGAGATCTACATCGACCACAAAGGAGAGAAGACGGTGGACGATTCCGGCTGGGGGCCAGAGTCGGATCACCTCGAATCCGGATCCGTCGTGACAATCGGCCGGATCAGCGTCTTCATCGGTATGGTATGTACTTCCGGTTCGATCCCTGACAATTTTGGATCTGATTCTGTGTCAGGGGAGGCCACTTATATCCAATCAGATGGAGAAGAATCAGTTGGAACGACATATCCGACAGAAGAACCCCTCGCGAAGTGGGAACAGCCGGAGGAACCGGCATGGACCCCGCGTGACCGGGTCGAAAGAGAGGATGATACCGAGTCCATCCTGGATCTGCTGGAGAACCGGTATGAGGAGAATAACAGCGAAGAGGAACAACATGAATTTGCGCCAAGCATCATACGCCGAGTTGCGGTTTACACGGCTCCCGCGACCAATCTCAACCAAGAGAGCGTAACCGCGGCTGCAGCCGGGACAGCACAAGCATTAACCCGGCAGCAAGGGCCGGCTAACGGGAACACGGTTTTGGCCCAGGTTGACGGAGAGTCGGCATCGGTTACCAGTCAAGCGCCAGAAAACGAGTTACACGCGAACACGTTTGGATTCCTAGAAAACCGGACACCAGGAGCGGGTCCTTCCAATCCACAACATCCGGCCTTGTTCGACGACAATCTGATCTTAGATCCGACAGTTCTTGCCACAGTTATCACCCCAGAGAACGCGGCGGAACGTGTTAGGGATTTGGACGTAGCCCGTCGTGCATTGGAGCAGCAGAGGAGGCAAGTAGAAGCAGAAAGACAAGGGATGGCCACACGACAACGCGAGCTGGATGCACTGGAAACCCGGCTCCGAGAGGAAACGACTAGAATACATCAGAGGCACCAAACCAGATTGCCAGCATTGGGAGGAGTCATAAACCCGGCCGCACTATTTATCACGCCTCAGGATCAGCCGATTCCAGCGGCAAATCAAGGAACCGCCCCTCAGCCGACAACCGGAGGAGTACAACCGGTAGACACGCAGGCCGGGTTACCCGCACCACAGACTGGAGTTACTACCGGCAATACTGTACCACCGCCACCACCACCACCACCATCTCGTTTTCACACACCAGCGGGTCATTACAACAATCCCATGGACAACGTGTACGCGGCAACGCTTGCACTAAATCAAATCCCCGTGAGAGAGTCACCCCACGCAGAGGAGACCCGGCGGGCGATAGATATGCTGCGCACCGCGGTGGCGCAACAGGTTAATTACCCGGATCACAGAAGTGGAATGCATGGGACACCATATGTCAGCCAACAGCAAGGTAACGCTGGCAATATCCAAACAAGTTCGGCACGGCGGAGGGAAGAGCAGCAGCAAATGCCGCCTCCTCCACACATTCAGGCAGTACCAGCAGCATCAGCAGCACAGGCCATCGTGGACAGTTCCAGAGCCAGGAGAGCCGTGGCCGGGTCTGCGGTACATGGGATACCAGCAGTACCGCGTCCAGCTGTACCCCCTGCAGGATCACACGTTTCCCGAGTAAGACCAGCTTCGACCATTCTTGCAGGACCTAAGTGTCTTTCAGATAGCATCAGGGCTGAGCCTTACCCGGAAAAGTTCAAAGAACCGGGTAAAGTAGTGAATTACGAGCCAACTATGGATCCGGAAACATGGTTGAGCAGTTATGAGATGGCCATGTCGATTCGCAATGCGTCCGAGAATCTTCAAGCCAAATTCATGTATCTAATGATGTCAGAGGGAGCAGCAAAGTTATGGTTCACCAATCTACCGGAAGGATCTATCAAGTCATGGGAAGAATTGAAAACTGCGTTTATCAAGCACTTTCACGGGACGTGCAGAAAGTTATTCACTATCGATGACCTAGAGCGATGTGTTCAAAAGAAGGGAGAATCGGCGCGCAGCTGGGTGCGCCGGGTTATGGAAATACTTCATTCATCTACAGATATTCAGCCCAAGGATGCGCTGCAAGCTATGGCAAAGACCTGCAAGTACACACCTTTAGTACAAAAGTTAACTCGCATGAAGTCTAGTCGGAATGCTTCGGAGGTTACAATGGGAGAACTGATGGATGCATGCAATAAACATGCCGCAACGGACACTACGGAAGAGGAAACTGACGATAAAAAAGCAAAAGCAAACACAAGTAATAGTGGAAGAACCGGCAATGGATCAGCACCGGGTAACAACGGAAATAGCCAGAACAAGCGCCCGTTTGAAGGAGGCTCCGAGTTTGTCGCCAACACGGAAGCCGGGTCTTCGAGACCCAGGGCAGAAGGAAATTTTAACACTGGAAACCACAATGGAGGAAACTATCAAGGGTCGCCGAGGCCGAGTAACAATTGGGACATCTTTAGAATGGCGTGCCCGAAGCACAGCAGGAACGGTAGGCCGGCTGACCACTCCTTGGAGCAATGCGCCGACCTACAGAGATGGAAGAACGAGGAAGTAAACAGAGCCATGCGAGGTGCGGGTCGGGGAGGAGGACCGGGTCCAGGAGGAAACCCGGGCAACGGCCCACCCCCAGCCGGTAACCCGGCAGCAAGAAATCAGGGAAACAATCAAGGGGGAGCTGGAGGTTTCCAAGCTAACCCCAAGCAGTTGGGTCAATATCACGTGCATACCACAGGAGGTTCTAACAAGGACAAAAAGATACTGAAGCAAGCGGTCAACTCAGTTTCTTCGGCTGTCCCGAGATATTTGAGGTGGTCAGAACAGGATGTAACATGGAGCAGAAGAGATCACCCGGAAAGAATAGAACACCCGGGAGTCTTAGCATTGGTAGTTGCACCACAGGTCAATGGGTACGAGCTGAAAAAGGTCCTGATGGATGGAGGAAGCAGCATCAATATCCTGTACTGGGAAACCTTTCTACGCATGGGTCTCAAGGAGTCTCAGCTCCAAAAAAGTACGACAGTTTTTCATGGCATAGTACCGGGTCATTCAGCGTGCCCCGAGGGAAAAATCGCATTGGAGGTAGCTTTTGGGGAATCAAAGGACAATTATCGAGTTGAGTGGCTTACTTTCGAGGTGGTTAAGTTGCGCAGTCCTTATCACGCGCTATTCGGAAGGCCGGCTTATGCTAAATTCATGGCAAGGCCGTGTTATGTGTATCTACAGCTAAAAATCCCGGGTCCTAAGCAGACCATTACCATACATGGAAATCGAGATATAGCAGCTGAATGCGATGAAGGAGACGCAGCAATGGCCGAGCAGGCCTGTAGAAAAGAGGAACTCAAGCATTACCGGTCTCAAGCAGGCCCGGAGGACAGAACCACATCAAAAAGGCCGAGCACTGAAGGCGAAAGAGCAAAGTCCAAGGCAGCACAAGATGCTAAGATGGTGGCTTTTATCAAGGATGATTCCTCCAAACAATCTGGCATAGGAGAAGAAATTGCACGGCCGCTCACAGCCAGCCGCGTTATGGAAACACCTCACCCGGGTTGGCTAGTAAACCCGGTACTCATCATGAAAAAGTCTAACAAATGGAGAATGTGTATCGGTCACGTCAGCCCGGGACCGGTTCCCAAGAAGAACTAAACAATGTAACGGGCAGCAGGTTTCAGACGCGCTCTTTTCCTACCCAGGGTACCTAAGGGGACTGGAAGGTTTTTAATGAGGCGGCCTGCTGATCCAAACTTTCTCGTATCAATAAAGAGATGGTTATCAAGTCCTATTTTGTTACGATCTTTACTTCGGTTACAGGTAAGTAGTATCCATTGCTATCAATACATCAGTATCATCAAGTATGTTGAATATATATAGGTCTTGGGGGCTGATTGCTTGAATAGCACAGCCACAAACCCAAAGACCCGGCCTTGATGCCTATGAGTTATAAGGGCCGATTACTCGCAAACGAGTACGGCTGCAATCTTATAACCGGACAAAGGAGCCAAATTTTCTTGACTTTTCTTACTTAAGCTCGATGTGACTCGCACTAAAGTGGCATGATTTGCTCGCTTACGATTACAATCAGCCATGAAGCCCAATGGGACTTGTCTGACCCTGTTTTCGTATAGATGTAACAACATGGTATCCACGCGAAAGCCGGCTTACAGTACAAGATAGTCAAAAGGGTCATCTAAACCACAAGTTATGCAGAGTACAAGGCTAATAGCTGGAAACTCAACGTTTATCAAGCATAACTTCATTATCTATATGAAACAACTCCGGGTTTCGGCTTAGCAACAACAAGTTTGTTCTCTTCGAAAAGACCACACACCACAGACTCGGAAATTCGGGCCTTGGGGACTGTGGGTTTCGAAACAGAATCAAGTTGTTTCGTCGCTAAGCTCGAAAGACCCCAATGTCCGAGTCGTGGGGACTTGGGGACTTAAAGAAAAGTCCACCTGTCAAAACTCACGATACTCGGAAATAAAGAGGGGAATAAAAAGAAATGAAAAGAAAGTTGGATATCAAGAATAAGTTCAAAAATAGACAAGTATCAAGTTCATCAAAAGGCCTAGAAAGGCACGAAGTGTATCACGGAATTAAAGTGCGTTACAAATTGCGACACCAGTATCAAGGGTGCACAGGCGCACCGTCAAAAGAATACTTGTTTTGAATAAAAGCATCAGATGATCGAAGTATTTTGATGGCATTTGCCTATTCGGCTTCCTGAGTAGGGTCCACATCTTTGCCCTTGCCCTCCGGGTCTTGCTCCTGGACTTGCTCTTTAGCTCTCCCGGCATCATCACCCGGATTCTTCGCGACAGGACGGACAGGCGGAAGAACAGCTGGTGTAGAGGTGGTTGGCTCTGATCCTAACTCGGCCTCTCTCTTCGCAGTTTCTTCCCTCTTCCTGGCCGAGTCAGCAGCCCATTTCTCCAAAATATCAAAGGGCGGGGGTGCGTCCTCCGTCACGATTTTGCCTTCAGCATCGTACGCACTCATAATTGTGTTCAGATCCATACTATCGGCCAAAGTGGTGGCCGAATGACGCACTGCGGACTGTATGGCCTTGAAGTCCTTGGGTACAAACTTGGAGCCATCAGCTTTGAATTCTGGAAACCCGGATATTACCTTTGCCGGATCAAGCTTCGGAAAATAAGCCTTAGCCAGGGTAAAGGCCCGGGTCATACCAATCCGGCATGCCGAGCGTTTCCAGATTTCAATCCAGGCAGGCACGGTGGAGCAGGCTTGGATAAGATTTTCTTCACCCGGATATACCTCAGTAGGCCACTTCACGGCGTCCAGTATAAACTTCGTGCCGGCAAAGAAAGTCCGGAGCACAGTCTTTAAAGTTTTAGCCTTTGCAATGGCATCCTCCTCTGGGGCCGCAAGGTTGGCACCTGCAGTTGAAACAAAGGAAGGGCGTATCAGTAATCCCGAGTATCATGTAATAAAGTAAAGGCATGAAGTCAGTCGGCAGCAAAAACTTACTAAGCAAGATGCGATAGGTATCGGTAACCTGGTCCGATAATTTCTTCAGTGCGGTTTGAGCAGTATTGTACTTCTTCTTGTATTTAGAAACATCCTTCTTCAAGGTTTCCACGTCAGCCTCAAGGGCTTCTCTCCGCTTTACCTCGGCAAGAAGAAGTTGTTCGGTCTTGAGCAAAATTTCATCAGACCGGGTCATCTGTGCCTGTAAAGAACAAGGAGCACAAGTATCAGTCGGGTATCATGGCAAGCCGAATATTGCATAAAGTACCAAGCACAACTTCAACAAAGTTATGCTCGGAACTTGGGGACTAAGTGTATACTGCGAGATATCAAGTGTTGTTACCTGGCGCTCTGCGGCCATGCGCTCTAGAATATTGCTCTCTGAGGTCTTCATAGTGAGGAGAGTGCTCATCAGCTGGTCAAAAGTATCATTACCCGTGTTAGAGGATCTGGGGTCTCGGAAACTCGGAGAAGGAGTTTTCTTCTTAGCGGGAGACGGCATCCGGGTCATCCGAATGTCGGAATCTGGTGCTCCTCCCCCCGCACCCAAAGTTGCAGCTTTTTCCTTCTCGCTTGTATGCGAGGCTATCGGATACCCGGCTCCTTGACTGGCCGGGTTCATTGGTGACACTTGTCCTTCGCCGCCAGCTGCGGCTGCCGTATTATCAGTCGGGTTCCCCTTACCCGGGTCATCGGTCTCCATATCCTCTTGGTCGCTAATAATGACCGTGGCCCTATAGATAGTATGAGTGAGCAGTTAGTGTACAACCAGGAAAGGGTGATGAAAATGTGATAGAACATCAGGAAAGGAACTTTACCCGGGATTCACCGCAAAGTCCGAAGGGAATTCGCTGCTGGACCCGGGCGAAACTGAAAAGTATCAAGCGAGATTTCGTAAGGGAATGGTTCAGGAAGATTGTTTCGTCCGAGAAAGGATAAGGTAAATACCAGCGCGCCGAGCCGGAGACAATGGAATACCCGGGTTAAGAGCACCATCACCCGGGTAATTTCGAGTCGCTCTGCGCTTGGTCATGGGCGACTCCTTCAAATATGGCCAGTGGAATAACGTCAAGTTAGCTCATGTATATCATCAAAGGAATACGAATTGAATAGAAGGAGGCGATATGAAACCTTGAAGACGACCCCTCGGGGTTTTCTCTTAGATCCGACTTTGATTGTCGGCTCCACTTCCTCCTCATCACTGGCGGATTCTACCTTGCCGTCAGTTTCTTCTTCTTCGTCCTTGTCCTCTTGCTCTGGAAGTTATCAAGGTCACAGTTGGAAAATGAAGAACGGGACACGACGAACTCAAAGGAACTAAGTGAAGTTCGGAACGTACCTTCATCCGAGTTAGTGCCATCCTCTTGCTCCTCTGGATTTTCAGAGCTAGGAGGAGTTTCAATCTTCCAAAAGGGATCATCAGCCTGAGAAGAAGATATAAGAATAAGGGTTATTAGTCATATCGAGTGGAAAGTGTGAAGGTAAAAGTATGAAAACCGAGTCTTTACCTTGGGGGCCGGGTTCTCACGCGTGAAGGGTTCTAACCCGGCTATATTCCGGATTACCTCCAGCTTCTCTGTCAAGAAGCTCTTGATAGTCTTGTTGGTATCTCCGGCTGCAAAGCTATGGGTGGAGTACCGGAGCGAGTCCGTGGTGTGTCCTGAATACTCGCACATTAACTTAGTGCGGATGGAGTTGGGTTGGATCCGTAAATCGACCCAAGTTTTCACCAGGTTAAGCCCAATGAGACCTTGGGCCGACAGAACAGAGATTTTGGCTAGTAAAGGCCGGATGGCCTCCCTGTCCGAGTCAGGGGCAAAGGCGTTGAAAGTCTCGGAGATATCGAGAAGGCCCTCCGAGTAACCCGGCAGTTTCTTTTGGCCGGGTGGGGAGGTGTCTCGGCAATAGAAATATGAGAGTTGACAGTGTTTGACGTGGGAGTTGAGAGTGAGGGGTGGCATCAGAGAATTCTTGCGGCGCTGGATAGAAACCCCGCCGCAAGCGAGAAGTGCCCCGTCACCGCTTTCGCGGCACGGTTTGCACTGGAAAAGCTCGACGAAAAGAGCCAAACTTGGCGGAGTGCACAAGTATGACTCGGAGAGAACGATGAAGTGGGAGATATTTAACACGGAGTTAGGCCCTATGTCAAAAATGCGAAGGCCATAATGGCTCAGAATATCACGGAAGAAAGGGTGACCCGGAGGACGGAAGCCCCGGGTCACGTGTTCCACAAAGCATATTACCTCATCCTTCGCCGGTGTAGGCCGGGTCTCGTTGCCCGGCACCCTCCAGTGGATTTCCTTTTGAGGGGGTAGAACCCCTAACTCGGCCAGTTCTTCTAACTTGGCCTTCGTAACCGTGGATCGCGCCCAATTGGCGGATATGGAGCTGGTGGTCTTGGCCTTGCCCGATGTTTTCCGCTGCTTCTTGGGAGCCATGTGATTGACCTGCAAAGCACGAGGTAGAAGGGTACAAGGAATAAGACTCGGAAGCCATGAGTTGTCTGAGTATTGACGAGTGATATCGAGACAACATGGAAGTTGCATACTATCCGGGTATCAATCTGCAGAGTAAGGTTCAAACTATCCGGGTATCAAGCATCATAATAAAAGTTATGGAGGCCTATGCATTGAAAGAGCCTTTGAGGGCGATGGATGGTTGCACAGGTACCTATTGCGAATAAAAAGAACCGGAAAAGGGAAGATTTTCCGGGTGACGGAAACAAGGGCGGAAAATTTGGGCAGCCCGAGCCCAGATTGGAGACTCCGTTTCTAGATTTGTGGTAAAATTAACGACTATGGGTGGTAGGAAAGCGAAATAAAGTCTATATCCAATTCATTGGATGAGCTAGAATGAATACGAGCAACCTAATTCGGCGTGACCAGGAAAAGGACCGGCGAGTTGACTTAGATCTAATCTGAAGAAAATCAAGAAATCGCGGAGGCCAGTTAATGGATGAGAGAGGCTTACTGGAGGGGATTGCAGTGAAGCTCGACGGAGGCAAATGGCACAAGCCTGGTGCCCCTTTGCGATTCCCGGCGGGCAGGTCGGGGGTCCGGCGGCGGATCTGGGCGGTGGTGCAGAGTGCGCCGTGGCGGAGCGTAGCCGGTGGCGGATAGGCTCCGGTGATGCACGCGAGGTTTTCGTGGTGGCACTCTGTGAGCTAGAGCACTGAGGAAGAAAGGAAGAAGAATGGGGGGAAATGAGCTGTTGGGGTTAGGGTTACCCCTAAGAGCCAATTTATAATATCGTGAGTGGATAAGCCCAGTTCAACGGGTGGGAGCCGGAAGTTACGGAGTAATGGCTATCTGTTTAAGTTTTGCGAGATACGCTTTAAATATTGGGCGAGGTATCCGGACAGAAATAGGAAGGAGATATTCTTCATAATATCAAGATCAATTATCGAGTAAAGTACAGGATCTTGACATTTTTATCAGGGCTTAGACCCGAAAAGCTAAGTGTTTGGAGAGAAGTCGGGTTACTATATGGCCACCATGGAGTTGGGCCTAGCTATTTATCAAAGCGCTTTAACCCGGCCTTCATGCATTTGTGCATCTGATGTTTTTGCAGGGAATAGCAAGCGCTTCAAGGAAGGATCCGTGAAGCCCAAGCTATTCTGGGGACTACTGATGGAGGGATAATAACCCGGTAGGCCAACTCCAAGGTATAACCCGGCCCAAAGGACGCTGCGCAAGATCCGGCTAAGGATAAAGAAACTTCTGGAAGGCCCAAGTTTGTAGGCCTCGTAACCCAGATTGTGGGTTACGGTAAAGGAAAGTTAGGGTTTGTATGCGGTGTCCGGGTAGGATTCAGGGTGCGTCTTGGAGGACAAGCCAGGGGGTACGGGTGCTTTATAAACCGACCCCTAGGATTAGTTGAGAGAGATCTAAGAACCCTAGCAATATCGCTTGGTATCGAGCATCAAGTGTAACACGAGAGTTGAGTTAATATCTTGAGATCGGAGACTCGGCGACTTGATTGCCGGCTACCAGATCGAGTTCCATCATGTTTTCTTCTGAGCTAAACCCTCTCCCAAACGCCTGTGTCGTCTTGCCCCAAGATCAGTTACCCTCGGTAACGTCTGCCGTGATTATCCCACGACAAGACGCGGGTGTATAGGTAGGTTGATGTGACCGATAAGCCGGGGGAGTGTGACAATTCCATGGAGATTGTTCCCCCATGGAGGAGGACTAGTACTGGTAGTGGCACGGTTGAGTCGGCCACTGTGAGGGAGCCCAAAAAGAAAAAACCAACTCCTCCTAATTCTGAAATTTCGGCAACGGCTGGTGTACAGCCCTGCCAGTCATCATGAATTGTTTAAGTTTGAACTGTCGGGGGCTTGGGAACCAGTCGACAGTTCGTGAGCTGCTGATGGTGACAATGGCTACAGAAATTCCTTGCAGAAATTCTTGTGTGTTGGGAACCCCAAGAGGAGGGTGTGATGAGTGCAGCGGTAAGAATTTCCCTCAGTTAAGAACCAAGGTTATCAATCCAGTAGGAGGAAGAGGATCTTTGGAAGGTTGATGCCACTGACGGTGGTGATGGCGCCTCACCGGTGTCAGCAACAACGCGGAACCTGCACACAACACAACCAAAATACTTTGTCCCAACGATAAAATGAGGTTGTCAATCTCACCGGTCTTGCTGAAAACAAATATTATACGTATAGTGTGGAAAATAGTGTATGCTTGCAGTAAGTAAAGAAAGCACGAAATTGTAGTGGTTTGTTTAACAGTGTAAGAAAATGGACCGGGGTTCATAGGTTCACTAGTGGTGTCTCTCCATAAAAGATAGCATGTTGGATGAACAAATTACAGCTGACAATTGACAAATAAAGGTTGCACCATAGTGCACATTCATGACATGATGACTACTATGATATTTAGTGCGGGCATTACAACAATATACATAGACCATAATCCAACTACATTTATGACTAATAATCCACACTCAGGTTATCATCTGAACCCCCTTATGTATTAAGTTGCAAGCAACAGATAATTGCATTAAACAATGTGTGTAATGTAAACAATGATTGTACACGCGGGCACTCACACCGCTGTTTTATCCCTAGTGGCAACAAAACATCTTCCCCCGTCACGTTTCTGTCACTCGAGCACAGGAAAAAAGGAGACATGAACCCACTATCGAGCATAAATACTTCCTCTTGGAGTCACTAGCAACTACTTGGCCAGAGCAACCACTAGCAATGGAAAGCATGTAAGATCACAAATATCATATGCAATAAAGACTATAATTAACTTGGCATAAGTCCAATATTCATCGGATCCCAGCAAATACAGCATAGAGAATAACATAAGAACAATCTCGATCATGTTAGGCAGCTCACGAGATCTAAACATGGAGGCATATGAGGAGGAGACAACCATCTAGCTACTGCTATGGGACCGTAGTCCAAGGATGAACTACTCACGCATCACTCCGGAGGCAGGCATGGTGATGAAGAGGCCTCCGGTGATGATTTCCTCTCCGGCAGGGTGCCGGGAGACACCTTCAGAACCCCCTGATCTAGGGTTGACGGCGACGGCGGCTGCAGAACTTTTCGGGGATATTTGATCAGGTGCCTAGGGTTTTCCATCCGGGGGGAATAAATAGGCGAAAGGGCACAGCGGTGGAGCCCTAGGGGCCCCACACCACCAGCTGGCGCGGCCAAGGGGGGCCGCGCCACCCCATGGTGTGGCCCCCTAGTGCCCGTCTTCGACTCTTCTTCGGTCTACTGGATGTTTCCGGGGAAAATAGGCACTTCGAGCTTTGTGGGGTCCAATTCCGAGAATATTTCCGGAACAACTTTTCTGAAATAAAAAACAACACAAAACAGGGAACTGGCACTTTGCATCTTGTTAATAGGTTAGTCCCGGAAAACGTGTAAAAATGCTATAAAGAAGGGAGAAAACATGTAGCAATTGGCATAATATTATCATGGAGCATCAGAAATTATAGATACGTTGGAGACGTATCAAGCATCCCCAAGCTTAGTTCCTCCTCGTCCTCGAGTAGGTAAACGATAAAACACAATAATTTCTGAGGTGACATTCTACTAACATAAACTTGATCATTATAATGTAAAAACATATGTAAGCTGAGATCATAGAACTTTAAACACAAACATGATAAATAGAACTTTAATAATAAAACATAGCAATCAATTTTCATCATGAAGGGTATCTCAAATAAAGGATCATGAATAATAATGCAAAGAAAGATATATGTTTGTTTCAAGTATAGAGAAAGCATGGCAAAGTGGTATTTCGCTAGTCCTTAAGAGTGGGACAAAACATAAATGCCACGACACCTTCAAAGTTCACGAGGAAGACTAGAGCGAATAATTTAAGAACAAACAATATCACATCATGAATCGATTAATAATGTTTGTGGGACAAATGCACGTAAAACTCAGAATGGCAAAAATGCTCTCTCAACTGTGCATACAGTTAGAAGATAGAGACTCAACATAAAAGTAAAAGAAAGGCCCTTCGCAGAGGGAAGCAGTGATCACTCATGTGTTAGAGCTTTTTATCTTATTAAACAGGGGTATTAAAAGTTTGACAATCCTCCCATACATCTTTCACAAACCATGGCTAACCGAATCCTCAGGTGCCTGCCAACATTCACATATCGTGGAGGAGTGTCTATATTTTGGGAGATGTATGCTAATGTCAACGAATGGTAAACAAAAAATACAGTACGTCACAAGCCAACTGGATTCACAAGAGCGGCTCCCATGTGAAGGACGCATCTTGGTAGAAGGTCATCCCTCTTTCTCTTTTGTTTACGCAATTATGCTTTGACTGATAAATCAGGGGAAAAAATAGTGAAGAGAATTTGTTTGCATTAATTTGGGGCTGGGCACCCTGCTGCCAGCTCTTCTATCATTTGGATAAGCGGATGAAGCCACTAGTCCAGGGTGTGAAATCCAATCAACTAGCGAGATAAAGATTCTCCATTGACGTCCTCATGAGCAAAAACAGGAACATAAAGCAGAACTAGTTTTGAAAGTTTTAAAGGTAACACATGGGCAATTTACTTTGGAGTGGAAGTTAAATACCACATGTAGGTAGGTATGATGGACACAATGGGAAAACTTTAGTTTAAGGGAGTTGATTGCACGAGTAGAGTTCATACTCAGTGCAGGTGGAGGCTAGCAAAAGACTGGGAGAGACAAATCAAGAGAGCATAAGAGCCATAATCATGCATCACGACATAAACATCATTAATTAAAGCATAAGCAGTATCACAAGTTCAAAAACTAAGTGGTCATGGAGGCTATTCGTGACTGGTTCATAGTCATAAACATGGTGTGAGCATGTGCCAAGTCAACCAAATAAAACATTCGAAAGAGAACACCATAAATTTATGCTTTACTATGACAAGAACAACTCATGAATCTTTCAATGGAATAATAAACACTCTCAGCTATTTGAGGCTATTCATGCTACTCAATAACCACAAGGCTTTAAAACTAAAATAAAAATTTAGCATGTCATGAAAAAGTTCTAGTCATAGTCTATACAAGCTTCTACTTGCACTGTTATAAATTCTACTTCAAGCAGCACTTTCTTTTCCCAACAAGCACCATACAAGATATGTTTTAACAAAATTACTCTCTATGATACAGCAAGCAAACATGAGAGTACTCACATAACACTACTAAAACTAACAGCTCTGATAAGAGATGCATGCACAACAGGAGCTAAATAAATGCAGCAGCCAGACAAAGATTAAGAATACAAAGTATTCCCATGAAAAAGCTGAGTGTGTCGCTCTCCAATAAAAGAATGCTGGGGTCCAACCAAGATTATTGCAAAAATAAAAACAAACTGAAAGCAAAAAATAAAGACGCTCCAAGTGAATCACATAAGATGTGACCGAATAAAAATATAGTTTCACTAGAAGTGACCTGATAATTTGTCGATGAAGAAGGGGATGCCCGCCTTGGGCATCCCCAAGCTTAGACGCTTGAGTCTTCTTGGAATTTGCTGGGATGTACCACCCGGGCATCCCCAAGCTTAGGCTTTTCACTCTTCTTGATCACGTCATATCATCCTCTTCTCTTGACACTTGAAAACTTCCTTCACACCAAACTTCTCACAATCTTCATCAGCAACGTTAGTGCAATCGAAATAATAAATTCACATGATTCAGTTTCAACACAAGATTAACACTCAAGAACACATTATATACTGTCACAACTTCTTTTGAAACTCTTTTTCTCAAAAGAACACCAAAAGAAAGAGATTAAGATGCAAATGCAATTATTGGCAGAAATCTGTCAAAACAAGACAGCAGATAAAGATGATTTTTTTTGAAAATCTTCTATTGATCAAATCAAAAAGTGGTCAACTAAGAAAAGTTGCATATACAGCCCAGTATTACGCACAAAAAAACTCAGTTCATTTTGAATTTTCTATGATTTTATACGAATTAAACAGTGGACAACAGAAATCTGTTTCCTGCGCAGAAATCCGAAATATAGTCTCAACTTTCCACTAGAGGATTTACTTGGCTCAACAAAAATACAAAAGAAAAGATACAGATAGATTCTAAGGAAATAGGCAACACCCAGGTGTAAAAAAAACAAAAGAAAAACGAAGGAAAACGGGTTGAAAACGGAGAAATAAAACAGGTTGTCTCCCGGTAGCGCTTTTCTTTAACGCCTTTCAGCTAGGCATAGAAAAGTGGAATCAAGTAGGTGCTCACATAAGAAATATGAATTAAGAAAAAGAGGGCATCAAGAAGCAGGTATAAAACAAACTTAAGTCTAACCCACTTCCTATACATAGGAATCTTCTAAAGAAATAAATTAAAGAAGCTCAAACTAGAAATCATGGGATGGTAGAACAATAGCAACTTCAAAACTTTCAACAAAAAATGAGGTGTTTTAGTAACATGAAAATTTATACAACCATATTTTCCTCTATCATAATAATTTTCAGTAGCATCATGAACAAACTCAAAAATATAATTATCACATAAAGCATGTTTGTCATGGTCTAAAAGCACACAATTCATATCAAGCTCAAAAATAGTGGGATCAAAATTTAAAACCAACTCTTCTTTTTTCCACTTTTAGCAATAGAAAAACAAGATGATTGATCACTCTTAAAAGGTATAGGACACATTATAGCAATCCTATTTTCAGTAGCATTATAATTTATAACATCAAGTAACATAGGACCATCACCAAAAGCATTATCATAAGATTTATCCAAGTAGCATGGATTATCACACATAATAGTAGCAATATCATCGTCACAAGTTTCATTCATAGTAATATCAAGGTCACAAGTATAGAAAGTATCAGTTTCATCAAATAATGTATGAGTTAAAGAGTTACTATAATTGGGAGGTAGACATGGGTAGCTCCATTCTTCCTCCTCTTGATCATCACTCTCCTCCTCTTTTTCATCCGATGAGCTTCCAGATTCAGTAATTTCTTCTTCCATAGGCTCCTGCAAGGCATCAGTTACTTCCTTAGGCTGAGAGAATTTATTAAGATATTCCATTATGTAGTAATTACAATCCTTGTAATTATCAAAGCAATATTCAAGTATAGCATAAATCTCATATTTATAAGGTGCATCATCAATACTTTAAAACAAATAGGCAATTTCGAATGCACCCTTCCAAGCAAGAAATTCTTCAATTTGTTCCACATCATATAATTCATAATTTCCCTTAACGTAAGAAGATATGGTAACATTATCATTATACTCACACTGAAAAGGAGGTGTTTGTACCTCCTACAACAACAAGATTTATCAAAAGCAATAAGTAACATTATAAGTAGAGCACAAGTTTTTAGCATAGTCATGCAATTTATTAATTTGCTCCCATAAGTGTATCCTTTTTGTGACAAGCGGTGTTCCTTATAATGTTTTTGTTGTTCATCCGTGAACCCACCTTGCCTAAAAGATCTAGTTTCAAAGACATCAAACATTGATAGCAAGCATGATAGAGCAAAAAAAATAACAACTAGAATAAGAACTATTTTTTGTGTTTTTGATATAAATAAGCAAAACAAGACAAAAATAAAAACAAGACAATAAACAAAATAAATAGGTTGAGAGTGAGAGACTCCCCTTTCTAGAAGACTTCTTCTTCCCCGGCAACGGCGCCAGAAATTCCTTGATGCTGACAATGGCTACAGAAATTCCTTGCAGAAATTCGTGTGTGTTGGGAACCCCAAGAGGAGGGTGTGATGAGTGCAGCGGTAAGAATTTCCCTCAGTTAAGAACCAAGTTTATCAATCCAGTAGGAGGAAGAGGATCTTTGGAAGGTTGATGCCACTGACGGTGGTGATGGTGCCTCACCGGTGTCAGCAACAACGTGGAACCTGCACACAACACAACCAAAATACTTTGTCCGAACGATAAAATGAGGTTGTCAATCTCACCGGTCTGTGCTGAAAACAAAGATTATACGTATAGTGTGGAAAATAGTGTATGCTTGCAGTAAGTAAAAAGAAAGCAGGAAATTGTAGTGGTTTGTTTAACAGTGTAAGAAAATGGATCGGGGCTCATAGGTTCACTAGTGGTGTCTCTCTATAAAAGATAGCATGTTGGGTGAACAAACTACAGCTAGACAATTGACAAATAAAGGTTGCACCGTAGTGCACATTCATGACATGATGACTACTATGGTATTTAGTGCAGGCATTACAACAATATACATAGACAGTAATCCAACTGCATCTATGACTAATAATCCACCTTCAGTTTATCATCCGAACCACCTTAGGTATTAAGTTGCAAGCAACGGATAATTGCATTAAACGTTGTGTGTAATGTAAGCAATGATTGTACACGCGGGCACTCACACCGCTGTTTTATCCCTAGTGGCAACAACACATCCTCCCCCGTCACGTTTCTGTCACTCGAGCACAGGCGAAAAAAGAGACATGAACCCACTATCGAGCATAAATACTCCCTCTTGGAGTCACTAGCAACTAATTGGCCAGAGAAACCACTAGCAACGGAAACAATGCAAGAACACAAATAGCATATGCAATAAAGACTATAATCAACTTGGTATAAGTCCATTCATCGGATCCCAACAAACACAACACAGATAATTACATAAGAACAAATCTCGATCATTATAGGTAGCCCACGAGATCTAAACATGGAGCCATATGAGGAGGAGACAACCATATAGCTACTGCTATGGACCCGTAGTCCAAGGATGAAATACTCACGCATCACTCCGGAGGCAGGCATGGTGATGAAGAGTCCTCCGGTGATGATTTCCTCTCTGGCAGGGCGCCGGGAGACAGCTTCAGAACCCCCCTGATCTAGGGCTGACGACGACAGGCGACTACGGAACTTTTCGGGGATATTTGATCAGGTTCCTAGGGTTTTCCATCCGGGGGAAATAAATAGGCGAAAGGGCAGAGACGGTGGAGCCCTGGGGGCCCCACACCACCAGCTGGCGCGGCCAAGGGGGGGGGGGGCGCCACCCCATGGTGTGGCCCCTATCGTGCCCGTCTTCGACTCCTCTTCGGTCTTCTGATGCTTCGGGGGAAAATAGGCACTTCGGGCTTTGTGGGGTCCAATTCCGAGAATATTTCCAGAACAACTTTTCTGAAATAAAAAACAGCAGAAACAGAGAACTGGCACTAGGCATCTTGTTAATAGGTTAGTCCCAGAAAATGTGTAAACATGCTATAAAGAAGAGAGAAAACATGTAGCAATTGGCATAATATTATCATGGTGCATCAGAAATTATAGATACGTTGGAGACGTATCAGCTGCGCAAGGTTGTGAAGCAGGAAGGTCCCTCTCTTTTATTTGTTATGGAGACAAAAATTAAGGGAAGGAGGGTTGAAGATCTGAGACATGTTCTGGGTTTTTCTGGTTGCTATGCCGTCGATAATGACGGGCTTAGCGGAGGTGTTGGTTTGTTCTAGACAAGTGATGTGACAGTTAATGTTCAAAATTATTGCTTATCACATATTGATGCTCTGGTTACAAAGGGGAATAAAACTTGGCGGTTTACGGGATTTTACGATGAACCGAGAACTGACCAAAGGCATCATAGTTGGCGTTTTATGCGCACTCTCTGTGAAATTTATCGTGGAGCTTGGCTGTGCATGGGAGATTTCAATGAGATCACACATGAGCAGTTTGGTGTACTGGCTAGGCCGGAGGGACAGATGCGTGGTTTTCGTGAGGTCTTAGCGGATTGTGCTCTCCAAGACCTGGGTTGGCGGGGTGTCCCATTTACTTGGGATAATAAATAGGGTGGAGTGTCCATTGTCAAAGCAAGATTAGACCGTGCGGTTGCTAATAAAAAGTTTCTTGATTTGTATGGGTATACTTGTGTTAAGCATATTAGCTCAGTGGAGTCTGATCATTGTTATGTGTTGGCTGAACTTAAGTCTTCTCTGACGAGTTCGAGTCCTGCGTGCTTCTCGGGGTTTCCGTTACGAGAATGGCTGGCAGTCCCATCGTGATTACGACAAGGTTGTGCAAAATATGTGGCAATCAGGGGCGGGCCAGCGAGGTCTACAAGGGGTGGTGGAAGCTTTGTCTTCGATGCAGCGTGGCCTTGGCGCTTGGGGAGCTCGGGAGTTTGGTAACATGTCTAAAAAAGTGGTGAAACTTCAAAAACGCCTAGAGCAGCTGCGGACTTCTTCCGTTAGCAGGGATACGGGTGAGGAGGAATGTGCAATTGCAAAGCAGCTGAGAGAGGCTTTGAGACAAGAGGAGGTGTGGCTAAAGCAACGTTCAAGAGTTCAATGGTTGCGCGAGGGCGATAGAAATACTGCGTATTTTCAGGCTCAAGCAGCGCATCGGAAAAGGGTGAATCGTATTATTTCCCTAGAACGTGCAGATGGCCAGTTATGTGATGATCCAGAGGAGGTACGAGAGGAAATTTCTAGTTTTTATCAGGCTCTCTATTTATCTCAGGGATACCGGCCTATGGATGCATTATTGGATGTGGTTACCCCTTGTGTGTCGCATGAGATGAATAATATGCTCGATGGGGAGTTTAATGCTGAGGAGGTAAAAAAGGCGTTGTTTCATATGGCTCCGTCAAAGGCACCGGGCGTGGATGGTTTCATGGCGGGTTTCTATCAGAGGCACTGGAATATTATTGGGGAAGACTTAGTTACAGCTCTGCTAGGCTTTCTTAATGGTGGTTCTTTATCAGAGGGGTTAAACGATACTGCTATTACGTTGATCCCTAAGGTACTGAATCCACAAAAGATCTCGCAATTTTGGCCTATTTCTTTATGCACCGTTCTTTATAAAATAGCAGCAAAAGGTGTGGCTAACCGATTGCGTGGCATTCTGGACGTGATAATTAACGAGGAGCAAAGTGCTTTTGTCCCGGGACGTTTGATCACTGACAATGTCTTGGTGGCTTATGAAAGTGTACATGCGCTTAGAATAAGGAAGAGGGGAAAGAATCCGGCGTGTGCCGTTAAGTTGGATATGTTGAAGGCCTATGACAGGGTCGAATGGCACTATTTAGAGGCGATGTTGTACAAGCTGGGCTTTGCGGACAGTTTTGTCAGGTTGATTATGAAATGTGTTACCTCAGTCCGCTTCTCAGTCAAGGTGAATGGGGAATTGCTCCCGTTTTTTACCCCCTCTCGAGGCTTAAGACAAGGAGATCCTATGTCACCTTATTTGGTTCTCATATGCGGCCAAGGATTAACTGCCTTGCTGAACAATTTTGGAGCATATGTAGATAGAGGTATAAGGGTGAGTATAAATTCCCCGTGGGTAAATCATATTTTGTTCGCTGACGATTGTTTGATTTTCATGAATGTTAAAATTCAGAGTGCGGAGAGGTTGAATGCGATTTTACAGATTTACGCTGACTGCTCGGGTCAGGCCGTGAATAGGGAGAAGAGCTCTGTATTTTTCAGTCCAAATACATCAGCTACTCTGAGAGAAGTTATGAAGCATTCTTTGGGTATCTTAATTGAAGCTTTCTCGGAGAGGCATTTGGGACTTCCAACCGCAGTTGGGAGAATCACCAGCGGCACTTTGATCATATAGATGAAAGAATAAGAGGTGAAATGAACGGCTGGTCTGAAAAGAATTTAGCTTGTGCAGGGAGGGAAATTGTGCTCAAAACAGTTATTCAGGCGATCCCTACGTACAGTATGAGCTGCTTTAAGTTAACCAAGAAGGTGTGCAAGAATATTAGGTCGTGCATGGCCAAATATTGGTGGGGAAGTTCTTTAGACAAGAGATCTTTACACTGGATTTCGTGGGAGAAACTTGCTCAACCTAAATTGAGAGGAGGAATGGGCTTCAGAAATTTTGAACAATTCAATACCGCCATGCTAGGTAAGCATGGGTGGCGTTTGTTGACACAACCGGAATCTTTATGTGCGAGGGTGCTCAGAGGTAAATATTTTTATAACTCTGATTTCTTGCACGCTACGGTCCCAAGGGGAGCCTCGGCGACATGGAGAGCGATCATCGCTGGTCGGGAGGCCCTTGATGTGGGTTTGATTAAACGAGTGGTGACTGGCTCGACGATTGCGATCTGGACTGACAAGTGGATACCCGGTACTCTATCGCTAATGCCTATGGGCAGAAAGGGTAATGATCCTCTTGAGACAGTGTCTGAGTTGATTGATCCATATACGGGAGGCTGGAAAGTGGATCTTATAAGGGAGAATTTTCTTGCGCCGTATGCCTATGCTATACTTAATATTCCGTTGAGATTGGCTGGAGGCGAGGACTTTCTTGCTTGGGCTTTGGAAAAGACGGGTATTTACACTGTAAAATCAACATACCGTGCTCTTATGACTCGTAACGAGCTCTCAGCTCTAGAGGAAGGTCCGGCTATGGAAGCTACATCATCAGAAGAACAGATGTGGAGTAACCTGTGGAAGTTGAAGGTGGTGCCGAAGGTACGGGTATTCTGGTGGAGAGTTTTACGTGGTAGTCTACCGGATGCTACGACTCTAAAGTATCGCCACGTAAGGAAAATTGGCCGGTGCGATGTGTGCTTGGCTATGAACGAGGATTTAATGCATGCTTTGCTTCTATGCACACATGCGAGGAGGTTTTGGGATGCAGCACTCGAGAGATTTGATATCAAAATCCCTAGGCTGCATCAGATACTTGGGCGAGGGACATCCTGATGGATAGGATTTTCTCCGATGATGATCGCTGCAAGATAATCACTATCATGTACTCAATTTGGTTGTCTCGGAATAGATGGACACACGAAGAAGAAACATTTGATCCGGTTCAGGCTGGCAAGAGGGTACATGAAATTATGTCAGTATTGGAGTTTCCGAAGAGTTTGAAGCTGCCAAATGATGGTCAGCATTGGCGACCACCTGATACTGGTTGGGTGAAGATCAATACTGATGCTTCTATTAACATCGATTTTTCGTCTGGTGGAGCAGGGGGAGTGGCTCGGTCGCATCTGGCTTTCCTTGGAGCTTGGTGCAAGCCTCTCGCCGGGGTGACAGATCCGATGGTTGCGGAACTGCTTGTTGTTAGGGAGGGTGCTTGTGTTTGCTCGATTGCGGGGCTACTCTCATGTGGTCATAGAGTCGGATTGCTTAGAGGTGGTGAACCTCTGGTCTTTGCGTGGCATATCTCGTTCGATTGTTGCGCCTATCTTGGATGAAATTAGGGAGTTAGCTAGAGAATTTGTGTCTTTTTTCGTTTGAGCATGTTAGGAGATCTGCTAATAGTCCGGATCATTTGTGTGCGCAGCGTGCTAGCACTTTGAGTGGAACTGATAGCTGGCTTGATACAAGCCCGAGCTTCCTAATTCCCAGCTTGCTGGACGATTGTAATAGGTTGTTGATTTCATAATAAACTCCCAGATTTTGATGCAAAAAAGTATAAAGTAGTACAACTCCGAAGTTAAAAAAAAGTTTCTCAAAACCTACCAACATGGGATCTAGTTTTGAAGATCTCGACGCGAGGATCTCAAATATGAAAACGTTTCTTAATTCCGAAATACGGTTCTCGAGATATTTCATTTTGAAAAAACCTCTGTTAAGGATATCAGCCGATATTCCGATAAATCGGCCGGTTTATCGCTTACCGGTGTCTAGACGATAAGATAAATTGGCCGATATTTCGGCCGATATTCCGATATTGCGGCCGATATTCCAATATTTCAGCCGATATCCCGACAAATCGGCCGATTTACTACTTATCAGGGGTCGACCGGTAAGTTTACGATAAACGATATCTTGAACACTGGAAAAAACAAATCTAGAAATAAATGCGTGCCACTCGTCTACCGTTCGTGCGCGTGGGAAGAAAAAAGTCCCACCAAAACTCTCTCGTGGTGACACTTGGCGCGCATGCAAGAACTCTTGCAAGGCTAGCAGAAAGGAGAGGATGACACTTGTCGGAAGGAGCGGATGACCTTCCAAAAGGTTTCCCTTTTCTAGTGATTACCCTGGCATATACTCACTCCGCTGAGTTGTTTCTTGTGTATGCCTAGATTTGACTATAGATATTTTTTCTGGTCCATCGAAACCCACAATTGTTTGAGATTGCTTACAGGTGCGCCATGCGATCAAACCCACACTTTACCAAAAGAATAACAACTAAATCTAAACCCAAACAAAACTGAACTGGCAATAGCATCCCATGATCACTAGGAAAAAGAATCCCTCTCCCACTACGCGAGAGTCCCTCTTTCCCGTATGCCAAAGACATACGGTAAAAACCGCCAAACATACGAAAAAGTCGTACATGAGAAAGAGCACACGGGAAAGAATTGCACGAAAACGACCTATTTCTTGTGTGCCAAAAATTGGAACACACTGTAAAGATAATATGTGGGCCCCACCACTTGAGGAAGGACAGCTACGGCAGGATCCTGACAGTTGGGCCACACTGTTTTGCACACGGCAAAGCCATCCCATCTTGTATGCAAACACACGCTCAAGATGGGTGACGTCGTAAAAAAAACCCGTTCGGGACGAGCCGGCGATGATGCGCGTGTTGTCCATGACGGAGGATGCAAAGGAGAAGCGCGGCGAGCTCCGGGCCGTACCCGCCGTGCATTATGCGATCCGCAACACCGTGGAAGACGCGTACATGTGTGGGGATACTAGTAGAAAAAGGCTTACTAGTGACAAACAAAATATAGCTACCGCTGGTAAGTGTTTTTCGCCAGCAGTAACCCGTCAGTGGTATTAGATTACTGCTGGCGAAGCAGGTTCGCCAACGCTATTTAGTTACCGCTCGCAAACACCTTATATCGTTCGCATGTGGTAAGTTCAAAATATTTTAAAATTTAAAATAAATTTTTTCCATTATTTTTCTTTTCAAAATTCCAAAACATTTGAATTGAAGAACCTTTAATCGCAGTGTAGAATTTTTTTCTTTCTCTTTTTTCTTTATTTCAATTTAAATTGTCCACTTCCCGATCGATCATCCATCCTCTGAATACTCTAGCCCTAGCACGCTTATTCTTACTTCCTTTCCTATGAGCTACCTAGGAATAACTCATACTTTGTTGATAATATAGTACTATCAATCCTGTTAACCATTGGACCATGGTGTCAAACATCTTCACTTTTTGAATCGAAAACATTATTTAAGTAAAAAATAATGAATAAGTAATAATAATCTTGAATTAAATAATAATAAAATAAATTTAAATATTTTTTGCATTTTGTCATTTAATATTGAATAGTTTATATCTACAAATCTGTAATTCATAATTCGAAAAATCGGATGTCTAAATTGATTAGAAAAATTAGAGGAATCCAAATATGACATCAATATCATCTTTAATTATTTTTTTGAATTTTGAATTTTTTTTTGATTTTGTAGGAAAATTTCTTCTTTTTAAAATATTTTTTCCCTTTTTGAATTTGGTGAATCTGAGAAAATTTGCTCATGATTTTTTTTGATATATTAAATGCCTTTTTTTGCCATCGTATGCAAAAGTTATGGCCGTTTGACGTTTTAATTTTGAAATTTGCAACAAAAAAAATCCAATTTCAAGTTTCAAAATTTCTATACCAACTAGGCCCTAAACCCTACTTACATATCAAAGGATTTTATATTTTTAATTTCTTATCATATGCGTTTATGTTTTACAAAAGTAAAGAGGCGGTCCAGGGGTGTACGGAGTGAAAAATTCAAAACATACCACCAGCGCAAAAATAAAAGATGTTGGCTAGCTGTAAGTATAGCGCTGGCGAAGCTGTATGTTGGCCGGCGGTAAGAATAGCGCTGCCGAACGAAAATTTTGTCCGCCAGTGGTACTTATGGCCGCACGCAGGCCCACGCCTACTGTTACCACTGGCGAATGAACTGGTCTATTCGCCAGCGGTAAGCGTGGTAGCGCTGACTAACACAAAATTCGCTTCGCCAGCGATAATAGCGCTGGCTAACACCAAAGTGACTTCGTCAGTGATAAGCTGGTGGATATAAGCCTTTTCGTACTAGTGGGAGAGGCCCCGCGTCGTTAACCAGGTCGTCCGAGTAGTAGAGGTTGTCGACTAGGTCTCCGCGTCGTTGACGAGGTCCTCCGGGAGCGGCATGGTGTACAACACATGTCAATTCGCACGCACTAAACGACAGCAGGAAGCGGCCAAGCGTGATGTAGAGGAGTCACGACGCCGCGTCGCCGGAGAGGAAGGCTCCGACTTGGTTGCGCGCCGTGAAGACCTCCTCAAACCCCGTCATCACCGTCACCGTTGCTGGTACGAAGCAGAGAAGGTGTCGGCGATAGAGAACGAAGGAGAAGTCAAAGAAGGATTATTTTTGGACAGATGTGTCATTTGAAGACATGTCACCGATCCACACCTCTTCCTCCCCATCAATGCGATAGAGTACATGCATTTGTGTTTCTTTGATATTTTTAAAACCACTTAAATAAATATAAATATATCCAAACAATGTGAAACTTACGCCTTTGTTCTTTATTAGTGTAACACACGGAAATAAAAATGACAAATACGAATTTAATCATATTTGTTTGAGGTTTTACTCACTTTCCTTGAAATTTTTAAATATAATCACTACCTGTGTACCTTTAAATGGGTTTTTGAAAAAATTCAGAGCAAACTATCAGACAGTTGTAGTTCAAATTTGAAATACTTTGAGAAAATCAGCATAAAGTCATTTAAATAGGCGAAATAGGTAGAAACCGATAAAATTCCTAATATTTTTGGATTATCCATCAAATATGGACAAGATTTTGTGGAAATTGAATTGGTTTCATTTTGCGCCGTATTTTTTGTAACTGGTTCACTAAAAAGGTCATTTTTTGACACTTAGAAGATGAAAAATTATATTTCTAAAAATAATCTGGAAACTCAGTTCGTCGCCATTGTTTTTTCATACCAAGATACACATATGTGTCAAATATGGACACTTTATGACCAACTATGCCACGGGAATGGCCATAACTTGATCATTTGGCTTCAAATCTATACATGTTTATAAATGATAGACCTTTTTCGTTAATATTTTTTGTACAGTTTTTCAAAATTTAAATTTATAACTTATCCTATCAATTAGTACACATAAAAGGACTTCATTGCAAAGTATTCTTTCTTTAGTAATTTTTCACTTTCTTTGATTTCTTTTGAAAATGGTTAAAATAGCCACCATGGCTATTCATTAAAGTGGTCGACTTTTTCAAAATATCAATGGTTATATGATATAAACACTATCTGTGTACCTTAAAATGATTTTTTTAAAACTGAGCAAACTATAACACAGTTGTAGTTCAAATTTGAATTATTTTCGAAAAATCGGCATAAAGTCATTTAAATAGGAGAAACTAGGTAGAAAGCGATAAAATTCCTAATATTTTTGGATTATCCATAAAATGGAATAGATTTTGTGGAAATTGGATTGGTTTCATTTTGCAACATATTTTTTGTACTTGGTTCACTAAAAATGTCATTTTGGCACTTAGAAAATGAAAACTGATATTTATAAAAAATAATTTGGAAACTCGGTTTGGCAGCACTATTTCCCATACCAAGATACACTTATCTGCCAAATATGAACAATTTATCACAAACTACGCCACCAGAATGGACATAAATTGGAAATTTGTCTTGAAACCTACACATGTTTATGGATGATAGACCTTTTTGAAGATATTTTTGGAAAGTTTGTCAAAACTCAAGTTTATCATTTCTCATATCAATTAGTACACATAAAAAGACTCCATAGAAAAGGATTTATAATTTTGAGTAATATTTCACTTTCTTTGATTTTTTTAATGGTCAAAATGGCCACCATGGCTATTAATCGAAAGCGTTCATAATTTTCAAAACTATCGATGATTCTGTGATATAATGACTACCTGTGTACCTTAAAATGATTTTTGAAAAAAAAAATCAGAGCAAATTACAGAATTCGAGTGATATTTCTGATCACTCGAGTATTTTTCTGATCACTCGAGCAAATTACAGAGGAAACCTTGACTTGTGTACTTTCTCAAAGAAACGTTTAATCATGAAAAGGGACTCACGGAATTCGAGTGATATTTCTGATCACTCGAGTAATTTTCCGTTCGAGTGTCTACGTCAGCCAGTGACGCACCGCTTTGTTTTTGCTGTAGGGGGACTAGCCGTTCCTAAGGTGAACTTATCCCGTTAGAAGATAACTTGGACGAGTGGGGTTTTGACCACCTTTTGACCATTCAGTGCGCGGTAATCTAGGAATTTCTCAGTAAATGCCTAGATTCCCGCGTAGTGGATGACGTGGAGGTGTAGCAGTTAGCCTCCCACGCCACATTTAGGGACGAGCCGGCTTCGCAAAACAAGAACGATGGGGGTGACTTTACCCCTATATAAATACTGCGGAGGGAAAATATCCTCCTCTTCTTCCTTGCGCCCGCAGTTTTTCCTTCTCTTCAGCGAAGAAAACCATATCTCCATTGCTGTGCTTCTCGAGCTCCACCCATTTCCCGCCATGGTGAACATCCGCAAGAACGGAGGCGCTCCCGCGGCTGCCGAAGGACAGAGGAGGAAGGGGGAACATGTGAAAACAAAGATAAACCATGATGAAAGCATTATTCACTTATTAAACATGATATGTGATAACTCTGGGGTGTTGCCGGCTTCGACGACACTCGCTCCTTATAAATAGATAGATTACATTTAGGGTGTTATTCAAAGTGTTGTCTTAATTGATTAGAAAGTTATCTTTAGTAGCAGTGTTATTAGCATGTCCTTCATGCTAACTCTATGATATTATATTACTTTTGTGTTATTGGCATGATTTCCAGTTTATTATGTTTTATGGGAAGCATGATGATATGGAAGTCATATTTGAATTTCTCTTATTTTTTAATCGATCTAGACATATTATTTGTCAAATTTTGATTTACGTATTTGTAGATATGAATTATTCAATATTAAATAGAAAAGGACAAAAAAGTTAATTTATTACTCCCTCCGTCTCAAATTTATTGTCACAAAGTTTGACAAAAGTGGATACATCCACTTTTGTCAAACTTTGCGACAATTAATTTGAGACAGAGGGAGTATTTAAACTCAAGATTATTTAAATTCAAGATTATTACTACTTTTTTTTTGCTTAAATAATTGTTTGGATTCACAAAATAAGAACGTGTGACATCATGGTCCGCGGGTTAATATGATTGATAGCATACTATTGTCAGCAAAACAATCTTTGTTTCTAGAAAGCTCACAGAAAAGAAACTAAAAAGTTAAGCGTGCTGAGAGTGGAGAAGTCTGAGGATGAATTTAGTTCCAAATTGGCAATCCCAGTTGGACAAACCGGGACTAGAGGCCTGTCCCAATCAGGACTAAAGCTCTTCTTTCCACTAGTGGAGTCATGGTGTTCACTTGAGATGGCTACGATGATTATGCTCTCGCTACGCAACGCAATGACATTGTGTGAGCAAGTGTATTTTCTTCACATATTCGATAGCGAATAACTATCAAGGGAATGAAAATTAATATTTTCTCTTGAAATAGGAATGAACGGAAATCTACCATAATAATTTTTTAATCTAGCAAAAACTAATCTTATATCTTTCGATTAGTTCTATGGATATGATATTTTTTTTGAGGAACCTCGGTTCTTTGGAGAAGTAAGGCTATCTCTAAGATTTTTTAGACTCACATTCTTATAGTGTTTTATTTTTCTAGGAAAGTACTCACTCCGTTCCATATTAGATGACTCGCATATAGATGTATCTCGGAACGGAGGGAGTACATTTGTACCGGTACCTCCGTTACTCCGTAGTTGCTATGGGCTTTCACTATAATACTCCGTAATAATGGGCTTTCAAAATAATTGGAAACAAAATTTGCTGGAACTCAGAGCATGGCCTAGCGTGTATCATGAGGCCCGTTTATGGCCATTTAGACAGACGCGACGCCTGCCATGTGCAACGCCTGCTCTCGCACACCACAGTACACAGCCGCCGCCGCCAACAACAGCAGCAGCAACCAGCTCTCCACGCCGGCGAGCGGCAAAGACCCAGTGGAGTCGCTGCCGATCTCCTAAATCTCCACTGCCTCCCAACCCCGGCCGACCTCGTCCGCGCCTCCGCCGCCCGCGTCATCAGCATGTGGAAAGTGTCATCAGCGATAGGTCAGTTTGATTTCAGCTTAATTTCCTCAAGTTATACCGGTGTCTAATGTTTGTTTGTCTATCTTAATGGCATCTTTATATTTCCATTAATGATTAGATTATGCAACCGCCAAACTGAGGAACATAACTGAGTTTGTTTGTTAACCTGTTGTAATTGTCACTTTCAGGTGAATCAGAGAGGTAGAAGAAAGGATTGTGACTATGAGCAGAATTTTGGGGGCATGGGCAAATTGTAAGAAATACTGGATCATGAAAAGTATTTTATCTTTTGTGGCCAAACTAGTGGAGCAGGAATACAAGTTTAAATCCTGACATTGCTACCAGTTTACCTTTGGATTGCTTCACCCTGGAAACATTTACTCCAGCCAAGCAGGACTTATCTTGTCCACTTCACTTTTCATAGATAAAAGGAGGCAGAGGAAGACCTATTTAGTCATAGTTTACACCAATTATCCTATTATGTTAATCCAGATAGATATATGGATGCATAGCTGGTACGACACTGAATAAAAACCTGAGGGCTGAGGCATCGCTAACACCAATGCATTTCCTGTATATGGTATGAGAAAATTTAAGTGGTTAGTTAGCTTGATTAATTTTTCAAGGTGCTATCTCCCAATTATTTTTGCTCAGTACAAATAGAACAGCTTGAAACTGTTTGATTTGAAATGAGAATCACGAGATAAGTTGGAGGCCCTACGTTTTTTTCTCACAAGATCCCGCATCTAACAATCTGAGCATGCATGTATTGGGCAGGTACTCAGGAAGTTGATGACTGACGAGCAGGAGATGCTAGAAGCCTAAAACAAGGTGTCTGGCCGCTGTGAGCTGAAGCACCAACACATAGCCATCACCATGAGAGTTCTGATGATGATGTGGATGCTGAGCGTCAGGCTGGTGTGCTGGGTATTGGACATGTGCTGATTGAGTTTAAGCGGTGGCTCGACAGTAGACCGCAGGTCAGTCCAGCTTTTGGCTCTGTTTGTTCTGTTATATATATCTGGGATTAACCTGTAGTTTATCTTGTGTGTGAGTGTGTCATATATGACAATGATTGGTGTGTTTGTTGTATAAGGTAATATAGCATGAACATTAACAGTAATGTCTAAAAGGAAAGAGAGGGGAAAACACATCAATATAAATAAATAAAGTCATCACAAAAGTTTAGACTGTATTTTCTACATTAGTTATTTCTGAAAAAGGGATAAGTACTTCTCTGTGTTGAGTTCAGAAATAATTCTAAGTACCACAGTACAAGGAACAAGGCTCAAACTGGAGGAAAGGTGTGTCTGCTTTGTTGGTCGAATGCACAAAAATTACATGTAAGCAGTACTACCGAGGATACCTTGAAGACAAGGTCAACTCTAATTCCATGCTATATTGTCTGGTCGATCGCTCGCTGCTTCTTCCATCTAAGGTCGGCGGGGAATTTGTCGTATTACCATTCTTCTTGAGTTTGTTGACTCCAAAATCATCTACAATATGCTTCTTGGTTGGTCGAAGGCCTTCAAGCGTCAACTCCACTTGCCTCATGGTTGGACGATTTTCCCCTCTTAATTTGATACATGCTACTGCAACTGCAACGGCTTCTTCAACTTCTTTGCATCCCTCGTCCATAACTTGTGGATCTAGTATCTGTGATAAATCGCCTTTTGCAAACAATTTGACAAAATGTGCAACAAGACCTTCACCTTCGGAAGACAAGTATGAAAATGGTTTCTTTCGAGTCAGCAGTTCCACAAGCATGACACCATAGCTGTAGACGTCACTTTTCTCCGTGAGCCGCCCTGTGTAGAAGTAACTAGGGTCTAAGTATCCGACTGTACCTTGAACCATTGTGTTTAACCCTGATTTCTCAACCGAAATGTATCTTGAAGCTCCAAAGTCTGCTACCTTTGCTGTTAGAGTATCATCCAAAAGTATGTTTACTGACTTCACATCTCTATGGATGATGGGCATTGAAGCTGTTGAGTGAAGATAGGCTAGAGATTTGGCTATTTCAATGGCTATTCGTAGCCTGTCATCCCATGGTAATGATCTTGGTCCATCGATGTGAAGATGGTCATAAAGTGTTCCATTGGATATGAACTCATAGACCAAGATCGGTACTTCTGTTTCAAGGCAACAACCATAGAGTTTGACCACATTTCTGTGGTTGATTTGTGATAGTATAGCAACCTCATTAATAAACTCATCAATCTCCCTTTGAACAACTTTCTTTGGTTTCTTGATGGCTACGACATGGAGGTCAGATAAAATCCCTTTGTAGACGGTACCATGCCCTCCACCACCAAGCTCGCGAGATTTATCGAAATTGTTTGTTGCCTTCTCTAGCTCTTCCAAGGATATGATCATTCTTTCTGCAATGTCGGCTCTCTGTGATACCAATTGTTGCAACAACTGTCCACGATTTTGTTCAAAGAACTTCCGCTTCAACATCTGTTCCTTTTGGTGTTTAACTTTGTTGGAGATGAAGCATCCAATGAGAACTAAAATTATGAGGCCTGCTGCACTGGCAAGTCCTGCTCCGATGCTTATACCTGAAATTATTTCCCTGTATGAATAGAAACCCTTGGATATACACTCACTAAGAAACAAAATGGACCAAAGAATCTACTCCAGTATTTTTTTTCTATGTTGATATTATCATCATCTGAAAAATCTTAAATTGTCTATAACCTACAAACTTAACTTAACATTGGACCAATATTTCACTAAAGATGCATGTTTTTTCTTGAAAGAATGCAATTCTAAGTTTTGTACTCTGTAGTTTTAGGTGACCAAAAATCCCATGCAACATAGTATTAGCAAAGTGTATTGTATTCAGTCCTCCCGGAGCTGCAGTGTTGCTCACCTATAATAACGAACTTGTGTCGGCGGCCAGCTGCAGATAAAATAAAAGAAGATTTAATTAGATGCTGGAGAAACAACGAAAAATTAACAGACATGTGATTTTTATTTGCTAATTACCTGCATTGCATCCTTCGCTGTCATCGACGTAGGGGTTACCATCGTAGCCCTTCTTGCAGTGGCACGTATAGCCTCTGTCACCTTGCTTACAGTTGCTGTGCTTGCTCTTGCAGATGTTGCCGAATGTACAACTCTGATTACTGGACAAGACCTCCCACTGTAATACAATGGGGACCTCCCGCATCGCTCTGGAAGGTGGCTGCAAATTGGGGCCCAGTTCACCGGAGAAACCCAGCTCATCGAACCACCCCTCCTCTGCAATGAAGACGTAGGTGGGTGGAGGTCTCTTGGTCTCGAAGTTGCTCTCCTCGACGAGCCAACTCAAACGCAACTTCTCGGGCATGCCGTTCATGGAAGTGGAGATGTGTGCCTGGCAGCAGCCCACGCCGTGGCAGTACTTGTCACTAGGGCTCCGGCGATTTGGCACTCCCTGCCCCTGAAGGTCGGCGTAACTTATTTCACTGCTTTTGCTGTCATTGTCAGAGCAGAAGGAGACACATCCACCAAGGATGTTTGGGCCCTCGGTGGCCCCATGGAGCGATGCATGTGCGTCGCATCCCGTAAGAATGAGCTCATTGCTGGTTGACAGCGAGTAGGGCGCCTCGCCTGGGCTCAGGAAGCCAAAGGGGGAAGAGACATCCGTCAGTTCCTTGATGATGGCGTTTAGGAAGGCGCCAGCATAGGCGACACGCACGGTGGCATTGTGGGGGGAGATCTCCACGACTCGGAGGGCCCCATCGTTGCTGAGGTGCAGCCTCGGGGGGTCCTGTGCCGTATCACATGTCAGGTTGAGCCCTGGATAGTAGCAATGGTCCGGGCTCATGTCTTTGATGCCAAATGGGTACGGCACGTGCACGCCCCCACACCACCTCGTGCACTTCCCTGCAAAGAGGAGCTGTGTCTCATTTTCATTGACGGATCAGGTACACTCTGCCATTTTAATTAAACATGTAACACTTGGCTCACCTGCGTCTGTTAGAGTAGTATTGAAGCATCCACCGGGCATGGTGGGGTCGCCCTGGGTTCCTGGAGGACACTGGCACATAGGCCTTCCTTTCTTCGAAATGCATTTGCCATAGCACCCTTTGATGCCTCCACAGTGTTCTGGAACTACAGATATGTTACCAGCCAACAAAAACCAACCAACCAAACATTCTTGTCATTGAGCACTAGTAAGAGGAGAAAACTAATGGATTATGAAAAAAATTGATTAGGTGGATACCTTGGCATCCGCCAGGGAGGTAGGGATTGCCTGTGTAACCAGAATCACACCTGCACTCGTATCCTAGTGCACGATTAATGCAGACGCTGTGAACGCCGCTGCAGACAGAGGAGGAGCAATATTCCAAGGAATTCTGGAGGGCGATGGCGACGACCTCCCACTGGAGATACACGAGGACCTCCAGCCCATGATCAATGGACGGCCGGGGCCTCTTGGAGAGCCAATAATCGAACCACCCTTCCATGGCGACGAACGCACGCATGGGAGCTCGCTCCCTGTCGGCGCTGCTGTTTTGGCCGAACCAGCTGAGCTTAATACTGTACACGGCGGCAGCATCGTCATCACCGGTGACAATGGGCGCACGGCAGCAGCCTACCCCGGCGCACCGCTCGCCGACGTCGCTTTGTTTTCTTTTCTCCTGGGCAACCAGCTGCAGCGACGCCCAGCCATCGTCGTCGTAGCAGAAGGAGGAGCAGCTGCTCACGGCGACATCGCCGTTCCTGAGCAGCGTGGCCTGCACGTTGCAGCCCGTGGTGACGAGCTCATTGAAGGCTGCCCGCAGCCTGTAGGGCCCGGCGCCGCCATACCTCTGCAGAGCGCCGCCCAGCAGCGGCAAGTTAGACGGCGTTGTGCCGCTGCTGACGTCGAGGCTGGTGACTCTGTGGAAGACCGCCACAGTGGGGGCGTCGAAACCATAGACGCGGAGGTCACCGCCAGGGAGGAGCAGCCGCGGGGGGTCGACGGTTGTGTCGCAGGTGAGGTTGAACCCTGGCTGCTGCAGGTAGCAGCTGGTGGATGGGCCAATGCCGAACGGGTACGGCACCTCTACGCCGCCGCAGGATGTGGTGCAGTTGGGCATCCCGATCATATACGCCGGAGCTGGCGATGCTGCTCCTGCAGCTGGCATCAGGGTCACTGTTGCTATTACTACGATTGCTACCAAAGCCATGCTTGTCAGTTGGATGTACAGCAGTTAGATCCATCGATTTATATTGCTGATCAGTCTCCTGTGAGTTCTCACCTAACGCTCATGCTTAACGGCTTTTGATTAGGAGTAATACCTGCACCTCTATCGCTACAGTTAGATTCCCAGCTTTGGCTGCTTTGCAAAGCTTTCGGCCGGACAGAAATTAACAAAAATGTGTTGATAAAGATCAACTGCAATAAAGCCGCTTGACGGAGAATTGATTAGGACTAAGCCATGCCTCCATGGTTGATTCGACATGGGTTGATTAGCTTTTGGAAAAGTCGTTTGGATTTTATATTTCGAAACTACAATCATGACCATCAATGCGCAGCACGCGGCTGATGCTCCGTGTTATTTAAGCTTCACAAGGTTGACTCTCCCCCATTTGTTGTGTGTGTGTGTTTCGTTTAAAGCCTTAATAAAATTTTGTTTTCAGTGTTCCCCTCCACGTTCTTTTTCTGTAAGCATTTTATACCAGCTGCTGCTGCCGCCCAATACGAAGACCTGTTGCTTTTATCACAATTTCTTGAGTGTCTACAACTTGAATACGCCTAACTTGGAGATAGGGCAGGTGCTGACGAAGGAGCTGAGAAGGAGATGCAAGAACCAGGCTGTGCTGCACCATGGTCAGTGTATTGCAAACGTTGGAAAATCAGGCAGTGCACCCATGTTCTTAGACAGCTCGAAATTTTCACACCTGCCCCACTCCTTCGTGGCACATGGCAGAATCACACATAGTTCGTCAATTGTCACTTGCTGGAATGCTTCAGTATTATCTCGCTCTATGACCGGAATCAGAAATTTGTTATACTATATCAACTGATTTATGTTCAAATGGGACACTAATTTGTTTGCGGCTTAAGTTTTTCTAAGGATTCGTTTATGTATGTTACCATGCCTTTGTGTACTCACATGGAACCTGGTTTTATAAGTTCTTCTCATTTGCGAGCTAGGACGATCCGTTGTATGTTCGATACAGGCAGCTTCATTGTGACTTTGCACCTCTGGAGGTTGATTCAGAATAATACTCCATGGTAATACTTCTACTAAGAATCTATGTACACGATAATGTGTGGGTGTTTCATGTTGGTAGATAGGTGCATAAATACTGTTTTGATAGCAACTTACAGTATGGGAATACCATTTCTAGGGGTGTGTTCAACTTGACAATGAGACAAGGAGATTCCCCTGTGTGGAAAGACATGATGAAGGTCAGGAAATACTACTTGTGGGGGAGAAAGATGTGTGTGGTTGGAGGCCATGATACTAGCTTCTGGGGAGATGCTTGGCTTGGAGACAGTCCTCTCTGTGCTGTATTCCCTCAGCTGTATGAGATCTGTACCTAGAAGGATGAAAGAGATGTGTGATGCTGGGTGGGTTTTTTCCTTCAGAAGATGGCTCACTCCAGGGTTGCAAAACCAAGTGCAACAGTTGAGGAGTGCCCTTGCCACTGTGGCTCTTGGTGCTGGGAGAGATATACCTAAGTGGAGATTCACAAAAAATGGGCTCTTATCAGTCAAATCACTGTACAACAAAATCTATTCTTCTTCTGGACCTGATAGGTCATTTAGGCATTTGTGGAAGGCCAAAATCCCTTTGAAAATAAAAATATGGTTGTGGCTGATCTGGCATGATGTCATTGCCACTAAAGATAATATATTAAGGAGAAAGTGGGTGGGGAGTCTTCTGTGTAGGTTCTGTCCTGCCAATGAGTCCATCATCCACTTATTCTTCGAGTGTCCTGCAGTTAGCTTTGTTTGGAGTTCTGTTAGTGTTGCCCTGGGTGTTGGGGCTACACCATCTGGGTTTACGCACTATTTTTGGTCGATAGCTAGATTGTTCCCCTCTCTTACTAATTTGCATGTTGTGGGGATTTCTGCGTTGTGCTGGGCAGTGTGGAAGTTGAGAAATAGGGCTTGCTTTGAAGAAAAGTTTTTGTCATCTCTTGTTGAGATGGTTTGTTATATGTGTGTTTTCCTCCGTTACTGGGCAGGTGTGCAAAAAGAAACGGACAGCGAGTTGCTGCTGGAGGGAGCGAATAGGATTCAGAATGAGGCGGTTGCGTGCGTTTGAGACGGCGTCAATGATTGCATCCAGGAGGTCAGCCCAGATACAAATGAAGATGGAGGGAGCGAGGAGGTATCTGTCTGAGAATAACTTGGTGGGAGGAGTTCTCGTCCAAGACTTGCGTCAATCTGGTTGTTCGTTTTGGGGATGAAAGAAACTTGTGCTGCAGTTGGTTGTGCAAAAACTATCCCTTGTGGTTGTTTCTGTTGGTCTCAGGTGTGAGATCGTGAAAACTTGTGTAAGATCAGTTCGTCGTGATAGTGCGGTGCAGTTTTTCCGCGTGGTTGGTTAGCTTTTGTTCACTTAAAACTTTAGTACCTTGCTCGTGGTTCTCTTCCCTTGCTCTTTTCAGTTGTAAGAAACCTTGTTCTGTTGTCCTATGGTAATGGAAACCGGCTCCCCTTGCGAGGCGTTTGTAAATTTTTTTTATTCTTCTTACTGATGTGATTCACATTTTCGTCACCTTTCTCTTATAGGTGTTTTGATATAAATTAGTTCAGTGCTAAAGAGTTCCGGCGTTGGATGCTGCTCTCTATCTGCACAACACTGAATCATTATTTAGCTGAGTAGATTTAAACGTGAATTTATTCCTTGATGCTTGGTTCCGCATTAGGATGAAAGCTTTTGGAAAAGGCGTAGGATTTGTTATTTATAAACTGCAACCATGACCATCAGTGTGCAGCACGCGGTTGATGCTCCGTGTCATGCATAAAAGCTTCAGAAAGTTGACTCTCCATTTGGTGTGTGTGTGTATGTTCCGTTTTAGGCCTTAATATTTTTTTCATATTTTCTCCACATGCTTCTTTTGTAAGCAATTTACCTGGTGCTGCTGCCCAATACTAAGGACATGTTGCTTTTATAACAAGCTCTTGAATGTGTACATCTCGAATACGCGTAACTTGGAGATACTGGGCAGGTGTTGACAAAGGGGCTGGGACTAGGCTGTGCCGCACCATGGTCGGCGTTGTGCTGCGGCCTGGTACTGAGACCGATTATTTGCCCCGCGTTGCTCACAAGCTCTGGAATATGTACAATTCGAATGTGCATAATTTTGAGACATTGCATTATCAAGGGGCCCGAGAAGGAGACGTTGAAACAAGGTTGAGATGCAAGCTCAAGCGCACCGTTGACTGTCATCAGAATAGTGCCGATGCAAGGTCATGGTGATTTGTTAAATTAGAGATGGTGTCGCGAATTATGATGCAGCTTAACAGTTGAACTGTAAGCCGAGTTGCTCTGCTTTTGGCTCTGTTGTTGTCTGTAATATGGTCATCCGGGGTGCTAGGCCATTTGATCGTCGGATAAGGTAGCGGTGTTTAGTTTCTTCGAAATGGCTGATTAACTGAGACTATGTAAGAAGTCAAAGTCATTGTGATTCACAACTCTTGTCCTGCTTATGCCTGCCTAGGAGACATGGACATGTTTGTACACGTGTTTCTGTTTTGTTCAGTTCAGCTATTTGTGTTGTGGTACAAAGGCATCAGCCGGGGGGAAGAGGTCTCTAGCTCACCACCCTCCTTAGAAACGATGAGCTGGGAAGCTTCGGCTGCGTGCGCTTGAATAAACCGGGAGTCTCATCTATCTAACAACGTAAAACCAAGTGAGGAATCATTTCCCCGTTGGCCACGTTTTTTGCAACTTCTGATTTTTCTAATCAGATTATTGTTTGCGTTTGTTCAATTGTTTTTGATCGGTGGTGCTATCTTTATTTAACTGAAATTTGAAAGAAAGGCAACATAGAGAAGATAACATCTTATGTGATGACTCGTAAGCCATAAGAGCTTTGTGACATGTATAAAAACTATCAAAACCAAGAACCAGATGTTTTCATTCTTTTTCCAACCTTTTCCAGCACTACAGTCAGAACCATGCGCGATTGTGTTTGGATTCTGCACCGGGTCTTGATTTTTTAAATGAAATGTACTCATGCAAAATTTCCACATATGCGTAACGGTGCGCTCTATATGATTGTAAATTTCACAAAAAAAATTCTGTGGACATTCTGATTTTTTGGGTACATAGCTTTGATTTTTTGGGTACATAGCTTTTATTAGAACAAGACGGTGGGTGCATATCTTGGCCGGCAGCCCCCCCCTTTTTTCTTTTTCTTACCAAGGGAGGATCCTGAAGGGTCCTAGAAGCTTTACGTTTAGGCTGAGTCGGAGAGGTGACGTTGCATTTTGCAGAAAGGACCTCTAAGAGCAAATAAATTACATCATAGTCCTCACAATTAGCACACCCACCCCCAAACTGGAAAAAAAAATCGGCTACTTGCTTTTTTAAGGTACCTTTTTTTGTAATGAATGATAGGAAATCTGGAAGCATGATTCCTCAGAGTGCTTGCCCCACTATCGCTAAAAGAAACCAGAATCCAAGAAGAAGGACAGAGTGGGATGAGGGTTCGAGATGACTGAAAAGCTAGAAAGCGCACAAACGGGTTCTTGGCCACCGGGCGATGCAGCGAAGCTTCAAACTATTGGCATCCCCTTCACGCCAGGGCCGAAACCATATAGGATAGAGAAGATGGAGCATATCATGGTGAATCACTATGGTCTCCTTTTTGCCACTGTGCAATGGAGGTTGAAGAAGAAATTGGCATCAGAGAGAAGCCTAGAGTAGCCATCTTTCGGCTATTGTGGTCGACGGAGAGATCGCAAGAGGATGCATTTAAACTATTTTTTTGGTTGGCCTAAATTTTTTATTCTCTGGTGTTCGTGATTTTTCCACGTCAAATAAAATCTTGGTCCATATTTCGTTTCACTGTTCCGCAAACGTTTCTTTGCTCTATGTGAACTAAATAAAATCTTCATTCGGTCCAGAGTTTTATTCCGTTGGATGTCGTGATGTTTCATGTATTAAATTTGTGTTTCATCCAGTCTAAAATTTGTGTTCCACATGTAGTGGCCGTTTGTTCCACTCAGTGTAGAATCGTGTTCCACTGGCTATTGTATTTTTTATCCTCGTGATGTTAAAATTTATTCCGTTTGTTATAAAATTTTGTTCCTTCTTATATTCACGGTTGTTTAGTCACTCTAAAACTAAATGGTGCATTATTGTTCCACTTGTAGGTGCTATTTATTCGTTTGACACTAAATATATAATCCCATATTTTTAAATTTCAAACCATGCATACATTCATCATCAAAATGCCATTGCCGCATTTAAATCAAGTAAACTGGATTTGAAAACTCAAACCCTAAATTCAAAATTTCATCTAAAGGATGCATATATGCAGTATGCATCATTTTGATTTTATAAATCTAGTTTGTATTAAAAAATAGTGCCAAAAGTTTTTATATGAAATAAGCTTCCAATAACATTTTTTTTTCAATTTTGTCTGAAAAGGTATGAATCATATTTTAAATTCAAATAAATTTAATAAATGGAAAAACATAATTTGGAAAAAGGAGAAAATACAAAAATATAAAAGCGTTGGCCTGTTTGCAGGATCCCGCGCCCGCGTTCTAGCTTATGTCTCCTGGTCATGTAGGCCCAGGGCCAAATCTAGTACAAAAGCACGGAAAATATCTAATTTTCGTGGCACCATTATGAATTTTAAAGAAATACGACATAAAAATAGACACACTACTACTGAAAAGTTGAATAATTTTACCTCCAAGGGACACTAAGCTATATTGCTAGGTTTTTCTCCCTCTCTCCCTCGGCCTTCTCCTCTGTTGATTTTTTTTATAACAGGAACTTTATTACTTAATTTTTTTAAGCATGTACCCGGCCTCTGCATAGCTAAGATGCACACAACCACATGTCCAAAAACGAGTCAAAACAACGAAAATAAAACACGAATTACATATCATCATAAGAAATTGTAAAGACGTCTAAACTGATGGAGGACCAATCCGAAGATTATGTTGCCATCCATGAAGTGTAAAATAGCTCTCGCGAATCCTCCAACCGCGTACACGCCTCCATGAATAGGGAACGATGCTCTACACGTTGCAAAGGCACCCATGAACGGATCAAAACCGTACACCGGTAGATGACCTGCATAAGAGAACATTTTTATCATTAAAAATCTTGTCATTCCTACATAGACAAAGTGACCAAACAACGGCAATCGCTCCCACCCTAAATAGCTGCTTAAACCTAGAATCAACACCATTGAGCTAGTTGCCAAAAATATTAACAATGCTTCTAGATGGATATAAGTTCGAGGCTATCTGAATGGCTGAACACATAGATCTAGCAAAATTGCAATGAAATAAAAGGTGTTGAATAGTCTTGTTTCCTTGCCAATTCCTCCTAGCAAGGTTGTCCCTAGTAAGAAAAACCCCTCGACGAAGATACCATGCAAACATTTTAGTTTTCAATGGAGTCTTCATCTTCCAAATCTTCTTAAAATTAACCACTGGGATCTCAGCCTTCACTAAAGCTTTGTATATAGAATCCATCGAGAATTTGCCGTTCTCAGGGAGGTTCCACCGAAATCTATCAGATCCTTGTGTCAACTGCACTGTAACAAAGCATTCCAAGATGCTTGTCTAGGACCAAGCAGACTTCTCCTGAACGACACATTAGGTGGGAAAGATTCCATCACCCTGACAAGTGTATCACCTTTGTGTCGCACAATGCTATATAAAGCCAAAAACCGTTCTCGGAGAGTGGTATTACCCGTCCATATCCTCCCAGAAGCTAATTTCCGATCCATCCTGAATTGAGAGAGACCCATGCGGAAAAAATATTTTTTGGTGGCCATAAGACCAGTCCAAAAGTGAGAGTCTTCTCTGATGATTTCTGGTCAGGATTACTCAGCCGTACGCACGTTTGTAATCCTGCCTATCTATGCATGAAATATGTACAAAAAAGAATCCCACTTTGCAGGTATACTATGAGCACAATCATCATTTGTGCCTAGCATAGCTATGCATGCGAAATCACTATAGGCAGCAGAGAGGCACGTCCCTTTCTACTGTGATTGGGCGGTACCCATGGTACCGTCCGGTACTGTCGAGTATGGTTTTTTCTAGCCATTGATTATGACATAATTTCTTTTCTTTTAGCCATTTATTGAAAATGATGTACTCCACCGTTTTCTTTTTCAGAATGAAGTCCTAGGCTCCTAGATCTTCAATCCCGATTCATCATGAAAAAAAAAATCAATCTCGTTCTAATCCACAGCCACCGCCTCAGACCACACGACAAGGCAGCCGCCGCCGGCGCCGCGGCTCCTCCCTCCGCTCATAAATTTTGCGGCGAGGGGGCAGCAACACGCTCGCCTCCTTCCACACTTAGGCCCGCACAAGGCGAGAGGGCTGCAGCAGCCCACATCGTGTTGGGGATTGAGGCACTTTGCGGCGTGGGGGTCGAGCGCCCGGTGGCTCTGCTAGCGGCGGCTCCGGGCAGTTCTTGGTCGGCATCGCCATCTTTGAATTATTTGAATTTGAATTAATTCATTTAATAAATGGAGAAAATATCAAATAATCCAATAAATTCTGAAAATTGCAAGTCATATATCAAAATGATCAGAAAGATAAATGCAACTCACTTACAATGTTCTAAAACTCATTTGGGCGACCGATAATGTGGACTTTTCTCCGGCGGGGCTAGGGTTTTCGCCGCGGAGGGGCTACGGAGCATCGGGATGCCACCAAAATCTAGGTGTTGGCATAACATGTGTTTACATGTGTTCTGAGGGCTGTACATTCCAAATATTCACTCACTCTTTGTGTTGGGTTTTCACCTGGCATCGATTCCTCTCTCCGAGTCTAAGTACTCATTGGCAGAAAGTTCCCGGAACCGACGGACGGGAGGGAATCTTGTGTAGAGGTGGTTCTGCCATTGTTTTGGGACTTACTAGGGTCGACCCTAACACAACCAAACAAAGAGTTGCACATTGCTACCCACTCCGGGCTCCGGTTAAAGCTGTAGACCGATAAGGTGGACTTTTCTCCAGCGGGGCTAGGGTTTCGCCGCGGAGGGGCTTCGGAGCGTCGGGATGTCACCAAAAGCTTGGAGTTGGAATACCATGTGTTTACATGTGTTATTAGGGTTGTAAATGCCAAATATTCACTCACTCTTTGTGTTGGGTATTCACCGGCATCAATTCCTCTCTCCGAGTCTAAGTACTTATAGGCTGAAAGTCCCGAAACCGACGGACGGGAGGGAATCTTGTTTAGCGGTGGTTCATGTCATTGTTTTGGGACCTACTAGGGTCCACCCTAACACAACCAAGCAAAGAGTTGAGCATTGCTATCCACTCCGGGATCTTCAGAGCGTCATGAACTACATCAGGACCGGCGATAACCCCCGCCTGCGCTACCCTCACGCCCAGTACAAGCGTCCCGATCCTCCGAGGGTCACTCCCCGAGCACCGTCCGACGATAGTGACAACGACGACGGCGACTATGATGACTACGGATCGGAGTACTATATGCCTAGGCAGGAGTATGACTAGCAGATCATATCCACTCTTGCCATTATGTACTGCCTTGTTTATCTAGATCTATGCTCTACGTTTAGGTTTAGATCCACTCTTACCATTATCTACTGCCTTGTTTATCTATCTATATTCTGGTTTCGGTGCAAATGACATGTGTTATGGCCAAACACCATTTATGTCGGAGATAGAACAAAACACACCAAAATGATCGGAAGAAGTTGTATCAAACCTTTCATGTCGGAGATAGAACAAAACAATCGGTATCGCCGTCATACAACCCAACCGCGGCTCGTGAGTCCATATATGTATATCAAATGCACGGTTGGACGTATGACGGCGAATCCGAATGATTTGTATTTGGTCGATGAACTGAAAGATGTATGTAGGGAATCCGAGAGGTGGACTATATATATGGGAGTGTGGCTCACAAAGTGACTGTGCATATACGTCCTACCATGCATTTGATTCGCCATTATACGTCCTACCATACATCTTTCAGTTCATCGACTGAATACAAATCATTCGGATTCGCCATTATACGTCCTACCATGCATTTGACGCGCATATATATATATATATATATATATATATATATATATATATATATATATATATATATATATATATATATATATATATATACTCACGAGCCACGGTAGGACTGTATGATGGTGATACCGATTGTTTTGTTCTATCTTAGACATAAAAGGTTTGACGATACAACTTATTTTTTGTGAACATGTTTTCAACACAACTGTCGTATTTCAAGTTTATTAGTACACATCACCAACAACATCCCTATCTAGTCTTCTGAATTTTCTTTGTGTAGAGATAGTCCATGAACCCTATGTCCCTTGCTTATGATCGCTTCGACCGTAACCATGGAGCATCTCCATTATTTAACGGGTTGGTTGGGTCAACTTTCACTGTGAAGGGCGGAATTTCATCAAACTTATTATAATCTTCTGACATGTCTGTCTTGTCCTCGACTCACGCGATACTTCTTTTCCCTGATAGAACTATGTGACACTTTGGCTCATCGTATGATGTATTTGGTTGCTTATTTTTTTTCTTTTTTTTTGGGTCTGGAGGACATTGTCCTTCACATAGAAGACCTGAGCCACATCATTGGTTAGGACGAATGGTTCGTCATTGTAACCAATATTGTTGAGATCCACTGTTGTCATTCCGTACAACGGGTCTACCTTAATCCCTTCTCCATTCAGGTTGACCCATTTGCATTTAAACAAAGGGATCTTAAAAGAAGGTCCATAGGATCAAGTTCCGATATCTCCTCTATGTAACCATAGTATGTGTCCTTTTTCCCATTCTCGTTTGTTATATCAAAGCAGACACCACTATTTTGGTTTGTGCTCTTCTTATCTTGGGCGATCGTGTAAAATGTATTCCCATTTATCTCGTACCCTTGAAAAGTCCCAATAGTCGAAGATGGCGCCCTGACCAACATGTACAACTGATCTTCAACAGTGGTGTCATTTGTAAGATGTGTTTGCAACCAACTTCCAAAAGGCTCCATGTGTTTGCGTTTAATCCACGAGTCGTCCTTCCCCGGGTTTGTGGAGCGTACACTATTCTTGTGTTCCTCGAGATACGGAGCCACGAAGGTGGAATTTTGTAGACCTGTGTAGAATGCTTTAGTGAAAGAATGCCCGTCCCTGGGTATCATTATTTTCTTTCCCAACGTTCCTTTTCCCCTCAGTCTCCCCTCATGCCGCGATTGAGGAACACCAACCGTCTTAAGGTCAGGAATAAAGTCAACACAGAACCCAACGACCTCCTCTGTTCCATAGCCCTTGGAGATGCTTCCTTCTGCCCTAGCACGGTTATGAACATATTTCTTCAAGACTCCCATGAACCTCTCAAAGGGGAACATATTGTGTAGAAATACCGGACCGAGAATATGAATCTCTTCACATAGGTGAACCAGGATATGTGTCATAATGTTGAAGAAGAATGGTGGGAACACCAACTCAAAACTAACAAGACACTGGACCACATCCCTCTGTAATCTTGCCAGACTTTCTGGATCGATTACCTTCTGAGATATTGCATTGAGGAATGCACATAGCTTCACAATGGGTACTCGAACATTTCCCGCTAGAAGCCCTCTCAATGCAATCGGAAGCAACTGTGTCATAATCACGTGGCAGTCATGAGACTTCAGGTTTTGGAATTTTTTCTCTGCCATATTTATTATCCCCTTTATATTCGACGAGAAGCCAGACGACACCTCGATACTGTAAAGGACTTCAAAAAATATTTTCTTCTCTGGTTTGGTAAGAGCGTTGCTGCTTAAGTAATGGCGCTGTGTATTCGTGTGCTTATTGCTTGGGTCTTTCGTACGTTGCTGGCCCTTCCGTGCTTCTGGCGTATCTTTTGACTTCCCATACACGCCCTGGAAGCATAGCAGGTTGACGCAGAGATTCTTCGTCACGTGCATCACGTCGATTGAAGAGCGGACCTTTAGGACTTTCCAATAGGGTAGCTCCCAAAATATAGAGTTCTTCTTCCACATGGGTGCGCGCTTATCAGGACCGTTCAGAACAAGTTGGCTGCCATCACCTTTCCCAAACACTACTTTTAGGTCCTTGACCATATCGAATACATCATTACCACTATGGAGGTCAAAATTCTTTCGGGTATCTGCCTCACCTCTGAAATGCTTGCCTCCTTTCTTTATTACGGGATGCTTGATCGGAAAAATCTATGATGCCCCAGGTATACAACATTCTTACATTTATCCAAATATACACTATCAGTCTTATCTAAGCAGTACGTGCATGAATTGTATCCCTTGTTTGTATGTCCGAAAATGTTACTAAGAGCAGGCCATTCATTGATGGTTACGAAAAGCAACGCCCGTAGGTTAAATGGCTTTTGTTCATTCTCATCACACACACGTACACCTGGTTTGCCCCACAACTGTAAGAGTTCTTCCACTAATGACTTTAGGTACACATCAATGTCGTTGCCGTGTTACCTCGGACCTTGGATGAACATTGACATCATAATGAACTTGCGCTTTATGCACAACCAAGGAGGAAGGTTGTAGATACATAGAGTCACGGGCCAGGTGCTATGACTGGAGCTCTGCTCCTCGAAAGGATTAAAGCCATATGTACCTAGACCAAACCATAAGTTTCTTGCCTCTCCTGTAAAGTCCGGGAAGTCTCTCTGGATTATTCTCCACTGCGACCAATCAGCGGGGTGTCTCAACTTTACGTCTTTCTTACGGTCTTCTTTGTACCATCGCAACAACCTGGTACGCTCTTTGTTTCCAAACAGTCGTTTCAACCGTGGTATTATAGGAGCATACCACATCACCTTTGCAGGAACCCTCTTAGGGGGGGGGGGGGGGGAGGGGCTCGCCGTCAACATCGCCAGGGTCATCTGGTCTGATCTTATACCGCAGTGCATACCGGACATTTATCCAAATTCTCGTACTTCTCACTGCGGTAGAGGATGCAGTCATTAATGCATGCATGTATCTTCTGCACATCTAATCCTAGAGGGCAGAGAGACTTCTTTGCTTCGTATGTACTGTCAGACAATTCGTTATCCTTTGGAAGTTTCAGCTTCATTATTTTAAGTAAACTCTCAAATGTCTTGTCAGTCACACCGTTCTGTGTCTTCCATTTCAGCAACTCCAGTGTGGTACCGAACTTTGTGCTGCCATCTTCGCAATTTGGGTACAACAACTTTTTGTGATCCTGTAACATGTCGTCCAACTTCAACCTCTCCAATTCACTTTCGCAGTCTTCCCTTGCATCAACAATAACTCGACCAAGATCATCATCAGGCTCATCTTATGCTCGTTCTTGATCACCTCCTTCTTCTGTATTGTCTTCCATTGCAGTATCACCGTATTCAGGGAACATATGATCCTCTTCTTCTTCTTCATTGTCTTCCATCACAACCCATTTTTCTCCATGCTTGGTCCAACAATTATAGCTGGGCATGAAACCTCTCCGAAGCAGGTGGCCGTGAAGGACTCTCAAGGAAGAGTGGTCCCTGACGTTCCGACAGTCAGCACATGGGCAACACATAAAGTCATTCTCTTTGTGAGCCTGAGCTACACCGAGAAATTCATCCAAGTCTACCCTATACTCGGAAGTGCGTCGGTCACCGTACATCCATCGTTGTCGTGCATCCATCTGCATCGTATAATTAAGTTTATCAAAAAACATTACAATAACATATTTAATAGCGAAATGACCACAGTACATCGATAAATATAACATTTTTTTTGTATAAATTACAGATGAAAATGATAAGTTTGCCAACCTCAGTCGAAGATACCATATTCTGTGAACTTAAGTGTGGCTCGGATATTTCGTCGAACACCTCGTGTGCATAGTAAAAGAACACACACTAGAACCCACCTCTCTCACTCCTAGAAAAAAAACAGAGGAAAGGGGGGCTGGAAGGCAGTATATATAGGCAAGGGGGGCATTCGTCCCGGTTTGTGGCATGAACCGGGACCAATGCCTTTGTCGTGCCTCGTGGCATGTGGCGAGGCATTAGTCCCGGTTCTTGCCAGGAATCAGGACGAATGCCCCCTAAACAACCGGGACCAATGCCCCTGGGGGGATATATGCTGCTCCGGCCGCACGAACCAGGGCGAATGCATAGCATTGATCCCGGTTTGTGGTGCAACCGGGACTAATGCCTTTTCTGGCTCTAGATGAAATGTGTGGTTTCTACTAGTGGCCGCCGCCGACTAGGGAAGCAGCTGTCATCGCCGATCTTAGCAGGATCATCCACGGGGTCGTCGAGGTCTGCAAGTCGCTCGCCCATCATAGTTCCAATTCATTTGAAGGTTAGTCTTTTTGGCTGTTTGTAATCTGACCATCCAATGAACCCTGCGGCAATACATGTTAGTAAAGCTGCAGCCTTTTGCTTACTAATTCCAGTTATGTTTGATTGTCGGATTTCTCATGCCTTTTGCAATACTAAAGTTCATATCAGTGTGTAAATATCTTCTAGAGATAGTACTGAAGTCTGTGTGTAAATATCTTCTAGAGGTAGTATAGAACAAACTCAAGATTTGAAAGCACACTGTTTTGAACTTTTTGTAATATCTCACATTATTGAAAAACCATAATTTTCCTTGAAATTTTTGTGGTTCCGTTGACTGGTACCAGCGAAACTTTATGGCCGAGGTCTAGTAAGTGGCGGCAGCTGCAAAAATAGGAGGAAATTCTTGTTGCTTTAGATTTATTTTGTTTCTTTTGTTTTGGAACTGCTATTTTGTGTAGATATGTTCAGTCGGAACTCTAGAGTCTGAATGCCTGTCATATTTTGTGATGATGTAAGTTACTACTTCCTCCGATCCATATTAATGGTCGCTAAATCGGATGTATCTAGACATATTTTAGTGCTAGATACATCCGATTTAGCGACCATTAATATGGATCGGAGGGAGTAATACATTTGATTGATCTAATCCCTCTACAAGGAGTGTCGTTTACACGTGGTTGCTGAACATGCAGGAGCTACTGCAGATGCACAACAGCTAGATGCAATGCCGAGAAGGTGTTGCCCTTGTCTGACAATGGACAGACCTGGCCCTGTGTCGTGGAGCTTTACCGTGGTGAAGCTGTCACCATGCTGAAGTCCAAAGAGCTAAACAGATCTGCTCACCTATGCTAGTGGGGCATAGTATCTAAGACTAATTTATTCTGATGCTTAGTTGATATGATTGAGAAGCACCACGGTCTAGTCTGGAAAGAGCTAACTGAGAGAATGTCCATGTTCGGGTGTGGTAATGCACTGGCTGTGTTGGTGGTATACTACGGCACGTAGCCAGTGTAGATCAGTGGTTTGATGAAGCTGAATTTGGTGCACGTATATTTCTTCTGTCGGCCTGGTCAGTCCTGCTATGCTGCGATAGGGAAGCTGAATTTGCTGCATGTGTATTTGGGTAAAAAGCTTGATAGGCCTTCCGCAACATTGGCGTGCTTTGATTTCAACTCTGTTCTCCACCTCCACGTCGAAGGTCCTTCTCAATGGGATCACTCGGAAAATTATCCGCCATGGTAGGGGGCTGCGCCAAGGCGATCCTCTTTCACCCTTGCCGTTCAACATTGCTATTGATCCACTTCACAAGGTGCTAGAGTTGGCCACTTTCAGGGTTGCTTCATCAACTTCCGGGCCGTGTCCCCTCCCCGCGCATTTCCATGTATGCCGATGATGCTGCCATCTTTCTATCTCCTCCGGCTGAAGACATGGCGAATCTTTCCGATATTCTTCAAAATTTTGGGGATGTCACGGGACTGGCGACTAACGTGTCAAAAAGATCAATTGCGTCTATCCGTTGTGCGGACATCAACCTGCTTGGCATTCTCGTCGACTTTCCCGCAATCATCTCCACTTTCCACTCAAATACCTAGGTCTCCCGCTCTTTCTGGGTCGGCTTAGGCGTGTTGACCTACAACCATAGGTGGACAAGGTGGCCTCTAGGCTAACTCGCTGGATCGGAAAGCTTATCAATCGCGCCGGATCCGAGGCCCTGTGAAATCTATTCTCACCTCCATGCCAATATTTCTCCTGACGGCTATTAAAGTTGACAAGACCACCATCAAGGCCATCGACAAGTTGCAGCGTGGAATGCTTTGGGCCTGTGGTGACAAAGTGAGCGGAGGAAAATGCAAGGTCAGCTGGACCAAGGTTTGTCGGCCCAAAGACTTAGGCGCTCGGTATACTTGATTTGGAAAATTTTGCAAGAGCTCTACGTTTCCGGTGGCTATGGTATGAGTGAAAGGCGCCTGACAAGTCTTGGATTGGCCTGGAAGCCCCCAACGTTGCAACTGATAGATCCCTCTTTGGTGCTGCTACCTCGGTCACTCTAGGTGATGGCAAGCATGCTTTTTTCTGGACCTCCTCATGGCTCGGGAGCTCTATGTCTAGATCTATGGCTCCATTATTTGCCGCCTCCAAGCGCAAGAACCGTTCTGTGCATGATGCCTTGCTCGACCAAAATTGGATCACTGACCTTAACATGGATGCCTTCACTATGGAACACATCTCGCAATATGTTATGTTGTGGGAAGTTGTGGACGCTCTGATCTTGACCCCTGGAATTGCGGATGACGTCACTTGGATGCTCTCTACGGATGGCGTCTATTCGGCAGGCTCCGCTTATCGTGCGCAGTTTGCTGGAGCCATTGCCTGCTCCTTCAAGAAGATAATTTGGAAGACGCCCCCCCTCAAATATAGGTTCTTTGCTTGTCTTGCGGTTCAAAACCGTTTGTGGACCTGAGACCGCCTGGCCACAAGGGGGTGGCCACATCAACCTCTGTGCCAACTTTGCAAAAATCAACCAGAGACGGCCAGACATATCTTGTTCGAATGTCATATCCAAACGCATCTGGATGGCCTCTGCTGCATGGCTCTCTTGTCCTACTCTGGTGTAGTGTTTGGGATCTGGGAGGCCCACGGTCCTGTAATACTCGCATGCCCTGTCACACTCTTCATGTAGCTTGGCCAAAGGTCCTAAGACAACCATCACCCTCATTTGCTGGGAAATTTGAAAGGAACGAAACGCTAGGGTTTTCAACAATAAATACACCATGCCTATGGATCTCATGCTGAAGATCAAAGACGAAGGAAAGAACTGGATTCTTGCGGGGGCAAAAAAGTTGTTGGAGCTTACTAGAAACTAGTCTTGTTATTGCTCTTTTTCCCCCTCTTTGATGACTTAGGCCCACTCTGTTTGATTCTCCTATATCAACATAAACGGCAAGCCTTTTGCCACGTTTCTTTCAAAAAACATAGGCACAAGCCATGGAAGTTGTAACAATTTCTTCTAGATATCAATTAATCTATGTCCTAGCAAATATAGGCCATCATTATGCATACAAATAATCTCAAGTTCAGTAACAAATAGTAGACTTGATCAAAACTATGAGGAAATATTAATCCATGGGGATAATGTGCCCAAGTTCGCGCCGCCGCTGCCAAGAGTCAATGCCTGTTTGGAGATGACCCATATTTGTCCGAGTCCCTCTTGTGCCCAAGATGTTTTAGCGTTTTCTTACACACCAAAACATGTCTAGATATATTTTATCTAAAAATCGCTAAAACATCTTATATTTCAGTACGGATGGAGTATATATATACTAAAAATATCTCTTTCTGAGTATACGTAATCATAAACTAGAAATACTTTTTAGGATAACATTTAAAGGTCTTTTCCAACATACATAAGTATACACATCACAAATATGCAAATAACAAAGATTAATACAATAATATGATGTGATTTTTTTTTACATTTGAGATAAAATTTTAATATCTTTGTAAGGCCCAATGTATTTTAAAACTAATGTAATTATTAATAAATAATATGGTTTATTTAGCGCAACACATTAGCTATGACCGTGAATTGAATAAATGAGTAAACAAATATAATACTTAGTATAATTAATTTTATTTATTTTGACTCGACATGGGGCACATAATATGTATGGATCAGCCCTTATAGCCTCCCAAGTATGGACCTTCTTCCAACCCAGAAAATCTGAAAGAAGACGCAGAAAAACGAAAAGCGAGAGAGTTTTGGTTCTCGTTTTCCCTCCTCAAACCGGCACCGAGGAACGAAAAGGAACGACAACATAAGAGGAGTGGGAGGGTTTGGGGGATCTGGACGGGCCCTTCCTAAGGGTGCGGGGTGGGTTGGTGTCGTCGCTGCCGTGAGCGAGGCTCTGATGCGTCAATTTTATACAAGATTTTTTCTATTGTTACATTGCAATCTTGGCATTGTTATGTATTGGTCTCCACCTTTTTGTATTGATTCCAACACCAACTCATATTTCCAATGAGGTTTTTACAACTATGTGTTTGATTCGGATTTTACTTGTTTTTCGCTTGTCTTTGTGTCCAATTATATGTAGGTGGAAATCAAGAAGTATTATGATGAAAGGAGCTGAAGGAGACAAAAGAGGAGACATCAGATGCAAGCCATTTGAAGTGTTTTATGAAGATTATTTTTCCACAAGGAAAAAATGGAGATCTAACAACATTATGTTATTCTCCTAGTCCATATGAGCTCAACGATCCCAAGAACACTCAAAGTGGAACTTGTATGAAGAAATAACGTCCCGTACAAGTTTCCAGCAACTAGTTCGGTGGCAATGACCGTACCGGTCACCGTACCAAGTATTTTCGGGACCGTGACGACAAATAAAGCATGTTTCGTTTCCTTAAGGGACAAACCCCCTAATTCAGTATGATCGGTCTGAGAAAAACCAAACCGATCTATAAGGCCATATAAGGAGGGGGAAACCCTGAGAGAGAGGTAATCCTCATTCGCAGCCGCCCCGGAGGGCTGCCGCCGGATCATCGCCATCTCCACCATAGCATCACCACCTTGCTATCCATAGAAGAAGAAGACACAACTTGAGAGGAGGAGGCCAGGGCATCTACATCAATACCATCATCATCCACACCGATGTAAACATAGATTCGTTTATCACCTCTTTGTAATCTCGTTGAGTATTGCTTGATATAGATGTTTCAACACTTACCCATAATTCATATTCTTGATGCTATGATGTCTTGGCGCTTTGTAACATCCCAATTTTTGCTAAATTAGGGTTTGTGGTGTTGTGTTCATCTCATACATGCATGAATCAAAAATTTAACCATGTTGCAACAATTTAAATTGTGAATTTAAATGGTTTGAGAAAAATCCCACAAATAGTACTTAAAATGGGTTTCATAATTTTGTACTAAAAAATATCTCATTTTTACCCAAAAACATGGTTAGGTTGGAAATTTTGTGAGCTTTCCAGAAATGATCTTTGCCAAATTTTCTGCTCACAAAAGGCCCCAAAAACGTTGTTTTCTGTTCTGTTCTTAAAGAGAAAAGAACTTCTCTGCATCTTTTATTTTTCCCAGGGGGTTTTCGGAAAAACGACGTTTTATCGTCTTCCTCCTTGCGCCAGTAGGAGCAGCTCCGTGGCCGTCGGCGCCACGTGCTGCTACCGCCTCCCCCCTGCGCAGGTGACCCCAGGAGAGAGCGCCGTGCCCTCCTCTCTCTCCCTACCCCATCGACTCTCTTCCTCTCTCCCTCTGCTCCCTCCTGCGACCCGAACCCTAACCCTAGTGTGCCTCCGGCCGCCGCGAATCGCCGCTGCCTCCGGCCATCCGCGGCCACGCCGAGCATCCCATCCTCTTCGTCGTCCTTCTCTGGTCCTCCTCGTCAAGTACCGGAAGCCGGGGTGCCCCGAGTCGCTGGAATTGCACCGTCACCTCCATCTCCGGCCGCCGGCTCCCCGTGTTCACCGTTGCCGACTCCGGCCTCCCCTCGCCACCCCAACCACTCCGTGAGCTCCACCGCGCCGTGGTGAGCCTCTCCGTGCCCTCCCTTAGCCCCCTCCCCCTCCGAGTCGTGCTGCCGTCGTGCACCCATGGCCGCCGCCGAGCCACCTCGTCGCCGGCGAGCTTCTGGCGACCTCTAGCTAGCGGCGCCGCCACCCCTAGGGTCCCCTCGACCTCCTCTACGTCGCGTCGTAGTTTAATTTGTGTTTTGCGCGCGAAATTCGTCGAATTTGAAGATCATCCGTGAGGAGCAGAGCAAGGTGATGTCACAGTGACATCACAATGATGTCATAATTCCTCTGTTTAGTAAATTACAGAAAATGAATTAATTTTAGAATATTAATAGCTTTTATTTGGTATTTCAAAAAAATGTAAACAATATATGGAAATGTTCAGAAAAATATACTCTACATGAATATGTCATTTTCACACATGTTTGACAAGGTTGAAAAATGAGCATTATTTAGGGCCTCTTTGGATTGCAGGATTTTAAAAACGTAGGAATAGGAAAAACATAGGATTGAGATGTCATGCACTTCAATTCCCATAGGATTTCAAAACATAGAATTTTTTTAAACGATGCCTTTGGATGATGCACATGAAGCAAACACAGGAATTTTGCGGGAGTAAGGAGAGAGAATAGAGAGAGATAGAGTATGAGTGCATTGGACTTTCTGTAAAAAGAGGTTTGAGCTCATGTGGAGATTCCTATGGAATATGGGGTATAGGAATGGATTCCTTAGGAATTTGGTGACTCAGTCCTATAATCCAAAGGCATTCCATAGGAAATTTTCCTATGGATTGGAATCCTCCGAAATTCCTATGGAATTCCTTCAATCCAAAGAGGCCCTTAATGTTGTTTAATTCATTTAAAATAGAGAAAATAAGTTTTTATTCAATAAAATTAGAAAATTAAAAGTTATATACCAATTTTATCAAAATGACAAATGCAATCTAGCTATGCTGTTTTCAAACCAATTTGAGCACTTTAAGTTGTACACACTTTCATAATTACCCAAATTGCCCTCCGGGGTCTATTTCGGGATAAATTCAGTAAAAATGCTTAACTGTCATATGAACCCTAGCAACCCAATAAACATGTTTAGGGCTTTATTTAAATGCATTAACTTGCTCATGCATACATATTGCACATTGCATCGATGCCATGGTTGATTGTTGTTCTTCTTTTCGGTGTTGTTCCCCATCGGTAGAACGTGACTCCGAAGTGAAGACCAACAACTCCAATGGCGAATACTTGATCTTAACCGACAAGTCAAGCACTTATCCCAGAAGATCTTTATCTGGTTTTCTTAACCAAGGCAAGCATAACCGCTTATCTGCTCATATATGTTTTCGAACAACATTTGATTCTCGTACTTTGCATTCGATTCCAAAGTATTTGATGCTAGTAGATATAGTTCACCTATATACTGCATTGCCTCAGTATCCTGATCCACTGCTCCTAGCCGCCATAGATTTTTTTGTGCGCATCGCCAGAGCCTCATACCTGCTTCACTTAGCTTTACATGCTTGTTTACCTCTGCTCCATCCGGTTGATGAATCAGAGCCGCGATAACCTAGTATGATATGATGTCGTGGTGAGATGAGCACTGTGTGGTTAACTTGACTAAGGCTTGGACGGGAGGCCACTTGGGAAGTGGTTGTTCGTTCCGTACTTGCCAACCCTAGGAGTAAGGTCGGGCGCAGAAGCCAAGACTGAGCGTACAACCACGCGCGATGGCCATGAGCCTCGCCGACCGACTAACTTAGCCGACTTTATCCATGAGTCACGTAGTTTTATATTTCCATTCGGCAACGCAACCTTTTAAACGGTTTTGAAAACAAAATGATCCGCTAGGGCGTGACCAGGGCCAAGTGATGGACGTACACGGATCTTGACCCCGCCTCACGGAGACAGGTGCCGTCACGAGGATGGCCAACTCCCTGTTGACGGGGTGGCCCTGTCTTGGGTTGACTCATGGATAGGGTCGGGTAAGGTAAAGGTCGTGGACAGCCACCCTCTGCCGCGTTCCATGGAATAGCGTACATGTGGCGCTAAGAGTCGGATGGTACATGTGGGTAAAGTGTACCCCCTGCAGGGATAAATCTTCTCGAGAAAGGCGTGTCCGCGGTTAAGGACGACTTGGTGAAAGTAGTTGTAACATCCCAAGTATGAAAAACAGCCTTACAATGTTTGCTTTTTGTTTAAATTAAGTTTGCATCATTCCATCATGAGTTTTGCATTTGTTTTCATTTGTTTTCCATTTGAATTTCAAATCAAAATTCAAACCTTTGTTTCATACTTGTTCTGTTACAATTTTCAAATGAAACTTTCAAATCAAACCAATTTTTTTGGTTCCAATAAACTTGAAAGTCCAAACTATTAACTTGCTTCATTTTGTCAATAATTCAATTAATACCAATTTCACTCAAATTCATTTGAATTTCAAACAGCAATAGAATTTAAAAATTTGGAAAACAGAAAGTTGCACAACTGGGCTTTTGTAATAAATAAATTATACAAAATTATCCCCACAATTTTTCAAACCCCAAAACCCTATTTGAATTTTAAATAACAATTTCAAATCATTTGGCAATTTCAAATTTTTAGAAATAAGCCCACATACTTTTGAATCTTGATGTTTTGGTAATTCAATAAAAATTATTTCTAAAATACAAGCACCAAATCCTATTTCTTTTTCTCTTTTCTTTCCTACAAAAAAAGAAAAGGTGAACAAAAAAAATAGAAGCAGAAAATAGAAAACAAAAAAAAAGGGGGAGGGCAGGCCAGCCAAGTGGGCTGAGCCCACCACACCCCCACGAGGCCAGCCCACCCCACCTGCCTTCGTCATCCTCCGTACGGAGGCGCACATGGGAGGAGCCGGAGCTCCCGTGGAGGAGCTTGCTCCACGTCTCCTCCCCCCTCCTCCATAAAATCCCTCCGAGCGGCCAAACCCTAGTTCCTCCTCCCTCCTCCGTTCTCCTGCCGCCACCGCCATTTTTTCCCTCTCCCTTTTCTTCCCTCCTTCTCACTGTTTTCTCTAAAGCTCCACCACCGCCGACAGAGGAGGAAGGCCGGTGATCGTCGCAGCTATGGCGCCCCTCCGAGTCGGCTAGCTGCGGGAACGGATCCCCCTCATCCTCCTCCTCCGCTTCCGCTTCCAGGGAGGAGCCCTGGAGCATCGAGTCGCCGCCGCCAAGCCTCCGATCGCCGCCGGCCAACACCGACCGCCTCTCCTTCCCTGTCGCCGCTCCCGCTCGAGCCCGCGGTGAGCACGCCCTGTCGCCCCTCTCCCTCCCTCTGAACGCGGCCAGCACGTGCCCAACGCCCCGCGCACCACCCCGGCGCACGCCAGCAGCCGCAGCGAGCAGCCGGTCGCCGTCTGTCGTCTCCCTCCCGATCGGGTGCAGTTAACTGAACTTTTGTTCAGTTTCGACAGTACCCCGAAACGATACCTCCAAACCCCGGGCGTCCTATACCTATCAAAAGCAGTTCAGCAGCCCAGTGGCTTGTGCCCCGTGCGCGCGCGCTGGACATCCCGGGATCGAATCCCCCCGCGCGGGATTAAACACATCTTTTTTATTTTATTTTTCAGATCCAGAAATGTTGAGACATCGTAGTAGTTTTCATAGACGGGGGTGCCATGAGACTACGGTAGAGACGTGGGGTAACGGGATCGCGTGGTAGACAGTAAACACAGGATTTACCCAGGTTCGGTACGTCGCGACAGTACGACGTGCCTACTCCTGCACTTCTCACTAATCAGGACTAAAGCCTGGAAACAGGATTACAATGTGAGGTTTTGGATCTAGCTACTCGTGGAGGATCAACTTCTCGGCGAGTTGGTCTATATCTTCTCTGTTATTCGTTGGTTTGTTTATCTCCCGTCCGGCTTTATATAATAGCCGGATTAGGGCTTACAGAATAGGAAACCTAGAAGACTACGGTAGCAATAACTTGGAAAGTAAGGAATCCGTCTTCTCCTCCAAGCCAGATCACATGGGCCGTGATCCGGGTTCTTCTAGAATCCGGCTTCTATGCGTCAGGTTACTAGGCCGCCCAATGGACCACAGCCCACTACCACTTGGGCCACCCTGGTAACCAGGTACTTTCACTACCATCTTATATACCCCTATACGGTATGTAGCCCCCAAGAAGGATTAAAACTCTGATTTGCCGTCTTCCGCCAAATGTGCTTTGTCCGAGAAATTTCAATCAGCAGTCTTGATTCTTCTTATTCTTCTTCTGAAAAAGATGGTAATGTGAAACTCGGAATCCTGAAAATCCGGCTTTTCTCTCACGATCCTTCGTGGAGAAGGAACTTCTTACGTCAGCGCACTTAATCATGCTGACGTAAGGGACGTTTGGGTTTTACTCGGAAAACCCAGAAACATATCTCTGACAGATTCTCGCGGGAAACGAGGAGATAACCATCATTACCCTGTCGTTTCATTTCCCGGATTTTCTGGCGAGTGACACGCGTTGATCATCCAACGGTCAAAATAGCCATTGGCACGTATCTTGACGGATTTCTGGCTATAAATAGCCGTCTTCGTCCTCGTCAAAAACCTTCCGCACTCTCACTGTCACGCCATTGCTGCGCACAAGCTCCCAAGCGAAGAACCTTCCCGAGAGCGCGAACGCACCCAGAGCACACGAACGCAACCGCGCCGCCACCAAATGGCAACCTCACCGTCATCTCCCACTCGCTCCGCCGCGCTCACCGTCGACGACATAATCAACGATCTGGATCCGCAGCTCGGGTCTCCAAGGCACGCCGGCGACGAGCCGGAAAAGACAGCGGCTTCTGCGGCGGGCGGAGAGGATCTTTCCGCCGCCGCGAACGCTGCGGGCTCAAGCTCCGCTCCCTCCCCGCCGTTTGCTCCCGAAACGGTGGAGGACAAGATCCAACTCCTCGGCGACGAGCTTGCCGCTGCGGAAGCTGCCGCGTCCGCCGCCGCCGGAGCGGAGGAAGAGGTGGAAACTGCAGGCAATTGAATTGCCTGCAGCATTCCGCCAGCTCTCCTTCCGAACCTGGAAAAGGAGGGCCTGATCCTCAAAGGGAAATGGCGGCTCCCTGAAGACGAGAACGAGCCAACGCCTTCTTCCCACCTCCTGAGAGGTATGGGACTTCCGCCTTCCGCTTTCTTCATCCAAGTCCTTTCCCACTACAACATCCAACCCCATAACCTGCCACCCAACTCCATTCTTTATATGGCCGGGTTCCAGGCCATATTCGAGGGTTACTTAGGTTTAGAGCCTAGGTTAGATTTCTGGATGTATTGTTTCGGGGTTAAGCGGAACTCCTCGGAGGGCGCACTCCCGACTTGCGGGACCATCTCCTTTACTCTTCGGAGGTTTAGGGAAGATTGGTTCCCCAAGATCAAGACATCAGAATCCGTCAAATTTTGGACGGGTTCTTTCTTCTACCATCCCGATGTGCCTTTCCCAAAAAAGGCCATCGGGGTTCCACCTTTTTCCAACACCGCTGCCATTCCCCAAGACAATTAGGGAACGGAAGCCGTCCAGGTTCTGCCGCCTGATCTGCTAAGGATCAAGCGGCGCATCGCCAAACTCACCTCCTCCGATCCACCACTAACTGGCATGGACACGGTCCTTTGCTGGTTAAATAGGCGGATCCAGCCGTTGGCCAACCACAGTGGCCGCCTCCTGTGCGAATACACGGGAGCCAACGACCCAATGCGGACATCCATCAAGGATTGGTCTCCAAGGGATCTTCGACGACGCGCAAACCAGTTGGTCGCATCCCGCGACCAATACGAAGCGAGTCGGCCAATTTCCAAACGGCCGACAATCCCGGCTCCCAAGGTATTTTTTCCGTCATTTGGGTATAGTTTCAACAATCTTTCTCGGATTTCCTTGCTTCTGACTCTGTTTTGTTTTTTCGACAGTTCGCTTGAACTTCCAGACTCGGAGTTAGCTTCCGAAGCTGAGCTGGATGCCTAGCGTACTGCCACTCCTGGTGGGCGCATAGCGCAAGAGATTTCTTCCTCTGAGGAAGTTATCGACCTTGACGGGATCCCCGTCGCCACTTCCAGGTTCTTTTCTTCTGGGTTCTTTTCTTACATGGAAATTTTTCTTCCTTCTTCGGAGTTTTAACTTTTCTGGGTTTTTTGTTTTTAGCCTGCCCCCCTCCAACCTAAAGCCGAAGAAGCTGAAAAAACACAAAGTTGTTTCCAGCCGAGGCAACCAACCTTCTCCCGTCATCGCCCCAGATACACCATCCACAATGGCGGAAGAGCACGCTGCAGCCCCCACCACCAAGCCACTGGAGCCCAGCCAGCCTGTTGTGTCGAACTCGGACACGAGGGAAAGGGCGGCTCCAGAGGTGGGAAAACCTTCTCGGACATTCGACGAGGAGATTCCCAGTTTTTACAAGGAATTCAAGATTATCAATGACGGCCTAAGCGCGCCCGGAACCCTTTTTGCGGAATACGCAAAAGGGTTCAATGAAAACTTGGCGGGTTTGCAACGAATGAGCCAGGTATGTAACTCTAGCCCCCAAGCATTAAACCAAATGTATTCTTTTTTGCTTTGATGTTTTTAGTAACCATTCTTTTCCTTGCTATGTTTCAGCAAACCGCCGAAGCCATTAACATGGAAGTTTTCAACAAACTCTCCATCAAGAATAAAGAGGTTAGAAATCTTCTTTCTATTCTTGAGGAGAGAGAGGCTGAGCTGGCATCGTCTCAGCTTGCTTTGTCGGAAACAGCAGGTAAACATTTTTCCTCTGAAGTTTGCGATTCAATTTTTTGTCTAAGTACTTATTCCGGAAATTTTCTAAACTCGGAATTCCTTGCTTTCCAGCTGCTTTGGCTAAGGCCAAGCAGATAGCTGAAGATGCCGGCAATGCCGAGAATCTCCGAAAGGAGAATTTGGATCTTCACAAGAATCTTGTGAAGGCTCAAAAGGATCTGGAGGCCAGCAACTTGGCCCTTGGAGTTGCCAATTCCAAGGCTTCCGAGCAGGCGGAGAAGGATAAATCCACCATTCAGGATTTAGAAAATGCTCTGAATCTTCGCCTGGAGGAAGTCTCCGAGATCGACAAGCTTATCGGTAACTTTCTGTTACCTTTACCATTTTCCATATCTTGCTTTTCTTCTCTGTTTTTCACCTGACACTTTTGGTTGTTTTGTCGGAAAAAACAGGAGATACCCCAGATGGTACTCGGCTTGAAGGAATCCGAGCCTTTGGGAAGACATGGACTTCGATCCGGGCTGCTGGAATGCAGCTGGTGAATAAGTTCCTTCCCGCAAGGAATGGGGAGTTCTCGGAGGTTGAAAAACTTCCGGGAGCCATCATGGAGGTGGCGGAATCCAGGGATTCCATCCTGCGTTCCGCTGCACTGTGTGGTGCGCGCATGGCACTCGGCCTTATGCGCATGCACTACCCTGGTGCTAAATCTTGGCGCGTGGCGTCCGGTGTCCCTCAAGGATACACGGATACTCAGCGAAATACCATCTTTGATGAAATCAAAGGCCACGCCACCCAGATTGCCTCCATGGTAAATATCTCCGTCAATTATCCAGAAGAGGAGATCCCTCCAATCCCCGAGGTCGACAGCAGCGAGGAGGAGTCGGATGCTTGAAGGGCTACCTTGAACCTGGATAGCGAAAGTAGACAATAGGAGCATTACTGTTCTTTCAATGTAATCCAAAATGTAATGTTTCTATTTGTATGAATGAAAACTCCGCCTTTTGCAATTTTAATTATGAAATTCTTTGCAAAGTTTTCGGATTTTATTATTCCTTTATCTTCTAAGTTCTCTGGCGTATGTGTTTTGACTGTCCTTAGTGTTTGAAATGGCTCGATAGCATTATGAATCGTCATGTCGAGTAACTGGGTATAACCAATCAGTTGAAACTCGGAAGCATGGATCATACTAAAGGCATTTTTACTAACTAGCTCCAGTGACCCAACATATAAGCAATCAGAAAATGCTTAGAGAAGCAAGGAATTTTTTAAATGAAACTTGGGCACGCAGGCAATTCAAGTTTCCTTTAGCCGTTGGCAGGCTGAAAAATCATTCAGTTTCTTAACGCCGAGTACGCAGGCACAATTCGGGTTAACATTGAGTATTTTGTAAGATCATTGGGAAATAGATAAGGTGGAAACATGCTTTGTACTGAAAAAACATGGAAACCAAAATTCCAACAACTTTATTTCATGATCTCAAAAGATGTTTACATAGAAATTGAACTAAGTACGGAAGAGACATAACTGCTAGATATTCCAATGCTTTTGCTATCCACTTGTCTTTGTCGGATTTCTTCAGCAACTTGTAGAGTGGTAGGGCTTTATCCCCCAGCCTGCTAATAAATCTGCTGACGGCATCGGCGGAACCCGTCAATCTTTGGACATCTTTTACGCACGTAGGCTTCGAGATGTTCAAGATGGCTTTTATCTTTTCCAGGTTAACTTCTATTCCTCTATGAGAAACGATAAAACCCAGAAGTTTTCCTGAGGGAACCCCGAATACACACTTAGATGGATTTAACTTCATCTTGTAAGTGCGCAAGTTTTCGAAAGTTTCTCGCAGATCTTCAAGGAGCGTATCTTTTTCCTTGGTTACGACAGCAATGTCGTCCACATAAACATGGACATTTTTGCCAATCTGACTATGCAAGCAACGTTGCATGCAACGCTGGTAGGTTGCACCTGCGTTCTTCAGGACAAATGGCATGGTTACATAATAATACGTCCCGTACGGGGTTATAAAAGAAGTCTTAATTTGATCTTCCTTTTTCATGCGTATTTGGTGTTACCCGGAGTATGCATCCAAAAAGCACAAAAGCTCAGAGCGTGCAGTGGCATCTATTATTTGATCAATTCGCGATAACGCAAACCTATCTTTTGGACACAATTTGTTCAAGCCTGTGTAATCTATACACATTCTAAGAGCAGTAGTGTCTTTCTTCGGTACTAATACCGGATTTGCGAACCATTCAGTGTGGATTACTTCCTGGATGAAATCCGCTGCTAAAAGCCGGATAATTTCCTTGCCAATAGCCTTCTGTCTTCTTCCGTCAAATCGACAGAGACCTTGTTTAACGGGTTTTGATCCTGGAATCACCTTGAGTTGGTGCTCAGCAAGTTCCCTGGGTACGCCTGGCATGTCAGCTGGACACCAGGCAAAAATATCCCAGTTCTCACGGAGGAACTTGATGAGCTCGCCTTCCTATTTGTCGGTCATCCCAGTCCCTACAACGACGAATTTTGTCGGATCTTTGGGGTCTAGGATTACCTGTCTTGTATTCTCGGATGCCTTGAAGCTGTCTGTTTGCTTCTGGGTTTCTTTTCCTGCCGGCATTTCTGTCGGCGATACCTCCTTGGCCAACTCCTTCAGTTCTTCCTTTGCTATGACTCTTTGAGCGCAAAGGGCGTTTTCTTTCTCCAACTCATTTGCTAGCTTAAAATCACCAGCTATGGTGATTACTCCTCCTTTTGGCCCTGGCATCTTCAGCTTGTTATAAATATAACAGGATCTTGCCATGAATTTGGCGAAAGCTGGACGTCCGAGTATTGCGTGATATACGCTTTCGAACGGCACTACTTCGAAGGATACTTTTTCCTGCCGGAAATGATCTTTATCTCCAAAGGTGACATCTAGGGAAATTTCTCCTAGGGACCGTGCTTGTCTGCCAGGGACAATACCGTGGAAGCGTATGTTGCTGTGATTGAGCTGGGACTCGGAAATCTTCAGATGCTTCAGTGTATCCAAGTACATTATGTTAATGCTGGATCCTCCATCCATCAGCACTCTTCTTAGCCTAGTGTTCTGGACAATAGGGCTTACGACAAGAGCTTGTGTGCCGGGTTCAGGGATATTCCCGGGATGATCAGACTGATCCCAGGTAATTGGTGGGTTGGAGTACTTCAAGAATTTCGGGGTTGCCGGAACAACCGCGTTTATTTCTCGAAGTGTTCTTTTGGCCATCTTTGCTGACGGAGTTGCTAGAAATGTTAGCATTGCTTCTCCATCAACTCTCGGAAATTTGGGTTCGCCCTTTCGTTGTTGTTCCTGTATTTTTTCATCAGTGTCCGATTCACTGTCTTCTTTGTCAGCTTCTGGCTTTTGTTTGGCGGGTTTCCTTTTGGAACCCTTCCCCTTATTTCCGGATCCTGCACTGCCTTTCATGTGCTTATTCAGCCGGCATTGTGCGTTTGTATGGGTGGGTTTCCCAAATTGTGAATGGTGGACACAAGGTTCCGACTTAATCCTCTCCCACTCCTCTGGAGTGTAATTGATTGGATCTGGGCTGCGTCCTTTCCACTTATTCCCTTTTTCGCTTCCAAAGGCTATGTTGTATTCCTTGGGTTTTGTCGTTGTTTCTGGAGTTCCCTTTTTGTCAGAACGAGGAGTTTTCTTAGCAAGTATCAGTGTATCGATATTGCCTCCTCTTGCTCTGATTTCGTCTTCGGCTGCAGCGTGCTCATTGACGGTTGTAAGCATAGATCCGAGATCTTTGTGCTGTTTGGAACCAACCATGAACGGTACAAGTCCGGGTTTTAGGCCATTGACGAAAGCATGCATTGCTTGTACGTCAGTTACTCCAGAACAACTATTCTTCATTGCTGTCCATCTGGAGATGAAATCTACGTATGGTTCATCCTCGAATTGGGTGCAACGGTTCAGCTGGTTGATGCTGTTCGGGCATTTGTATGTTCCCTGGAAATGCTGAGTAAATACTCTAGCCATATCATCCCAGCTGTCGACAGTTCTTGATGGTAATCCATTGATCCAATCTCTGGCTCCGTCCAATAACATTAGGGGAAGAAACTTGACAACTTCCAGGTCTGTCCCATTGTTGATTTGGACGGCTGTATAATAGTCTGAGAGCCAGGTGTCCGGGTTTGTGCTACCGGTATATTTTTGGTAGGTTGGACCAACTTTGGCGAAGCCAGAATGCAGGGTTATCCTTCGGATCCTGTCAGTGAAACACTTAGGACCAAAGTATAGATCATCCTTTTCCGCTCTATCGATATGTGCGGAATATCTTCCGGCTGAATGGACAGAAGGGGATCTACTCCTTTCTTTTCCATTGTTGCGCGGGCGCGTTTTTCCGGGATTGTACCTATCTCTTCCATGATCACGTCCTTTTGGATTAGGCGGAGTCCTGCTCCTGTTCCTTTCTTTATCCTTAGGGGGTGTCCGGGATCTCTCACGCCTGTGAGGTGTATCGTATCTTCCGGCTTTCTCAGCTGGGTTTCTCGGAGGTGGCATTATTTTGCCGTCATTCCGGTATTTTTCTTCCCGATCGTGGGTTTTAAGTCCACCTTTCCGGGGATGGGATCCGGTTCGGGACGCTTCATCCCTATTGTCCGGGTTTTTCTTGTCTTTTCTCGGATCCTCTTTTTTATCCTTTGAATTGTCTGAATCTCCAGGTTCTTCTGGTCCAGGTGCTCCAGCGGCGCAAGTAGCTGTTTTGCATAGGGCGGAGTTATCCTGTAGTCTTCCTGATCGCTCTTGGGCCCGCTGTTGTTGTTGCAATGCTTTTCCTAGGAAAGCATACACCCCTTGAAGTTTTTCACCATTGGAGTACAGATCATTCTTCAGGATGGCGAATGCTGCTTCCGCGTTTTCTGCTGCGGTTTTATAAATTGGTTCGCCTCTGGCATCTTTGCCGTTTACCTTCTTTTGCCAAGATGGGTTGTGAAACCTTTCTTTTGGCGGCAGTACTTCCGGTCTTACGATTCCGGGTAACCTTGTAGGTTTAATGCCAGATCTATTCTTTCTCTCGTACTCCTCTATTTCTTCCTTCATGAGCTTAATGTCATCCTGGGTTTTTTGGAGGTGTTGCCGAGATCTGAGTAGATGTTGCTGTTGCCTTTGGAAAGCTTGTCTCCTGGCTTCCAGCATCTCAGGGGGTTCATTTGCTCCCACTGGCGTTTGCAACAGCTCTTGCTCTTCCTGTTCCGTCATTGGTGGAACAAGGATTTCTTTGATTTTCTTCTCCGCAGCTTTTGTTCCGCTAGCATCTCCTACTTCCAGGTTTTCATCGGCTTGATCAGCTGATTTTTTCTTCCGGATTTTGTATTGGAGTTTCTTAGCAGCACGATGCTTTTTCTTGGAAGAGGGAGGTTTTTTGACAGGCTCATCTTCTGTCAATTCCTTAACATTGGGAAATACCGGAGAAGTTTCTCCGTCTCCTCTCTCTTCCTCTGGCGGAGGGGTTTTAGGGCTTTCCTGGCTGCCGGCATCCGTGGTATCAGCTGGTTTTGCCATTAGCACTTCATGGAATCCCTCTTGAAAAGATTTAACTTTCCTTTCGAAGGCGTCCGCGTCTTCGTCTTCGGAATCAAAATCCTCTGATCCGGTTTCCGACTCTAATCTCGCCTCAATGGCGGCAAGCATGGATTCTGCTTCCGAGTTCACCGTTTCGTTAACGGATGTCGGATCTTCCGCCTGTATGACGGGTATCGGGTCTTCCGTTGCTATGAAGGGTGTGTTTTTGTCTGCCTCTTGCACGGGGTTTACATCATCCGTGTTTTCGGCGACTTCGGTCTGCACCATGCCGATAAAGTGTGTGTCACTTTTTTGTCGGCGATCCGAGCAGAATCCGGCATCATAGTCATCCTCGACTGGGTATAGGGCGGGTGGGATAAATTTGCTTCCACCGCAAAACCCCATTGCTTCTGCAGTTAGTCCGATAAAGATGTTAGCAGATCCTATCGGTAACACGCAGGCACTTACCAGGTGGTTTTGCGCCGGTATGTAGGATCCGTTGTCGAGGAAGCGTCCGACATCATCGTTGAATTCCAAGCTTCCGACAGTGATTGATCTTCCAATTCCGCCAAGTATCCCAGATCGGAACTTCACGCCTGACGTCGTTAGCCCCACGGTGGGCGCCAACTGTCGAGACATCGTAGTAGTTTTCATAGACGGGGGTGCCATGAGACTACGGTAGAGACGTGGGGTAACGGGATCGCGTGGTAGACAGTAAACACAGGATTTACCCAGGTTCGGTACGTCGCGACAGTACGACGTGCCTACTCCTGCACTTCTCACTAATCAGGACTAAAGCCTGGAAACAGGATTACAATGTGAGGTTTGGGATCTAGCTACTCGCGGAGGATCAAATTCTCGGCGAGTTGGTCTATATCTTCTCTGTTATTCGTTGGTTTGTTTATCTCCCGTCCGGCTTTATATAATAGCCGGATTAGGGATTATAGAATAGGAAACCTAGAAGACTACGGTAGCAATAACTTGGAAAGTAAGAAATCCGTCTTCTCCTCCAAGCCAAATCACATGGGCCGTGATCCGGGTTCTTCTAGAATCCGGCTTCTATGCATCAGGTTACTAGGCCACCCAATGGACCACAGCCCACTACCACTTGGGCCACCCTGGTAACCATGTACTTTCACTACCATCTTATATACCCCTATACGGTATATTCCGACAAGAAACCTTTCCCGTTTCGCACACAGGTCCTTGTGGTTCACAGATCAGTCCCTGTAATATATTTTCTAAGTCCCTGGCTGTTAAATAAAATGGCAGAACACACCCTATACTTTGAAATTGCATAACTAATTCATTATAAATCCAAATTTAATAATTTAAATATGTTTCCCACACCAAATTAAATTCTCTACCTAAATATAAACTTTGTTTACTGTTTTGAATATTTTAAATTGGTGAAATATTTGAATCCTTGTTTAATTCATTTAATTTTGCAAAATTCATAACTTGGGCATATAAATTCCAAATTCAACAAATAAAATATGTTTTCTATACCAAATTAAATTCTCTACATGTTTAAACCATTTGCATACTGATTTGAACATTTCAAATGGTTTCAAAAATTCAAATTCAAACAGCTCTTTCAAATTTGGTCAAATTCATAACTAATTCAAATGGCACATGTAAAATATGTTTTCCATGCAAAATTGAACAAGCTTTCCAAATATAAACTTTATTTCCTGTTTTGAATAATTAAAATTGGTTCAATAATTTAAATCTTGTTTAAATCATTTAAAATTGCTAAATTAATAACTTGGTCAAACTAAATTCTTTTGAACATATAAAATATGTTTTCCATCCAATTTTTCATGTACTTTGCAAATATCAACTTTGTGTTCTGTTTTAAATAAATTAAATTGCTGAAAACAACTGTTTCTTAATTAATGCCTTTAAAATTGTCAAATTAATAACTAATTCATTTTAATTCCTTTTACAACAAATGAAATAGGTATTCCATCTAAAATTTTGTGTTATTTCCAAATATGAATTTGGTTATCTATTTTGAACAATTAAAATTGGTGAAAACAACAAATGCTTGTGTAACTCATTTAGGAAGCCAAATTTCATAACTTAATAAATAAAATTCCAAACTTGGTAAACAACATATCAAATTGAAGCTATTGTTGTTTTCTTTTTGTTTTCATCATCCATGCATCATTCTAATCAACTTCCACATGATGGTTATCTGTAGATCATTTAATCCAACCTTAATTCATGGGCTTTTCCATATGCCATCCAAATTGCACATAGGCCCATTTAATTATGTTACCATGTCAACTAGCTTATCTTTGAGGCATCCTTTAAATTGCCATGCATCATCCCATGTTTGTGCATTATGCCATGTTATTGATTGTTTGTCTCTCTGCGTTGTTTGTTTGCTTCTTCTCGAATAGACGACGACGTTGAGACAGACGAGGTTTACGACACTACTTCAGAGGAGTTAGCCCAGTACCAGGCTACTGAGTTTGCAGGCAAGTATTCACTCACCTGAACCATTGTGTCCTTTCCACACTGGATACCGATACTTTCCGTTGTCTATTCTGCTAGCCTTAAGATTCGTTGCTTGTGTTCCGATCCTATCACATGTTATACTGTAACCCTGATATAGCCTCACCTCCACACCTATAACCCTGTTGCCTGTTGCCTGTGTCTTACTAGCATGCTTAGGGTTGCTTATGCTCGAGTCTGATGTTCGTTATTTCTGTTACTATCTTTATTATGTTCTGGGGGCTCGATGTTTAAACAACAACCTGTTAATGTATGAGGTAATGCTAATTTGATGATAAGGCACCGGCAGGAGGCCGGGTATGGTTTTGAGGCCTGCTAGTGTCGAACTCAGGAAAAGTTCTTGTCCTCTAGATCCATGATGAGCGCGCTAACCGCATGTGGGAAGCGTGTATGGGCGCCCCCCTCAACTTTGATTCGATTCGCATCTCGTCCAAATCGCCTCATTTGGTTCAGGTTTTCCATTTGCCGCATGCATATGCAGGTGCGAACCCTTGGCGCCAGGGTGGTAACTTTTGTAGTCAGCATTTAGGGAGACACGTTCTTAGAGTGCTATGAGGGCCCCCTTTTCTTCGTGGGGCTTGATTAGCCGTGCGCTCAACTGCACGGGGTTCTTTGGGCTTGATGCGAAGAAGAGTTGGGTTGTGTTGAGTACCTCGCTTGGTGGGTTGATCCCTCGTCTGGCGGGTTATTCTTACGTGTACGGCCAAATTGGTGCATCCCTGCAGGGTTAAATCTTCTCGAGAAGCCGTGTTGTCCGCGGTTATGGATGACTTGGTGATAGGGCTGGCTAACAAGGATTAGACAACTTACACCTAATCAATAATAATTTGACTAGTAATAGGCTTATTGACACAATAACTTGAACATCCATTAATCCAACTGTGTGGGTTATCCTCGGATTGCTTCTTTGGATAAGGGGCGAGATCCAGGACGGGTTTGTTTGAGGTTAGTGGTAGTTGGTTCCGATGCGCTATCTTATCCCTTTCTTTTAGCCGGATGTTGTAGCGCGTCTCTGTAGTTGGTTAGGGCAGCCCGCTGCCGCACCTTTGTATCACCTATCTTCCGTTGAACCCAAGGCATCTATACTTGGTGTTGACGGGTACACTTTGGTACCTTGTGCGTCTTGCTTGCCAGTACTCGTCCGTACTGACCCCTTTGGGGTTGCGTGTTCTGCAGACTACGTTTCCGAGGATCCCCATGGTGGCTACTACGTGGAGTATGACGAGGCTGCTGACGAGTAGATAGCGGACCCGGGCAGGATCCGAGACATCGTGGATGGGCTCCGTTTTTTCGTTTGCGGCCTCTTAGGCCTATTTGGATCTTGTCTGTACTCAGACACTTTGGATGCTTCCGCTGTGATGTAATGATGACTTGTTGGGACATGTGTCCTCTGGATGATTGTATTTGCTATCTCTGCTCTAGTGAGAGCTATTTGCCACTTATTTCTATTTCTTTGTGTCTTAGAGATTTGTTGTGATATCACTTGTTCAAATGTCGTTGACGTACCATGTGTGTATGTTATGAAGTACGTCAATGGAAGTAGTCGGATTTCTATGGGATGGTTTACGCAGACGATGAATAGTAGAGGTTGGTTGTCACACGTTTACGTGTTGGCCTACTCACATTGAGATGCGGGTGCCGGTAAGCCCCGTAAGCCAATTATCTACTGTTTAGCGGGCTGTGAGTATCCTCTTGAAGTCCGGGTGCGACAAATGGTATCAGAGCCTGTCTGCTTGTAGGATCCCTTTTACTGGTCGCAGTTGAGTCTAGAAACTATTTTGTAGCTATATAGGAAAAATGAAACGTGAGAGTAGGAATTCTGTTCTTTGATTTCTTTCCCCACCCACCCTCCCTTTTTTTCTGGTAAGGAAGTGCAACGTTGTTTTCTCTTCTCATCTAAACTTTCAAGTTAGGATTTCACGTATCCTGGTTTCTCTAGGATAGTTATATCTACTAGACCATAGGAATGGAGGTGGTTGTGACATGATTTATCATGATGCCTACTCACGATTGAGAACGGAGGCACATAAGCCCCGGAAGAAGATCCTCTATTCCTTAAGCAGTAGATATTGATCCTTTAGAAGCCCGGATGGGTTTTTCCGTAGTACCTCAGGAGTGTTTGGTCTCGTGTTTCCCCAATGTTGCTTCAATATCCTGTTCTTCTCAACATCCTTTTCGTCCGTTGAAACCTTGTTGTTGCTTGCCACTTCAGTTCTTCTACCGGCGTCTAATTAAAACTTCCCCGATCATGTGCAGATGGATCTCAGGTTCTACCCGCAGGTGGTTCGTATGACTCGTTGCGAGAGCACTGCCGGTTATCCGGAGATGCTGAGGGACATGGTCACCTTTCTGGGGTTCCGTTGGGCACCAGAGTACCAGGTCTACGAGCAGCAGCGAGAGTTTGACCAGACCTACTACCAGGCTATCGTCTACATTCTGTCAGATGATGGCATGAGCGTAGTTCACCGCTACGAGGCAGTGGGTTCCACAGTGGATATGGCTGTGCAGCAGGCAGCTTATGTGAGCCTCACCGTCCTTCGTGCTGACTACTGGGGATTTGACGATTCTATCTATCGCCACATCCCCCGTGGTTACATCACCTCGGAGGGAGCTCACTTCACTCTCTACGACAACTTGGATGTCTACGAGCATGATAACTCCAGACTGCACACCACCGCTCAGTTTGTGAGGCACAGTCACGCTGTTGCCCGCACACTATCTCAGGAGTTGGCTTCAGTCAGAGAGCATCTTTACCTTGCTTTGACTCGTCTGGCGACTTACACCACAGACTTTGTTGGAGACGAGCGCTTTGCACGTTTCGATCAGCCAGTTGGGCGTCGTCTGCCAGATGCTGGAGGTTACGAGCCGATCAGAGGTCCACTCCTTAACCTTGGTGCTGGTTACACTGGGATTCCACGCTTTGGAGCACAAGGAGTCGACGCTATGTACTTCACCACGCCTAGAGTCGGTCTCAGACCACGTCAGATCTACGTGGATCGTCGTTCCACCTACTTTCGTGGGCGTGCTCCTCACCTACCTCTCGCCGTACTCCTCGCCGCCGTCCTGCATGATGAGCATAGGAGTACCGATGTATCCATTCTTAGCTATGTTTAGTTATCCTTTGGTATTCGAACCATTTATGGTGTGTTGGATATTCTGATGTATTTGAACATGTGATGATGTACCTGTTGGTTATCTATTCATGCGTCGGAATAATCTCTCTTTCGGTTGCCAAGTCTATCCTTTTCTATTGTTGTGCTAAAATGCATTTCCATTCAGGATGCCGCCAACAAGGAACAACACGCCTGAGCCACCGCCAATCGCGGAGCTGTTGACTCAAATGACCCAAGTCATGACGCAGATGGCCCAGTTTCAGGCTAATCAGCACATCAACCAGACAGCTCCACGAGTCAGCATCAAGGAGTTTCTCAGTCTGGGCCCAAGAGCTTTCGTGGCCACACGCGAGCCTCTGGACGCTGATGACTGGATCCGTGAGATAGCCAAGGCTCTGGAGATTGCACACGTAGCTGAAGAAGACAAGGTCAAGTATGCCTCCTATCTGCTGAAGGGTCAGGCAGCTACTTTGTGGGAAAACTTCCAGGCCATGAGAACTGGGATGCCAGTCACGTGGGATTGTTTTAAGGAAGCCTTCCTGAAGCACCACATTCCAGATGGTCTCATGGAAAGGATGCGTGAAGAGTTTTGCTCACTCAAGCAGGGCAAGTTGGACGTCATCGGGTATCAGAGTGAGTTCAATCGCCTCGCTCGATACGCTGGAGATGAGGTGTCCACTGAAGCTAAGAAGATGGCAAGGTTCCGCAGAGGTTTTAACCCGGAACTCAAGTATGCCCTCACCAATATCAAGGCCAACAGCTTCGAGGATCTCGTTAACACCGCGCTCAATGAAGAAAATGGGCGCAAGGCGTTCGAGGAGTCTCGCAAGCACTCGCGAGAGGGTGGTTCCTCCTCCAACATGACCACCCCTCCGCAGAAGCGCCGCATCTGGGTACCAAATGGTGCTGTCACTCGGGCTCCATACGCCCAAACTTCTCCAGGCTTCGCTACCCGCCCACCCAACCCTGCTTAGATGCATGATCCAAGGCCTTCGATGGGGCAGCCAAGGCCAGGGCCTCCTCGTGTCGTCACATGCTACAAGTGCAAGCAGACGAGGCCCTACGCCGACAAGTGCACGCAGAGGCAGCTACCTCCACCACCACCTCGTCCTAACACAAACCAGGCAATGGTGCGCGCTCCCCCGCTTAAGGCCTTCAACTCCAACAACAGGCCTGTCGGGAGGACCGCAAGGGTGAATCATGTCAAGATCGACAAAGTTGAGGAAGCTCCTGACTTCGTTCTCGGTACATTTCCTGTAAACTCTAATCCAGCTAAAGTGTTGTTTGATACCGGAGCATCACATTCTTTTGTGTCAAAGACCTTTGCCACAACAAACAACCTAATTGTGGTTCCACTAAGCAATCAGATCACTGTTCACTCCCCGGGATCTCAAATGTTGACTTCCAAAATAAGTAAGGACAATCAAATCCTAATTGGAGGCCACATATTCCTTGCTTCTCTCATGTTGCTGGGAAGTTTTGACATTGATGTCATTCTTGGTATGGATTGGCTGAAGGCCAATAAAGCAAGGATTGACTGTGCTCAAAAGTCAATAACTCTGTCCCACCCTTCTGGCCAGATAATCTATTCTCCACATGAATCAAGTTCCATTTAGCTATGCAACCTCAATGCAAAACCTCTACCTTCACTTGAAAATGTTCCAGTGGTTTGCGACTTCCCTGACGTCTTTCCAGAAGAGTTGCCAGGAATGCCTCCGGACAGAGCAGTTGAGTTCGTGATCGAACTTGAACCAGGTACTGCTCCAATCTCTAAGCATCCCTACAAGATAGGAACTCCCGAGCTGAAGTTGTTGAAGGAACAAATTGATATGTACATGGAAAAAGGTTACATTCAACCTAGTTCCTCGGCTTGGGGTTGCCCAACTCTGTTCGTTGCGAAGAAGGATCACACAAAGAGACTCGTTGTCGACTATCGTCCTCTTAACGAGAAGACCATCAAAAATAAGTATCCAATTCCTCGCATCGATGATCTTTTCGATCAACTTGCTGGAGCCTCAATATTCTCCAAGTTGGACTTGAGAATGGGTTACCATCAAATAAAGATCAGAAAAGAGGATATACCAAAGACAGCTTTCACCACTCGCTACGGTCTATACGAATTCACCGTCATGTCCTTTGGTCTCACCAATGCACCGGCGACTTTCTCTCGACTCATGAATTCTGTCTTCCATGAATACCTCGACAAGTTCGTTGTGGTATATCTTGATGACATTCTTGTCTACTCAAAATCTGAGGAAGAGCATGAAGAACACCTTCGTTTCACCCTCATGAAGCTTCGCGAGCATCGTCTTTATGCCAAGTTCTCCAAATGTGAGTTCTGGATTTCAGAAGTTGCTTACCTTGGTCATGTCATCTCTGCCAAGGGCATAGCCATTGATCCAGAAAAGGTTAAAGCAATTGTTGATTGGAAACCTCCAAAGACGGTGAAGCAAGTAAGAAGTTTTCTTGGCTTGGCTAGCTATTGTCGTCGCTTCGTCCCAAACTTCTCCAAGATTGCCAAACCTCTCACTGACCTAACAAAGAAGGACAAGAAGTTCGTTTGGTCTCCACAATGTGATGAAAGTTTCAATCTCCTGAAGACTAAACTCACTTCTACACCAGTTTTGGTTGGCCCAGATCCTTCCAAACCTTTCCAAATATTTTGTGATGCTTCTCTCCAAGGTCTAGGTGCAGTTCTTATGCAAGAACGTCAAGTTGTGGCTTATGCTTCACTTCAGTTGAACACACATGAGCTCAATTATCCCACTCATGACCTTGAACTTGCAGCAGTTGTGTTTGCCCTCAAGAAATGGAGACAATACTTGTTGGGTAATCGCACCGAAATCTTTTCCGATCATAAGAGTCTGAAGTATATCTTCACTCAACCAGATCTAAACCTCAGACAAAGGAGATGGATTGAAAAGATCAAAGACTTTGATCTTACCATTTCTTACACTCCAGGCAAGGCTAATGTTATGGCCGATGCTCTCAGTCGCAAGTCGTATTGCAATAATCTCATGATCATGGAAAGCCAACCTCCTCTTCATGAAGAATTCCAAAAGCTCAACCTTGGTCTTGTTCCTCAAGCCTATCTTGCAAACTTGACAGCCAGTCCAACTCTCGAGGACAATATTCGTTCTGAACAACTTCGTGATGCTGAAATCAAGAAGATTGTAGAACAAATCAAAGCAGGCAATGAGAAATTCGAGTGCTTCTCAATTGATGACAAGGGAACTGTGTTCTTCGAAGGACGCATTGCAGTTCCTAAAATTCAAAGCCTCAAAGATGTCATTCTCAAGGAGGCTCATGAAACTCCTCTCTCTATACACCCTGGAAGTACAAAGATGTACCAGGATCTCAAGACACTGTATTGGTGGCCTAGCATGAAACGTGAAATTGCTCAATACGTTTCTGAATGCGACGTTTGTCAACGTGTTAAGGCAGTTCATCAGAAAACAGCCGGTCTTCTACAACCTCTGAAAATCCCTGAGTGGAAGTGGGACATGATTGAAATGGACTTCGTCACTGGTTTTCCAAAGTCCAAGAGGGGCAACGATGCAATCTTCGTTGTCATTGATCGACTCACTAAAGTCGCTCACTTCTTTCCTGTCAAAGAAACAATCTCAGCTAGTCAGTTAGCAGAGCTCTACACAGCAAAGATTGTTCCTCTTCATGGTGTTCCATTGGAAATAAGCTCAGGCCGTGGAAGCATATTCACTTCTCATTTCTGGAAAAGCTTTCAAGAAGCCTTGGGCACCAAACTGCTGTTCAGCACAGCCTATCACCCTCAGTCTCAAGGGCAAGTCGAAAGAGTCAATCAGATTCTCGAGGATATGCTCAGAGCATGTGGTCTCTCTTTTGGCATGAAATGGGAGGAATGTCTTCCATATGCTGAATTCTCCTACAACAACAGCTTCCAGGCAATCCTAGGCATGGCACCATTTGAGGCTCTCTATGGCCGCAGATGCAGGAGTCCAATCAATTGGTCTGGAGCTGGTGAACGTTCACTCTTAGGCCCTGACATTGTTAAGGAGGCCGAAGAGAAAGTTCGCATCATTCGTGACAATCTGAGGATTGCTCAATCTCGTCAGAAAAGCTACTATGACAGCAAACACAGGGACATGGTCTATGCACCTGGAGACAAAGCATATCTCCGCGTAACTCCCCTCAGAGGCACTCATCGTTTTGGTGTCAAAGAAAAGCTTGCACCAAGATATATTGGTCCCTTCAACATTCTCTCAAGGCGTGCAAAAAATGCATATCGTCTTGAACTTCCAGAAAAGCTATCCATGGTGCACGATGTGTTTCACGTGTCACAGCTCAAGAGATGCTTCAAAGATCCGGGTCGTGCAGTTGATCATGATTCAATTGATCCGCAAGAAGACCTCTCTTATGAAGAGCATCCTGTTCGCATTCTCGATGAGACCGAGCGTAAAACTCGCAACAAGAGCACCAAGTTCTTAAAAGTGCAGTGGTCTCATCATTCCGATAAAGAGGCAACGTGGGAGACCGAAGAGGATCTCCGCAAGAAGTATCCGGACCTTTTCTCTTCTCAGTAGGAATCTCGGGGCGCGATTCCTTCAAGGGGGGGGGGGGGGGGGCGTTTTGTAACATCCCAAGTATGAAAAACAGCCTTACAATGTTTGCTTTTTGTTTAAATTAAGTTTGCATCATTCCATCATGAGTTTTGCATTTGTTTTCCATTTGAATTTCAAATCAAAATTCAAACCTTTGTTTCATACTTGTTCTGTTACAATTTTCAAATGAAACTTTCAAATCAAACCAATTTTTTTGGTTCCAATAAACTTGAAAGTCCAAACTATTAACTTGCTTCATTTTGTCAATAATTCAATTAATACCAATTTCACTCAAATTCATTTGAATTTCAAACAGCAATAGAATTTAAAAATTTGGAAACAGAAAGTTGCACAACTGGGCTTTTGTAATAAATAAATTATACAAAATTATCCCCACAATTTTTCAAACCCCAAAACCCTATTTGAATTTTAAATAACAATTCCAAATCATTTGGCAATTTCAAATTTTTAGAAATAAGCCCACATACTTTTGAATCTTGCTGTTTTGGTAATTCAATAAAAATTATTGCTAAAATACAAGCACCAAATCCTATTTCTTTTTCTCTTTTCTTTCCTACAAAAAAAAAGAAAAGGTGAACAAAAAAATAGAAGCAGAAAACAGAAAACAAAAAAAAGGGGGAGGGCAGGCCAGCCAAGTGGGCTGAGCCCACCACACCCCCACGAGGCCAGCCCACCCCACCTGCCTTCGTCATCCTCCGTACGGAGGCGCACATGGGAGGAGCCGGAGCTCCCGTGGAGGAGCTTGCTCCACGTCTCCTCCCCCCTCCTCCATAAAATCCCTCCGAGCGGCCAAACCCTAGTTCCTCCTCCCTCCTCCGTTCTCCTGCCGGCGCCGCCATTTTTTCCCTCTCCCTTTTCTTCCCTCCTGCTCGCTGTTTTCTCTGAAGCTCCACCACCGCCGACAGAGGAGGAAGGCCGGTGATCGCCGCAGCTATGGCGCCCCTCCGAGCCGGCTAGCTGCGGGAACGGATCCCCCTCATCCTCCTCCTCCGCTTCCGCTTCCAGGGAGGAGCCCTGGAGCACCGAGTCGCCGCCGCCAAGCCTCCGATCGCCGCCGGCCAACACCGACCGCCTCTCCTTCCCTGTCGCCGCTCCCGCTCGAGCCCGCGGTGAGCATGCCCTGTCGCCCCTCTCCCTCCTCGCTGAACGCGGCCAGCACGCGCCCAACGCCCCGCGCACCACCCCGGCGCACGCCAGCAGCCGCAGCGAGCAGCCGGTCGCCGTCCGTCGTCTCCCTCCCGATCGGGTGCAGTTAACTGAACTTTTGTTTAGTTTCGACAGTACCCCGAAACGATACCTCAAAACCCCGCGCGCCCTATACCTATCAAAAGCAGTTCAGCAGCCCAGTGGCTTGTGCCCCGTGCGCGCGCGCTGGACATCCCGGGATCGAATCCCCCCGCGCGGGATTAAACACATCTTTTTTATTTCTTTTTTTCAGATCCAGAAACCTTTCCCGTTTCGCACACAGGTCCTTGTGGTTCACAGATCAGTCCCTGTAATATATTTTCTAAGTCCCTGGCTGTTAAATAAAATGGCAGAACACACCCTATACTTTGAAATTGCATAACTAATTCATTATAAATCCAAATTTAATAATTTAAATATGTTTTCCACACCAAATTAAATTCTCTACCTAAATATAAACTTTGTTTACTGTTTTGAATATTTTAAATTGGTGAAATATTTGAATCCTTGTTTAATTCATTTAATTTTATAAAATTCATAACTTGGGCATAAAAATTCCAAATTCAACAAATAAAATATGTTTTCTATACCAAATTAAATTCTCTACATGTTTAAACCATTTGCATACTGTTTTGAACATTTCAAATGGTTTCAAAAATTCAAATTCAAACAACTCTTTCAAATTTTGTCAAACTCATAACTAATTCAAATTTAATTCAAATGGCACATGTAAAATATGTTTTCCATGCAAAATTGAACAAGCTTTCCAAATATAAACTTTATTTCCTGTTTTGAATAATTAAAATTGGTTCAATAATTTAAATCTTGTTTAAATCATTTAAAATTGCTAAATTAATAACTTGGTCAAACTAAATTCTTTTGAACATATAAAATATGTTTTCCATCCAATTTTTCATTTACTTTGCAAATATCAACTTTGTGTTCTGTTTTAAATAAATTAAATTGCTGAAAACAACTGTTTCTTAATTAATGCCTTAAAAATTGTCAAATTAATAACTAATTCATTTTAATTCCTTTTTCAACAAATGAAATAGGTATTCCATCTAAAATTTTGTGTTCTTTCCAAATATGAATTTGGTTATCTATTTTGAACAATTAAAATTGGTGAAAACAACAAATGCTTGTGTAACTCATTTAGGAAGCCAAATTTCATAACTTAATAAATAAAATTCCAAACTTGGTAAACAACATATCAAATTGAAGCTATTGTTGTTTTCTTTTTGTTTTCATCATCCATGCATCATTCTAATCAACTTCCACATGATGGTTATCTGTAGATCATTTAATCCAACCTTAATTCATGGGCTTTTCCATATGCCATCCAAATTGCATATAGGCCCATTTAATTATGTTACCATGTCAACTAGCTTATCTTTGAGGCATCCTTTAAATTGCCATGCATCATCCCATGTTTGTGCATTATGCCATGTTATTGATTGTTTGTCTCTCTGTGTTGTTTGTTTGCTTCTTCTCGAATAGACGACGACGTTGAGACAGACGAGGTTTACGACACTACTTCAGAGGAGTTAGCCCAGTACCAGGCTACTGAGTTTGCAGGCAAGTATTCACTCACCTGAACCATTGTGTCCTTTCCACACTGGATACCGATACTTTCCGTTGTCTATTCTGCTAGCCTTAAGATTCGTTGCTTGTGTTCCGATCCTATCACATGTTATCCTGTAACCCTGATATAGCCTCACCTCCACACCTATAACCCTGTTGCCTGTTGCCTGTGTCTTACTAGCATGCTTAGGGTTGCTTATGCTCGAGTCTGATGTTCGTTATTTCTGTTACTATCTTTATTATGTTCTGGGGGCCCGATGTTTAAACAACAACCTGTTAATGTATGAGGTAATGCTAATTTGATGATAAGGCACCGGCAGGAGGCCGGGTATGGTTTTGAGGCCTGCTAGTGTCGAACTCAGGAAAAGTTCTTGTCCTCTAGATCCATGATGAGCGCGCTAACCGCATGTGGGAAGCGTGTATGGGTGCCCCCCTCAACTTTGATTCGATTCGCATCTCGTCCAAATCGCCTCATTTAGTTCGGGTTTTCCATTTGCCGCATGCATATGCAGGTGCGAACCCTTGGCGCCAGGGTGGTAACTTTTGTAGTCGGCATTTAGGGAGACACGTTCTTAGAGTGCTATGAGGGTCCCCTTTTCTTCGTGGGGCTTGATTAGCCGTGCGCTCAACTGCACGGGGTTCTTTGGGCTTGATGCGAAGAAGAGTTGGGTTGTGTTGAGTACCTCGCTTGGTGGGTTGATCCCCCGTCTGGCGGGTTATTCTTACGTGTATGGCCAAATTGGTGCATCCCTGCAGGGTTAAATCTTCTCGAGAAGCCGTGTTGTCCGCGGTTATGGATGACTTGGTGATAGGGCTGGCTAACAAGGATTAGACAACTTACACCTAATCAATAATAATTTGACTAGTAATAGGCTTATTGACACAATAACTTGAACATCCATTAATCCAACTGTGTGGGTTATCCTCGGATTGCTTCTTTGGATAAGGGGCGAGATCCAGGATGGGTTTGTTTGAGGTTAGTGGTAGTTGGTTCCGATGCGCTATCTTATCCCTTTCTTTTAGCCGGATATTGTAGCGCGTCTCTGTAGTTGGTTAGGGCAGCCCGCTGCCGCACCTTTGTATCACCCCTCTTCCGTTGAACCCAAGGCATCTGTACTTGGTGTTGACGGGTACACTTTGGTATCTTGTGCGTCTTGCTTGCCAGTACTCGTCCGTACTGACCCCTTTGGGGCTGCGTGTTCTGCAGACTACGTTTCCGAGGATCCCCATGGTGGCTACTACGTGGAGTATGACGAGGCTGCTGACGAGTAGATAGCGGACCCGGGCAGGATCCGAGACATCGTGGATGGGCTCCGTTTTTTCGTTTGCGGCCTCTTAGGCCTATTTGGATCTTGTCTGTACTCAGACACTTTGGATGCTTCCGCTGTGATGTAATGATGACTTGTTGGGACATGTGTCCTCTGGATGATTGTATTTGCTATCTCTACTCTAGTGAGAGCTATTTGCCCCTTATTTCTATTTCTTTGTGTCTTAGAGATTTGTTGTGATATCACTTGTTCAAATGCCGTTGACGTACCATGTGTGTATGTTATGAAGTACGTCAATGGAAGTAGTCGGATTTCTATGGGATGGTTTACGCAGACGATGAATAGTAGAGGTTGGTTGTCACACGTTTACGTGTTGGCCTACTCATATTGAGATGCGGGTGCCGGTAAGCCCCGTAAGCCAATTATCTACTGTTTAGCGGGCTGTGAGTATCCTCTAGAAGTCCGGGTGCGACAGTAGTTTGGCCATAGATAACTTGAACATGACGTAAAATATGTTGACAAAGCATGGAGGTAATAGATGAAAGGTGCCTCCTTGGAGATGCCGAGAGGGGTGATCCTTGTAGCATGTGAGATGCTAGGAAATGATGTTGGTGGATTGGAAAGATGATGATTACAGTAGTGAGTTTCTCATCTATTATGAAAACGTTCTATGAGACGTGCTATTCCTCCTAGATTTGGAAAATAAATATTGCTTTACGTAAATCAACCTTCATAAAACCCTTTATGAAACCAGCAGATATATAATAGGTTAACTAAGTCTTGTTGAGTACCTCCCGTACTCAGATTTCCTTAATTTTGGTTCGGGTGAAGTTCTCACTTCGGTGGTGATTCAACGTGGACATCGACGAGTAGTTTGGGTTCCCAGGTAGCAGTCTGGAATCTATGGGCTGGGACGTCGCCTTATGTTGCGGCCTCTTAGGACTTTTTGGTTCATTTTGGTTAGCAACATAATTTGCCTTCCGTTGTCTGATGTAATGTTGGGTCATGTGACCTCTGTTTGCAAGGTATACCCTAGTAACACCTATTTAACAAAGCTTCCATGTCTAGAGTGCTGCTTTGATCGGTCATTGGTTTCGAGCTCATTGTTACACAGTTTTGGCTATGCCTCCATAGTTTTCGCAGTCGAGGGGTTGTGGAGCCGATGATCCATTTCCGAGCACACCTGCCGATGTGATTCGGCCTGGGGATTGGTAACCCCAGTAACCCTCGATTGTTGTTGCACTTTCTGGACACATAGCATCTCTGTATAGCTTTGGTCCCGTTCCTTCAGTTTCATTTGATTCGTGGATGCTTTGATATGCATAGTTGGTTATGACTAGCATGGACACAAGGAGTAGTAGTACCGCGGTGATCCGGCCTGCGTGCCGATGAATCCGGTCTGCCTGCCGTTGTTTTTTGAGGCCGGGGCTGGTAACCCTGAAGCCCTTGTGGGTCCTTGACTAGGAGCGCATAACAGTATATATACCTCTGGGTCCGGGGTCATGACAGGTCATGGTATCAGAGCAGGACTGCCCGTAGGAAAACCTTACTGCTTGGTCGATGTTGAGTCTAGTATTTGGGAAAAACTACTTTGAAACCACAAATGAGTTGTGAAAACCTTCTTAGGATTCTTTTTACTCCTTACCTGGTATCGCTCTAACTCTGGGTCACCTTACCTGTTTTGATTTGAAAAGGTTGTAGTCATTCAAAACCTAGGTGGCTTGTTTGGCAAGGACGTCTTTTACCCAAGTTGACCTAGTGTTAAATTTCTAGAGTCATGTGTGTTAACATTCTTACATTTTCTAAAGTCTCAAATCCCGAACCTCGAGATTTCCTTTCATCTCGATTGTATCCTTTGTCCTTTGCTCAACTTCTTCCGGAGCTATGAATGGGTGTCGAAAGATACTTCGTGATTGCTATTCATGGTGTTCTTTAAAGCACTTAGATAGTAGTTCCTCCTTTCTCTGTGTTTTTAACCTTGGACTTGAACCGAAGGTCCCGGAATGTGCTGCATTGTGGTGGGTTGAATCATGAGGTTTTGTAAGCATGTGATGCTCACGCCATCAGTAAATGATGCTGACATTTAACCCAAGTTCCTTTTTGTTGGCCTGAGGAACATCTTCTACCTCGGGATGGCTAGGTAATTCCAACTCTCATAGCCATAGGTTCTCTTTTGGAACCAAAAGGGATCACAACAAGAGTGGTCATCTTCAATTCCACATCTTTGTTCTTGATTCAGCTATACCTCTCTTTCAGCATGGGTTTTACAAATGAGTATTACCCTGTGCATTCACCGTGATTTTAGGAATTCTCCCGAGCATGTTGCTACTGTCTAGTTGCTTCCAGATATTACTCCGTTGTTTTGAAACCAAATGGCATATGTGCGTTGGAGATACAATGCCTTTTCTTTTGTGTTCCATCAGAACATTTCACCTTGGAGTGTCAGGAGAAACAAACTCTAGTACCTCGTGCATCTCTAGCACCAGGTCAAAGTTTTGTAACCCACAGAGTAAAGAAGTTTCATTAGCTTATGTTCTTTTCCACCTTCAAGTATCACACTCTCTTGTATCAGGAGGGCATTCTGAGTTTCATGGCCTTATTGATGAAGTGATGCTCCTATACGTCTTCACTCACCATCCCTACAAGCTTGAATGCTCGATATGATGGTTGTGCATTGATGTGTACAAGATATTCCTAACAATTCTTATTGCTCTGAAAAATCTAAGAAACATCTGCATCCTTCTTAGCACTATTGGTCACCCGGTCTCTACTTAAGTTGACTGTGTTACCAAATCCATTCATTTCGGTGCACATTCTTGGTCACAGAGTTAGGTTCATGTCGGAGCTCTCAAGATCATATTGACTGCTTTGAAAATCAAAACTCCTTTCGACTTCCAAGAAATATCGGTAGGTTGTGATATTCTGGTTGTCTTTCTAGAAGTATCACCAGGTTGTTACCTGACCGTTATGTCTAAACAAGGGGTAATTTGAACTACTCCTTTCTCCAAGAAGCTACGCTAGACACCCTTGACTAGCGGTTGAGCTTAAACAATAACTTGGAGAGTTGAAGAAAAAAGCTCCACCTAACTTGTTCCTTTGTTAAGGCATGTCCAGTTCCTTTGCGTTGAAGCAGGATAGTATCTCCGTAGTGAACATGCTACCATCCTACCCTTGATTTGATTTGGGCTATCGTCAAATCAATATCAGATCCAAGGACTATCTTCATGGTGTTTTTGAAGGGTAAGTTGCATAGGAAACAAAAAATTTCCTACGCGCGATAAAGCCGAATGGCCAAGATCTAATCTATGAGATGAAAGGCAACGGGGAGAAAGAGAGCCTTGAGATAACATACCCTCGAAGACTCAAAGTGGTACGAGATTAAATCTCGTTGTTGGCGTATTCGTACTCATGCCGATCCCGAGCGAGAAGAAGTGCACCGCAATCCTGCGGTGCCTCCGTAATCGGTCACACGTTTAGCTCGATGAAGACTTCTGTTCCCTCGATCCAGCGGGTAGCGGAAGTAGAGGATCCCCCGGAACTCCAGCAGCACGACGACGTGGTGGTGGTGAAGAATCCCACGGTCAGGGCTTCGCCAAGCCGGAGACCATGGAATGTAGCAGCGGGTGGAGGGAAAAGGAAGTGGGCAAGTGTGTGAAGAAGAGGGAGCTCTCACCCTCCTTTTATAGAAGAGGGGGAGGCAGCCCAAGGGGGGGGGGGGTTGCGGCCAGCCATGGGTGCGCCCACCTCTTCCTCTCTTCATGTGAGTGGAAGCACCACTCCCACCCACTCATGCTCCCTTAATTTTCCACTTAGAAAATCCAAAGGTTTTTCTTTAATAAATAAATAAAACAATTTATTTCTTTATTTATATTTGTTAATTCCATTAACAAACATTTGCATGCGGCACCTCGAATCATTTGTTAATTTTATTAACAACCATTCGACGAAAAATCCCTTAAACTATTTCAATTTTCCCCGAAACAATTTTCGGAGCTTCCCAAAATATTCTTCGGTATTCCGTATCCTCTCTAACGCTTCATCGAATCTTAAGTGTGTCACCCTACGGTTCACGAATAATATAGACATGATCGAGTCTCCTCTCCGAGCAATAATCAACAGCGGGATCTGGAGATCCGTGATGACTCCTATATATTCGACGATGACTCTCGTGATCGTGTGAACCTTTTAACATCGTAACGATTTCCTTTTGTCTCGCGATATTTTACTTGTCCGAGATCCGATCATCGGTATCCACCATACCTTGTTTGATCTTGTTATCCGACAAGTACTCTTTTCTCGTTCCCGTGATATAACATCCTTGTGATCATATCACGTTCTTGCAAGCGGTGTCGATGTGATATCACTGAGAGGGTCCTGAGTATATCTCTCCGTCATATTGGATGGACAAATCCCATTATTGATCCATGAGCTTCAACTAACACTTTCCGAATACCTAATGCCACCTGTATAGTCACCCTGTTACGGTGTGACGTTTGATGTCATCAAAGTATTCTTTCGGTATTAGTGATTAACATGATCTCACGGTCTAAGGAACAAAGTTACTCCGAATGTAAGACATAACAACAAAACTAAATGACTTGATCATATTGTTATACTTAGTTAGGGTCTAAGTTCATCACGTCATTCTCCTAATGACATGACCCCGTTATTAACAACATGCAATGTCTATGATCGGGAAACCTTAATCATCTGTTAATCAACGAGCTAGTTAAAGAGAGGCTTCACTAGTAACGTTGGTTTGTTTATTAATCACACATGTATTAATGTTTCCGGTTAATACAATTCTAACATGAAAAATAAACATCTATCATAAACAAGGAATAACATAATAAACACTTTATTATTGCCTCTCGGGCATATTCCCTTCAGTTTCCCACTTGCACTAGGGGCAATAATCTATATTACATAGTGATGAATCTAACACCCATTGAGTTCTGGTGTTGATCATGTTTTGCCCTTGAGAGAGGTTTAGTCAACAGATCTGCCACATTCAGATCCGTATGTACTTTGCAAATCTTCACATCCCCATCTGCGACATGTTCACGGATGGAGTGAAAATGGCGCTTGATATGCTTGGAATTCTTGTGAGACCTTGGCTCCTTAGCATTGGCTATGGCACCATTGTTGTCACAATAGATAACCATTGGATCAAACGCACTCGGAACCACGCCTAGTTCGGATATGAACTCCTTCATCCAAACTGCTTCCTGTGGTTCCTCCGAGGCAGCAACATATTCTGCTTCTGTTGATGATCTCGCCACCACGGATTGCTTGGAACTCCTCCAGCTTACTACTCCTCCATTCACAACAAATACGTACCCGGACTGAGACTTAGAGTCATCCGGATCAGTGTCGAAGCTAGCATCGACGTAACATCTTGCGGCGAGCTCTTCTTCACCTCCATATATGAGAAACATATCCTTAGTTCTTCTCAAGTACTTAAAGATATTCTTGACCTCCGTCCAGTGTTCTAAACCTGGACCGGATTGGTACCTACTAGTCAAACTAATAGAATGTGCCACATCCGGTCTTGTACATAGCATAGCATACATGATAGAACCTATGGCTGAAGCATAGGGAATCTTATTCATTCTCTCTCTATCTTCTGCTGTAGCTGAACATTGAGTCTTACTCAACGTTTTGCCTTGCAACATAGGTAAGAACCCCTTCCTACTATCTTCCAGTCTGAACTTCTTCAGAATCTTGTCAAGGTATGTACTTTGCGGAAGTCCAATTAAGCTCCTTGATCTATCCCTGTAGATTTTGATGCCTAATATATAAGCTGCTTCACCGAGGTTTTTCATCGAAAAACTACTGTTCAAATAACCTTTTACGCTTTTTAAAAGTTCTATATAATTTCCAATCAACAATATGTCATCCACATATAGTACTAGAATCGCTACAGAGCTCTCACTCACTTTCTTGTAAATACAAGCTTCTCCGTATGTTTGGACAAATCCAAACCCTTCGATCACCTTAGCAAAACGGAGGTTCCAACTCCGGGATGCTTGCTTCAGTCCATAAATGGAACGTTGAAGCTTGCACACCTTGTCAGCGTCCTTAGGATCAACAAAACCTTTGGGTTGCATCATATACAACTCTTCCTCAATTTCACCATTAAGGAACGCCGTTTTGACATCCATCTGCCAGATTTCATAATCGAACAATGCAGCAACTGCTAACATAATCCTAACTGACTTAAGCATCGCTACTGGTGAGAAAGTCTCATCGTAGTCAACTCCTTGAATTTGTCGGGAACCTTTTGCGAAAAGTCGAGCTTTATAGACGGTCACATTACCATCAGCGTTAGTTTTCTTTTTAAACATCCTTTTGTGCTCAACGGCCTTGCGGTCATCGGGTAAGTCCACCAAAGTCCAAACTTGGTTTTCGTACATGGATCCTATTTCGGATTTCATGGCTTCAAGTCATTTGTTGGAATCTGGGCTCATCATTGCTACATCATACGTCGCAGGGTCATAACCTCCATGTACCATGAAGTTTAATACGGGATCTCCATATAGTTCAGGAGCTGTTCGTTCCCTAGTTTCCTCTTCTGGACTTTCATGATCTTGATCATTAGCTCTCTCTTCAACTGTTGGGGTCGGCACCGGAACAACTTCCGGCGCCGCACAACTCTCCATTACAAGAAGAGAAGGTTCAATAACCTCGTTGAGTTCTACCTTCCTACTATTCACACCTTTCGAGAGAAACTCCTTCTCCAAAAAGGATCCATTCTTGGCAGCGAAAATCTTGCCTTCGGATCTGTGATAGAAGGTGTACCCTATTGTTTCTTTAGGGTTTCCTATGAAGACACATTTTTCCGCATTGGGTTCGAGTTTATCAGGTTGAAGCTTCTTCACATAAACATCGCATCACCAAACTTTTAGAAATGACATCTTAGGTTTGTTTCCAAACCATAATTCATACGGTGTCGTTTCAACGGATGTCGATGGTGCCCTATTTAAAGTGAATGCAGCGGTCTCTAGTGCATAACCCCAAAACGATAGTGGCAAATCTGTAAGAGACATCATAGATCGAACCATATCCAATAAAGTACGATTACGACGTTCGGAAACACCATTACGCTGTGGTGTTCCGGCAGGTGTGAGTTGTGAAACTATTACACATTATTTCATATGCATGCCAAACTCGTAACTTAGATATTCACCTCCACGATCAGATCGTAGAAATTTAATCTTTTTGTTACGATGATTTTCAACTTCACACTGAAATTCTTTGAACTTTTCAAATATCTCAGGTTTGTGTTCCATTAAGTAAATATACCCATATCTACTCAAATCATCTGTGAAAGTGACAAAATAACGATATCCACCGTGCGCCGATACACTCATTGGTCCACACACATCAGTATGTATGATTTCCAGTAAGTCTGTCGCCTGTTCCATGGTTCCAGAAAACGGGGTTCTAGTCATCTTGCCCATAAGGCATGGTTCACATATTTCAAATGATTCATAATCAAGTTCTGATGGAGCTTCTTCATGCGTTTAACACCAATATGACCTAAGCGGCAATGCCACATGTAAGTAGCAATATCATCATTTAACTTACTTCTTTTGGTATTCACATTATGAATATGTGTATCAATACTATCAAGATTCACAAGAAATAAATCATTCTTCTCAGGTACATGACCATAAAAGATATTATTCATATAAATCGAACAACCATTGTTCCCAGACTTAAAGGAATAACCATTGCGCATTAAGCATGATCCAGAATCGATATTCATGCTTAATGCAGGCACCAAATAACAATTATTGAGGTTTATAACTAATCTCGATGGTAGACGTAGAGGTAGCGTCCCGACGGCGATCACATCAACTCTTGATCCATTGCCGACGCGCATCGTCAGCTCATCCTTTGCTAGTGGTCGCTTATTCTGCAGCTCCTGTTTCGAGTTACATATGTGAGCAACCAAACCAGTATCAAATACCCAGGTGCTACTGCGAGTAATAGTAAGGTACACATCAATAACAAGTATATCATATATACCTTTGTTCACTTTGCCGGCCTTCTTATCTGCCAGATATTTGGGGCAATTGCGCTTCCAGTGGCCAGTACCCTTGCAATAAAAGCACTCGGTCTCAGGCTTAGGGCCATACTTGCTTTCTTTTCAGGAGCAGCAACAGATTTGCCACCCTTCTTGAAGTTTACCCTTGGCTTTCATTTCTTGCCTTTGTTGAAACTAGTGGTCTTATTGATCATCAACACTTGATGTTCTTTCTTGATCTCCGCTTCAGCAGTTTTAAGCATCGAGAGAAGTTCAGGAAGAGACTTCTTCATGACTTGCATATTATAGTTCATCACGAAGTTCTTGTAACTAGGTGACAGAGATTGGAGAACACGATGTATCCCAAGCTCAATGGGAATCGTTATTCCCAAGGCTATGAGCTTATCAGCGTACGCAGACATCTTGAGTACGTGCTCACTAACGGAGCTGTTCTCCTCCATCATGCGGCTAAAGAACTTTTCTGAAACGTCATAACCCTCAACTGCGGCATGGGTATCGAAAATCATTTTCAATTCTCCCATTGTAGCATAAGCAGTGTTGTTCTCGAAACGTTTTCGCAGCTCTGTCTCTAATCCATAGAGGATGCCGCAATGAACTATATTGTGGTCTTCTTGTTGAGCCAGATAAACATTTTTATCTTCATCAGAAGCATCATTAGCGGGCTGGTCACCTAGCGGTGCATCAAGCACATAGATATTCTTGCAAGCGGTGAGGAGAATCCTGATGTTATGTGCCCAGTTGGTAAAGTTGCTTCCATTGTTCGCTAATTTTTATCTCTCCATGAACATATTGAAATTGAAGGTGGGTGGTGCCATGATCTACAACATATTTGCAAAGACTATTTAGACTATGTTTATGATAAATTAAGTTCAAGTTAATTCTAAATTTATCCCATGAACTCCCACTCAAAAAAAACATCCCTCTTAGTCTTTAGTGATTACACGAACACAATTCACTACACCGAAACCGATTATCACGTGAGACGGTGTAGTTGCAAAGGAGAACATCAACATTTTCATCATATCATCCATATGAATCATGCTTTACCTTTCGGTTACGTGTTCCGAGGCCATGTATGTACATGCTAGGCTCGCCAAGTAGAACCGTAGTATTGCGTGTGTTTCAAGGCCATGTCTGTACATGCTAGGTTTGAAAACACCCGTTGTATGCGAACGTTGAGTCTATCACACCCGATCATCACGTGGTGTCTCGAAACGACGAACTTTCTTAACGGTGCATACTTAAGGAAGAATACATTATTATCTTGATATTAAGTGAGAGGGATCATCTTATAATGCTACCGTCGTGATCTAAGCAAAATAAGATGCATAAAAGGATAAACATCACATGCATGGATAATGTGATATGATATGGTCCTTCTTGCACTTGATCTCCATCTTGTGCATCATGGTATGATCTCCATCATTCCACCGGCGTGGCACCAAAGTTTGTGGCACCTCCATCTTGATTGTCCGTTACAACATATCACATGGATATGATATACAACAAGCATGCCATAAAAATAAGACAACCATATGGCTCTAGCCGGTATGTCAATAATTTACAAAAGAAATCATCTCATACATAACGTTTGTACCATTGACCATATCACATCACATGCCCTGCAAAAACAAGTTAGACGCCTCTAATTTATTTTTGCATATTTTACATGGCTTGGGCTTACGAGGATAGAACCGTTCATACCTACGTACAAGAGCCACACCGTTGATAAAACATATTTTTAACAACCCTTTGTAGATTATATCTTAACTATAGTAAGATAAACAGACACCCCCTTAGTCACAAGTGAGACAATTCTCGCGTACATAGTACACGTAAACTTAGTCTAGGGCAGCTTCATCCTACTATGCCACTAAGATCATAAAATACTCAAAGAGGAAAAAACATGATCATCAACGCCCACATACTCCTATGTGTTCTACCCGTACAAATCATCTACGCATAGATCCGGCTCTGATACCACTGAAGGGTACGTTGCATAGAAAACAAAAAATTTCCTACGTGCGATAAACCCGAATGGCCAAGATCTAATCTGTGAGATGAAAGGCAACGGGGAGAAAGAGAGTCTTGAGATAACATACCCTCGAAGACTCGAAGTGGTACGAGATGAAATCTCGTTGTTGGCGTAGTCGTACTCACGCCGATCCCGAGCGAGAAGAAGTGCACCGCAATCCGACGGTGCCTCCATAACCAGTCACACGTTTAGCTCGATGAAGACTTCCGTTCCCTCGATCCAGCGGGTAGCGGAAGTAGAGGATCCCCCGGAACTCCAGCAGCACGACGGCGTGGTGGTGGTGAAGAATCCCACGGTCAGGGCTTCGCCAAGCCGGAGACCATGGAATGGAGCAGCGGGTGGAGGAAAAAGGAAGTGGGCAAGTGTGTGAAGAAGAGGGAGCTCTCACCCTCCTTTTATAGGGGAGGGGAGGCAGCCCAAGGGGGGGTTCGGCCAGCCATGGGTTCCCCCACCTCTTCCTCTCTTCATGTGAGTGAAAGCCCCACTCACACCCACTCATGCTCCCTTAATTTTCCACTTAGAAAATCCAAAGGTTTTTCTTTAATAAATAAATAAAACATTTTTATTTCTTTATTTATATTTGTTAATTCCATTAACAAATATTTGCATGCAGCACCTCGAATCATTTTTTAATTCTATTAACAACCATTCGACAAAAAAAAACCCTTGAACTATTTCAATTTTCCCCGAAACAATTTTTGGAGCTGCCCAAAATATTCTTCGGTATTCTGTATCCTCTCTAACGCTTCATCGAACCTTAAGTGTGTCACCCTACGGTTCGCGAATAATATATACATGATCGAGACTCCTCTCCGATCAATAATCAACAGCGGGATATGGAGATCCGTGATGACTCCTATATATTCAACGATGACTCTCATGATCGTGTGAACCTTTCAACATCGTAACGATTTCCCTTTGTCTCGCGATATTTTACTTGTCCAAGATCCGATCATCGGTGTCCACCATACCTTGTTCGATCTCTTTATCCGACAAGTACTCTTTTCTCGTTCCCGTGATATAAAATGCTTGTGATCATATCACGTGCTTGCAAGCAGTGTCGATGTGATATCACCGAGAGGGCCCTGAGTATATCTCTCCGTCATATTGGATGGACAAATTCCATTCTTGATCCATGAGCTTCAACTAACACTTTCCGAATACCTAATGCCACCTTTATAGTCACCATGTTACATTGTGACGTTTGATGTCATCAAAGTATTCTTTCGGTATTAGTGATTAACATGATCTCATGGTCTAAGGAACAAAGTTACTCCGAATGTAAGACAAAACAACAAAACTAAATGACTTGATCGTATTGTTATACTTAGTTAGGGTCTAAGTTCATCACGTCATTCTCCTAATGGCACGACCCCGTTATTAACAACATCCAATGTCTATGATCAGGAAACCTTGATCATCTGTTAATCAACGAGCTAGTTAAAAGACAGGCTTCACTAGGAACGTTGGTTTGTTTATTAATCAAAAATGTATTAATGTTTTCGGTTAATACAATTCTAGCATGAGAAATAAACATCTATCATAAACAAGGAATAAAATAATAAACACTTTATTATTGCCTCTCGGGCATATTCCCTTCAGTTTTCACTCATGGTGTTTTGCGGTACACCTTGATGTCCTTTAGTCTGACCAATATTTTGCGTCGTTCATATATCATGTGAATCCCTCTTCTTGGAGTATCTTGATAAGCGTGTTATCGATCCCATCAATGACATTCCTACTTTCTCCAAGTTTCCATAGGTTCATATTGAACAATTGTCACTAATGTTGTAAACTTTCGAGAACCAACTTTGTGTCATCACGAAGTTTGTGTTCTGTATGTTTGAAGTGACTTTCTCTAGTTCATGTGCTTATGGTGAAAGTTGTCGCCATGGGTTCGAGTATAGTTTCCTTATTTCCTCAGGAATAATCCCAAGTCTGTCATGCATGTGTGGACTATTCTTGAGATGGTATGTTGTTACCTCCATTTATTTGAGGAAGTTTGCATCCACACTAAGCCACTGACTGATTGTTCCTAAAAGAGAGGAAGTTTAAGAACTTCGTTATCTTTGTGACTGTCTCCCCAACAAGGACTCCGATGTGTTTCATTGCAAGTAGTCCATGTAGGTGCAACCGTCTTTCGCAAGTTGCTAAAACATGATTTCTGCAATCTTGCTCATCTTCTTGAGCGTGGCATCGTAGTCTATATCTTGAGAATCCAGCATAAGTATCTTGTTGGTAACCGGTGCAATATCTTTGATCAAACATACCGAGTCTAAGTTATCAACCCGCTAACCAGACCTGAATCTCAAGCAGCAACGATGGTTGGTGTTTTCTCAAGGGTTACGACTTAGGTCTTTTCCAGAATCCGGCATGGTTGATATTGTGGTTGACACAATTAGCCGGAAGGTCTAACGTTCTAATCCTTTGAATCAGAAAGAACAACCACTCCCCGTGAGAATTCTTGTGTGGCTGGTTCTCAACAAGTTTTCCTCACCGTTCTTCCAAACCGGAGTTTTACTTTCGCTTGATAACCTATAGAAGGCTTGTCGTGAGCCTGCTGTCGGTATTTAGAACATTAAGGATAACTTGGAAGTTGATCTTTCCAATATCTCTCCGTTGAACCTCCAAAACCTTTGTTCCAGCGGAAACAAGTTCATCGTGAAAAACATCTGGTGGTGTTTTGTAACCGCCTTTGATCAGTTCCCTTTTTCAAGTTGATGGTACCTGAAATTCTGTTCATCTCACACATTGTGTGAATTTGTCAGTCACTTCAGCCATGGGGTCTTAACCATGTGGTAGATGTATCAATACGTCTAAACAACAATCGGAAAGAGATTCCTTATTACTCTCGGTGTTCCAGTCCCCGTTGGTTACCAATCCTTTTGGTGTGACCAAGAATTCCTCCTTAATTACGGTGTTCCAACATTCTTTAGGTTACTCATATTCTGCCGTGAAGTAGCATCCCGATTCTGGACAAGGTTTTATACAAAATTTGATAGAATGAAAGTTCCCTCATCTTCTGTGTCCACTCCGAAGAATGAACATGATTCTGTATCAAATTTTCCAAGACGCACGAATTACAGTGTTTTCTCGTGTTTTTCCTCGTCTTCGGATATTACGTTATGATATTCAAGACCATCCTTCCCATCTTGGTATTCCACCTCGAAGAAACCTCTATGTCATAAGTTGTTCAACCTTTCTTTTTCAAAAGGATTTAAAGTCTTGTGCAAAACTCATATTCTAAATCCTTTCAAGAACCATCGTCCAAAAAAACTTGAAATCTTCTCTTATTCCCTCCGTTATCTTGATGTGTTTCATGCATGTTAACTCAAAAGTTCTTTACGAACATTCTTGTTCCGAGTTAGCCATGAGATACTCGATCTTCGTGAAGATCAATTCCTAAGAGTTTTCCCTCCTACCTACGGTGTAGCCGCTGGATATCTTCGCAAGTGCTACGGATCAACCTCTTCGATAAGTGAACCGTAAGGTTCGAGAAGATCATTCAAAACCGGTGTTCCTTCTTTCTTCTCCTTCAGGAATCTCGGGACGAGATTCTTGTAAGGGGGGGTAGATTTGTAACATCCCATTTTTTGCTAAATTAGGGTTTGTGGTGTCGTGTTCATCTCATACATGCATGAATCAAAAATTTAACCATGTTGAAACAATTTAAATTGTGAATTTAAATGGTTTGAGAAAAATCCCACAAATAGTACTTAAAATGGGCTTCAAAATTTTGTACTAAAAAATATCTCATTTTTACTAAACAAAAACATGGTTAGGTTGGCAATTTTGTGAGCTTTCCACAAATGATTTTTGCCAAATTTTCTGTTCACAAAAGGCCCCAAAACGTTGTTTTCTGTTCTGTTTTTAAAGAGAAAAGGACTTCTCTTTAGCTTTTATTTTTCCCGGTTTTCGGAAAAACGACGTTTTATCGTCTTCCTCCTTTGCGCCAGTAGGAGCAGCTCCGTGGCCGTCGGCGCCACGGGCTGCTATCGCCTCCCCCCTCCCCCCCCCCCCGCGCAGATGACCCCCATGAGAAAGCGCTGTACCCTCCTCTCTCTCCCTATCCCATCGGCTCTCTTCCTCTCTCCCTCGCCACCCTCCTGCGACCCGAACCCTAACCCTACTGTGCCTCCGGCCGCCGCGAATCGCCCCTGCCTCCGTCCATCCGCGGCCACACCGAGCATCCCATCCTCTTCGTCGTCCTTCTCTGGTCCTCCTCGTCAAGTACCGGAAGCCGGGGTGCCCCGAGTCGTCGGGATTGCACCGTCACCTCCATCTCCGGCCGCCGGCTCCCCGTGCTCACCGCCGCCGACTCCGGCCTCCCCTCGCCACCCCGACCACTCCGTGAGCTCCACCGCGCCGTGGTGAGCCTCCCCGTGCCCTACTTTAGCCCCCTCCCCCTCCGAGTCGTGCTGCCGCCATGCACCTGTGGCCGCCGGCGAGCTTCCGGCGACCTCTAGCTAGCGGCGCCACCACCCCTAGGGTCCCCTCGACCTCCTCTACGTCGTGGCGTAGTTCAATTTGTGTTTTGCGTGTGAAATTCGTCGAATTTGTAGATCATCCATGAGGAGCAGAGCAAGGTGATGTCACAGTGACATCACGATGATGTCATAATTCCTCCATTTAGTAAATTACAGAAAATGAATTAATTTTAGAATATTAATAACTTTTATTGGTATTTTAGAAAAATGTAAACAATATATGGAAATGTTCAGAAAAATATACTCTACATGAATATGTCATTTTCACAAATATTTGACAAGTTTGAAAAATGATCATTATTTAATGTTGTTTAATTCATTTAAAATAGAGAAAATAAGTTTTTATTCAATAAAATTAGAAAATTAAAAGTTATATACCAATTTGCTCAAAATAACAAATGTAATCTAGCTATGCTGTTTTCAAACCCATTTGAGCACTTTAAGTTGTACACACTTTCATAATTACCCGAATTGCCCTCCGGGGTCTATTTCGGGATAAATTCAGTAAAAATGCTTAACTGTCATATGAACCCTAGCAACCCAACAAACATGTTTAGGGCTTTATTTCAGTGCATTAACTTTATCATGCATACATATTGCGCATTGCATCGATGCTATGGTTGAATGTTGTTGTTCTTTCCGGCGGTGTTCCACCTCGGTAGAACGTGACTCGAAGTGAAGGCCAACAACTCCAATGGCGAATACTTGATATTAACCGACAAGTCAAACACTTATCCCAGAAGATCTTTATCTAGTTTTCTTAACCAAGGCAAGCATAACCTCTTATCTGCTCATATATGTTTTCGAACAACATTTGATTCTCGTACTTTGCATTCGATTCCAAAGTATTTGATGCTAGTAGATATAGTTCACCTATATACTGCATTGCCTCAATATCCTGATCCACTGCTCCTTGCCGCCATATATTTGCTTGTGCGCATCGCCGAGCCTCATACCTGCATCGCTTAGCTTTACATGCTTGTTTACCTCTGCTCCATCCGGTTGATGAATCAGAGTTGCGATAACCTAGTATGATATGATGCCGTGATGAGATAAGCACTGTGTGGTTAACTTGACTAAGGCTTGGACGGGAGGCCACTTGGGAAGTGGTTGTTCGTTCCGTACTTGCCAACCCTAGGAGTAAGGTCGGGCGCAGAAGCCAAGACTGAGCGTACAACCACGCGCGATGGCCATGAGCCTCGCCGACCGACTAACTTAGCTGGCTTGATCCATGAGTCACGTAGTTTGAGATTTCCATTTGGCAACGCAAATAAAACCTTTTAAACGGTTTTGAAAACAAAATGCTCCGCTAGGGCGTGACCAGGGCCAAGTGATGGACGTACACGGATCTTGACCCCGCCTCACAGAGAAAGGTGCCGTCAGGAGGATGGCGAACTCCATGTTGACGGGGTGGCCCTGTCTTGGGTTGACTCATGGATCGGGTCGGGTAAGGTAAAGGTCGTGGCCAGCCACCCTCTGGCGCGTTCCATGGAAGAGCGTACATGTGGCGCTAAGATTCGGATGGTACGTGTGGGTAAAGTGTACCCCCTGCAGGTATAAATCTTCTCGAGAAGCCGTGTCCGCGGTTAAGGACGACTTGGTGAAAGTAGTTTGGCCATAGATAACTTGAACATGACGTAAAATATGTTGACAAAGCATGGATGCAATAGATTAAGGGTGCCTCCTTGGAAATACCGAGAGGGGTGATCCTTGTAGCATGTGAGATGCTGGGAAATGATGTTGGTGGATTGAAAACATGATGATTACAGTAGTGAGTTTCTCATCTGTTCTGAAAAGATGTGACGTGCTATTCCTCCTCGATTTGGAAAATAAAGATTGCTTTACGCAAATCAACCTTCATAAAACCCTTTATGAAACCAGCAGATATATAATAGGTTAACTAAGTCTTGTTGAGTACCTCCCGTACTTAGGTTTGCTTAATTTTGGTTCAGGTGAAGTTCTCACTTCGGTGGTGATCAACGTGGACATCGACGAGTAGTTTGGGGTTCCCAGGTAGCAGCCTGGAATCTATGGGATGGGACGTCGCCTTATGTTGCGGCCTCTTAGGCCTTTTTGGTTCTTGTTGGTCAGCAGCATAATTTGCCTTCTGTTGTCTGATGTAATGTTGGGTCATGTGACCTCTGTTTTTAAGCTATACTCTAGTAACACCTGTTTAATAAAGCTTCCATGTCTAGAGTGCTGCTTTGATCGGTTGTTGGTTTCGAGCTCATTGTTATACAGGTTTAGCTATGCATGCATAGTTGTCCCAGTCGAGGGGTTGTGGAGCCGATGATCCATTTCCGAGCACGCCTGACGATGTGATTCGGCCCGGGGCTTGGTAACCCCAGTAACCCTCGATTGTTGTTGCACTTTCTGGACACATATCATCTCTGTATAGCTTTGGTCCCGTTCCTTCAGTTTCATTCGATTCGTGGACGCTTTGATATGCATAGTTGGTTATGACTAGCATGGACACAACGAGTAGTAGTACCGCGGTGATCCGGCCTGCGTGCCGATGAATCCGGTCTGCCTTCCGTTGGTGGTTGCGGCCGGGGCTGGTAACTCTGAAGCCATTGTGGGTCCATGACTAGGAGCGCATAACAGTATGTATACCTCTGGGTCCGGGGTCGTGACACGCTTCCATTCTTAAGTAGTTCAGTTGGGGATACAAATGAAGCCTAGTTTCTCTATTGCTTGAAAGAGGGAATTGTTAATCTCGAACTATATGTTTTGTAGTAATGATCTTCATACTATTGTGAGATGTGCACCTCATAATATACTAGTTTAATGCCCGTGCGTTGCTACGGGGTAACAATAAATTATACACGAATATATTATCCAATTAGGTTTGCAATTTTATAGATACCCCACATCGTGATATCGAGTGTAGTTTTGAACATATTCAGAACCCTAGAAATGTTATACCAAATATGAAAGAAGTGATAAACTCCATTCATTTCTTTCAACCCAAAAGATAATAATCCTTGGTGCGTAATTTATTTTTCTATTATTGGTTGCACGACTTTGACTACTAATATATACTAAATTATATACACTCACGATGTAAATGGTATCTACGCCTTACATATTTTTTTCATTTCATATACCTTTATACTGATTTTATATACATGTTATAAAAAAAGATTAAAGTAGCTATAAAAGATAGATGAAAGTACAATAGTTAGCTATAAACAAATATTACATTTTTTAGATAGGGTCCACCTCACGAATTGTTATTTATTCACCAGCGAAAATCAAGAGAGCCATATATTTTGGGATGAAGGGAGCAATACCAGTGTCCAGTTGACAAAAGTGATGATATCTCTCTATACATATTTTGATCTTTTATTTTTAAAAGTTGATAATCCATTTGCACTTAAAATAGAAGAAGGCATTTATTTTTGTATTTATATGTAATTTCATTTATTTTTATGCGAGTGGTACCAAGTGTATATATTTTATTTACCACGTCAAGAATACATAGAGAACACGAATATAGAAGATGTACGTAAGAAACATATGGGCTTTTGTCGAGAAGGGTTAAGATGGCCTTTTGTCGACGGACGATCGACTGATAGTCAGATACCAATTACGAATAAAATCGCAAAATAAAATGATAGAATTGAGTCGCATGACATGAGCTAGAAATATTAAAATCATAAAATAATACATAACAAGATCACAAGCCTAATATTTTTACTGAGCTAATTACTTTCTCATATGAAAATAATTTTCCCAAAAATAGTTACATGATTTTTCCAAAAAATTAAAAATAGACACATATGCTACCTTTCATATACACACGCACCTGCCTAATAGTTAGCACACAATAGACAGATGTGAGATGTGCTCATCCTCAACAGCGTGCTACGTGTAAAAAACTCGAAAATAACTTGCCATTTGTCAACACATCCCCTATGTCCCAAGCCCCAACAAATTCGTCATCGCCGCTCCTCCGATTCATGAGTCATGGACGCCTCCTATCGGCGACACCCTTGATTTCATGCAACTCGGGTTTCATTTATCACTGGTCTCCCGTCTGTGTATCTCAGTATTGATGCTGCCAACTGTTTGGAACAACCCGAGTGTTGCCGGAAGTGGGCCATATACATGTGTGGTACTGCAGACTTATTACCAAGTTCCCGAGTGGTTAAAATGCACAATAAGCGATGTTATGATCGGGTTCAGAATTAATAGAAAAATAATAAAATGCACGGCTAGCTAGCTACGTCGAGTAAAGCTCATTAAATAATTAAGAAATTTAATGATCATTAAAGCTAATCATCTCCGGTCCATAAGCGTCCCTAAAAGAAAAGATTAAAAAAATCTCATGTTCATCAGCTGAGTCATGTATGGGAACTACCGCTGCATGATACAAAATAGAAGGATCGTGGGTGTTAAATGGTACTATCGCTGCATGTAGCTCCTCTTATTTGTTTTTCTTTCCCGAATCGGTTAGCTTTTAAAAAGAAAGTTTGTTACGGCTGCATGCTAGCTCCTGTCATTTGCAAGAAAGTTTGTTACTACTGCATGCTAGCTCCTCTCATTTGCTTTTTTCTCTCGAAACGGTTAGCTTTTTTTAAAAAAATTGTTACGACGGTGGCATTTGCTTTGTAAATAAAGAGAAGTGTGACACCGTCTCACCACCACTGTAACCTTAATAGTAAAGATTACGTATGGGTCATGGAATGTTGTTAGTGTTGGTGCAATGCAGGGAGTATTGAGTGAAGATATAGTGACAAAAAATACGCTCCTTTCTGCTGATCATCAACACGGGAAGAACGAAATATCACAGAATCAATAAAGTATCCACGGGGAGACTCTTAATTATTAGTGTCAATAGACGCATCACGTATAATCTAGGCTAGTAGTGGTTGGGAGTGGTGTGTTGCCTAGAGAAATTCAGTACACACTTATATACGGAGCTCCACATTTACACAAAATATAGTAAAGAATAATAAACCTTTTAATAATTAATATGAGTGCTAGTGGTGATTTCAAACTTCTCTGTAGCCCCTAATTAATAGAGTAAATTGTATGTTGTAGACCCTAATTATACATTTGTGATATCAATTCTTCTATTCAATCAAAATTTGAAAAGATTATCTATTTTTTAATTTTTTTTACCTTTTTTATGCATGTCAATTATTTGTGTAAGCCGTGAGTGATAATTGAGACTTGACCCCAGTAATCTTTTATGACATAAGTACATAGGTTTAAGATGTGAGAGGATGAATACAACTAGAAATTATCAAGACAACAACGAGGATTGACAAGAGATATAAATAAATAAACCTTCGGTTTAACTAATGGATAAGACATATAAATTTAGTCAAAATTCAATATCATTATAAAATCAATATTCATATGTACGATCAATGTTTTATATAAAAATACAAATATTTATTATATCAAATCAACATCCATAGGTTATTGTACAATATACTGTTATAATATATTTATTTATATTACATGTCTATTTAGTATTATAGAAAGGAACACACTATTGGACTCCCAGAAATAGAACAATTATTTCTCATCAAGTTGTATCTTTACGCCATTTGACTTCCAGAAATAGAATAATTATTTTACACCAATCTCTATTTTACATCCATGTATATAATTTTTTGTCCATAAAGTTTATCTTATGGGAATAATTTGGAAGTCAAGAAGAATGTACATACATGGCATCATTTTCTTTATTAATATTGAGTTAATTTTTTTTAAACATGTATGCTATTGTGATTTTTATGTTGCTATAACTCATGTTTTTCTTTTTTATGCAGATTTTTTTGGTTATCCAAAAAACTTTTCGCCCCCTTTATAAATAAAGCACCCACCCCGCTGCTTTATAAATAAAGCACCCATCAATCGGAGTTCATACAACACAACCAAAGATAAAAAAAAACACAACCAAAGAGAAAAAAGAGAGGATAGTAGTCAATAGCTCGCTGGGGCAACAACAGAAATAAGCCTAAAATACCTAATAATGAAACAAGGAGAACCAAATAAGAAAGCACAAGTAAGCCCGTACTACCTCCATTCCGCGAAAGAAGGCGTATATTGTTTTGTTTGATTTGATCAATAATTAGTCTATTTATGTATAATTTTTTTTGACATATAGTTAATATCATTGTAATCCTATTCAAAAATATTTCACTACGATTATGAGTTCTATCCCATATAGTTCTATCATATATATCTCTATTAAGTTCTATCCCATATAGTTCTATCATATATATCTCTATTAAATACGTAATCCTTGATAAAAGACTCGATTAAACAAAGACTCGGTCAAACAAAATAAAATATATATATCTCTATTAAGTTCTATCCCATATAGTTCTATCATATATATCTCTATTAAATACGTAATCCTTGATAAAAGACTCGATTAAACAAAGACTCGGTCAAACAAAATAAAATATATCTTTTTATTTTTGGAATGGAGGTAGTACTAAATAACGGAAAAAGGAAAACCAAATAACGAAACAAGGAGAGAAAAGAAGAACACGAAACACGAAGAGAAAAGGAATAACGGAACAAAAAGAACCAAATAACGGAACAACGAACAAGAAGAACCAAATAACGGAACAAGGAGGAAAAAGGAGGGAGGTGCGAAAAAACGGAACAAGGAGAAAAAGGAGGGAGGTGCAAGAAAGACGCGATGGTGGAGAAGATCCGCCCGCCGAGCAGATGCCACCAAACGATACAGCTAGCTGAGCCCTGCAGGGGTGTGCTGACTAGGGTGTCTTTGGTGGCAGCTGAGCACCGCAGGGGTGTGCTGACTAAGGTGTCTTTGGTGGCAGCTGAGCTGACTAGATATAGGATAGAAAAACCATGGAAATAAGAAAAACATAGGATTGTAATAGCATGTCCACTTTAATCCTATAGGATTTGTCATGTACGAAGCTTTGTTTGATCCCATCAAAAGAATTGTAAAAAGAGATTTTGTTTGATCCCATCAAAGAAATTGTAAAAAGAGATGAGAGTGGATGTTAGATTTCATATAGGAACTATTACAAAATTCCTATAGGAAAACTTCCTTAGGATCCAACTCTACAAATCAAATGATCAAGTTAGAAGTTAGAAAAATTTCCTATAGGATTAAATGCTCTAAAAATCCTAAAATCCTACATATTTCCTTTGAATGAATAGCCCTAAGGGTGTCTGTGGTGGCAGCTGAGCACTGCAGGGGGGTGTGCTGACTAGGCTGTGTTAGTTATATACGTAAATATGTTATATACGACTAGGGTGTCTAGTTGGATATTGACCAAGTTTACACGGCTCAATTCATGGGAATAGAGGTAATCGGATTAATATGTGTCACATTTATGGGGCCAAAAGTAGATTCACTCTTAAAAATAATCAATCTCAAAAGGTGAAAATGCAACGAGCTAAGAGCATGTCTAACAGACCCCCTAAATGGCCCAAACCCGTATAATAACCGCCGATATACGGGTTTGGGCTCTACCCGGCCATCTAGCACGCCCCGTAAATGGACCACCCCGGACGATTTTTTACAAGTTTGGGTAGGGGGCGGCCCGTCGCCCCCTACATGTGCGGGTCGGGAGGAGATATAGAGGTCCAACCCCTCACCTTTTCCCCCATCGCGCGCGAACCTCCCAACCGCCGCCGCCGCCGGAAATCCGCCTCCTCGCCATCCCCGGCCACCGCGTGGCCAGATCTCGCCGCCATGGACTCCTCGCAAGCCCCTCCCACCGCCGACGGCGCGGCACCCATGTCCGAGGTGGTGAATACTGCCACCGTCGACGCCGCGGCCTCCGCCGATGTCGCGGCCATCATCTCGGCCACCATGCCGATGAAGAGGAAGAGGATCCCGAAGCTCTTCTTCGACACACCGCCGGGGCCTGCGGTTGCGACGGCGGCGGGGGCGGCGGCGGCCACTGTTGCTACCGCCAAGAGGGTGAAGTCATTCGCGACGAGGGGGCGGCCGCCAAAGGTGAAGAAGGCCGCGACGCCTGCAGCGGACGATCCGCCCACGCAGGTGGTCGCCGAGGTTCCGTCACCGGTCGTTCTGCCTGCTCCCACGCCGCCCATGCCGCGGGTGCCCACGCCGCCGCCCGCTGGTGCCCGCCAGGTGCTCGACGAAGTGCCTGCGGCTGCTGCCGCGACATCCTACATGGATATGCTCAACGATTCTGCGGTGGACTTGGATTCGGGCATTGGTGGCTTCGACGACGAGTACGGTGACTATGGCGAGGATGAAGAGGCGGACGAAGAGGTGGACGACGACGTGGTTGAGGTGGACGAGGCTACTGCGCGGCGGAGCAAATCGGGGAAGCAGCCCAACTACACCGAGATTGAAGATGTCACATTTTTCCGTGCGAGGGGCAAAGTGTCTATGGATGCTGCCACCGGCACCGATCAAACCGGCAAACGCTATTGGCAACGAATTGAGGATCTTTACCACAAGCTCAAGCCTCGCACGAAGACTTTGGCGGATCGATCCTACCGCTCCCTTGAAGGCAGGTGGAACGCGATCAAGCCAGCTTGTTCTCGTTGGAGCGCTGCCATGGACCAAGTGGCGGATAATCCACCAAGTGGATGTGTGGCAACGGACTACGTAAGTTTTGTGACAGATTTCTTGTGCAAACTATGTGTTCTTGCGTAAACATCACACTACATTGTTGTTGTGCAGCCCAAGTATGCTCAATTGCGGTACAAAGATATGGCCGGGTCAAAGAACAAGGAATTTCAGTTTGAGCATTGCTTCAAATTGCTCCAACACCTTCCCAAGTGGAAGTTGAGGGACGAAGAGCCAAAGTGCAAGAAGGAGGCAATGCTCAACATGGATGATGAAGAGGAAGACATGGGTGGTCGCAACGTAGGCAAGCCCGAGGGCACCAAGAAGGCGAAGGAGAGGCAGAGGCTAGAAGCCGAGGCAGCTAGCTTGCAAGGACAAGATGGATCAGCACATTAGGGCAAAGGAGGAAATAACATTCAAGACATTGGAGACCAAGGTCCTCATCACCGAGAAGAAAAAGGAGGTGAAGCTTGCCAAGGTGGCTGCAAAAAGAGAGGAGGCTATGCGCAAGGCCGAGTTGGATGCCCAAATGTTGGCTATCAAACAAACCAAAGCCATGAAGGAGCTCTTGGCCGAGGAGAAGGAGATCATGATGATGAACACCAAGGACATGGACGAGGATCAGCTGCTGTGGTGGAAGGAGAGCAAGGCCGAGATCATGGCGAGGAAGTTGCAGGCGCGTCAAGCTCGCGAGGCATCCAACCTTGGTGCTTCAACTTCGGTGAGTGGTGGTGCCGACGGTGGGCTGCAAGATTGATGTGGATCGCGTTGGTGGTGGCAGTACTTTTGGGAACCTCTATACCTAGAACATGACCTATGAACTTGTTGATCTATTTGTGATGTAAAACTATGGATTATGTATCGCATATCTTGAATCTGCCATATTTTGATATGCTTGTGTAGTTGTGCTAAACCCTGCAAAACCCTGTTTTGTGAGGGGCCAAAAGCTCGTGCGAGCTAGTGTATTACGGGGTGGGAGTAGGGGGTCTGCTAGCTCGCCCGAGTTTTTGGCCGGCGAAATGCGTATACAGGGCCCTCTACACGCGTTTTAGGGGGCCAAAACATAAGGGGTCTGTTAGACATGCTCTAAGCGGTCTGCAGGTTGAGAGAATTTCGCTCTGGAACTGGAAGCAGCTTCTCACAAAGCCGACACCATGATTCAAGTGTAGGTTCAAAAAATAAATTGTGAGAAGAACAAGAAGCCAAATTAAGAAGGAAGTCTTGCCCATCAGGAGAAATTGTTTTTCGTCTCGCAACAACGTACATTTACAGACACACGCTAGTTTTTTCACAGCTACATGCACTCTCGAACATGTCGAGATCCTAATCCCCAGCTAGCAGGGAGATGCTACTAGTAAAGCAGCTAAGTAGCCTGGTCGATACAATTTTCACATCACGGAGTCAAAAGAGGAACCTAATTAAACTCACACGCACACGTCACGGCACATCCTCCTCGCTCAAAAACCAAAACGAGATGTGCAAGCGACATCCATCTGTAATCCCTACAACTAGTTGCAGTACCGCGGAGGATTGAGTGATTAGGCGCAGGTGGAGGCGGCGTACTGCCTCCGCGGCGGCGCGAGCCGGAAGAGGGACTCGATGTCCGGCGGCTGGAAGTACCCGCCCTTGGGCGGCTCCCGGCGCGGCGCCGCCTTGACGGTGGCGTGCTTCTTCCTGGGCGGCGGTGGCGGGCACGGCGGCACCACTGGGATGCGGCACTCCTCCCGCCTCGGCGTCTCCCAACCCTGCTCCTCCGCCACACCATCGCCACCATACTCCATCAGCATCTCCACCTCCATATGTTCTTCTCTAGAGAGATTAATTCTAGCTCTACTTGCGCTTGCAGCTGGAATAGCTATGCTTGGCCGGAGAGATAAGAGCGAAGTGAAGTGGAGTGAGCAACCACACGAGGCTGAGTGCGGGAGTAATATAGTGGCCGGCGGTGGGTGGGGTGATGGAAATGCGGTGGAACAAGCTGGGCGAAGTGGAGTGGAGTACAGCGGCATTGCGGTGGCGACGCGGCCTTGGTTGGGGTTGCACCAACAGACTCGATGACACGTGGGTGCACGCGGGGCTGGGTCCCTGCCGTCGGTGACCTGGTAAGGGTGGGAGTGCGTGACGAATGTGGTGGGATTGCCGGAGGGTTACGTGGCAGCGGGCTCGCGAACGCGCGGGAACCGCCGTCGGTCGAAAGTGGCGGAATGGTCTAGAGCTCCGTCTCGGATCCTCTGCGGGCCTGCGGCGTGAGTTCCCGCTCCCGCGACACGACCACCAGGACAGGGATGGGTCATGACCTGAAACCTGCTGCACACCAACCATGCAGCTCCAAGAAATCAAACTATTCATTCCTCTACCAAATTTTATAGTATGATTCTACTTACCTGTGCATGAGTACGTCCAAAGCTGTAAGCCTCGGATCCTTCAGAATACACTGGTTCAGAGCGATACCCGTCACAATGGATCCAAGGTGAACCGAGGTTCAAACACGGCCTAAAACATTGTTCATTTATTTATATCTATATATACGGTACGGCGCACGCCATGGGATCGAGCATATCTCCTCGGGTCGTCCAGAGTGCTCGCCGCCGCAGAGGAGTTGTGGCGGAGGAAGCGACCACGTGGAGGCACCTCCGTCGATTGAGCAGCAAAAGCGCGCGCCAGCGTGTCCCGGTGGAGTACGTGGCGCCGTGGCATTGACACACACAGCTGCACAGAGCTTCTCGTGCTTCCAAGGAGGTGCGTGTGCGTCAGCGAGCGCGTTTCGTCGAATCTTGATGCTTAACCGGGCGACGAATATACGGGCGGAGCATCAAGGAAGATGCCCGGTCGGCCCAATGAGACGGCGCCAGACCAGTGGGCCTGGTTTCCGTGGGGAATCTACCCAAAAGAAGATGACAGATCACGGTAACGAAAACAATCTATCCAATCCGACCACATCTATCTACACGACGCTTTTTTATTTATTTGATGTGTCAAACAAAATATTTATACATGAGTGGATATATTAATTGACGACCCAACCAACAAAGATGTGGTAAGAACCTTACTACTTTAATTATGGGAAGTGCTGGGCGTTGGATGAAAATTTTCCATCTCCCGCGTCCCGTGCTGACACGTGTCAATTTTTGCCTAAAAATCCGTATTTGCTCCGCGTAGCAAAAAGAACCCCGCTTTTGCTCCTATGTAGCAAAAAAGATTCGTGCAAAAAATTAAAAAAAATGTCAGACCTCGCCGGAGTTACTATAACAAAAAATTGTGCTAATGTAGCAAAATTAATTTCGTCGGAGACATCGCCGAAGAACTTTCCCTGATAAAACTCATAGCAAAAAAATTGTACTACTATAGCAAAAAAAATGTAGCAAAATAATTTGTGCTCCTTTTGCAGCAACGCCGCCGTGTGTCGTCCATGGCGCAACCATCGGCGTGCTTCGAACAGCTCCCGGTGAGCGCTGGACAAGGATGAGGATGGAGCTGAAGCAGTGCGCCCCCCCGGCGATCACCATGGGGGCAGAGGCGCGCGACCTCCTTGGGAGCAGCGGGGGCGACGGGGGGGGGGGGGGGGGGAGGAGGGGCAGGTCGGGCGCGGCAGGGACAGTGGGATTCGCCGAGGTCCAGGGGTATAACAGTAATAATCATGGAGGTCATAAACAAGGGACCAACTAGAGAGTAATGACAGTCATAATCATGAAACATGGAAAGGATATAGTCACTCTAAATATAAACATCACTGAGGCTATATTGAACTTTTGAATCATAGACATGTGTAGAAATGTGCCAAATCAATCCACTTAATTATTTCAGAGGAGGATACCATACTAACATAGCACATTATGATCACCATATTATGAGGATCGTTTATGAGACCTGTAATCGATAATTTAAACTAAAAATATAACGAATATTAGCTAATTAAACATGAAGACGACTACATCAGTGAAGGTGCAACAACATATGACTCGAGGAATGCGTACAAATTTAAGAGTATGATGACTTGTATGAGGTGTCATGGAGTGATGGAGGGGTGGAAGGAAACACCCTCAAAGGGTAGGAACCTAAGAAGCCGTTGGGTGCACAAAAAGAGCATTGCTATATAAATGCAGGACAAGCCTCAAACATCTTACATTCTTGTAAGTAAGACAGAGTAGTTAATGAAGAAAAATGATTCTCTAGTCTCTACCGTTCACAATATATATTGTGGATGGTTTCACTATGACGGGTACAAGTATGCCGGACGGGACAAACGGCTGAAGGTACCAAAAAGTTCTCTCATTGTTATGATTGATGATATGATTTTTTTCAAGTTATATATTCTTAGGTGTAGCAGTTTGTCTGGTACTGCTACAGTTATTACTAACGATGTGCCAAGTCAATCCAACTAGAGAGTAATGACAGTCATAATCATGCAACATGGAAAGGATATAGTCACTCTAAATATAAACATCAGTGAGGCTATATTGAACTTTTGAATCATAGACATGTGTAGAAATGTGCCAAGTCAATCCACTTAATTATTTCAGAGGAGAATACCATACTAACATAGCACATTATGATCACCATATTATGAGAATCGTTTATGAGACCTGTAATCGATAACTCAAACTAAAATATAACGAATATTAGCTAATTAAACATGAAGACGACTACATCAGTGAAGGTGCAACAACATATGAGTCGAGGGATGTGTACAAATTTGAGAGTATGATGACTTGTATGAGGTGTCATGGAGTGATGGAGGGGTGGAAGGAAACACCCCCTCAAAGGGTGGGAACCTAAGAAGTCGTCGGGTGCACAAAAAGAGCATTGCTATATAAATGCAGGACAAACCTCAAACATCTTACATTTTTGTAAGCAAGACAGAGTAGTTAATGAAGAAAAATGACTCTCTAGTCTCTACTGTTCACAATATATATTGTGGATGGTTTCACTATGACGGGTACAAGTATGCCGAACGGGACAAACGGCTGAAGGTATCAAAAGGTTCTCTCATTGTTATGATTGGTGATATGAATTCTACCAAGTTATATATTCTTAGAGGTAGCACTTTGTCCGGTACTACTACAGGTATTACTAAAGATGTGCCAAGTCAATCCAACTAGAGAGTAATGAAAGTCATAATCATGCAACATGGAAAGGATATAGTCACTCTAAATATAAACATCAGTGAGGCTATATTGAACTTTTGAATCATAGACATGTGTAGAAATGTGCCAAGTCAATCCACTTAATTATTTAAGAGGAGGATACTATACTAACATAGCACATTATGATCACCATATTATGAGGATCGTTTATGAGACCTGTAATCGATAATTTAAACTAAAAATATAACAAATATTAGCTAATTAAACATGAAGACGACTACATCAGTGAAGGTGCAACAACAAATGAGTCGAGGGATGTGTAAAAATTTAAGAGTATGATGACTTGTATGAGGTGTCATGGAGTGATGGAGGGGTGGAAGGAAACACCCTCAAAGGGTGGGAACCTAGTGATGGAGGGGTGGAAGGAAACACCCTCAAAGGGTGGGAACCTAAGAAGCCGACGAGTGCACAAAAAGAGCATTGCTATATAAATGTAGGACAAGCCTCAAACATCTTACATTTTTGTAAGCAAGACGGAGTAGTTAATGACGAAAAATGACTCTCTAGTCTCTACTGTTCACAATATATATTGTGGATGGTTTCACTATGACGGGTACAAGTATGCCGGACGGGACAAACGGCTGAAGGTATCAAAAGGTTCTCTCATTGTTATGATTGATGATCTGAATTCTACCAAGTTGTATATTCTTAGAGGTAGCACTTTGTCTGGTACTACTACAGGTATTACTAAAGATGTGCCAAGTCAATCCAACTAGAGAGTAATGAAAGTCATAATCATGCAACATGGAAAGGATATAGTCACTCTAAAATATAAACATCAGTGAGGCTATATTGAACTTTCGAATCATAGACATGTGTAGAAATGTGCCAAGTCAATCCACTTAATTATTTCAGAGGAGGATACCATACTAACATAGCATATTATGATCACCATATTATGACACTGGTAGAAAAAAGGCCTTCCATACGCCCCCATCAGTCCCCAAACGTTGCGCACCGTGACTAATGAGTCTTTAGTCCCGGGTCGGGAGGAGACCCGCGACAGAAGATCATACGTCGCGGGTTGGGAAGCGCGTTGAGGCGCGTGGAGGGCATTAATTCCGGTTGACCTGGCCGCCCGGGACTATTGGTCCTTTAGTCCCGGTTGGCGTGGCCAACCGGGACTAAAGATCAAACTGCTCGCCTCCCGCGCGGCGGTTTTTATTTCGCGAGGCAGAAGGGGGCCATTCCACAGTGCGCGTCGGAGTCTCTCTGTCTCTTCCTCTCTTCCCTGTGTCTTCCATCTCTTCGATCTTCACCAAGCACACCACCATGGCTGAAGTTTGGGAGACATACCGTGGTCCCACACCATGCGGCAAGCTTCTCGACGTGTGCTACACCAACAGTTGCGATCGGCTGGCCGGTGCTCTTGGTCATTTGACCAATCTCTATTTCTCCTCTCCCGATGAACACCGGTTCTTCGGGCTTGATCTGGAGTATACGGCGGATCAACGGGATGTTGCCGTCATCCAGATTGCGTTCAAGGAGTCCGTTTTGATCTTCCAATGGTCAAGGTAACGCACACGTACAATCTTGCATCTTCGATTTGTTTGTTGCATGTGAAGAATACATGTGTTGCAACATATCTAACACGTATCAAATTTTTGTTGTTGCAGTAGTTCAAAGCATTCTCCGGCCCTTGTTGATTTTCTTGTCAACAAGGGATATGACTTTTGCAGCGTTGACATCACGCAAGACCGTCCGAAGTTGATGCGCTTGGGTATTGTGATACCTGAAGATCACTACATTGATCTTCAGGATCTTATCCAATTGAACGGGCCAAAGACCGGGATGGCTCGCATGGCAACTGCCTTCATCCACGAGGGCTACGAATCCATGAAGTTTGGTTTCCCCCGAAGGAATCACTTTTATTGGGAGAAGACCCCACTGGACTTGACGAACGTCAAGTATGCAGCCATAGATGCATATGTCTCCTACGAGTTGTTCCGCATCTACTCGACAGAGCCATAAATGTATGCGTTCGATATATATGCATGTAATGGGTATCTTAGTATATATATGTAATGGATATCTTAGTATTGTGAGACTTATGTTTATGTTATGTGTGATCGTAAGACTCTATGTTATGAATGTGATATGATTGTGTTCTATTCATGATTGTGATATATCTACTCGTATTTTACTTGTGATTTAATTATCACTTGTCTTTTGTTGTTCATAAAACTATTTTTGTTTCCTAGTTTTAAATGACTTGGAAAAATTTGCAAAGTGTTGCAAAGTGTAATGGATATTATTTCTATATTAATTCCTAGCTATACTATTTCTATATTATGTCAAACACACGTTTCAAAACAAGCAAAAACAAAAACACATCAAGAAAACAAACAAAAACACATCAAGAAAACAAAACAGAAAAACTACAGTTTCTATATATCTGTTCACCAAAAATTAGTATTATTAAGATTTTAAAATGAATTAGTATTATTTTTCTTAATTTTTTGATATATTATTTGTATTTTTAAGATTTTAAAATGAATTAGTATTATTGTTCTTAATTTTTTGATATATTATTTGTATTTTTAAGATTTTAAAATGAATTAGTATTATTGTTCTTAATTTTTTGATATATTATTTGTATTTTTAAGATTTTAAAATGAATTAGTATTATTGTTCTTAATTTTTTGATATATTATTTGTATTTTTAAGATTTTAAAATGAATTAGTTCTATTTTTCTTAATTTGTTGATATATTATTTGTATTTTTAGAAATAATACAAATTAAAAAGTTAATGTTTATTTATTTATTCATCATTACTTTTGTTTATTAAAAGATTTATTTGAAATTCAAACAATAAAAAAATGTGGCATCGACTAACATGTTAATAAGATTGATATGATACTACTATCACATACATGCGTGCAAAACACTTGGATGCGGGACGGTATGGAACTCGGAAGTTAAGCGTGCTAGTGCTAGAGTAGTGGGAGGATGGGTGACCGAGCGGGAAGTTTGACCATGAGTAAGTAATTTGACTAGAGATAATTGTAGTTAGACACTAAGCAAATAATACAAATTCTGAAAAAAAAGGAGTGAAAAAAGGGAGAGAAAAATTGGTGTGAAAAATAATTAGAATCCCAATGAAATAAAGTCTAGTCCCGGTTCAGGTAGCTAACGCCACCCGCCCACGTGGACGGGCCTTTAGTCCCGGTCCGTAAGCCCGCGGGACTATAGGGTGGTCTTTAGTCGCGCATAGCTAGTCCCGGTTGCGCGGTCGGGACTACTGGCCCTGGCGAACCGGGACTATAGACCTATTTTCTACCAGTGTGAGAATCGTTTATGAGACCTGTAATCGATAACTCAAACTAAAATATAACGAATATTAGCTAATTAAACATGAAGACGACTACATCAGTGAAGGTGCAACAACAATTGAGTCGATGGATGTGTACAAATTTAAGAGTATGATGACTTGTATGAGGTCTCATGGAGTGATGGAGGGGTGGAAGGAAACACCCCCTCAAAGGGTGGGAACCTAAGAAGTCGTCGGGTGCACAAAAAGAGCATTACTATATAAATGCAGGACAAGCCTCAAACATCTTACATTTCTGTAAGCAAGAAATAGTAGTTAATGAAGAAAAATGACTCTCTAGTCTCTACTGTTCACAATATATATTGTGGATGGTTTCACTATGACGGGTACAAGTATGCCGGACGGGACAAACGGCTGAAGGTATCAAAAGGTTCTCATTGTTATGATTGATGATATGAATTCTACCAAGTTATATATTCTTAGAGGTAGCACTTTGTCTGGTACTACTACATGTATTACTATAGATGTGCCAAGTCAATCCAACTAGAGAGTAATGAAAGTCATAATCATGCAACATGGAAAGGATATAGTCATTCTAAATATAAATATCAGTGAGGCTATATTGAACTTTTGAATCATAGACATGTGTAGAAATGTGCCAAGTCAATCCACTTAATTATTTCAGAGGAGGATACCATACTAACATAGCACATTATGATCACCATATTATGAGAATCGTTTATGAAACCTGTAATCGATAACTCAAACTAAAATATAACGAATATTAGCTAATTAAACATGAAGACGACTACATTAGTGAAGGTGCAACAACAACTGAGTTGAGGGATGTGTACAAATTTAAGAGTATGATGACTTGTATGAGGTGTCATGGAGTGATGGAGGGGTGGAAGGAAACACCCCCTCAAAGGGTAGGAACCTAAGATGCGTCGGGTGCACAAAAAGAGTATTGCTATATAAACACAGGACAAGCCTCAAACATATTACATTTTTGTAAGCAAGACGAAGTAGTTAATGACAAAAAATGTCTCTCTAGTCTCTAGTGTTCACAATATATATTGTGGATGGTTTTACTATGACGGGTACAAGTATGTCGAACGGGAAAAACGGCTGAAGATATCAAAATGTTCTCTCATTGTTATGTTTGATGATATGAATTCTACCAAGTTATATATTCTTAGAGGTAGCACTTTGTCTGGTACTACTACATGTATTACTAAAGATGATCGAAATACAACTAACCTTTGGCATAAGCGACTTGGAGACATGAGTGAACATGGTATGGAAGAATTGGTGAAGATAGAACTTCTGAAGGACTGGAATATGAGCAAGTTGCCGTTCTGTGAACATTGCGTGTTTGGTAAGCATAAGAGAGTTAAGTTCAATGCTTCCGTTCATATCACTAAAGTTATATTGGATTATGTACATGCTGATTTGTGGGGGTCTTCACGTAAACTCTCTTATGGTGGTGCTTGTTTTATACTTACTATCATTGATGACTACTCTATAACAGTTTGACATTATTTCCTGAAAACCAATGATGATACTTTTGCTACTTTTAAAGAGTGGAAGTTATAATTAAAAGCAAACTTCGAGGAAGGCGAAGTTGCTTCATACTGACAATGGTGGCGAACTTTGTTTGCATGCTTTTGATGATTATTGTGTGCAGGAAGGCATTGTCATGCATCACACCATCCTGTATAAACCTCAGCGGAATGGTGTAGCCGAGCGGATGAACATGACGATCATCTCCAAGGCTCACTGCATGTTGTCGAACTCCCGTATGAACATGTGTTCTTGGGCTGAGGCTGCCAACACTGTCTGCTACTTGATCAACAGGTCACCGTCCATCTCACTTGACAAGAAAACTCTTATTGAGGTATGGTCTGGTGAGCTGGTGATTTGCGTAAACATACGCTCATTGGGAGACCTCAAGAGGAAGGTATGAAGAGCACAACAGCAAGTTTTCCCTCAGAAAAAAATCAAGGTTTAATCGACCAGTATGAGAAATACATCACTTCTGAAGGTTGTTGGCAGCTGATGTTGGCAGGTCGCATATCAGGCTCAATAACAACGTGGAATCTGCACTAAACACAGCCAAAATACTTTGCCCCAATGAAACAGTGAGGTTATGAATCTCACCGATTTTGCTGAAAACAAAGGATTAGACATATAATATGGAAAATGGTATTTGTTTGCAGTGAACGAAATGAGAATAACGGTTGCAGTAAAAAGAACAGTGCTTGGAGTAGGTTGTATTATCAATGTAAAAGAATGGGTCGGGGTCCACATCTCAATAGTGGTGTCTCTCCATAAAAGATAGATAACATGCTAGTAAACAAATTACACCTGGGAAATTGATAGAAATAAAGGCTACACCGTAGTGCATATGCAAGACATGAAGATTACTATGAGATTTATGCGGGCATTACAACATGATACATAAACCGTAATCAAATTGAATCTATGACTAATAATCCACCCTCAGAACGTAATCCAATCAGACTTTGGGTATTAAGTTGAAAGGAACAAATTATTGGATTAAGTAAAGTGCGTAATGTAAACAATAAAATTACTTTTATACAAATCATTTTTGTTTTCTCCCTAATGGCAATAGCACATCTCCCATCCGTCACGTTTCTGTCAATCGAGAACAGATAAAAGGGAGGCATGAACCCATTATCGAGCATAATACACCCTCTTGGAGTTACAAACATCAACTTGGCCAGAGCATCTACTAGTAACGGAGAGCATACAAGATCACAAATAACATAAACATGATAGATTTGTAATTAATTTGACATAACATTCAATATTCATCGGATCCCAGCAAACACAACATGTGCATTATAGATAGATGACCTTGATCATGTTAGGCAACTCACAAGATCTAAACATGGTAACATAACAAAGAGAAGACAACCATATAGTTACTGCTATGGACCCGTAGTCCAAGTATGAACTACTCACGCATCACTTCAGAGGCATGCATGGTGACGTAGAGCCCTCCGGTGATGATTTCTCCTCACGGCAGGGCGCGGGGAGAGCTTCAAAACCCTCCCGAACTAGTGTTGACGATGACGTCGGCTATGGAACTTTTCGTGGATGGAGGCTCGGGTGTTTAGGGTTTTCCCGAGAAGGAGTATAAATAGGAGAAGGGGCGATGTCGGTGGGGGCCTGAGGGGCCCACACCACGTGGTGGCGCGGCCAAGGAGGGCCGCGCCACCCTATGGTGTGGCCACTTGGTGGCCCCCCTCCGGGTCTCCTCCGGACTCCGTGTACGTGACAGAAAAATAGGAGCCTGGGATTTTGTTTCGTCCAATTCCGAGTGTTTGACGCGAGAAAAACATTCGTCTCTCTACGGACTGCTCCGCTGTGTAGTGGTGCGGAAGGGGTAGTTTCTCTCTCGTTCGCACCGGGGAAAGGTAAAAGGAAAGAATGCGGGCGTGCCAGTATATGATAATACACGAAAGAAACAACAACAAAACTGAGGGAAAAGTATTTCGTTAATCTTTGAGATAACAAATACAATTCCCAGCGATTGCGCTCCGTGGCCTACTAGCGCGGCCAGCCTGACTAATGGCGATTGCGATCTCGTGGTTCCCGGGCCTCGGAAGGCTCCCGGTTAATTACTCCCGCGGGTTACGCCGCGAGACACCTCCGATTAAGCTGTGTGGCCATCTTCGTCGTCTTCGCTTCACGTCCTGCATGCATAAAGGTATGGTGTGTGTGGGCAGCGGCAGAGCCCGTGTCCTCGTCGGTACACGCGCCGCTAAAAGCGGGGCCTTTGCTTTGGCCTCGCCCGCCCTCGCCGTCGCGCCTTGTCGGTCTTGAGCAGCGATGATGGGTGTTGTTGAAGTAGTGTGATGCAGTACGGTTGGCTAGTACTTTGAGACGACTAGCAGCTTCGTCGGGGTGTGCAAGGGGTAATGCCTCGCGGTAGTATCATGTCGATCGGGAGACCGGCCTTGGTGTAAAACCAACACACGCTCATGTTGGCATGGCCGATATGGTCAGCGTCTCGTCTTTGTCCGACGCCGAGTTCACGGCAGTCGGCGTAGTCAAAGACGCCGTCTCATGGACCTGTGGAGAACAAAATGGTGGCAGTGTGGTAGACTTAACGATGGCGCGGCGCCACAGGTATGGTCCGTACGCCGGGTACACTTCCATAGGGGCGGGCTACACTTCCCTACGTAATAATCCAGGCATAGTCCATGAATGTCGTGTATGCCGCATGGCACCTATGTAACACCCGGGGGATTTCCCCCAATTAGAATTGGTTGTTTTCCTTTTGGCATTGCATCACATGCATCATATGCATTGCCCCTGTTTTCAAAACAACTTAACAAGTTCAAACCAATTTAAACTTTCAAACATATCCAAAATTTCCAATTAAAAGTTGCAAACTAAACAACTCAAAATGTTTCCAATAGTTTTGAATTTGAATCAATTAAAATGCTTGTTAATAAAACCCCTTTTATTAACACCCTAATGGTAAATTCCAGTTCAAATTCAAATCAAATCATTCATACTTGGCATGTTCCAATTGTGGATTACAATTAAAATTTTGCAAACATTTATATTCAAGAAGTTTTTCATAATTGGTTGAGTTTATTGAATAAACTTGGTTATTTCAAAAACCATTCTTTATGAAACACTATTTGAAATTAGAATGACAAATTCAAATCTTTTGGCATGTTGAAAATTTTGGAAATAAAGTTCACATACTTTGAACTTGTTGTTTTGTAATTCAATAAAAAATTATTGCATAAAATAAAACCCCTAAAACCTATTCCTTTTTCTTTCTCTTTCTTTCCTACAAAAAAATGTGTAAACAGAAAAAAAATAAAATAAAAATAAAACAGAAAGATGAGAGGGGGAGGCAGGCCAGCCCAAGTGGGCCAGCCCACCTACGACCCAATTTCCCATAGCCCAGCAGCCCACCACGGTTCTTCTTCCTTGTCCGTATGGGAGAACATGCGGAGGAGGGTGCCCTGTCGCTTTCTCACAGAACCACCTCTGGTCCCCTCTCTTCCTCTCTTTATCTACTCGAGGTAGAGAACCCAGGAACCCTAGACTTCCTTTCCTTCTTCCTCCTACCCCGCCGCCAACTCCCTCTCCTTCTTTTTCTTCCTCCCTCTCTCCAAACTCTCTGCTTCTCTCTACCAAGAACAACGAAGCCCGGTCACCGGAATCTTCACCACGCCGCCGCTACGGAGTGTCGGGAGGAAATCTGGGCGCGGGAATCGCATCGCCGTGTCGTCACCGTCGTGTACGCAGGAGGATTGGAGCCCGAGCCTCTTGGAATGTCGCCGGCAGGATCTTCTTCCTTCCTCTGTACATGAGCACGTCATCGCCGAGGTCCATGCTGACTCCTTCACCTACATCGCCTTCGTTCGTCCTCGAGGGCGTTCGACTACAGCAGCACCTACTCTGTGAGGCCCTCTCCCGACTCCCTCCTTTTCCCGCTCGATATGTCACCGTAGCAACGCCATCTTCAAGCTCCCATGCCCGTTCCTCCATTTGCACGAGCTTGGCAAGCCTCAGCTTCACCTGCTCTCTCCACATGTGCACGCACGCACATGCGCACGCGAGAGGAACAAGCTCACCTCCAGGAGCTTCTCCACACCCTGCTAGCCCCGCGCGCCACCGGAAAATGATCGCCGTTGGCCGATTCCCGTCCGTGTTTCTGAACTGAATCCGGGCGCTGTCGAGTTTCAGTTCGACAGTTAAAACGCGCCGCTGTTTTTGCCTCTTATTCGGTCACGCCCCGATCCAATCACCAACCGAGCCAGTAGCCCAGTGGCTGAGCACCCGCACCGCACAGCGCAGAGGCGCGGGTTCGATCCCCCCCTCCACGCAATTGTTTTGCGATTTAACGCTGGGAGCTGGTCCCACCTGTCATCCACCCCCACAGCCACATCACCCCGCACCCAAGCCACTGTGGCTCCACGCTGGCCGTGGCCCACTGTCAGCCAGCGTGGGTAGCCCTACCCTCTGTAGAAAAAATGCACTGCCCTGTTTCTTTTAATTCCTTTTTTTTATAAATGGTAATTTGAACCTAAACATTGTAAAATCAAAATCTCCTTCAATTTAACTTCAAATTGCACAAACAAAATATGTATCCCAATCAGAAAATCATGAACTTTCCAAATATGCAGTTTGTTCACTGATTTGAGCAAGTAAAATTCATGCCATTTTATCTACCTTAAATAAATCACTTAAACTTGCATAATTCATATCTTGCTTATAAACATTCCAAATCCAACAAATAAAATATGCTTTCCATGTGGAATTAAATGCTCTACCTGTTTACACCATTTGTGCACTGTATTGAACATTCCAAATCAATTCAAAAATTCAAATTCAAATAACTCTTTTGAATTTGATTAAATTCATAACTATTTCAAATTTAATTCAAATGGCACATATAAAATATGTTTTCCATTCCAAATTTCCTGTACTTTTCAATTATCAATTTGTTCACTGTTTTTCCTAATTAAAATTGGAGTAATAATTCAATACTTTAATTACACCTATTAAATTGCAAAATTCATAACTTGGGCAATTCAAATCCAATTCCAACATATAAAATATGTTTTTCATCCCATTTTTCATGAACTCTGTAAATATAAACTTTGTTTTATATTTTGAATAAATTAAATTGCTGAAAACAACTATTTCTTAATGAATGCATTTAAAATTGTCAATTTAATAACTTGCTCATCTAAAATCCAAATTCAACAAATGAAATATGTATTCCATCTAAAATTTTGTGTTCTTTCCAAATATGAATTTTGTTATCTGTTTTGAACAATTAAAATGGGTGAAAACATTAAATGTTTGTGTAACTCATTTAAGAAGCCAAATTTCATAACTTAATAAATAAAATTCCAAACTTGGTAAACAACATATCAAATTGAAGCTATTGTTGTTTCCTTATTGTTTTCATCATCCATGCATCATTCTAATCAACTTTCACATGATGGTTATTTGTAGATCATTTAATTCAACATTAATTCATGGGCTTTTCCATATGCAATCCAAAATTTCCTATGGGCCCATTTAAATATGTTTACCATGTCAACTGGTTTACTTTGATGCATCAATTAATTGTCATGCATCCATATCTTGATCATGCTGGATCTTTTGCCGTAGGAGGAATTGTTGCATCCGGTGTTATTCTAGTTCGTTGCTTCTTCGCGGATAGGACGTTGAGATGATGTGAGCAACGACAAGTTCTTCGGATGTACCTCTACTTGCTGGATTCCAGGCAAGTATACTCACTTGCTGCCTATGGCTGCCTTTCATCACTTGTTACCGATTCTTTCCGTTGTTCTTATTCTAGCCTTTTGATTCGATGCTTGTGTCTCGATCCTATCATAGGTTTACCTTGCAACCATGATATAGCCTTCCTTCCACTTCCTATCAACTGTTATTTGTTTACCTTGTCGGCCCTCGTGTCGTAGTTGCATGCTTAGGTTTGTTTGCGCTCTAGTCCTGTTGTCCTTTGTTCTATCACATGTTAGTTGATAGTTGGGCTTATCTTAATCAACAACATGTTAATGTTTGGGGTAATAATAATTTGATGATAAGGCACCGGCAGGAGGCCCGGCGTGGTTTTGAGGCCTGCTAGTGTCGACCTTAATTAGGAAAAGGGTCTTGTCCTCCGATCCATGATGAGCGCACTAACCGCATGTGGGAAGCGAGTATGGGCGCCCCTGCAATTCTGATTCGATTCGCATCTCGTCCAAATCGCCTCATTTAGTTCGGGTTTTCCATTTGCCGCATGCATATGCAGGTGCGAACCCTTGGCGCTAGGGTGGAACTTTTGTAGTCGGCATTTAGGGAGACACGTTCTTAGAGTGCTATGAGGGTCCCCTTTTCTTCGTGGGGCTTGATTAGCTGTGCGCTCAATTGCACGGGGTTCTTTGGGCTTGATGCGAAGAAGAGTTGGGTTGTGTTGAGTGCCTCGCTTGGTGGAAGGGCCTTTCCATCTGGCGGGTCATTCTTACGTGTACGGCCAAATTGGTGCATCCCTGCAGGGTTAAATCTTCTCGAGAAGCCGTGTTGTGCGCGGTTATGGATGACTTGGTGAAAGTGCTGGCTAACAAGTACTCAGACAACTTACACTTAACGATGATAACTTGACTAGTAATATAGATTACCTCCACCATAAAAATGCATGTCACCTTAATCAACAGTGTGAGTTTCCTTGGGTTGCTTCCTTAGTAGGGGGCAACATTGGATGGGTATTGTTTGGTGAGTAGTTGTAGTTGGTTCTGATACGCTATCGTATCCCTTTCTTTTAGCCGGATGTTGTAGCGAGTCTCTGTAGTTAGTTAGCGCAGCCCGCTGCCGCTTCTTTGCAATAATCCCTTCCTTTCCGTTGTACCCAAAGTATTTGTATCTTGTGATGATTGGTTACGCTGGTATCTTGTGAGTATGGTTTATCCGCTTGCCAGTACTTAACCGTACTGACCCACGAATCCTTTTCGTGGCTGCATATTCCACATTACAGTCAACAGGTTTGAAGTCTGACGACGTTAGCTTGGGAATCCCTCCGGCTTGGCCTGGGCAGGGATTGGACGCCATCGGTTATCTTCAGGACTCTTAGTCCAATTTGTATCTTGTCCGTAGTCGGACGCTATGTTGTTTCTTCCGCTGTTATTTGGATCTTTGTATTGTATCAGTTATATCCTTGACTCGTTTGAGTCGTCTTGTATATACCTCCTCTGTTGTTGTTGTGGATTATTCGTGAACTATTGTAATGTTATCACAAGTGGCAACCTGGAATCGGTTATTATGTGGATTTTGGCGGAAATGCTGAAATCTGCATAGTGCCCGATCTCGGGGCGTTCACAAATGGTATCAGAGCATGGTTTCCGATTCCCAAAGTTGTTTCGATACGAATGGTTATCGAAGCAATGGGTCCACAAAGCCTGTAGGATAACCTCGCTAACGTTCGTTGTTTCTAGAGTGTCAAAAACTATTTCTGCTAAACTATTTTGGAAACATCTCAATAGGATTCTTGTTTTCTCCTTATCTCTATTCTATTTATCGTCTCATCTTATTTGTTTTGGAGTCTCTCTCCCTCTCAATCTTTCAAAGTTTTAGGATCCTACGTGGGTGGACGTTTTCTGAGCCTTTAACCTAATAGGTTCGATCATCGGAAGATTCCTGGTGGAAGAACATCGTCGTCACTCCGAGCAAGAATCTCTTGTTAGTGATGTCGAGAAGCCCTTGTTAGTGGTGTCGAGGAGATCAACTGGAAGCGTGAAGAATCGATAGTCGAACTTCTTTCCCCTCCCGGGTTAGTGGGTGGATTGCGAGGACGCAATCCCTTGTTAGTGGTGTCGTCTGTAACACCCGGGGGATTTCCCCCAATTAGAATTGGTTGTTTTCCTTTTGGCATTGCATCACATGCATCATATGCATTGCCCCTGTTTTCAAAACAACTTAACAAGTTCAAACCAATTTAAACTTTCAAACATCTCCAAAATTTCCAATTAAAAGTTGCAAACTAAACAACTCAAAATGTTTCCAATAGTTTTGAATTTGAATCAATTAAAATGCTTGTTAATAAAACCCCTTTTATTAACACTCTAATGGTAAATTCCAGTTCAAATTCAAATCAAATCATTCATACTTGGCATGTTCCAATTGTGGATTACAATTAAAATTTTGCAAACATTTATATTCAAGTAGTTTTTCATAATTGGTTGAGTTTATTGAATAAACTTGGTTATTTCAAAAACCATTCTTTATGAAACACTATTTGAAATTAGAATGACAAATTCAAATCTTTTGGCAAGTTGAAATTTTTGGAAATAAAGTTCACATACTTTGAACTTGCTGTTTTGTAATTCAATAAAAAATTATTGCGTAAAATAAAACCCCTAAAACCTATTCCTTTTTCTCTCTCTTTCTTTCCTACAAAAAAAATGTGTAAACAGAAATAAAATAAAATAAAAATAAAACAGAAAGATGAGAGGGGGAGGCAGGCCAGCCCAAGTGGGTCAGCCCACCTACGACCCAATTTCCCACAGCCCAGCAGCCCACCACGGTTCTTCTTCCTTGTCCGTACGGGAGAACATGCGGAGGAGGGTGCCCTGTCGCTTTCTCACAGAACCACCTCTGGTCCCCTCTCTTCCTCTCTTTATCTACTCGAGGGAGAGAACCCAGGAACCCTAGACTTCCTTTCCTTCTTCCTCCTACCCCGTCGCCAACTCCCTCTCCTTCTTTTTCTTCCTCCCTCTCTCCAAACTCTCTGCTTCTCTCTACCAAGAACAACGAAGCCTGATCACCGGAATCTTCACCACGCCGCCGCTACGGAGTGTCGGGAGGAAATCTGGGCGCAGGAATCGCATCGCCGTATCGTCACCGTCGTGTACGCAGGAGGATCGGAGCCCGAGCCTCTTGGAATGTCGCCGGCAGGATCTTCTTCCTTCCTCTATACATGAGCACGTCATCGCCAAGGTCCATGCTGAATCCTTCACCTACATCGCCTTCGTTCGTCCTCGAGGGCGTTCGACTACAGCAGCACCTACTCTGTGAGGCCCTCTCCCGACTCCCTCCTTTTCCCGCTCGATATGTCACCGTAGCAACGCCATCTTCAAGCTCCCATGCCCGTTCCTCCATTTGCACGAGCTTGGCAAGCCTCAGCTTCACCTACTCTCTCCACATGTGCACGCACGCACATGCGCACACGAGAGGAACAAGCTCACCTCCAGGAGCATCTCCACACCCTGCTAGCCCCGCGCGCCACCGGAAAATGATCGCCGTTGGCCGATTCCCGTCCGTGTTTCTGAACTGAATCCGGGCGCTGTCGAGTTTCAGTTCGACAGTTTAAAACGCGCCGCTGTTTTTGCCTCTTATTCGGTCACGCCCGATCCAATCACCAACCGAGCCAGTAGGCCCAGTGGCTGAGCACCCGCACCGCACAGCGCAGAGGCGCGGGTTCGATCCCCCCCTCCACGCAATTGTTTTGCGATTTAACGCTGGGAGCTGGTCCCACCTGTCATCCACCCCCACAGCCACATCAATCCGCACCCAAGCCACTGTGGCTCCACGCTGGCCGTGGCCCACTGTCAGCCAGCGTGGGTAGCCCTACCCTCTGTAGAAAAAATGCACTGCCCTGTTTCTTTAATTCCTTTTTTTTATAATGGTAATTTGAACCTAAACATTGTAAAATCAAAATCTCCTTCAATTTAACTTCAAATTGCACAAACAAAATATGTATCCCAATCAGAAAATCATGAACTGTCCAAATATGCAGTTTGTTCACTGATTTGAGCAAGTAAAATTCATGCCATTTTATCTACCTTAAATAAATCACTTAAACTTGCATAATTCATATCTTGCTTATAAACATTCCAAATCCAACAAATAAAATATGCTTTCCATGTGGAATAAATGCTCTACCTGTTTACACCATTTGTGCACTGTATTGAAATTCCAAATCAATTCAAAAATTCAAATTCAAAAACTCTTTGAATTTGATTAAATTCATAACTATTTCAAATTTAATTCAAATGGCACATATAAAATATGTTTCATTCCAAAATTTCTGTACTTTTCAATTATGCAATTTGTTCCTGTTTTTCTAATTAAAATGGATAATAATTCAATACTTAATACACCTATTAATTGCAAAATCATAACTTGGGCAATTTCAAATCCTAATTCCAACATGTAAAATATGTTTTATCATCCCCATTTTTCATGAACTTTGTAAATATAAACTTTGTTTTCTATTTTGAAATAAATTAAATTGCTGAAAACAACTATTTCTTAATTAATGCATTTAAAATTGTCAAATTTAAATAACTTGCTCATCTAAAATCCAAATTCAACAAATGAAATATGTATCCATCTAAATTTTGTGTTCTTTCCAAATATGAATTTATTATCTGTTTGAACAATTAAAATGGGTGAAAACAATAAATGTTTGTGTAACTCATTTAAGAAGCCAAATTTCATAACTTAATAAATAAAATTCCAAACTTGGTAAACAACATATCAAATTGAAGCTATTGTTGTTTCCTTATTGTTTTCATCATCCATGCATCATTCTAATCAACTTTCACATGATGGTTATTTGTAGATCATTTAATTCAACATTAATTCATGGGCTTTTCCATATGCAATCCAAAATTGCCTATGGGCCCATTTAAATATGTTTACCATGTCAACTGGTTTACTTTGATGCATAAATTAATTGTCATGCATCCATATCTTGATCATGCTGGATCTTTTGCCGTAGGAGTAATTGTTGCATCCGGTGTTTGTTCTAGTTCGTTGCTTCTTCGCGGATAGGACGTTGAGATGATGTGAGCAACGACAAGTTCTTCGGATGTACCTCTACTTGCTGGATTCCAGGCAAGTATACTCACTTGCTGCCTATGGCTGCCTTTCATCACTTGTTAACGATTCTTTCCGTTGTTCTTATTCTAGCCTTTTGATTCGATGCTTGTGTCTCGATCCTATCATAGGTTTACCTTGCAACCATGATATAGCCTTCCTTCCACTTCCTATCAATTGTTGTTTGTTTACCTTGTCGGCCCTCGTGTCGTAGTTGCATGCTTAGGTTTGTTTGCGCTCTAGTCCTGTTGTCCTTTGTTCTATCACCTGTTAGTTGATAGTTGGGCTTATCTTAATCAACAACATGTTAATGTTTGGGGTAATAATAATTTGATGATAAGGCACCGGCAGGAGGCCCGGCGTGGTTTTGAGGCATGCTAGTGTCGACCTTAATTAGCAAAAGGGTCTTGTCCTCCGATCCATGATGAGCGCACTAACCGCATGTGGGAAGCGAGTATGGGCGCCCCCTGCAATCGATTCGCATCTCGTCCAAATCGCCTCATTTAGTTCGGGTTTTCCATTTGCCGCATGCATATGCAGGTGCGAACTCTTGGCGCCAGGGTGGAACTTTTGTAGTCGGCATTTAGGGAGACACGTTCTTAGAGTGCTATGAGGGTCCCCTTTTCTTCGTGGGGCTTGATTAGCCGTGCGCTCAATTGCACGGGGTTCTTTGGGCTTGATGCGAAGAAGAGTTGGGTTGTGTTGAGTGCCTCGCTTGGTGGAAGGGCCTTTCCATCTGGCGGGTCATTCTTACGTGTACGGCCAAATTGGTGCATCCCTGCAGGGTTAAATCTTCTCGAGAAGCCGTGTTGTCCGCGGTTATGGATGACTTGGTGAAAGTGCTGTCTAACAAGTACTCAGACAACTTACACTTAACGATGATAACTTGACTAGTAATATAGATTACCTCCACCATAAAAATGCATGTCACGTTAATCAACAGTGTGATTCCTTGGGCTGCTTCCTTAGTAGGGGGTAACATTGGATGGGTATTGTTTGGTGAGTAGTTGTAGTTGGTTCTGATACGCTATCGTATCCCTTTCTTTTCGCCGGATGTTGTAGCGAGTCTCTGTAGTTAGTTAGCGCAGCCCGCTGCCGCTTCTTTGCAATAATCCCTTCCTTTCCGTTGTACCCAAAGTATTTGTATCTTGTGATGATTGGTTACGCTGGTATCTTGTGAGTATGGTTTATCCGCTTGCCAGTACTTAACCGTACTGACCCACGAAACCTTTTCGTGGCTGCATATTCCACATTGCAGTCAACAGGTTTGAAGTCTGACGACGTTAGTTTGGGAATCCCTCCGGCTTGGACTCGGCAGGGATTAGACGCCATCGGTTATCTTCAGGACTCTTAGTCCAATTTGTATCTTGTCCGTAGTCGGACGCTATGTTGTTTCTTCCGCTGTTATTTGGATCTTTGTATTGTATCAGTTGTATCCTTAACTCGTTTGAGTCGTCTTGTATATACCTCCTCTGTTGTTGTTGTGGATTATTCGTGAACTATTGTAATGTTATCACAAGTGGCAACCTGGAATCGGTTATTATGTGGATTTTGACGGAAATGCTGAAATCTGCATAGTGCCCGATCTCGGGGCGTTCACAACCTATGTGCCCGAGCGCCAAAGTGCACCTATCGTCGATCGATACCTGCAAACCAATAAGAGAACCGGTCTCCCTTCTACTACATGCATGGGGCATGCATGCCATCGGGTGTGCTTAGTGCTCCAGATATGCCCGCACGTATCAAGTGCATGCACATTTGGCCTTGGTCTTTCGCGTGGTAATATTTTTATTCTTGCCATGTACGGGCTAGCTCAATTTGCCTCTCACGATCAGCCACCGCCGGATTAACCTGTACATCAGGACCTGCACGCCGGTGTGTGACGCTGCTCGCCGAACTGAGCTATATACACACGTCGCTGACGGAGCGTAGATCTGCGCTTGTTGGCCGGGCTGCAACTTGAGCTGCACATGTCTGTCGTTGGTGAGCTACACGTTGGTGCCGACGCCATGACTGTCGAGGCTGCACCGGTACACGTTGACCCGCTGGCCTCCGAGCACATCGGCGACGACACTTTGTCACTCCGATGCCATCGGCCAGCTGCACCTGTACGTCGTTGGCAAGCTTCTCCTTTCTGCTGCCGCTGTGAGCGTCAGGGCACCTGTACACCATTGGAGAGAGGGCCAGAGCTGCACCTATATGCCATGAGAGGAGGTGCACGTGTTATTGGCCCGGAGCTGCACATGCACGACGGCCACCCCTGTGCCTGTACGCCGAGGGCAATGTTGTATATCTGTCCGCCGAACATGGAGCCCCTAGGAGCGGAGCTCATCCGCAACGGCGTCCGGCACGCCGACGCCACCGGCCGGCTGCACCTGTACACCATTGACAAAAGCTCCTCCTTTATGCCCTTCTTGATCATCGGGGCTGCACCTGTTCGTCTCTTCATCTTCAAGGGTGCTGCATGACGAGGGGCGCGCCAATGGTAGGCTACGTCAAAGTGAGCTCCGGTGGCGCCGCCGTCGTGTGCGCCGGGGGTACACCGTTGCCATGCGCGGCGGGCTGTAATATCAAGAGCGCCCGGCTAGACCTGTACACCATGGGCGAGCTGCTCTTGTACGCCACCACCGCATGTGACGGGCTGCACCTGTTCGTCGAAAGAACCTGCACGAGAAGCGCATGTACACGGGATCGTGGGCGTCGGGCTGCTATGTGCCGGGGAGGATGTCGTCGTCGTGTGCGCCGAGCTGTACTGTCAAGAGTGCCGCTGCATGCCAGATGAGCAGTTTCTCTGCGCCGAGCTACACCTGTACGGAGTGTACTTGTACGTCGACGAGATGCATCTTCATCAACTCCTGCCTTCTGCGGCACGACGGACGCGCCGGCCGGCCGGCAGACTAAGGGTTGGCAAACTTCGGCGGCGCTGGGTTGTTCCGTGTACGTGACTCCGTTCACCATGCTAGCTGTGAGGGAAGAGAAGAATAGAGGGATTTAAAGAATTAAAGATGGTTCTCACCGTTGGAGCAGATGCGCGTTGCGTCCAGAGCCTTCACGGCGGTGTTCATGTTGTTGCTAGTGTAGTTATGTGTACGAGTTGTTGCTTCTTGCCAGATGCGATCTCACTTCCGGCCGTCGCCTCTTTTCTCTTCGTGAGTCCGTCCGTTTTTCCTCCCCTTCCGTGAGCGCCCGGCTTGCCTTTTATAGGCAGCAGCACATCTCCTAGATAAGAACGGTGCCGACAAAACCGGGAACCACTTCTTCAATCTGTTTCGTCGCCTTCACGTTTTCTCTTTGGACGGCCCGTCCATCGTTCAATCTCTTCTGTTTCTAGAATCCTGCAAAGATATTTGGTTGGGCCGTACCCACGTGAACGTGTGGTTAATTAACTTCCTGCAAAATAAATTCACCGTGCTATCTTTTCAAATAGACTTATCACGTGTGCACGTGCGTCTTTCCGGCCGGCCGGCCGGATACATACGTACGTACAATATACGTGTATAGGTACACATACTGATTTATATGGTTTAATAATTGGGTCGGTTGTCATCGGCCGCGTCGACGTTACGGAGGAGCTAGCTGCCTTTCTGTCCATTAACCCGACCCATGCATGACGTACAAACGATCGGGCCACCTTCTCCTCTATGCAAAATTCTTTGATGCAAAATGGGCCCTTAATGTTTTCATTCATGTGGCGAAACAAACTGAATGTTTGACGTTGATTTATCTTGTTTTGTTTAGATGCAACCCATAGTTTTAAATAGCCCGCTATAGCCTCGCTATAGCTCCGATATAGCTGTTTGATCGAGCATGTTGCCGCTAAATGATGCCGTGTACAACTTGCCGCTATAACGCCGCTATATCCCGCTATATGTCCGCTATAGCTGTTTTTAAGAGTCGCCGCTATATGCAATATCCCGCTATTTAAAACATTGATGCAACATGAGCGTTGTTGTTCTTGTCGATTCCTGATGTTTAAGTAGAGTAGTAGTAGAGCATGCAGATTCATGTATTGTAAAGAGTGGACTAAGTTATAACCCTATTTCACTGTTTTATGTGTGGCTGTCGGTACAATATACTTGTTTAGACCACGCAGAGGCGATGTAGCCAGCAAACAAGCCCATTGTTTTTCTTTGCTATATGGTATGTCCCAGTTGGAAGTAGAAACAACCAGCCAAAATAATTCTTGGCAATAGCTATGCCGATGGCATAGCTCTGTCCAAAATCACCAGATTTCGAACGTGTCCTAGAAAGGATATATGCCTACGGCAATTGCGGTAGGCATAGCTCCAGATTTCGCTGTGTCCTGGAAAGGATCTATGCCTACGGCAATTGCCGTCGGCATAGAAGGCCGCATCAGCTACCAGGGCACGCCACGTGTCCAAATTTGTCGTCGGCATAGCATAAAAGCCGTCGGCATAGCTCCCTCCCACGAGCAATATGGGGCCGCCACGTAGCCATACTCTAAAAGGCCGTCGGCATACCTCCATTTGCGAGCGATCTGAGGGTGCCATGTGGCACAGTTTAGCCGTCGGCATAGCTCTGTTTGGCCGTCGGCATAGATCTATGCCGACTGCTTTTCTATGCCGACGGTTTTTATGAGCTATGCCGAGGAAGAAGTTGCCGACAGCGTTTTGCCGTCGGCATATAATTTTGCCGTCGGCATAGCTATATGCCGACGGCTTTTGGGCCTAAGCCGACGGTACCTGGCCGTCGGCATACAACCTGTTCCCTGTAGTGCGCTCGGATTTCACTGGTGACACAGTAACGGAACACTAATTTACATCCTAGTGCTACAAGCATAACATGAGATGATGTACAACGGCTGCTAGTGTGGAGCAGGTTCCGCCGTAGTACCTTTTTTTTAGCTTAACCGTGGTACCCTTCTGGTCCAGGAGCCCGATAGAATCCTGACGTTTGGTGATCAAACCTCGTTTCGACAGCAGGTTTTCTTCTTCCTCCTCGGTCATGGTGCCGATGGGTAGCTAGACATTTGCCGCAACCTCATGTGTGAGGTGGAAGGAACACTCCGCCATCTAATTTTACATTTGGGGGTCATTTTTGTAATTCTTTTGGAGCAGGACGTAATTTATATTGTCTTACACGGGTCCTTCTGCTTGTTGTCCCGCACGTTGAACGGTCAATTGTGATGCCATGAAGGGTGTCTAATCACGACCGCACGTCCAAATCTTATATTTCTTTCATCCAAAATAATTGTCAATACCTGTCATAAAAGATGACATAACGCTCTTCGCATTTATGTCTTGTCTCGCTAATGGGGATATTCCTTTTTCCAAATCTTATATTTCTTTCGTCACAACTCATATTTTACCGCAATACAAAGTCTCTATCGTTGGCGGTGCCGTTTCTGCTATGTTTCTTTCTTGAAGATGCTCATAGGGGCAGGGTGCCCGTCATGCGTTCATAGGGGAGAGTATATTGTACATGAGCACCCGCGATTATATTGTGTTTGAAAAAAAGACCAAATATTACGGTTCTTTCGCAATACCCATTAATTGAATTAGACACAAATTTGTACCTTGCCTCCTCCCCTTTTCTCAACATTTACGAACACGCAGAACCCTAATATCCATCTCATATGAGTCCTTTTTCGGCTTCACTACCGTCCTCGCACATGTGTCATCGACAGCTCCAGCTCACTGACCTAACAACCACGCCAGAACCTCCTTTCTAGGATTAATTATAATCTCCACTCCTACCACATTGGTGATTCCATAGCGACCGTAGCCACTCCAATAAGATCACGAGGTTGAAGAAGATGAATCAACTATGGTCAGCAAGGAAAACAACAACACAAATTAAAGTACGATTGATAAGTACTATGTACACAAACACACAATTTGATTACAGTGGCTTCTATATTTCACAATGAAGTGATACTGAAATTCATTTCGCCATGACGCACCCACTAGGGTTCAGATCCTAGTTCTCACATCCATGCCGCCGATGTGTGTGATTAAATAGAAATCTGGTGAGATTTATTCCGCATCTGTCATTCTAAGATGCGATGAGGAGACGTGCTTATATATTTTGGTTGTGTTTTGATGGTAATCCCAAGGGTAATTAAAAATGGTTAATACATATTATTATATTTAACAATAAAAATCTGATTCTGAGTTGTATATGGGAAAGAAAACAACTAACACTAAAATCAGAATCATTATGAATCAGACGTGAAAGAAATGCTTCTTGTGTCGCACTTCACGCGGCGTCAAAAACGTGTGGCATTCAATTTGCGACAATATTCCAAGTGAACTCCATGCTGCAGTTCCGGCCATCCGTCTGGGCGCGGACGGAACACAAACTCCATACCCGCTCCCCGGAACCAAAATCATGTGCGGCCAGGTGCAGAAATCATGTTGCACATGCGAGGGCTGGACCACGGGCCAGCAATGAAGGTATTACTAGTAACTGCGAGTATGAACTCCCGGAGCAGATTTTGTAATTTTCTGGTCAGCGACACCCTGGCCGGCTGGCCCGTTTCCGTTTCACCTTGGGCACAGGAAATCAGCGGCCGCTTGTGGAAACTTGAAACAGTTGGCGTAGATGTATTACGAAATTGGGTTGTATTGTACCGTCATCCTTTCGGTCCTATTCCGCTCTCTGTGCTCAATTCTTTATCTCATCGTTTTAGGTTTTTGCTACCAAGAGTACTAATGTAAACAAACTATTAAAAGAGAGGGATCTTGTAAAATGTTACATAAGAAGAATTTTTTTTTTTGCAAAAAGGGATCATCTTCATGTTAGACTTTCGGCACCTCTAGGAGACACGCCTTTTATGTTTCCTCTGGGAATCGATTTGCTCGAGCACGCAAATTTTCAAGTTTCTATAAAAATTGAACGGTTTGGAGTACATGAGTTTTCGGTGTTTCTGTGGGAATCGAACATTTGGAATAGGGGAATTTTCCATATGTCTATGTGAATGGAAAGAAGATGGGAGATTTCCATGTTTTTTGGGAGTTGAACTGTTTGGAGCATGATAAATTGCCATGTTTATAGTGAAATTGTACTGCATTTTTATTCTAATAATAACAACAAGCAACACATGCTCAGCCCAACACTAAAATAACACATGAAGAAACGAAGAAGATACTGTTGCTGAGCCCTAGCCATCTCCATGGCACATAAAGCTAAATCTAGAAATAATAGAAGGGGGGTTGCTTGTCTGTTTCTTCCACTGCAGACGTCATGGCCTCTTCGTTGCCCCCTTTGGTGGCATCAACGGCAAAGGGGGAATCCTTGGCGAGTGAGCGGGAGAAGGAGGAGGAGAGTTCGGAGTAGAGCTTGACGAGGTGGGTCATGTTGTTGTTGAGCTCGCGAATGAGGGCGGCGTTGCTGTTGAGGCTACCGACCTCACGAGCCTCGTTGTTGTTGGCGATCTCCTGGATCAACATCCGGTTGCGCTGCAAGATCCTTTGCACCTCGTCCTGGATCTGCTGCAGCAACTGCATCACCTTACCTTTTCCTGTGTTGTTCTCGGTTCCCTCATTCGGAAATACCTCCCCGTCCTTGATGTTAATGTTGCTATCGTTATCCATCCCTGCCTCTCTCGCCATGATCTAGCTTTGCGTACAAGGGAGGAAGATGGAGTGTTCAGTGGGGATCCGTCACACGGAGAAGAGAGTGGAAGGAGGAGAATGAGATTTGGGGTGTGTCTGTGGGGCGGGGGGGGGGGGGGGGGGGGGGGGGTGGTTATATAGGGACCACGGCAGACGTTCGTCGTGTTGAGCTCTTTCGATGTGAGATGAAAAGCAGCAATCATTTAGGTGGGAAAGCGTTGAGATTGGTTTCCTTTTCCTTCTAATGTCCCGGCTTATCTTGACAACCATTTGGGGTTTACAAATATTTCTCTATTGGTTGTGCCCTCATAGCCTATATTTTGGATAGATTTCCCTAGATTTTTTGCCAGCTTTCTTCTCAACAGTTCTTTCCTTGCAAAGAAACTGTGCAAAGAGTGTGTTTGCTAAAGGATAAATGGTGTTGATAATGTGAGGTAGGGTGTCTCCCACGTATTGACATCATGGCTGCTACCTAGATAACGGCGACCATAACGAAAATATGCGCACACACACTTTGTCCATGAATGTTACACATAGGTCAGCATTTTTTTAAATGGACCTACAATTTTGAACATTAATTATTTGTCTTAGATGAACTAATAACATGGATTCGGCAAGTGGCAATATTTTTACAGGTCGTATAGAGCAAAGCAGGGGAAAAAGAGAGGAGATGAAAGATTTGGCCTACGACATTTCAGCTTGGGAAAGGGTTTATTTGGTCCCTGGAGAACAGCTGCATTGTACTATGTGCTCCTATCCTACCACCCGATGCAGCTATCCCAGGGCAGGATGGACAAATGGCGGGGATTGCAAGCTAGATGAGGCGAACGTGTGGTGAACCTTAGCGACGAAGGATCCGAGCCAAAACTGATGCGGAATGGAGAGATTTTGTATCATCGGTCAACGGACGATGCTCGCAGCGTTCGTTGAGAGGTACCACGCAACGGCCGATGCTGTTTAGCGGCAAGCAGGCGGTCACCAGATTCTGCTGGAGAGGAAGTCGGCGACAGCTGCTTGAGGAGAACAACGGTTGATTCGTCCGTCCTTGTCGGCGGCGGCGAACTCCGTCGTATCCCCTGTGCTCCTAAGCCTACGAATAATGTCCAGTCTCATAGATGATTTGCTAGCATGTTTCAATCCGCCGCCCCCACGAACCTCTTTCCGGTGCCGCTCGGAACACCCCAAGCCTCCAGCGCTAACCCTAAGTCTCTTGACGATCGATTTTTATTTCTCAGGTTCTTGGTAGTTCTTTGGTTGAAAAATATTGCGTTCTCTGATCTGGGTGATTGCTATGCTTCCAAGCGGATAAAGGAGCTCTGAGGAGTCTTGGGCACGCCTCTCTATCAGTAACTGATCAACAAGGTTCTCCCATCTCATAAAAAACTGTTTGACCAAGCTGGTTGCAAGGCATTCCAAGACAACTGGTAACAATTCAGGTTTTACCTTAATGATAAGCACACTTTGGTCTGAACAACAGTTAAGAATGTGTATGTTACCGTAGTCCATGCAACTATCGTACCTTGCCATGTTAAGTGAAAATTATCCATTACCATGCTATTTCTAGCTGATATGCACAAGTCCAAAGAATTTGAGGATCCATTAGGCTGGTTTTGCTTGCAGCTGGAACAAGTTTTAGACTTTTGTTCCTGGAATTTGTTAGAAGTGTGCATCTATCGCAATTATGAGCTACCAGAAATCCCCTGAAGCATTACACAAGCATAATTTCCACTTCACTATGCAGCCGTTTTGTCCAAATTTGACAGTCGCTTATTGCAGGGAAAGGCAATGGAAGCCCTAATACGTTTTGACAGTAATAATTCATTGAAGAGCAATTTATTGTGAAGACAAAATAGCAATACCTGAGCTCACGGATGCCGGACCACCTGTAACATTCGCGTGCAAACAAGGATCTTTCCATATACTTTTGTATTGTCCTGTTTCCTGAGCATAGTGTCTGTTTTTTCTATACAAAGTGGTAACTGCTGCCAAGAAAGAGGATCAGTGGATCTAGGCTTTACACTCGTGATGGCTATTGTTTCCATCTTGTCCCCTTAAGGAAGAATAGAGCCTAAGTTTTTTGAAATATAAGTATTGCATCAGTCAGTTTAATTTCTTCCATTGTTACCGTTTTTCGATAAAAATAATTCCTTGTTTGGTTATTCTTTCTTCAGTGTTACGTTCAACTCATTATGTTTCCCCTTTTGCAGGCAGGTCAATATAATTTTTCAGTTGCTGGACAAAATAAGTGACACTGGCTTGCTCCATGTCCCATTTGCAGTTGCTTGTACATTCATATCCATGCCTCTATAGTAATTTTTGTACGTGAGAAATCAGAGTTGTGACATGCCTGATTATTACTCGAGCCCAAGCAATGAAAGAAACTCCCAAACCATGTACTCACCAAATCTGTCATGTCATGTGTCATCAGCCCAAGAGAACTTGTTTTATTCAAACAATGCATCTTCTGGACCATATAACGACTTCAGTGGTGTTATTCAGCCCCATCAGTTATTGAAGTTCAGTCATTATGATGTAAATTCACAAGTTTTTATAGATATGAATGATTGAAGCTGAGAAAATTGAGAGTAAGCAATGTTCGTTTCTTTTTCTTTTCACAGGATTGTTGCATAATGTAACAAGTGAACCAATACTGGATTGAAATTCAACATATTTCTAATTAACTGCGGCCAAACTAAGGATGAAAACTCACATGTTTGTATGGCGCAAACTATACTTTTTTCCATAACCGTAGATATATATATATCAATTTTCTTCATCTGTTGCAACACACGGGCATATATTCTTGGGCTTGCATTGCCCAATAGTAGGTCGGTTAAGAGTATTTAATTTATGTTCCATGCTCTTGTGAATGTATAAATTGCATACTAAGCGAAATAGAGTTTTTTTGTGTTTGAAATATTATATGCCCATTTTTTTTTTATGTGAACTCTATTGTGTTTACATGTATGTCAATAAGAAAAATTCGAAGTTCCGTAGCAGCGCACGGGCATTCAACTAGTTTTTGTTAATTGTACGGTAGTAATTAGTGTGAGACCATTAGGATAGCACACATATTTTTCTAAGAGCCCACATTTGAACGGGCTAATTAGCCAAGCCCAACAATATTTCTTCCCCACGATGGGCACACACGAGGAGACTAACTAGAGCATGCAAAGCGCAGTAATATATAGTCACAATGGCCTGTCGAGCAATTTGTATATGCACCGTTTTGGTCTCGTTTTCGTCGATCGAGTAGCCGTCTAGGGCATATCAGCGGGCAGAAGTTGTCCCCATCGTCGAACCGTCGCCCTAATCTCCATGGAGATGTGGGCACCACCATAACGCCTTGGTAATACTACTATCAACCCCGACGGCACGGCCATGCGAGTCCCAATTTTCAGATGTCAGATCTAAGGTAAGTTATTGTAAAAACTATTGGTTAGCATCGTGAAAGATCGATTATAAAGTATATATACTAGTTAATTAGTATTTTGCAGACAACTAAATGGAAAATTTTGGTTTGCTTGTAAAGACTAATAAATGTAGAACTGCAGAAAAAAGGTGAAAAGTTTGATGGAAACATGGTGTATTTGCCTTTAAGCCATGGTGCCTTAAGAATGAAGAAAATAATAATAAACCACCACTTTAATTTTGTAAATGTAAATCTAATCGAGAGATAAAAGTTAGGATCCTATTACGGTACTAAATCCATCATAAGGTAAAACCATATATTGATGTATTATCGTGTATCTCATTTTACACGTGTGGCTTTACTGGGGGTGGTCTGGCCCCCCTATACTCAAATGCTGGATCCGCCGGCAGCAGCGGCTCGACACACCCCAGCCGCTCCCCTGTACTCTCTCTCTCACACATAATCTCACCCTTTCTCTTCCTCTATGCAGCGACGATACGGGATCTGCGACAGGAGGACGAACTGCCACCTGGTCCAGGACCTTGGCTTCTTGTGCGACACGGCGCTGCGCCTGGCGGCAACCGCGGCCTGCCTAACGCGTGTTTGCAGCCAAATAAGGTTGCAAATTGCGCCTTCACGCCGTTGGTTTCGTGACTCGTTGGTGGCTCTTTGAAGTGCATCAAGCTACTCATTCGATCGTGTGCTACATTGAGTTGTCTTCTCCTAATCGATCCGTAATTTAATTTCGTTCCACGATCTAGTTGTTCTTGCGGTACATGTGGGCCAATCATGAATCACAAAACACCGGCGGGTTCAGGGGAGGTACCCTTCTGTCCTTACCATGTATGCATGCAGGATGCAGCCGTCATGAATTCAGTTGTTGCTTGGTTGATTCATCATTGATTTGATCGTGATGTCGCTGTGTTCATGAGAAATAGCTTGATTGCCACCTATTCAGATCTGGCAACATCGGCTAGATAGAATATGACGCGAGAAGTAGCTAGTGATCCTTACTCATGTGTAATGATAAAATCTAAGGTTTTTTATTAGGTGATAGCCAGAAGTGATATTTGCTACTCACTACCGGGAAACACAAAATTACCGATTTGTCGAGGGTATTTTTGCTGGAACCCGACATACTGGGTATGCGGATTATCAAACTAAACACACTAGCTTGGCAAACAAGATATACTTCACAAAGAGATGTATACGCTGAATTTTTTTAGAAATGCACTCGTCAAACACGAGACACTCGGCGGCAACCTGGTGGACCCGTGACGCCGGCCTCGCTTTGCATAACGGACACTCAACAAACACTTGTTATTTTTTCCGCCATTTTCCCTGTGAAAAAAGGCTCTGTTATTTCCCCGCGAGGGAACTGGCCCTTTTTTGTTTCCCATCCTTTCTTATCCGTTCTCTCATTTTCGCCAATCGCCTTCTGCTCCTGATGCCTCCATAATGTGAACATGCTTTGGTAGATGCCATCTTTTGTCCAGAACAAAAGTCCCCCGTCTCCTTCCCATCTTGTTGTGTTCTTTTTGTTCGTTGAAAACAAATCATCCGGATGAGACTAGTTATATCAATGGGGGCATGTGATTCCCACATATGTTAACACAAACAAGATAAAAAAAATCCATTTGTAAACCCCATTTGAAGCCGAACATAGGGATATATGCCACGGGGCTCACATATCAGGGTTACGAGAACACGGCGAGAGGGAAGGTGGGAATCCCAAGCAGAAGTTGTATGTGGTTCTAATATGTATATAATTGTGGTGTAATATTAAAAGAGCCAATAGCCACCCCCAAGTGTAACCCCGTCACAGACAATACTACCACTCACGAAGATTCTGTTGAATATATAAGCAATTTAGCATATGATTTAATCTGAAATAGCATTAAGTAAATCATGACAATAGCAATTATACTAAGCATGCAAATATCTAGCACAATTGAAGAATAGATCCGATCTACGGCAAGAACTAGACATATGATTTCCAGTAACATCTCATACACACTGGTAGAAAAAAGGCCTTCCATACGCCCCTTCAGTCCCCAAAATGTCCGAACCGTGACTAAAGGGGTCTTTAGTCGCGGTTCGGGAGGCGACCCGCGACTGAAGGTCTTGAGTGGCGGTTGGGGTAGCGCGCGGAGGGATTTAGTCCCGGTTGGCCTAGCCACCCGCGACTAAAGGTCGGAACTGCTCGCCTCCCTGTCTTTAGTCCCGGTTGGCCTGGCCACCCGCGACTAAAGGTCCAAACTGCTCGCCTCCCGCGCGGTTTTATTTCGCGAGCGAGAGGCAGAATGCCATTGCTACAGTGCGCGCGCGGCTCTCTGTTCTTCTTCATCTCTTCTCTTCTTCCTCTCTTCTTCCTCCACCCATGGATTCTCATATTTTCAAGGTTCTCCATGTGCCCACACCATGCGGCAAGAATCTCTACGTCGCCTATACCAATAGATGCGAGAGGCTCCCCGAAGCTCTTAACCGTTTGAGCAATCTCTATGAAGCCGATGAACACCACAAGTCCTTCGGGCTTGATCTAGAGTACACGGCCAATCAAAAGGATGTGGCCGTCATCCAGATTGCCTACAAGGAAACCGTTTTGGTCTTCCAATGGGCAAGGTACGCACACGTACAATATCTTGTAGGATAGTTATTGCATTTTCGATTTGTTATTGCATTGGAAGAATACACGTGTTGCAACAATATCTAACACGTGTTCCATTTTTGTTGTTGCAGTAGTTCAAAGCAATCTCCAGAACTTGTTGATTTTCTTGTCAACAAAGGTTATGACTTTTGTAGCGTGGACATCACAAATGACCGGCAGAAGATGATGCGCACGTTGGGTATTGAGATACCTGAAGATCACTACATTGATCTTCAGGACTTGATCCATTTCGATGAGCTGTACGGGCACAAGACCGGGATGGCTCAGATGGCAACTGCCTTCATCCACCACGACTACAGAACCATGAAGACTTGTTTCCCCTCGAGGAATCACATGTATTGGAGGAAGAACCCACTTGACCGGATCAATCTCGAGTATGCAGCAATAGATGCATACGTTGCGTTCGAGTTGTTCTGCATCTACTCTCCGGAGCTCGAGTAGATGTTGTTTGTGTACCGCATCTATGTACCGCTATGTTGCGTTCGATATATGTAATGGATATATTATGTAATGGATATATGTCTTTCTATTAATTCCTATATTATTTCTATATTAATTCCTATTATTTCTATATTATGTAATGGATATATGTACCGCTATGTTGCGTTCGATATATGTAATTGATATATATGCAGCAATAGACTAATGAAATGGAACAAATAAAATAACGGGTTAAAAAGGACATGATGCATTCATAAGGCTGAAAAATAGAAGAGATTTAGGAAAGGGGAAAATGAATTAGTTTTATTTTTCTGAATTTTTGATATATTATTTGTATTTTTAAGATTTTAAAATGAATTAGCTTTATTTTTCTGAATATTTTGATATATTATTTGTATTTTTAAGATTTTAAAATGAATTAGTTTTATTTTTCTGAATATTTTGATATATTATTTGTATTTTTAAGATTTTAAAATGAATTAGTTTTATTTTTCTGAATTTTTTGATATATTATTTGTATTTTTAAGATTTTAAAATGAATTAGTTTTATTTTTCTAAATATTTTGGTATATTATTTGTATTTTTAAGATTTTAAAATGAATTAGTTTTATTTTCTAAATATTTTTTAGAAATAATACAAATTAAAAAGTTAATGTTTATTTATTTATTCAAAATTATTAATTACATCATTACTTTTGTTTATTAAAAGATTTATTTGAAATTCAAACAATAAAGAAATGTGGCATCGACCAACATGTTAATAGTATTGATATGATAGTAGTATCACTTACATGCGTGCGAAACACTTGGATGCGGGATGGGATGAAACTCGGTAGTTAAGCGTGCTAGTGCTAGAGTAGTGGGAGGATGGGTGACCGAGCGGGAAGTTTGACCACGAGTAAGTAATTTGACTAGAGATAATTGTAGTTAGACACTAAGCAAATAATAAAAATTCTGAAAAAAAAAGGAGTGAAAAAAAGGGAGTAAAAAATTGGAGTGAAAAATAATTAGAAACCCAAATGAATTAAAGAAATAACGAAATAGCCTGTAGTCCCGGTTCGTGTCAAAAACAGGGACTAAAGGTCCTCCCGCCTCCCTTTAGTCGCGCATATTTAGTCCCGGTTGCACGGCCGGGATTAATGGCCCTTGCGAACCTGGACTAAAGACCTATTTTCTACCAGTGACAGATGGAATAGAGATACATACGATGCAGCGGTAGCGGCACCGCCGTTGTTGTTGGCCATGTTGTCGCCCATGTCGTCGATGAAGAGGTTGCTGAAGTCGGGGAAGAAGTCGTCATTGGGGAAGTAGTCGCCGTCAGCAGTCGTGCGAGTGCGGTCCCCAAAAACCTGATCGCCCCTCTCCCGTACAGGATCACAAGAGGCGGAGTTTCGGAGGCCTGCTGTCCCTCCTCGTGGTGCACGTACGCCGAAAGAAGGGATGGAGAAGACTTGATTGGCGGCGTAGTGCTTTGGAACGGTGCGAAACCATATGTTGAAGTGGTATCTAGGGTTTACTGTATGCGCGTATTTATATGCGGCCTGAGAGAGACGGGGACGTAACTCCATGTCTGAGTCGGTTCGGTTCCACGATCCAGAAAGGAAACGGAAACGGTTTAGAAATTAACGCGTCCGTTAATTACCAAGTTAATAACTCATTAAGTTTTCCCAAGCGACAAAATAAACGCTCTCGGCTCGGCTCATTCCCGCAATCCGCGGCGCGGTGCGTCGTGACGTGTCGTGACGAGGCGTGGCGAGGCGGGCGGCGGAGGAGGAGAGCGCGTGTGGCACACCTCTCCTCTTGCCTTACCAACTCATACATGAGTTAGAATGGCTCACCTTATAAGGTGGTTCCACTCTCTCCAAACTAGCAGTATGGGACTAAACGTTAGTCCCACTCCCCACTTTTATTATTCATGAATAGGCCATGACAATTTCAGGATTTATTGCGCTTAGTTGGGCCACATGGTGCAGCCCATAAATCCCAACAATCCCCTACAAAGTGTCATTAGCACATCTCATAATCTCAGTTCCAAAACAATGTTTATATACCGGTGTTTAGTGGAGATTGTTAAGTTGAACTTCCACTTAGAACATCATGCTACACTAGTTCACAACTTGAATAGTGGACTACGCCTTGAACTACAAGTTTGTTGTGATACCAGTTTCACACAACGTCTGAACTGATACTAGGCTGCCGCAAGGCTTCCTCGCGGTTTGGAGCGTATGCGTCATACCCCGAAGGCCTTTCATGAGTTTATTAGAGAGCACCTGATTCTCATAGACTGCGATGTTTAACAGTCAGACTCATATAGGTGAGTTCCTCAGGAGATGTTCTGCAGGGCACATATCCTCTTATATAAATAAGCCACTTGGCATCTTCATGGAGTGGAATAAAGTATAAGGATACTCTCCTCTCAGCCGACCAACAACTTGTCTCCCATTTCTAATTCACGGGATCTCCGATCACATAGAGTGGGTTACCACTGTGGGCAACTCATAAGGTGGGTCTCAAAACCATCTCCCTCGATGCATTATCTATCACATTCCGTGATAAACCCTTTGTGAAGGGATCTGCCAAGTTCATAGATGTTTGGATATAATCCAACGCAATAACTCCGAAGTTCTTCAATTTTCTGACAGATTTCAATCTCCTCTTCACATGTCTTGATGACTTCGTATTATCCTTAGAACTGTTCAGTTTGATGATCACTGTTTGATTATCACAGTTCATTAGGATTGCGGGTATTGGTTTTTCAACCACAGGCAAGTCCATCAAGAGGTCACAAAGTCATTCTTCTTCAACAGTGGCTGTGTCTAATGCTGCGAGTTCTGCTTCCATAGTTGACCTCGTTAAGATGGTCTGCTTGCAAGACTTCCCGGAAATAGCGCCACCACCAAGTGTAAAAACATAACCACTAGTGGCCTTAAGCTCATCAGCATCAGATATCCAATTAGAATCACTATATCCTTCTAGAACCCTTGCGTTTCCGGTATAGTGAATTCCATAGCTCGTAGTGCCTTTTAAATAGCGCATAACTCTCTCAAGCGCACGCCAATGATCATCTCCCGGATTGGAAACAAACCGGCTTAATTTGCTGACAGCAAAAGAGATGTCAGGCCTCGTGGCACTCGCCAAATACATAAGCGAACCTATAATCTGAGAATATATCTCAGTTGATCTCTACTAATCCGTTGATTCTTTCGAAGCAACACACTAGCATCATATGGAGTTGAAGAAGTCTTGCAGTCACTATACCCGAAGCGACTCAAGACCTTTTCCACATAGTGAGATTGAAGCAGTGTGATCTCACCATTATCATCTCTCAATAGCTTGATGTTCAAGATAACATCATCTACTCCTAGATCCTTCATCTCAAAACAGCGAGATAAAAAATCCTTAACTTCCTTGATTAAATCAAGATTGGGCCCAAAGATCAATATGTCATCAACATATAGACATAGAATAACTCCCTCGCCCCCACCATGGCGATAGTATACACACTTGTCAGCTTCGTTTACAACAAAGCCTTCAGCAGTCAAAGTCCTTTCGAATTTTCATGCCATTGCTTAGGTGCTTGCTTGAGGCCGTATAATGACTTCAATAACTTGCACACCTTGCCTTCCTGACCGGGTGTTACAAAACCATCTGGCTGCTCCATGTAAATTTTCTCGTCCAACTCTCCATTAAGGAAAGCCTTCTTAACGTTCATTTGATGAACGAGAAGACCGTGCGAGGCAGCCAGTGAAAGTAGCACACGAATAGTGGTCAGTCTAGCCACAGGTGAGTAAGTATCAAAGAATTCTTCACCTTCTTTCTGGGTATAACCCTTGGCCACAAACCTTGCCTTGTACTTCTCAATTGTACCATCAGGCCTAACCTTTTTCTTGAACACCCACTTACATCCTACAGGTTTACACCCATAAGGACGCGAGTGATTTCCCAGGTTCCGTTAGCCAAGTTGGAATCCATCTCGCAACGGACAACCTCCTTCCAGTAGTCAGCATCAAGAGATGCATAAGCTTCTGAAATAGTCATGGGTGTGTCATCCACGAGGTACACAATGAAATCATTACCAAAGGACTTTGCAGTCCTCTGTCTCTTGCTCCTTACAGGAACTTCATTGTCATCCACCTCGGGATTCTCCACATGTTCTATCGGAATGGTGGGTTCAGGAATCTCAGCTAATTCCTGACTATATGAAACAGGTTTCTCCCGATTTGATGAGCTAGGCATATCCTTCATAGGAAATATATTCTCAAAGAAAGTCGCATCATTCGACTCCATAATCGTACCAACATGCATGTCGGATACCTCGGATTTTACTATCAAGAATCTATAACCAATGCTATTAAAAGCATAGCCCAGAAGAACACAATCTACGGTTTTAGGTCCAAGCTTGCGCTTCTTGGGAATTGGTATATTGACTTTCGCCAACCAACCCCGAGTACGTAGGTACGAGAGTTTCAACGTTTTCCTTTTCCATTCCTCAAATGGAGTAATGGTTTTATTCTTTGTGGGAACTCGGTTTAGGACATGACACGCAGTCATTAGCGCCTCCCCCCACCATGCCTTGGAGAGACCCGAAGTATCTAACATGGCGTTAACCAAATCAGACAGCATTCGGTTCTTTCTTTCAGCCAGCCCATTTGACTGAGGTGAGTAGGGAGGCGTCCTCTCGTGAATAATACCGTGTTCAGCACAAAAAGAATTAAACTCGTTGGAAAAATAATCTCCACCACGATCAGACCTAAGCCGTCTAATTTTACGATCAAGTTGGTTCTCAGCTTCGGCCTTATAGTTCTTGAAATAAGTTAAAACTTCATCTTTAGATTTCAGAAGATAAACATAACAATATCTAGTGGAGTCATCAATCAGTGTCATGAAATATTTCTTTCCACTTTTTGTCAATACGCCATTCATCTCACAAAGATCAGAATGTATAAGTTCTAGTGGTGCCAAGTCTCTTACCTCCGCAGTCTTCTAAGATTTGCGAGGTTGCTTAGCTTGAACACACACTTGACATTTGCAACTTTTAATAATACTGAATTTCAGAATTGAACTCATATTTGCTAATCGCGTCATGCAACCAAAATTAATATGACAAAGTCGTGAATGCCAAATATCAGAATCATTATCGTGGCAAACATGATTAATAACTTTGGTGCAAATATATGACAAGGATAAGCGGAACAAGTCTCCGCACTCATAGCCTTTAACAACAAATTGTCCATACTTGGAAATTACAACTTTATTGGACTCGAAAACCAACTTAAACCATCTCGACATAAACGTGAGCCGCTGACGAGATTTTTATTGATGGAGGAAACATGATGAACATTCTTCAGTCGCACGATCTTCCCCGAAGTGAACTTCAGATCGACCGTACTAACAACATGAGCTGTAGCATGTGACCCGTTCCCCATCAGCACGGGGGAAGTCCCTGTGACCTGATAAGAAGAGAACATGGAAGCATCAGCACAAACATGTACATTGACAGCTAAGTCAATTAACCATTCAAGGGAATGACAAACTGAAAGAATAGTAGGAACTATACCGTACCCAGTATCCTTCATCTCAGTGTCACCAATGACAATATTAGCGGTCTTGCCGCTGTTCTCTTGCTGCTGCAACACATAATGTTTAGGGCACCTTGGATCCCAATGAGTCAGGTCACCACACACATGGCAGGACCACTTCTTCTTCTTCTTGAAGTTGGTAGAGTGCGAGGGCTTAAACTTGCCACCGAGTTTGCCTTTAAACTCGGATTTCTTTTTCTTATATTAAGGCTTGTTGGGCGGGTAGTGTTTCTTCTGTACCACATGGGCAAGAGAACCTACCTCAGAACCCCGAGCACGTGTATCATTTGCTCTCGTCTTCTCTTCCACATCAAGAGATCCAATGAGGTCCGAAACGGAGAACTCCTGTCTCTTGTGTTTCAGAGATGTAGCAAAGGTGCTCCATGAAGATGGAAGCTTGGCAATAATGCCTCCGGCCACAAACTTGTCCGGTAACATACACTTGAAGTGCTCAAGTTCTTTAGCGAGTGACTGTATCTCATGAGCCTGTTGAACAACAGAACGCTCATCAGTCATCCTGTAGTCATAGAATTGCTCCATGACGTACAGCTCGCTGCCAGCATCCGAGGCCCCAAATTTGGCCTCGAGTGCAGCCCACATATCTTTGCCGTTATCAAACGACATGTACGAATCCATAATGGAATCATCAAATATACCGAGGAGGGCACTTTTAAACATAGTGTCTATATTCTCAAAAGCTTCCAGCTGTGCTGGATTGAGATCGCCCTCAGGCTTGCCCTTGGTGGCCACATAGCAGCGCAAGGTTTGAAACCATAGCACTTCTCTCGTGCGCCACCTCTTATAATCCACACCCTTGAAAGGGTTTGGCCTTGTCGCCGCAATGATAGACGGTGCAGGTGCAGCAAATTGCCTATAATCAGGTTTTTGGATTGTTGAATATATAAGCAATTTAGCATATGATTTAATTCGAAATAGCATTAAGTAAATCATGACAATAGCAATTATACTAAGCATGCAAATATCTAGCACAATGGAAGAATAAATCCGATCTACGGCAAGAACTAGACATATGATTTCCAGTAACATTTCATACAGATGGAATAGAGATATGTACGATGCAGCGGTAGCGGCACCGCCATTGTTGTTGTCCATGTTGTCGCCCATGTCGTCGATGAAGAGGTTGCTGAGGTCGGGGAAGAAGTCGTCGTTGGGGAAGTAATCGCCGTCAGCAGTCGCGCGAGTGCGCTCCCCAAAAACCTGATCGCCCCTCTCCCGTCCAGGATCACAAGAGGCGGAGTTTCAGAGGCCTGTTGTCCCTCCTCGCGGTGCACGCCGAAAGAAGGGATGGAGAAGACTTGATTGGCGGCGCAGTGCTTTGGAACGGTGCGAAACCATATGTTGAAGTGGTAGCTAGGGTTTACCGTATGCGCGTATTTATATGCGGCCTGGGAGAGACGGGGACGTAACTCCATGTCTGAGTCGGTTCGGTTCCACGATCCAGAAAGGAAACGGAAACGGTTTAGGAATTAACGCGTCCGTTAATTACCAAGTTAATAACTCATTAAGTTTTCCCAAGCGACAAAATAAACGCTCTCGGCTCGGCTTATTCCCGCAATCCGCGGCGCGGTGCGTCGTGACGAGGCGTGGCGAGGCGGGCGGCGGAGGAGGAGCGTGTGTGTGGCACACCTCTCATCTTGCCTTACCAACTCATACATGAGCTAGAATGGCTCATGTTATAAGGTGGTTCCACTCTCTCAAAACTAGCAGTATGGGCCTAAACGTTAGTCCCACTCCCCACTTTTATTATTCATGAATGGGCCATGACAATTTCAGGATTTATTGGGCTTAGTTGGGCCACATGGTGCAGCCCATAAATTCCAACAATCCCCCACAAAGTGTCATTAGCACATCTTATAATCTCAGTTCCAAAATAATGTTTATATACCGGTGTTTAGTGGAGACTGTTAAGTTGAACTTCCACTTAGAACATCATGCTACACTAGTTCACAACTTGAATAGTGGACTACGCCTTGAACTACAAGTTTGCTGTGATACCAGTTTCACACAACGTCTGAACCGATACTAGGCTGCCGCAAGGCTTCCCCGCGGTTTGGAGCGTATGCGTCATACTCCGAAGGACTTTCATGAGTTTATTAGAGAGCACCCGATTCTCATAGACTGCGACGTTTAACAGTCAGACTCATATAGGTGAGTTCCTCAGGAGATATTCTGCAGGGCACATCTCTGCTTATATAAATAAGCCACTTGGAACACAATGAGACAAAAGTTAACCTACCATACAGATCAGGAGAGTATTGCATCTTCATGGAGTGGAATAAAGTATAAGGATACTCTCCTCTCAGCCGACCAACAACTTGTCTCCCACTTCTAATTCACTGGATCTCCGATCACATAGAGTGGGTTACCACTATGGGCAACTCATAACGTGGGTCTCAAAACCATCTCCCTCAATGCATTATCTATCACATTCCGTGATAAACCCTTTGTGAAGGGATCTTCCAAGTTCATAGATGTTTGGACATAATCCAACGCAATAACTCCGGAGTTCTTCAATTTTCTGACAGATTTCAATCTCCTCTTCACATGTCTTGATGACTTCGTATTATCCTTAGAACTGTTCACTTTGATGATCACTGTTTGATTATCACAGTTCATTAGGATTGCGGGTATTGGTTTTTCAACCACAGGCAAGTCCATCAAGAGCTCACGAAGCCACTCTTCTTCAACAGTGGCTGTGTCTAATGATGCGAGTTCTGCTTCCATAGTTGACCTCGTTAAGATGGTCTGCTTGCAAGACTTCCACGAAACAGCGCCACCACCAAGTGTAAAAACATAACCACTAGTGGCCTTAAGCTCATCAGCATCAGATATCCAATTAGAATCACTATATCCTTCTAGAACCCATGCGTTTCCGGTATAGTGAATTCCATAGCTCGCAGTGCCTTTTAAATAGCGCATAACTCTCTCAAACGCACGCCAATGATCATCTCCCGGATTGGAAACAAACCGACTCAATTTGCTCACTTCAAAAGAGATGTCAGGCCTCGTGGCACTCGCCAAATACATAAGCGAACCTATAATCTGAGAATATATCTCAGTTGATCTCTAGTAATCCGTTGATTCTTTCGAAGCAACACACTAGCATCAAATGGAGTTGAAGAAGGTTTGCTGTCACTATACCCGAAGCGACCCAAGACCTTTTCCACATAGTAAGATTGAAGCAGTGTGATCTCACCATTATCATCTCTCAATAGCTTGATGTTCAAGATAACATCAGCTAATCCTAGATCCTTCATCTCAAAACAGTGAGATAAGAAATCCTTAACTTCCTTGATTAAATCAAGATTGGTCCCAAAGATCAATATGTCATCAACATATAGACATAGAATAACTTCCTCGCCCCCACCATGGCGATAGTATACACACTTGTCAGCTTTGTTTACAACAAAGCCTTCACCAGTCAAAGTCCTTTCGAATTTTTCATGCCATTGCTTAGGTGCTTGCTTGAGGCCGTATAATGACTTCAATAACTTGCACACCTTGCCTTCCTGACCGGGTGTTACAAAACCATCTGGCTGCTCCATGTAAATTTTCTCGTCCAACTCTCTATTGAGGAAAGCCGTCTTAACGTCCATTTGGTGAACGAGAAGACCGTGCGAGGCAGCCAGTGAAAGTAGCACACGAATAGTGGTCATTCTAGCCACAGGTGAGTAAGTATCAAAGAAGTCTTCACCTTCTTTCTGGGTATAACCCTTGGCCACAAGCCTTGCCTTGTACTTCTCAATTGTACAATCAGGCCTAACCTTTTTCTTGAACACCCACTTACATCCTACAGGTTTACACCCATAAGGACGATCAGTGATTTCCCAGGTTCCATTAGCCAAGATGGAAACCATCTCGCAATGGACAGCCTCCTTCCAGTAGTCAGCATCAAGAGATGCATAAGCTTCTGAAATAGTCCTGGGTGTGTCATCCACGAGGTACACAATGAAATCATTACCAAAGGACTTTGCAGTCCTCTATCTCTTGCTCCTTACAGGAACTTCATTGTCATCCTCCTCGGGATTCTCAACATGTTCTATCGGAATGGTGGGTTCAGGAATCTCAGCTAATTCCTGACTAGATGAAACAGGTTTCTCCTGATTTGATGAGCTAGGCATATCCTTCATAGGAAATATATTCTCAAAGAAAGTCGCATCGTTCGACTCCATAATCGTACCAACATGCATGTCGGATACCTCAGATTTTACTATCAAGAATCTATAACCAATGCTATTAAAAGCATAGCCCAGAAGAACACAATCGACGGTTTTAGGTCCATGTTTGCGCTTCTTAGGAATTGGTATATTGACTTTCGCCAAACAACCCCGAGTACGTAGGTAGGAGAGTTTCAACCTTTTCCTTTCCCATTCCTCAAATGGAGTAATGGTTTTATTCTTTGTGGGAACTCGGTTTAGGACATGACACGCAGTCATTAGCGCCTCCCCCCACCATGCCTTGGAGATACCCGAAGTATCTAACATGGCGTTAACCAAATCAGACAGCATTCGGTTCTTTTTTTCAGCCACCCCATTTGACTGAGGTGAGTAGGGAGGCGTCCTCTCGTGAATAATACCATGTTCAGCACAAAAAGAATTAAACTCGTTGGAAAATACTCTCCACCACGATCAGACCTAAGCCGTTTAATTTTACGATCAAGTTGGTTCTCAGCTTCGGCCTTATAGTTCTTGAAATAAGTTAAAACTTCATCTTTAGATTTCAGAAGATAAACATAACAATATCTAGTGGAGTCATCAATCAGTGTCAAGAAATATTTCTTTCCACCTTTTGTCAATACACCATTCATCTCACAAAAATCAGAATGTATAAGTTCTAGTGGTGCCAAGTCTCTTGCCTCCGCAGCCTTATGAGATTTGCGAGGTTGCTTAGATTGAACACACACTTGACATTTGGAACCTTTAATAGTACTGAATTTCGGAATTAAACTCATATTTGCTAATCGCGTCATGCAACCAAAATTAATATGACAAAGTCGTGAATGCCAAATATCAGAATCAATATCGTGGCAAACATGATTAATAACTTTGGTGCAAATATCTGACAAGGATAAGCGGAACAAGCCTCCGCACTCATGGCCTTTACCAACAAATTGTCCATACTTGGAAATTACAACTTTATTGGACTCGAAAACCAACTTAAAACCATCTCGACATAAACGTGAGACGCTGACGAGATTTTTATTGATGGAGGGAACATGATGAACATTCTTCAGTCGCACGATCTTCCCCGAAGTAAACTTCAGATCGACCGTACCAACACCATGAACTGTAGCATGTGACCCGTTCCCCATCAGCACGGGGGAAGTCCCTGTGACCTGATAAAAAGAGAACATGGAAGCATCAGCACAAACATGTATATTGGCACCTAAGTCAATTAACCATTCATGTGAATGACAAACTGAAAGAATAGTAGGAACTATACCGTACCCAGTATCCTTCATCTCAGTGTCACCAATGACAATATTAGCGGTCTTGCCACTGTTCTCTTGCTGCTGCAACTCATAATGTTTAGGGCACCTTGGAGCCCAATGAGTCAGGTCACCATACACATGGCAGGACCACTTCTTCTTCTTCTTGAAGTTGGTAGAGTGCGAGGGCTTAAACTTGCCATCGGGTTTGCCTTTAAACTCGGATTTCTTCTTGTTATATTTAGGCTTGTTGGGCGGGTAGTGTTTCTTCTGTACCACATGGGCAAGAGAACCTACCTCAGCAACCCGAGCACGTGTATCATTTGCTCTCGCCTTCTCTTCCACATCAAGAGATCCGATGAGGTTCGAAACGGAGAACTCCTGTCTCTTGTGTTTCAGAGATGTAGCAAATGTGCTCCATGAAGATGGAAGCTTGGCAATAATGCCTCTGGCCACAAACTTGTCCGGTAACATACACTTGAAGTGCTCAAGTTTTTTAGCGAGTGACTATATCTCATGAGCCTGTTGAACAACATAACGCTCATCAGTCATCCTGTAGTCCACAAAATTGCTCCATGACGTACAGCTCGCTGCCAGCATCCGAGGCCCCAAATTTGGCCTCGAGTGCAGCCCACATATCTTTGCCGTTATCAAACGACATGTACGAATCCATAATGGAATCATCAAATATACCGAGGAGGGCACTTTTAAACATAGTGTCCATATTCTCAAAAGCTTCCAGCTGTGCTGGATTGAGATCGCCCTCAGGCTTGCCCTTGGTGGCCGCATAGCAGCGCAAGGTTTGAAACCATAGCACTGCTCTCGTGCGCCACCTCTTATAATCCACACCCTTGAAAGGTTTTGGCCTTGTCGCCGCAATGATAGACGGTACAGGTGTAGCAAATTGCCTATAATCAGGTTTTTGGATTGTTGAATATATAAGCAATTTAGCATATGATTTAATTTGAAATAGCATTAAGTAAATCATGACAATAGCAATTATACTAAGCATGCAAATATCTAGCACAATGGAAGAATAGATCCGATCTACGGCAAGAACTAGACATATGATTTCCAGTAAGATCTCATACAGATGGAATAGAGATACGTACGATGCAGCGGTAGCGGCACCGCCATTGTTGTTGTCCATGTTGTCGCCCATGTCGTCGATGAAGAGGTTGTAGAGGTCGGGGAAGAAGTCGTCGTTGGGGAAGTAATCGCCGTCAGCAGTCGCGCGAGTGCGCTCCCCAAAAACCTGATCGCCCCTCTCCCGTCCAGGATCACAAGAGGCGGAGTTTCGGAGGCCTGTTGTCCCTCCTCGCGGTGCACGCCGAAAGAAGGGATGGAGAAGACTTGATTGGCGGCGCAGTGCTTTGAAACGGTGCGAAACCATATGTTGAAGTGGTAGCTAGGGTTTACCGTATGCGCGTATTTATATGCGGCCTGGGAGAGACGTGGACGTAACTCCATGTCCGAGTCGGTTCGGTTCCACGATCCACAAAGGAAACGGGGTTTAGGAATTAACGCGTCCGTTAATTACCAAGTTAATGACTCATTAAGTTTTCCCAAGCGACAAAATAAACGCTCTCGGCTCGGCTCATTCCCGCAACCCGCGGCGCGGCGTGGCACGGCGGGCGGCGAAGGAGGAGCGCGCGTGTGGCACACCTCTCCTCTTGCCTTACCAACTCATACATGAGCTAGAATGGCTCACCTTATAAGGTGGTTCCACTCTCTCCAAAGCAGTATGGGACTAAACGTTAGTCTCACTACCCACTTTTATTATTCATGAATGGGCCATGACATTTTCAGGATTTGTTGGGCTTAGTTGGGCCGCATGGTGCAGCCCATAAATTCTAACAGATTCAACACTAAGGTTTAAATGATACTTCAACAGCACCCTAGGAAAATACTTTGCCATGTTGTGACAAAAAACCACATGGCAAAAAGTAGTTGTATTTGACTTGTTTCTTCGATGAAAACTAGTTGACCACTTCCTACATTCTAGACTTGTCTATAAAGGTTAACCTAGACTAGTACTCCCTCCGTTCCACAATATAAGATGTTTTATACTTTTGCCACATTCATATACATACACATGTATCTAGACATTTAAGTATATATGTATACTCACTTTAGTGTGTATCTAGACAACATGTGAAGTAGCTAAAACATCTTATATTATGGAACAGAGGGAGTATTTACTCCAGAAACCTCGGTCAAGTTATTAAATATATTTACACACTCTTACGCACTCTACAAAAGATATGTAGAAACCTAAGTGTACTATGGGAAATAATAAGCCCTGATTCATAAAAGTCATGTTGGTTTACTATGTTTAGGAACTAAAGCTTGTAATAAGGGAGTTTCTTAAACATCCTAAACAAGTTAAAAAAAATTGATTGTAACGAAAAATATCTAATCGGTGTGACTGGTACATTAATATGCATGTGTTTGCAATGTTTTGCTAATCATACATGAGGAAGTATTATTCAACATGGTATATGAAATGATGCATACCAATAAAACAACACAACCTAATGATAATATGAGCTATGCAAAAGTAAAAATGTTTAGTACAAATAAGTTATAATGTTTAACTCACACTAAGTCGTGAGGTTCTTGAAGCGCGTAGGGTATGACAAAAGTTTTAAATCCGCGGAGAAATCGGCGTTATAGCTGCGCTATAACGTCCTGAGAGAGCTCCCGTTACAGCTAGGATCCTTTTCCACTAATGGTCAAAAAACATTAATAGCGTCACTGGCCCAATTATTTTAGTGCAATGAAACAACCCACTCGCTCGTAACCCTAGACCCCATCGAGTTTTCCCCATCTCTACTACGAAAAAACATGAGAGCGACAATGGCGGCGCGGACAACTCGACCACGCTAGCTCCAGCACAGGGCCACCCTCGCTGCATCTCCCGCCCGTGCTGCTAACCCAGCCCGTTCTCGGTCGGTGCTGATCCAAGCCGCGCTTGGCGGAGACCAAGGCCGCGCCCGCGGTGAACGGGGCTGCTCGACGCCGTCCTTCCTGATCTCATACGTGGCCATGGAGCCCTGCAGCTCGAAGTGTTCGGCATCTCCCCTTCCCCCCAACCCCGAAGGCCGCTAGCTGTTCTTGCGGCTTTGTTGCGGTACATGTGGCCAAGCATGAATCACAAAACAGTGGCGGATTCAGGGGAGACACTCTTCTGTTCTTACCATGTGTGAATTCAGTTGTTGCTTGGTTGATTCATCATTGATTTGATCGTGATGTCGCGCTGTGTTCATGAGAAATCGCTTGATTGCCACCTAAGTCAGATCTTGGCAATATCAGCTGAATAGAATATGATGTGCGAAGTGGGCAAGTTGCTAGCATCTTGTAGGGGCCTGATCCTTACTCATCTGTAATGATAAAATTTTAGGTTTTTTTTATTAATTAGCTAATAGTCAGAAGTGATGTTTTCTACTCACTTCCGGGGAAAAACGGGTTGCCAATTATCAAACTAAACACACTAGCTCGGTAAATAAAATATACTCAGCAAAAAGAGGTATACACCGAAATGCACACGTCAAAACATGTGACGTTTTTTTTTGTTGTTGAGAAAACTCGGCAACAAAGTGATATACGACAACCTACTGGCGGCTGGACCCATGACGGTCACCTCTCTTTGCATAACGGACACTTGACAAGCATATGTTATTTTTCCCGCCGGAGTATTAAATGGGAGTTGGACTTAGCTTGGTAGGAGTAGGTCAAACTCCCATCGTCCGCTCGCTCGTTCCACCTTCGTTCGCGCGCTTCTATCATCCTCTTAACAAATCATCTTAATGTAGGCCCGCTAATTAGTAATTACTCTTCTTCTCCTTATTTTGGAAACCAAATCGCAACATCTCGATCCCTTCCTCGTCTCCATCCCGAGCACGCCACCGCCACACCACACCACACATCTTCGATCTTCCGTCGCCGCCCCTACGTCTTCGCTTCTGCCACCAACCTGCCCTTGCTCGTCTCCGACAACTAGCGCATGGCCGCTAACGAGTCCATCTCTGCCTGCTTCGCCCTCAACTCCCAGCCCCTCTGGGCGCTCATCCTGGAGATGAAGGATGCCGCAGCTTCCACCGCGCCCCACTCTGGATGGTCACCGCTGCCGGTGCCGTTCCACTCCCCGCGCACTTATTTGCTGTCTATGACGGCCACGAGGGGGGCCCTAGGTCGTCGTCGCTGACTACTAGGAGGATAGCCTCCATGTCGTGCCATCCGAAGCACTGCATGCCGCAGATGAGTCTGTACCGCATGGGTGTTGACCCGGCTCTAGAGATCTCCCTCGACGGCGAGTTTGGACTTGGGGCCAATGCCACCGCAGTAGCGCGGCTTCTGGCGCCGGACACCGTGGCCAACGACAAGGTAGGGTGGCCGCGCTGGCGCTGCCATGCCGCCGGGAGGTGGGAGCCAGTCACTAGTGGAAACAACCCCTTTCGTCTAAGGGAGCAGGGGGCATCTGTCCCGGTTGCACCAAAATCTGGGACAAGTGCCATGCATTGGTCCCGGTTCGTTTGCCCAAGGCAGCAGAAACCACCTGGGGGCATCTGTCCCGGTTCGTGGGGAGCCAATGGTCCCGGTTCGTGGCACGACCCGGGACGAATCCCTAGCCACAGGCCACGTGGCGCGCGCATGGGCATTGGTCCCGGATCATCCCCAAACCGGGACCAATGTCCCTTCCCCTACAAATGCGGCCGCAGCCCCCATCCCTTTTTTTTAGCTTGGGGGAGTGAGAGAGAGGTGTGGGTGGTAGTGTGTATTGTACCTCGTGGCGCGGGAGTCCTGCCGCGTGGCGCGGGAGTCCTGCCGCGTGGCCATGAATGCGCGTTATAAACTGCCGCACCTCCACTCCACGCACCGTCGTGCCACCACCATGCCTCCGAGGAGGAACAACACTACCGGTTTCCGCGGCGTCCGATCGCGGTAGAACGGAATGTTCATCGCGACTATCCGCTTCGGGGACGACCGCATCCCCCTTGGCTCCTTTGCGACGGCGTCGGAGGACGCCCGCGCTTGGGACGCGGCGGTCTGGCGCCTCAGCCGCCCGCGGTCGTTGATGAATTTTAACGACTGCCACACCCTCTGGGAAGCGGAGGCCAGGGCGCCGACGCCGCAGATCGTCACTGCCGCCGACCACCGCCACCTCAGGCACCGCACGTTTCAGGGCCTAGTCGACGCCAGGGACGACCGCGTGGTCCGCGAGTATTACCGGAACAATCCGGGTGAGGAGAGCGCCGACGGGGAGCTATGGCAGACCCACGCGGCTGAGCGGGCGGAGCGGCGCCTCGAACGCCACCTCGAGTTAGATGCCGCTCGGGAGGCGAGGACGAAGGCGCTGCAAGAGCTCCGTCGGGCCGACCACGCCGGCGAAGTCTGGGCCTCCGACGATCCGAGGTGGGGGCCTATCTTGGAAATACCATCATGCACCTCCTCCGACGACGAGGAGGTCACCAACGACGACGAGGACGAGGAGTAGCGCGCTAGCGTGTCTGTTTTCTGTTGGCTTTTTAATAAAATAATTTGTTGTATTCCGGCAAACAGTGGCCCTCTAGCTCGTCTGTTTTCTGTTTTCCGTGTGATTTTTCCCGATTTGTTGGATTCAGATCTAATGGCATTTCGATAGACGTTAAAAAGAGGGGGACATGCATTTCGATAGATAAACAAGGCACAGTACACATAATGGCAAGATTGGATCTTAATCTAAACGGAGATCATAGATCTAAATAAACAAGGCAGTACATAATGGCAAAAGTGCATCGATCTACTAGTCATACTCCTGCCTAGGCCTATAGTACATGTACTCGTAGTCGTCGTAGTCGCCGCCGCCGTCGTCGTCACTATCGTCTGACGGTGCTCTGCACTCCCTCGGAGGATCACGACTCCAGGGCTGGGCCTGAGGGTAGCGCATGCGAGGGATATCGCCGGCCCTGATGTAGTCCATGACGCTCTGTAGAGTCCGGCCGGACCACCATAGCCGACGACCGGCCTCGTGATAGTTCCCAGGAGGCAGACCGTCGTCCTCATACCTGGCGAGTGCCCTCTCACGCCGATTGATGAAGAAGGCATCCCAAGTATGCTAGTTATCGGGATGCCAACTGGGATTCCTCCGCTGCTCCGGCGTGAGCTCGTGGTAGTAGTGGTTCGTGATGGCCGCCCGACGCGCCACACCTTGAGGAAGAGGAGGGACCGGCACTCCTCCGGCGCTCAGCATCCAACCGGCGGGAACGTTGTAGCCGCACGGGCAGGGGTAGTTCGAGGCGGAAAGTGCCTCCGCCTGGATGAATGTTAGAGTGGGTACGGTAGAAGCCATGAGAGAGTGGTGAGTTTGTATGTGTTTATGGCAATGGAGTGGCAATGCATACATATATATAGCGAGAAGAAAACATCCCTTTAGTCCCGGTTGGGGACACCAACCGGGACTAAATGGGTTAGGGTTTCATTAGGAAACAGATCATCCCTTTAGTCCCGGTTGGGGACACCAACCGGGACTAAATGGGAATTAGGGTTTCGTTTGGACCAATCAGATAGAATCACACGGATCGTGTGTTTCTTTCAAGCGCTCTTGAGTCGTTGGATCCGGGTGTGTTTTTTTCGAGCTGTTGTGAGCCGTCCGATCAGGGGTACGGTGTGTTTCTTTCGAGCTGCTGTGAGCCGTTGGATGAGGTGTTTCTTAACCGTTGGATCAAAACCCTAGCTCAACACTTTGTGAGCCAGAGGACCCTATATATAGCCCAGATTCATACACAGGTCAGTTCATCTCCCAAATAAAAAACATCCGGATTCGCCATCATACGTCCAGCCGTGCATTTGGTATGCATATATGCACCCAGTAGCCACGGTTGGGCTGTATGATGGCAATACCGTTTGTTTTGTGCTACACTCCCTTTAAGGTTTGATACATCACATATTCAGTTCATCGAGCAAATACAAAACATCCGGATTCGACATCATACGTCCTGCCGTGCATTTGGGTCAGTGTTTAACACATTCATCCCCCTTTAACACATTCATCCATGCATGCTTGGGTCAGTGTTCACTTTGAGCTCGGGTAGTAATGTGCACGGGAACATTACCACCGGCTTTCGCGGCGTCCGAGGACGGCATAACAGAATGTTTACCGCATCCCCCTCGGTGTTCGTTTGTTTTCTCTTTTTAATAAAAGAATTTGTATTCCGACGACACTGCGGCGCGCTAGCGCGTCTGTTTTCTGTTTAATGTAATTATTACTAATTTTAAAACAATCTAAGATATTTATATTTAAATTAAGTGTAAATAGTGAAATAGTTAATAGTTTGAATAGTTAGAATAATTATTTAGGTAAACAGAAAACGGATTTGAAATAGTTATACAAATTCAAACAATTTTCATGTTGTTTTTTTTCAAATTTGAAAGTATATAGAAGTTATTCACGTGCATATTTAGGATATTCAAATTTTGGCGCTAAAACAATTGGCGCGCCCGGCGCAAAAGTACTTCTGGTCCCGGCGCGCCCGACCAGCCGGGGCTTTCGTCCCGGTTGTTGCCACCAACCGGGACGGAAGGGCCTTTCGTCCTGGTTGTTGCCACCAACCGGGACGGATGGTAGATAGATATATACACGTCACCGCCCCTCCTAGTTCCAGACCGCGCAGGGACGAAATCGACGCCGCCAGGCTGCCCATTTTTTCCGTCCCCCCGCGCCGCCCCTCGCCCCCGTCGGCGTCCCCCTCGGTCCCGTCGCACCCGCTCCCGCCCCTCGGTCGCGTCGCCCCCCGCCGCGCCGCCCCTCGCCCCCGTCCTCCTCTGCGGCGCCGCCACTCGGTCGCGCCGCTCCTCGCCCCCGTCCTCCTCTGCGGCGCCGCCACTCGGTCGCGCAGCCACTCGCCCCCGCGCCGCCTCCCGTCGGTGTCCTCCTCTGCGGCGCCGCGCTCGGTCCCGTCGCGCCGCCCCTCGCCCCCGTCGGCGTCCTACTCTGCGCACCCGCTGCCCCACGCCGCCGCTGCCCCCGCGCCGCCGGCCCGCCGCTGCCACCGAGGGGAGGTAAGGCCTGCCTCCATCTCGCCCTAGCCCGGGGCCTTTTTGTTTTTTTTCTTTTTTTTTACTTAATTACTGTTTTTTATTAGTGTTACAAAATGTTAGAATTATTAGTTGTACGTTTAGAAATTTTAGATTTGTACGTTTAGAATTGATATAGGAAATTTAAGAATGTTAGAATTATTAGTTATGAATGTTAGAAATTTTAGATTTGTACGTTTAGAATTGATATAGTAAATTTAAGAATGTTCGAAATTTTAGATTTGTATGTTAAAATTATTAATTATAAATGTTAGAAAAGTTAATTAAGATAGTGTTATAAATTTAAGAATGCTAGAAATGTTATCGTACGTTTAAATATTTCATGAAAATGTTGCTATTTTTGTGTATTATCTATAAACAATTTTGATGAAAATAAGTGATCATTAGTTAATTATTATGTATAAGCAATTTTAATGAAATTGATCTGAAATATATACTTACTCTTTTTGTATAGTATGGAGCCAAGAGACGAAGATGCCGAAAATATGATCGAGGGTTTAATCCGCGGGCCCGACGTAGAGAACGATGTGAGGCAGTGGATGAACGACTCCGGTGAGAGAGATCCGGTGCTCACCCAGGGAGACGACTCCGATGAGGGAGAAGCCGACGGCTCCGATATGGGAGCAGCCGACGGCTCCGGTGGAACCATACAAATTACAAACACCGGCTCCGAGGTGCATATATAGATATGTTAATTAATGAAGCATCCGTTGTCTATATACATGTATTAACAGTCTTTATATTTTTAGCCATCCGGTTCAAATATATCAACCGGAAAAAAGACTAAACGAGGCGCAACAAGGAAGTTGAAAGATACACAAAGATACAGGATCGACACGATCGCAGCAGACGGCGCACCCGAGCTTCCCGCTGATGTTGCCCAAAGATTTGTGAAGCAATGCGGAGTGCTAGTTAGAGATCACATCCCGATCACTGTTAATGAGTGGAATGAGCCAAAAGATCCGCGGAAACAAGGAATTTCATATGTCGGCAAAATAGCCAAAGATCATCTTTTCTCAAAGATTTTGGCTAATTTCAACTTACCCGTGCCGGAGGTGGACGAGAATGAAGCGGGGGTGAATGAGGCCGATGTTACTAAAATGAAACATGAGATACGGGAAAAGGTCAAAGCGTGGACCCTGAAAAAGATGGCCGAGCAATTCAAAAACTGGAAGAAAAGATTGAACCTTGATTATGTTAAGAAGAACAAGACTCCTGATTTCACTCAAGGGTGTGAGAAAATAAAACCCGTATGGGCAGACTTCGTGAAGTACAAGCTGGCAGAGAATGAACTGGAAAAGACAAAAACAAATGAGAAAAACGCCGCCAAAAAGGTATATCACCATGTTATGGGGCAAGGTGGCTACAAGGGTTCCAGTCCCAAGTGGGAGACATGGGAGAACAACCTGCTTCAGCAGGGGATCACTCCCGAGCCGTTCTTGTGGGTCGAGCGGACAAGGTCATGGTTCTACGGGCATGGGGGCACGTTGGACGCCGAAGGAAAAGCAATATATAACCTAAGGCATAAAGAGAGTCGTCCTCTACCCATAGAGAAGCTGAGAGACGCAATAAAGGACGTTAAAGATGGGAAGTCGTCAAGAGATCACGAAGCCTTCTGCGTCGCTATTGTGGAACCAGAGCAGTTACCTGAGGAGGAACAGTTCTGGCGGCTACAGGTTCGTGATTACATTGAGCAAACTCTCCAGCGAGTTGTTGAGGATGCGCAGCCATGTCTTTTTGGTACTGGTTTATTCAAAATGCATAGCTCTGCTGCGTGTACTGCTTTGGTTCAGAATGGGCCTTATGAGCTGCAGGAGAACATCTTTGTGCGGTTTGTTAACCATGATAATCGTACCCAATTGCACAAATCAGCTTTTGGCTCTCGAACTGGATGGATAATGTTGTTGGGAGTCCCATATGACTTCCGTAATGAGAGGGATTTAGCAAATGCAGTACCCCCCTTTGGGAGATTTCATCATTGGCATCACCTCGATGGGATCCTAGACAGAACTCTGGTCTATGTTACCTTCATCTCTCCCCAGCTTGTTCCAAGAGACATAGTCTTTGGGAATTTCAGTTCCCTGGGTGCAGTCAGGGAGTCATGGACTGCTCCTTGCTATTTGTTATCTGCAGAATTTGATGAAGTGATGCCGCCTAATGAAGATCAGATGCCATTGGATGGGAATCCCCACCCTCTGCCTGGGCACCTGCAACAAGATCTTAGTAATTTCGTGCTGCCTCAATACCCTGAACTTGGGTGGAATATGCCACCACCTGCTGCAGATTTTCCCATTCAGCAACCACAAGATGATGTAATGGAGGAGCAAGATCCTGCTGCTGGACAAGTTGGGGGGTGGGACCACCACCTCCCTCAGCATGAATCCAACTCAATAGTTAGCTCTGATTCTGACAACTCAGTTAACCAGAATGTGTTGATGGTTAATATGCTGCAGGTTCACAATGTCAATGCTGCACCACCTGCCCCTGGTCTCTTTGCTTGGCCCTGGGTTCAGACAAATGCCCACATGTATGGGCCTGTCCTGCCCCCTTCCATGCAGTGGGATAAACTGTTAACCAAATTGGTACCTTTTTTATGCCTGTCTTCTGCAAGGCCCAGTGGACTTTCTCCAAGCCCATTCTCTATGATTTCAGCTGCTTCAGTTCCTTTTAAAGGAACCACTTTTCAGTTTACTGCCAAGAGAAGATTTTTTAAGGCATAGAGAGCAGCTAGAAGTCTGTGCTTTGAGGGCTCCACTAGTTCCTCTGGCACTTTGCCTACTGCTACTATTGAGGAAATTGACTCCTTCCCTTCACCTGCATCTAATATCCTCACAAGGAAAAGAAGGAAGTGCAAAATGGGTACACCTTCTATGGAATCTTCAGTCAGGAGAAGTACCAGACAGGCTGCTTTGAATAATGGGTTCAAACTGGTGGCCATGCAGGATAACCCACAGCCTAGGAAAAAGCCAAGGTCTACTAGACCTGCAGATGACAATGCCTCTGTCACTCCACACACACCAATTGTGATCCTCCAGCAGGTGGGGAGAGCTCTTGAGATTGCAGAGGAAGATCTCACTGAGGGCAAGCTTGATGCTGTCCCTGATTCTCCAAAAGACAAGGAAAAGTAATAATGTTAGAAAGACTTTTCTGTAATGTCTTTTGTTCTTGGTTTGTTATGTACTCACTGGTTATCTCATGGGCCCTTTATTATGTAATGGATATAATTCCTATGTGCTTCTCTGTGGATTTAGCAGTTATCTATTATTATGTTTTGTCAATGGTGCCTGGTGTCCCTATGGTAGCTGGCTGGTCTGGCTATTTTGCTCTCTCATTCATTATTCTCAATGGATAATACACCACACTTATTTTTGGATTGGAGAGTGCTGGATTGGAATGTCAGGGGACTAAATGATAAAAATAAAAGAATTCTGGTTTATAACAAAATTGAGGAGAGCCAATGTGCCATTATCTGTCTGCAAGAAACAAAATGTGAAAGTTTTGATCACAGTTACATTAGATCTTTTTGTCCAAAGAGATTTGATAAATTTGTTTTCTCTCCTTCTGTGGGAGCTTCTGGAGGTATTATTGTTTTATGGAATAGTGCTATTTTTGATGGAGAATTGATTGATTGTTTCAAGTCTGCCATTAAAATTAACTTTACATCAAAGCACAATCTCTCTTCTTGGACCCTGGTTACTGTCTATGGTCCCTGCAGTGGACTAGACAGAGACAATTTTGTTCAATGGCTTTTTGATCTAATAATTCCTACATATGAAAATTGGTTACTGGTGGGTGATTTCAATTTTATCAGATCAGTGGACAACAGGAATAAACCTGGAGCAGATCTGAATGATATTTTCATATTTAATGAAATCATTAGTCATCTTGGGCTAATTGAATTACCTTTAAAAGGTAGATCCTTTACTTGGTCTAATATGCAAGATCAACCTCTGCTTGAGCAACTTGATTGGTTTTTTACTAGCACTTGGTGGACTTTGAATTATCCAAACACTTTGGTAAGACCTCTTGCTAAGTCAACCTCTGACCATGTTCCATGTGTCATCTCAATCTCCACAAACATTCCTAAAGCACAGATCTTCAGATTTGAAAATCATTGGATCCATTAGCCTGGATTTTTGGACCTTATTGATAGAGTTTGGAAATGGCCTGTTAGGAAGAATAACATGGCTGCCACTATTACTGCTAAACTTAAAAACATTAGACATGAGCTCAAGAGGTGGGGTAGAACCCTTTCCAATCTGAAGATTTTAATTGCCAAATGCAATAAGGTTATTTTAATCTTGGATACCCTGGAGGAGGAAAGGAACCTGAGTAGACCTGAATTTAATTTCAGGAATATTGTTAAAACTCATTTGCATAAGTTGCTACTCTCTCAGTCTGCCTATTGGAAGAATAGATGCACTATCAGATGGGTACAGCTTGTTGGTGAAAATACTAAATTTTTCCATGCAAAAGCTACTCAAAGGTATAGATTTAATACTATTGCTGAAATTAAAAATGAGGAAGGGGTCTCTTTGATAGACCATCATCACAAGGCAGCTGCTTTTTGGAATTGTTTCAAAAATAGAATGGGGGTTTCCTCTGTCACTTCCCAGCTATTAGATCTATCCACTGTTCTTCAATCAACTTCTAATTTGCAATGTCTGGTTGAGCCCTTCACAACAGAGGAGATTACATCAGTAATGAAATCTCTTAAGACTGATAGAGCCCCTGGACCTGATGGTTTCAATGGGCTTTTTGTGAAGAAATGTTGGGAGGTGTTAAAAGATGACTTCACTCAGCTATGCCATGACTTTCATTCAGGAAATTTATCATTACAGAGTATAAATGATTCCTATATCACTCTCATCCCAAAATCCAACTCCCCTGAAACTGTCAATGATTTCAGACCAATTTCTTTGACTAATACCTGTCTCAAATTTGTCACCAAGCTTATTGCTAATAGGCTGCAAAGTGTTATATGTGATACAATTCATGATAACCAATATGGTTTTATCAAGGGTAGAACAATCCAAGACTGCCTTGCTTGGTCTTTTGAGTTTCTGTTCCAATGCCAGCAGTCAAAAAAGAAAATAGTGGTTCTTAAGATAGATTTTGAAAAAGCCTTTGATACTCTGGATCATGAAGCCATTATACAAGTCTTGAGATTTAAAGGTTTCCCAGAATTGTTTATCAATTGGGTCAGAGAAATCTTAGCTTCTGGATTCTCTTCTGTTCTCCTTAATGGGATACCTGGGAAAAAATTCCACTGCAAAAGAGGAGTTAGGCAGGGAGATCCTTTGTCTCCACTTTTATTTGTTGAAGGAGCAGATTTATTGTAAAGCTTAGTCAATAAGGCATACTCTGATGGTTTGCTTTCCTCTCCTATCCCAGTCAGAAAAGAATTCCCTATAATCCAGTATGCTGATGATACAATAGTGGTGCTTCCAGCCTGTAAAAAAGACTTGGAGGTCTTCAAGGACATACTAAATACATATGCTGCATTTACAGGATTGAAAATCAACTTTCACAAATCATCTATGATTCCTATCAATTTAGATTCTGATGAAGCTAGTGCTCTGGCTGATTTCTTTCAGTGTAAAATTGGGTCTATGCCTTTCACCTATCTTGGATTGCCTATGGGTACAACTAGACCCACTATAAAGGATTTCACTCCTCTAATTGATAGAGTTGAAAGGAGGCTTTCTTCCACTTCCTCTTTTCTGTCCTATGGTGATAGGCTGGTGTTGGTGAATTCTGTTCTATCTTCATTGCCAACTTACTATATGCTCTCTTTAGTTATTCCTGCTGGTGTTATTGAAGTAATTGACAGAGCAAAAAGGCACTGCTTGTGGAGTAACAGAGGAAAAGAAAAAGCTAATTCCCTTGCAGCTTGGCATATGGTGTGTAAACCCAAAAAGAAGGGAGGATTGGGGATTATAAACTTGAAAATACAAAACTCTGCTCTTCTTCTTAAACATCTGGACAAATTCTATAACCAGGAGGACTTGCCTTGGGTGCAGCTTATTACTGATGCTTACTATCATAAGGATGTTCCCCATGCTGTGGTAGAATCTGGTTCCTTTTGGTGGAGAAATATCCTGGCATTATCTGAGGATTTCAGAAATTACACTACCTGCTGTGTAGGAAATGGTTTCACTGCATTGTTTTGGGAGGACAATTGGCAGCCACAGCTACTTAAGATAACCTTTCCAAGGCTTTACTCGTTTGCCAAAGATAAGCTTCAGTCGGTTAATGATTTCTTGCTTTCTACAGATTGCATTCAGAATTTTGCTTTGCCTTTGTCAATCCAAGCAAATGAAGAACTAAGGTTGTTGAAAGGCATGATTGGTAATTTTATATTACAACTCAATATTAAAGACCAATGGAAGAGTCCACACTCAACTGGCAGATTACATCCTAGCTCTCTCTATAAAAACCAGTTTAATGGAGTCCCTGATGATTCACTTTCTTATGGATTATGGAAGAGCAAGTGCCAATCTAAGCACAGATTCTTTGCTTGGCTATTGTTGCATGATAGAATTAACACCAAAGATATGTTGCTTAGAAGACACTGGATCATTAATGATTCTTCTGATTGCATCCTATGTCCTGGCCATGTTTATGAAGACTGGAGGCATTTATTCTTCAATTGTACATTCAGTACAAGGATTTGGAACTATCTACAAATCCCTTGGTACCCTGGCTCCTCCTCATATACTATCATGTCTGCCAAGAAACATTTTGCTGGTCCCTGTTTTGTGGAGATTGTGATCCTGGCCTGCTGGTGCATCTGGAAGCAAAGAAATGGATGGATTTTCAAGAACATCAAGCCAACTTTTAGAGGATGGAAGGCCTTGTTTATACAGGAAATCACTCTGCTTAAGTACAGGGTGAAGAGTGAAAACTCTGTTTTTTTGACATCATGGATTAATTCACTCCCATAATCCCATTGTATATAGTGTATTCTTTGTAATTAACCTTTTATTTTATTAATAAATGGGGGGCTGTGGGGGATTCCCCCACAGTAATGGTGTCAAAAAAAAGATGGGAAGTTCGTGCCAGATAGAGAGAACGACGAGCTCACACGAGCCCTCGGGAATAAGGAACACGCAGGGCGTACACGAGGCACAAAAGGCACTCCTCCGTGGAGTGTTGCGTTCGACTCCACCAGAAAGTTATATCCAGATAGAAGCCGTCAACGTAAAAAGGACAAGGAGGCAGCTGAAGCAGAGAATCAGGCAAACTGGAGGCGTCAACTTGAAGAAATGGTAAAGCTGACACAGGATGTAGCAAAGAAGCAGCAGGACCAAATTAACACACTTAGCCAGCAGATAGTGTCTACCGGCGCATCAGTACACATGGTAGAAGTTGAAGTCGAGGCTCCCGACGCCGCGCATTCTCATCGCAAAAGCAGCGTTGCGTCCACGCAGCTACCGGGTGATGATGCACCGCCGATGATTCACCCGGTGGATGAGATCACGGAACTGACATCCTGTGAGCTCCACGTGAAGGTCGTAAATATAACCATCAAGGCGGCGGCCGGCTATGTCTTACCAATTGGCAACGAACCAACTCACCATACTCTTCCGGTTCCACGGGGCTACGCTGTTGTTGGGGTCGATGAAGTTGTCAACGGATTCGAGCGGGTAAAGCTTGATTTTCCTGAAGGTGAAGACGAAGAGTTGACTGAACTCGGAGAAGCCAAGAACTTGACCGTTTTATGGCTAAAGGAATGCATTGTGCTCACAAATCAGACGGCAAAGCCATCAAATCCTCGCCTTTCTCCAGCGCAAAAGTCTCCAGCGCGGTCGTCGCAACGCATGCCGTCTCCGGCGCGGTCGCCTACGCCGTGCACGTCTCCAGCGCGTTCGCCTACGCCGCCGCGTCAGCCTTCTCCGCCCACTAAGTTTCTGACGAAACGTAAAAAATCACCGAAACTTCAACGGTCACCCCTCCCGAAGGTACCAAAAGAGGTACCCAAGTTACCTTACGACTATACTCCCGAGGAAAACCAGAAAATCGCAAAGGACCAATACGAGGCGTGGAAATCAAAGCGGAAGGAGAAGCAAAAGCCAGATTTCCCCGAGACCGAAGAAGAGATAGAACGAGCTTGGAAAATGGTGAAGACTCTTCATCAACCCGAGCCGAGTCTGTCATCTGACTATGACCGCTCTATTATGAAATCACACCAGGAAATGGTGCGGTCGACGAAGAGTAGTAGCGCAAGCGGGAAAAAGGGAAAATCAGTTGCTCAGCTCGGAGAGCAGAAAAAACAATCCACGTCCCCGCTCAAAGTGATTTCCAATACCCAGGTGGGGCCGAGCACTAATATTGCTGACGAGCATATTGATCCGGAGTTTATAACACTGTACGCAGACAAGGCAGCTGAGCGGGTTTGTCCATTGCTGAGTATATGCAAACAGTGAACTACTTCCCCGCAGCTGAATGTGCGTACAAATACCAGTACGAGAAGCCTTTTGTCAAACCCGAGGAGATAAAGCATCTACCAACGAAAATGCGAAGAGTGCATAGTTGGTATATGGAAGCCGTTGAGGAATCTACGGACTGGATATGTCTCAACGTTAAGGACGAGCACTATGGAAATGGAAATGGATATGTTATGATACAATTTGAGGAATTGTTTCAGTTATACCAGCAGCAGGCCCTTGACAAATCTATCCTTAGTGCCTATTGTCTGTAAGCACTTATTTCTCTAGCTCACCTCATTCAATTGCATATTCATATATATATATATATATATATACCTATATATATATATATACATATATATATATATATATATATAGTACACTCATATATTATAATTGCAGAATGAAGATTCTCGAATGCAAAAGAGGTGGAATCTATGATATTGGGTTCATTGATCCAAATATTATTTTTGAAAAGACTCTTCGGCAATCTCCCAAGGATACAGAAAATAATATTCTGAGGGCAATAATATTTAACCAACACCGACGGGAAATACTATTTCCTTACAACTTCAAGTAAGTGTGTTACTCTGTTGTAAACATTCTGTTTTCCTTACTCGATGTTCACTGTATAATTGATGAGTTCTGTGTGCGCAACTTCCACTATATTCTGCTAATCTTCCAAATTGACAAAGGAAAAGTAATTGTAATGGACTCAAAACGTAAACCCCTCTCAATGTGGGCTGACATGCAGGAAATGATCCAGCGGTAATTTCAATCTTTATTAATTTCAGTATTTATATATGGCAATATATCGACTACTTTGTTTCATTTTCGGATATCAAGTAATTACTAACTCTTTTTATTCTTTTTCTTTCTCGGGTAGGGTTTGGAAGAGGTTCATAAAGAAGTCTCCCGGTGAATGGGAAAAACAGCTTACATTTGATGTTGTGCAAGTAAGTACTATCTAGATCCGCGCCCATCTCCTTGATTCTACTGTCGATACCATTATCATGCCTGGTTGATTATTATTTTGATTGAAACAATCTTCTCGTATAGTGCTTGCAACAAGGAGACGGGAATAACTTGTGTGGATACTACGTTTGCGAGTTCATTCGTCAGACCACATCTCCCAAGGGCAGAAATTTAAAGAAACTTCATGTATGTTAGTCGTCAATTCTTCTTATTACTATCTATTTTAGTTACTTAGTTTCATATATTTTAGTGACCACTCTTCTTTATATTAGATCGAACGGCTTCGGGACGGTCTTCTACCAAGGGACCGCATACGAGCAATTCAGGAGGAAATTGCGGGCTTCTTAGATGCAGAGGTCATAAACGTAGATGGAGAGTACCATGCCTCCGGTTGGAACTAAGTTTGATTTTGTAATACACTCCATAGGTCATGTAATATGCTCGATATACTTTGCTTCTGTAATATAAGTGTTTCTTATTCTGCTTTATATACTTATTCACTCGTGCGATCCGGGAGCTCCGTGGAGGGTCCACCGAGGCTCCTCTCTTCTCGAGGTCCGGGGAGGGGCCGCCAGGAGGTCTCGGGGACCAAAAAACGGAAATTGTAAATTTCTGCCGCGGCAGAGAAAAGGGCAAAAGCCCTGCCGCGGCAGAAGGGGCATGCATCCCGGGTCGTATTGAGAACCGGGACTAATAGCCCTGGCCAGGTTCCAGCGCACGGGCCACGTGGTCAGCCCCATTTGTCCCGGGTCCTGCCACAACCGGGGCCAATGGGGAGGGGTATTTGTCCCGGATGCCCCGTCCCGGTTGCACAACCGGGACAAATGGGGGCCTACGAACCGGGACTAAAGCCCCTATTTCCACTAGTGAGTCGAAGGCTCCAACCAAGCCCACGCCATCGGCCTCTGTGGCGTCAGCGAAGATCCCGTCCAGATCACGCCATCGGCCGCCTCCGCTAGGGAGAATTGATGAAACCGGTCCTCATCTCCAAGCTTTCTTGGTCCTCCTGCCTGCGTCCATGTTGGCGTCCTCCTCACCGTCGCCAAACTGCTCCCACACCCGCGTTCTCCTTAGGACGTGGCTTCTCTATGACAACAGATCCCATGGTGGTCCGGCTCTCCCAAACCCCACACTTGTTCTTCATAGGCATCTTAGCAGGTGGCACAGGTAGACACGAAAACTCCTATCAGTCTTCCCCTCTATTATATTTGTATTTTCTTTAGGAACATGGAGAAGATGTATACTGTGGTGCATTAATAAGAACTTTTATCCATGTCTCCTCAAGAGAAATCCGTAGGGAGCTATCAGCTGGCCAATAAATTTGACTTCACCTGATCCGTAAGGACCAGGTGCATACTTTGGTGCATTGATCAACCCTGAAGTTTCCATGCGTCTCTGAATCCTAATTTACTGTTGTTTCAAGACCCAGTAAACCATGGGGTCAAATTTCCATGCCACTACAACAGTGACCCTACTTGATTGATATTTTGTTATATTTGTCACTGCATATCATTTAACTCTACTGAAATATGATTTTGAACACGGGAGTGCTCGTTTTGTTCAGATATATTTGAGCAGTGATCTTGCAGCAAAGCAAAATAAATGTATCAGTTGCCTATAGATGTTCATACTTTACAATGGCTGTCATATTACCTGGAACCTATGCACTGGAAATGCGAGACAATATTGAACACCAAGCAATACATCATGTACTAAACACTCAAAATGTCTGCACTTTATTTTATGTTCTGCAAAATAAATGTTCTGAAGTCTGCTATGCAACATTGTCGCATGATAAGAGGTGGCTACCTGTTCTCACATCGTCAGCTTCCTTTTTACTTTGGTTACGTGTAGGAAAGGTTCTGTCACCGACGTGCTGATATTGTTGTCGTGAGATACTTTTAATCATAGATATTGCATTATGTGAACTGTGTTTAATCCAATAAATGTATGATATATGCTTTTAAGTTCTAGATTGGTGAGTGTGTTGTTGTCTGATGGATGTTACATGCAATAGCAAATCAACGATGAAATTAAGTAAGATCGAACCAACGGAGACACAAGATTTTAACGTGGAAAACCCTTCCAACAAGGAAGAGAAAAAACCACGGGCGCCAACCAGCAATACTTCACTATTTCGGGTGAGGTTACAAATGCGCCGGGATTTACAATGTGTGGCTTATCCCGTGCGGCGGCTTACAAGAGGTATATAAAGGCGGTTCTGACCTAACTAGGTCGGTAACGGTGAATCCAACTCCAACTCCAATTCGTTGCACCTCCGGCTCCACTCGTCAGAAGTTCGGCCTTTATCAGTATATACGAATACGAATTTGGATCACACCAAAATAACAATGGAGGCCAAACTTTGAGACCATGATGTATCCTTACTGCCCTTCACATATAACAAACGCCAAGGTATATCCTTGCTTTAAGAGGTGACTGTTATCATCTATTATTTGGAGTTGGGATTAGGAAGTTGAAATGACCAATGTGGTAACCAGGAGTGCAAGAAGCTTTTCATTGTTCACTTGACTGAAACGGAGTATTTCGCCGTTCCAAGGAATCTGAAGCTATGATTTCATTGATACATATTGTTTTCTCAAGTGGTTTTGAGTCTTCCAGCGGACTTGTCTGAAGGGGGCCTGGGAGCTACCTACATGAAATCCCTCGGCCAGGTAACCGCAATGCTTCCATTTTGTTTTTCTTCCTCTTCTTGTTTGAAAGTAACTACCTGAAAAGAGAGAACACATGATTTATCGTTTTGCAAGTTGAGATGTCGTCTTTGATGTTGGCTCAAGGATCATGCCTTGTGTGTGTTTGTGTTTTCCATGCAATAGGTGTTCAACTTGGGCAGATTTGTTTTATCAGAGAAAGAGGCAAGGCCCCCGATTTGATTAACAATTTTTACACTGTTACCTCCACAATGCTGCAACAACCATCAGAAAAAGTTAAAAGATGGGAAACCAAACCCAGAAAAATAAAAAAAAAAATAAAAAAAAGGGGGAACACCCCAAGGTTTCTGCAGGACGACTAGCAACATAAGAGCAAAATCATCTACGAGACACCCACTGAGCATCTTGAAAATTCTCTTCTGCAACAATTTCATCTCCCTACAGCTTCATCCCATCGTTATTCTTGGCGTCCAAGTCACCTAGCTCCGTTGCGCACAGAACACCTCAACTCGGGCTGATGATTGATAGTCCAAGGCCATCCTGGTGGTGAAAAGGAAGCTGACATAGGTATGAATCTGGTTGATTAATCTTTACCGATTTCTGGCTATTTTCTTGTTCTATTTGGACAACATATACTTGTCAAAGTTCCTTCCTGAGCATCTGTTGCATTCTGTTTCTCTAGAAATAACAAAATTGTTCAACAACACTATAATTTCAACTGAAATAGAAATCAGTAGTGGTTATTTAAAGACCATTGCATCCAATATGTATGATTAATTTAATTTAAATTGTTATGTCGAATTTACAGAACAAACATACCCTAAATCATTTATTTACCTTTTGGTTCCCACACAAAACCAGATGTGTTAAAAAACGAGCTATTTTCATTAGTCATGATATGATCTTTTCTTTAAACGCACTTTACCTACTATGCAGACCTGTCAATTGCTCGGAGGCGTGTCAGGACCCGATGGTTCCTAACAAGGTGTTCGACAGCAGAGGAAGAAGGAGGAGCATAGGAGCCCAGATCTATTTACTCTAAGTCTAGAATAGGGAAGTAGATAACTAAATTTAGGGTTTTCATTGCTTGATCCTCCCATCCTCCCCACCTACCCTTTATATAGAAGGGTAGGTTCAAGAATTGTGCGATTACAGTAATTGAAGTCTTAAGACAGTCTTAACCGCTAAATTACAGAGTTTAGGGAAAGTGATACGGCTACTGCCATTGGATTGTTGTGAACCGGTAGGAGAACAACTGGGCCGTCCGTTCTTGTCCCTCGTTGGCTGTAGCTCATACAGGGTTGTGGCCGGGTCCTGACAGTGCCGCCCCCTTAAGACAAGACCTCAGGGCTTGAAGCCCTTGAATATTTCTTCGATATACCCCGCGTCTTCCCAGGTGGCCTCTTCAGTGGTCATGTTGTCCCAATGGATGACCCATTGCGATACCGCGATGTCGTAGTTTCCTGCAGAACGAGGTATCTGACGGCGTTGCAAAATAGCTAGAGGTGCGGTTTTTACCTTGCCATCAGGAGTTAGGAGCGGCAGTGTGGGGTTTGGAACAGCCGAGCTTCCCAGGTGCTTCTTAAGCTGATTGACGTGAAAAACGTCATGGAGCTATGTACCTTCTGGTAGTTGCAGCTTATAGGCTATCCTGCCCACACGCTGCAGAACTTTGAAGGGACCATACCACTTGGACGTCAGTTTCAAGGAATTTCTCAGACCCATCGTTGTCTCCCTGTATGGTTGCATGTTCAGATAAACTGAGTCTCCCACTGCAAATTCCCGTTCAGTTCGATGTTGGTCAGCAAAATTTTTCATGCGTTGCTGAGCTTGTTTGATGTTCTGTTGCAGAACTTTGATCATGCGGTCCTTCTGAGTCAGTGTTATCTGCACTTCCTCAGATACATCGCAGGGTATGACAATCTCTTGGAGTAAAGGGGGGAGTACTCGTAGAGCTCCTCGAAGGGAGACATCTTGATTGCAGTATGATAGGAGCAGTTGTACCATACCCCAGCAGCTGGAAGCGATTAACACCATTTCTTTGGTTCCTAGAAGGCCATGCAACGTAAATATTGCTCGACACATTCATTCACTCTTTCAGTCTGTCCATCAGACTCTGGGTGATATGCTGAACTGAAGTGAAGGTCAACCTTGAGTGCTGAAAAGATTTCTTTCCACAGGCCGCTGGTGAAGATACGGTCCCAATCACTTACAATCACTGATGGTGGGCTGGAAGCTTGACAATGTTTTCAATGAAAAGGTCTTCCACTGATTTTGCTGTATAGGGGTGTGAGAGAGCAAGAAAGTGGGCATATTTGGTCAGTCTGTCTACTACCACCAAAATTACATTCTTGCCTTTAGATTTTGGGAGGCCTTCCACGAAGTCAAGGCTAATTTCAGACCACTTCATCTTAGGAATAGGGAGTGGGTTGAGTAATCCTGGGTAGGGGACCTTCTGTCAGGCCCTAGTTTTTGGAACCTTGTACTGTTGTTCAAGGAGACAAAAATTACGGCCAACAATTTTTTTTTTCTAACAACATGCTTGTTTGAACTAACATGTGTATATGATATTAATCCTATTTTCAATGCAATTTTTTTTTCATTTTAGAACCAATACAAAAAAATTCTGAAAACACTTATAATTTTTTCCTGTTGTTTTCCCTGATGTTACTTGAGTGGATTTTTGTTCCAAGACTTGGATCATTGTTGTTTACATCTTAAAATAAGCTTTTAGCTTTGTTGGATCCAAGAAAACAAAATTTCAAAATGATTTATGGAAGTTTTCTTCTATTTTTTCTATAGAAACTGTTCCCTGAAAATATAGCCAACTACCTGTTTTCCACCTTTGTTTTCACTAGGCTATAAAAATGTTATTTTATGTTTTCTTGACTTTTATTTGTTCCTTGTTATATGGACTACAAATCCATAAGCTTGGTTTGATTTATGAAATAAGAAAAACAACTTTTTTCTTGTTGTTTTTGTGGAATAAAAATAAAGCAAAAAAAGACATTTTTAGAAAAACAGAGAAAAACAGAAAGTACACCTTTTCCCACTTTATTTTCATGGCCTTAAACTATTTCAAATTTGTTTTGAAAAGATGTTTCTAAAAATTTGCAACATGTTTAGCAAACTCCAACTTGTAAAACAAATTTTGGAATCGATTTGGTCCCTGAAAACAATCCAAACTTTTTGCTCATTCTTCTGTTTCCAACACTTAGAAAAATTCCTAAGTGTTAACTAAATTTCCTGAATTTTTGCAATAGTGCTAGATACAATTTTGGAAAGATGTTTTCTTTGCCTTTTCTTGCAAGATTTGAAGTGAGACTTTGTCTAGTGTGTTGACTAGTATGTGTACTCGACCTAGGATGCTTTTGTTTGCTTCTAGAAGCCTTGTGGAGAAATATAACAAGTGTGGAAAAGAGAGGGGACAAGGTGAGGTGGAAAGGTATGGTCTCACATACCTTGGCCCTTGTGGTCTTGCCCTTGCCTCTCCTCCACTCCAAGAGACAAGTTTGACTTGCCCCCTTGCTAGGATTTCCCCTTGGCACAATGACAACCTTGGACATGCCCTAGAGCACCCCCATGCCAACTCTTGGCATGAACCCGAGGGCACCCAGGCCATTTCACTCACCCCCATGGCTATAAGCCATCCCACCCATGTCCCTTTCGCCAGAGCACTCCCACACCACCCCCACTCACTCCCCAAGCCAGTGTGGTTGTGCCCCTTGCCTCTGCGAGCTCCACGAGCTCCAAGTCACCGCCGGTCACCAGCTCGAGCCCGAGGTGGTGCCCCTCTTCCCCGTGCCATCCCGTCCCTCTCTGTCGCCCTGGTTGAGTTCCCCGTGCCCCCACGACTCGCCCTGACCCCCTCCCTGTCCCTCATGCCTGCAGGTATGCCGCCGCCGTCGAGGTCGCCGCCGCGGGCACCCCACCGTGCACCGTCGCCTGGAGCCGCGCCCGGTGCACGAGCCTGTGCCCCTCGACCCCCCTACATCCATGCACCTCCCCGAGCCCGCGCCACCGCACCCCGAGCCTCCACGACGAGCACCCTGGCCCTGCCGTCGACTAGCCATCGGGATGAGAGAGAGAGGAGAGGAGAGGAGGAAGAGACCGCCGGGAGTGTCGATTCGGAGATCGACGGCTCCCGTTAAACACGCGTTTTCCCGCCCAATCGACGCGCGCGCCATGCGTCTGGGCCGCTTCTTTGCCTTGCTGGGCCGCACCCGTAGTGAAGCCAGCCCTCCTTTGTATTTTCCTTTTCTTTTTAATCTGTGCAGAAATTGCAGGTTTTCTTTGGCCCTATGAAAAATACTTAAATTGCAAAATAAAATCAACCAAATTTCTTGACACTATATATATGTTTTCCTAACCAGATAAACTTGGTAGATCTAAGATTTGACTTTTATTTTTGTCACAATATTTGTTTTGCCACAGAGTGTCTGTGAAAATGTTTTTGGATGTGTATCCATTTTGGTCAAATCAATTTTTTTAGTAGATTTTGAATTGATCTATCCATAGTACTTTGCCTCACATCAAGGTGAGTTGCTAAATGGAAATGCCATTCATTTGGGTAAATGACTAGTAGGATTTTCTAGGATTTATAGAAGGAGTTTAAAATGATTTTTGAGGTGAATCCACTTGGATGAGTTTGTATATGTTTAGATCTATAAAATCCTAGCTTGGGTTAATTTTTGGAGCCCTAGATTATTTTTGGTGAGCAAAACTAGAAACAATAGCTTTTCTGTTTTCTTTATTATGTGTGCACTTGTTTGAAATGAAATGTTTGATTGATTGAAACTTGTTCCCTAGCATGTATAGATGTGTTACCACTGGTTATTAGGTTGTTTGCTTGCATTATAAGTACCTTAGAAGGTGTGTGCATGTTTGGAAAGTCAAATAGAAATAGAAGTAGCAATTGTTATTTCCTAGTTTTATTATTTGATGAATTGTGTAAACCAATCCTTGTAGGTTTGTCTTACCTAAGTTTGTGCTTTAGTTGTGTTGAGTCCAGTACCATTTTGGTATTGTTATTTTGATGTTATTACCTCTGATAGCTTGCACTTTATTTTATAGCAAAGCATGTGTAACATTTGTTGTTTGTTTTCCACTAGTATTGCTTTCACTAGTATGAATAGCCTTGTATTGTTTGTTTGATAAGTTAAATTTGTCAAGTGTGACCAGAGACTTTGTGACTCTAAATTCCTTGGTATTAGTGGGCCCATAACCCACTGGTCCCATTGCATTTTTGTTAGGTACCCATATCCCCTACCACACACTTGTGTGAAAATAGCATGTATTACTTATGTGTGTTCGTTATTTTTCCACCAAGGAAAATGGTTGTTTGTTTTACTAGTTTAATTGAAGTGCTTAGTATTTCTTTGTGAATAGTAGTATGTTTAGTTGTGGTTCATTTGTTAACATGATATTCCCTTAGGGGTATCATGTTAAGAAGTGTTTCACTATTGCTTTGTTTAAATAGAATATTGTTTGCAAATAGAATGTTTTCGTAGTGATTGATAAATTATTTGTGAATGGATTGCATTGAGTGTTTGGATTTTTTAAAGTGTCTAGTTGAGCTTGTATTGCTTTCATAGCTACTGGTTGTATATCATGTACTTTGATTGCTTTCTATTTAATTGATTAGAAAAGCATGTATTACTAGAATGGATTGATGCTTTCTTAGTAGATGTTTTCACAGAATTATTTTTTGCTTACTAGCATGTGTAAGGTGTTGTGTGCTATTAGTAGGTTTTTACCTTCATACCTTGCTTGATTAGAGTTATGCATCCTTATATTGATGTTTGCTTCTCTAGTGATGAACTAGTGTCACCACTAGATTCTTTGAGTTGCTCTAGTATTGTTGTCTTCTTATTTTATGAGTGTAGAATTATCCTAGCATGTTTAGGATGTTATTACTTCTATTATTATAACATGACTTGTGGAGTTTCCTGTTGCCACTAGTTGTAGAATACAATTATTTCTTATAACATGCTTGTGTAGAATTTTCCATACTAGTATGCTTATCATGTTATTTGTAGGAAGTGTTATCTCTTGTGATGAGTGTGTTGTAGATTATGTATTGTGACTTGTTACCATTGGTAGAGCTACTGGTTTATTTTTTTATTTTTATGATTGATGGATTCCATAACTTTGAGTAGACATAAGCATAGTCTATAACTAGCCTATTCATCTGTGGTGTGTTTTGCTTGCTGATTTGAAACTGTCTGAGTACACACCTTGGCATGGGTATTGTACTTATGCTATTGTTGTGCTAGTGTTGTTGTTGTGCTTAGTATTATTTCGTTATCTATGCATTAGTTAATCGTGAACTTGTTTGGTGATGATTGCTTGTGTGTTGTTAATACCCACTGCCATGGGTATTGCTTTGATTGATTGCTATTATTTTAGTAGCCTCACCTTTTGTGCCCACAAGCTATATTTTTAGCTTCTTGAATATCTTATTATGAGAGTGGAACACCCACTCCATATATAATATATAAGATGTGGGATATGGTTTCTCAACCATATGTTTGTTTGATGATAGTTTTGTACCCATGAGAGTTTGTGAGATAGTTTTCTCGATAACGTTTGAGTGATTGCGCTAGTATAAGTTTGTTTGCTGTATGTATTTTTTTGTTTAGTTGTTTGGACTTTAGTTCTGGGTGTGTGTCCTTTACTCTTTTACGACGTTAGTGTTGGGAATATGCCCTAGAGGCAATCATGTATGATGTAATTCCCAATGTATTCATAAAGTTATTAAGTCGTCCTTGTTTTGAACATCTGATATATGTCATTGAATATGTGATTCGATTGTGGAACTATATATTCATGTTGTTCATACTAGATTGTCCTTGGTCATTAAGGTTGTGCTGGACACACACCCTAGACTAATGTGAGTGTTGGCTGATGACACGGTTCCACTTGTCATGGGCATGGTGATGCCATTCCAACGTTCACAGACTGGGCTGAAGAGTTTAGCAAGTCGGACTGACCCATATTGAGATGCAACGAGCAAGTCGTCATTTGCATGTCTCAATCAATGTAATCCTTAGACCTGAGGTTGTCGCACAATCCGATTTGTGGATCACCGACTTAGGTTCTGTCAAACGCTGTTCCGTAACAAGGCAGTTATAAAGGCAGAGTTTGGGTCGAATGAGAAGCAAGCTGCGTGATGTGGATAATCAAGATGGGATTTTGCCCCTCCGAACGGAGAGATATTCTCTGGGCCCTCTCGAGTGATATGATTCCGGAAGCATGGCCATGCGCAACTCGGTTAAGTATTAACTGAGTCTGTTGACTAAGAGTTAGTCAGATGAATCATATATCACGGACCGAGAAGAGAGTTGAGCTATTTAAGGGATGATGATAAATCGCCTATAGTTTGACAAGGTATATCGTGAGGCACAAGGGACTAAGACTAAAGTCACATTGGAAGGTATGTCGTCTTGCCTCAATGGGATTTGGGAGTCGGCACGTTCTGCTAGGAGCCACTACCGATTGATCCATTGGGAGTTGTACTCCAATCGTGTCCAAGTCGCCATGAGTCTGCAGGGTCGCACACTTAAGAGAGGGAGCAAATGTATTGGTCGGGTTGGACCCGAACTGGAAATGGACCGAGTTTGTGAGTCGGACTCACAGAGGTAATGGGCCACAAGTGTTGTGAAGCCCACTACCATTCGCTATATAAAGAGGGGCACAGGTTGCCCAGCGGGCACGTTACTCCACTCCCATGCATTGGGAACTCTAGCCCTACTCATTCCAGCCGTCGCACCGGACCTAGCAGTCCGCCGTCGGAGCTCTTTCTCGTACGTGTGGATACCGGCGGAGGTGTTGTACGTTCAGCAGTTCGACGATCGCAGGATTGGATCGGCTGGATCGGATCGTGGGACTACACTGCCCCGACGCGCTGCATCGATAATCCGCACCTCCGCGTCTAGTGGTAATACTCGTGGCCTTCTACCTCGGCTAGATCTTGGAAGCCCCGCGTAGAAAAGTTTTTGTTTATCTCTACGCGTTCCAACAGTGGTATCAGAGCGGTAGCTTCTGGTATTAGTCTCGAGATCCGTACATATGTGATATGTAGTTAGCATTAGATTGGATCTAAGTGCTGTTTTGGTGGTCGTTCTATGAGATAGATCGGTTTTGTACAAGGTTGATTGGATCAATCGTGCTCGGGGCTAATGGATGATCTGGTTTCCGTGATCATACTGCTAAGGTCGTGGAACAACTTACCCCTACCGGTCGGTTTCCGCCATCGGGGTATACCGGCTTCGCCCTGTCGTAGCGCCTTAGATGTCGCTACGAGTTTCACAACGTCGGTAGATATCGTGTCATGCATAACTTGTTTTTGCAGGAAGTTGTGAATGGTATGGCTTATGTGCATATGATGTGTGTAATCCATACATGATCTGCGAATCATGTTTCTTGTCAGCCGGCTGGAGCCTAGGTGCTGTCATTTTATTGTGTACCGGCCTGCGTGTCGGATTCTCTATGTAATTTCTCATTTACTAGCTAGTGTAGCTTGTTGGAGAATCCGGAAGACATGCAAGTCAATGTACAAGTCGGCTACATGGAGTAAGGTGGCACGTGACAAGAGTTGGCATGAGTCGACTTACAAGCTTTGTGGAGATGAAGATCACCATGAAGAGAGCCATACCATTTCACATTATAATTTCTTTATTTGTGTTATTGTTATGTCTCTGTTTACCTCTATTTAGATAGTTGGTAGATTTTTAATCCCTCAAAGAAGTTCTAGTCGGTCGCCCCGCCAGTGTTGCACCATCACAAGTCGGACATTCTTGTTAGTGGGCTCATAAAATTGAGGTGCTACCAATTCTTTCCGATTAGGTGGGTTTGAGTCGGACTCTTAGTGCGGAAGGACTTGGTAATCTAGACGAGTCCATCACAACGGTTGTGGGGCTCGGGGCGAGGTAGGTTGGGAGCCGGGGTATGTGATGCCACCCAACTAACAGGAATCATATAGGGATACGATTGGCAAGGTGTTGCCTACTTAGATCACTTGACAGCTAGCGATTATGCTAAAGATCACTAGTCGGCTTGCTTATTTAGGATATTGAATCACTTAGCAACCATCGGAGGGGTGTTGGTTCAAGTGGGAGCATAAGTATTAAAGCGTTTAATATGCCTGCTCTTTTATGAATACATGTCTTAAGTGTTCTGCATATTTTCTATTGTAGATCAATGGCACCTAGCAACCTTCCTCAGTTGTCCACTTTTGCGTTGAGGTCAATCCTAGAGAAAGATAAGCTAAATGGAACTAATTTCACCAACTGGTATCGTAATCTGAGGATAGTCCTCAAGCATGACAAGAAAGAACATGTTCTAGAAACTCCACTTCCAGAAGAGCCTGCTGATGATGCGACTGTCGATGTCATGAATGCCTACCGTAAGACTAGATATGAGTCTACGGAAATTAGCTATCTTATGCTTGCACACATGGAATCGGACTTGCAGCAGCAGTTCGAGAATGTTGAGGCCTACGATATGATCGAAAGCCTCAAAAGTATGTTCCAGGCTCAGGCAAAGACCGAGAGGTATCAAGTCTCTCAAGCTTTGCTGGGCTGTAAGCTCAAAGACGGCGATCCACTGAGTCCGCATGTAATCAAGATGGTTGGTTACATACAGTCTCTGGATCGGCTGGGCTTCCCAATTAACGAAGAGCTCGCTACTGATATAATTCTGAACTCTCTTCCTAGTGCGTATGGTCCGTTCATCTCAAACTACCATATGCATGGTATGGATAAGAAGATCACTGAATTACATGGGATGCTCAAAATGTCAGAGGCTGATCTCAAGAAAGGCGCCAGTCAAGTGTTGATGGTGCAAAATAAGGCTAAGTTCAAGAAGAGTTCTTGGACTAAGAAGAAGAAGGATAAGTTAGGAGGTAACACCCATGGCCCTGTCCAGAGTGCTTCCTCAAAGACTAAGCCTTCTCCTACAGCCGGAGCCAATTGCTTCTATCGCAAGCAGGATGGCCACTGGAAGAGGAACCGGACCAAGTATTTGGCTGACAGAGCCAAGAGTGGAGGTATGACTTCCGACTCAGGTACACTTGTGTGCAATGTTATGGACATTTATCTTGCTGATGCACCTAACAGTTCTTGGGTATATGATACCGGATCAGTCATTCACATTTGCAACTCGTTGCAGGGACTGGTATGAACTAGGAGCTTGGCAAGAGGAGAAGTTGATATTCGAGTCGGCAACAAGGCGAGAGTCGTTGCGTTGGAAGTCGGCACGATGCAACTTCATTTACCTTCAGGATTTTTAATGGAACTGAATAATTGTTATTATGTTCCAGTGCTTAGTCGAAACATTATTTCCGCCTCATGTTTGATGAGAAAAGCTTATGAGTCGAATATTAAGAATAATGGTTGTTCTTTATATTTGAAAGATATGTTTCATGGCTTTGCACCCGTTCAGAACTGGTTATTTATTTTGAATCTTCATAGTGAATCAGTCTATAACATAAATGTTAAAAGGTTGAAACCAAATGATCTGAATATGACTTACTTTTGGCATTTTCGGCTTGGTCATATAAGTTGGAAGCGCATGAAGAAGCTCCATGATGATGGATTTCTAACTTCGTTCGACTTAGAGTCATTCGAGACATGCGAATCATGCCTACTAGTCAAAATGACTAAGACACCTTTTGCAAGGAGTTGTGAAAAGGCGTCCGACTTGTTGGAACTAATACATAGTGATGTATATGGTCCAATGAGAACGACAGCCAGAGGTGGTTATGAGTACTTCATTACCTTCACTGATGATTTAAGTAGGTATGGTTATATATATTTAATGAAACACAAGTCGGAAGCCTTTGACAAATTCAAAGAATTCCAGAGTGAGGTACAAAATCAACTCGGCAAGAAAATAAAGTTTCTACGATCGGACCGTGGAGGCGAGTACATGAGCCATGAGTTTGATGACCATCTAACAGGTTGTGGAATAGTTCCTCAACTCACTCCGCCGGGTACACCGCAAAGAAACGGTGTATCGGAATGGAGAAATCGGAGCTTGTTGGACATGGTACGATCAATGATGAGTCAGACAGATCTACCTTTATCATTTTGGGGTTATTGTCTAGAAACTGCAGCGTTCACACTAAACAGAGTACCATCAAAGTCAGTAGAGAAGACACCGCATGAGATTTGGACTGGCAAAAGGCCAAGTTTGTCTTTTCTTAAGATTTGGGGTTGTGAAGCATTTGTCCAGCGACTTCAATCGGACAAGCTCACGCCCAAGTCGGATAAGTGTATTTTCGTGGGGTATCCGAGGGAAACCTTGGGGTACTACTTCTACAACCGGGAAGAGAGCAAAGTGTTTGTCGCTCGGAATGGTGTCTTCCTTGAGAAAGAGTTTCTCGGTTGGGAAGTCAGTGGGAGCACGGTTCAACTCAAAGAAATTCGAGAGGAACCAGCTAGGGGCGAGTCGGCAATGGCCTTGGAGGCTGAGCCAGTCGTGGTACCTACGCCGGTAACAGCACCTGAACCACGGAGATCTGCCAGATTACAAAATGCTCGTGATGTTTTACTGTTAGACAGTAATGAGCGGGCAACTTATTCGGAAGCGATGATGGGATCTGATTCCGAGTCATGGCTTTGAGCCATGAGATCCGTGTTAAAGTCCATGTATGAAAACCAAATTTGGAATTTGGTTGATCTGCCTGACGGTGCAAGACCCGTCGAGTGCAAATGGGTCTTTAAGAAGAAAACTGACATGGATGGAAATGTTTCCGTCTATAAAGCACGACTTGTCGCGAAGGGGTTCCGACAGGTTCAAGGAGTTGACTACGATGAGACCTTCTCGCCCGTAGCGATGCTTAAGTCAGTTCGGATCATGTTAGCCATAGCAGCCTATTTCGACTATGAGATATGGCAGATGGATGTCAAGACAGCTTTCCTTAATGGAAATTTAACTGAGGACGTGTATATGATACAGCCCGAAGGTTTTGTCGATCCAGCTAACGCTGACAAGTTATGCAAACTTCAGAAATCCATTTATGGGTTGAAGCAAGCATCTCGGAGTTGGAACATTCGCTTTGATGAGGTAGTCAAATCGTTTGGCTTCATCAAGAGCGATCATAATTCTTGTTTATACAAGAAGTTTAGTGGGAGCAAAGTAAATTTTCTAATCTTATATGTGGACGACATATTACTGATTGGAAATGATGTCATGATGTTGCAAGAAACCAAAGAGTCATTGAAAAGGAGTTTCTCAATGAAGGATTTGGGTGAGGCGACTTACATATTAGGAATCAGGATCTATAGAGATAGATCAAGGCGGCTCATTGGATTGAGTCAGAGTACATATCTAGTCAAAGTTTTGAAGAAATTCAAAATGGAAGAGTGTAAGAAGGGATTCTTACCGATGTCCCATGGTATAAAACTTAGCAAGACTCAGTGTCCTTCGACGACTGATGAGCGAAGTCGGATGAGTGTGATCCCGTATGCTTCGGCAATCGGATCCATCATGTATGCCATGATTTGTACTAGGCCAGATGTTTCCTATGCTCTGAGTGTTACGAGCAGATACCACGCTGACCCTGGCGAAGCCCACTGGTCAGCGGTTAAAAACATCCTTAAGTACTTGAGAAGGACTAAGGAAATGTTCCTAGTTTATGGAGGTGATGAGGAATTCAGTGTAAAGGGTTACATGGATGCGAGTTATCTCACCGACTCAGATGATTCTCGTTCGCAATCTGGATACGTGTTCGTAATGAACGGAGGAGCTGTGAGCTAGAAGAGTTCCAAGCAAGATACGGTATCTGCATCTACAACAGAGGCTGAGTATATTGCTGCCTCGGAGGCTGCAAAGGAAGTTGTTTGGATCAGGAATCTCCTGATAGATCTTGGTGTGGTTCAAGGCGCGTCCAATCCATTGGACGTATATTGTGACAACAATGGTGCTATCGCACAAGCCAAGGAACCTAGACAACACCAGAAGAACAAACATATACTCATGCGTTACCACCTCATTCGCTAGTTTGTCGAACAAGGTGATATCAAGTTATGCAAAGTACACACAGATGCAAACATTGCAGATCCGTTGACAAAGGCGCTACCACAGCCTAAGCATGAGGTGCACATGAGAGGTATGGGCATTCGATGCCTAGGCATATGATGCCAATATGATTGACTCTGGTGCAAGTGGGAGACTGTTGGGAATATGCCCTAGAGGCAATCATGTATGATGTAATTCCCAATGTATTCATAAAGTTATTAAGTCGTCATTGTTTTGAACATCTGATATATGTCATTGAATATGTGATTCGATTGTGGAACTATATATTCATGTTGTTCATACTAGATTGTCCTTGGTCATTAAGGTTGTGCTGGACACACACGCTAGACTAATGTGAGTGTTGGATGATGACACGGTTACACTTGTCATGGGCATGGTGATGCCATTCCAACGTTCACAGACTTGGATAAAGAGTTTACCAAGTCGGACTGACCCATATTGAGATGCAACGAGCAGGTCGTCATTTGCATGTCTCAATTAATGTAATCCTTAGACCTGAGGTTGTCGCACAATCCGAGTTGTGGATCACCGACTTAGGTTATGTCAAACGTTGTTCCGTAACAAGGCAGTTATAAAGGCAGAGTTCGGGTCGAATGAGAAGCAAACTGCGTGATGTGGATAATCAAGATGGGATTTTGCCCCTCCGAATGGAGAGATATTATCTGGGCCCTCTCGCGTGATATGACTCCGGAAGCATGGCCATGTGCAGCTCGGTTAAGTGTTAACTGAGTTTGTTGACTAAGAGTTAGTCAGATGAATCATATATCACGGACCGAGAAGAGAGTTGAGCTATTTAAGGGATGACGACAAATCGCCTATAGTTCGACAAGGTATATCGTGAGGCAAAAGGGACTAAGACTAAAGTCACATTGGAAGGTATGTCGTCTTGACTCAATGGGATTTGGGAGTCGACACGTTCTGCTAGGAGCCACTACCGATTGATCGATTGGGAGTCGGACTCCAATCGTGTCCAAGTTGCCATGAGCCTGCAGGGTCGCACACTTAAGAACGGAAGCAAATGTATTGGTCGGGTTGGACCCGAACCGGAAATGGACCGAGTTTGTGAGTTGGACTCACAGAGGGAATGGGCCACAAGTGTTGTGAAGCCTACTACCATTCGCTATATAAAGAGGGGCACAGGTTGCCCTGCGGGCACGTTACTTCACTCCCATGCGTTGGGAACCCTAGCTCTACTCAGTCCAGCCGTCGCACCGGACCTAAAAGTCCGCCATCGGAGCTCTTTCTAGTACGTGTGGATATCGGCAGAGGTGCTGTACATTCAGCACTTCGACGATCGCGGGATTGGATCGGCTGGATCGGATTGTGGGACTACACTGTCCCGACGCGCTGCATCGATAATCCGCACCTGCGCGTCTAGTGGTAATACTCGTGGCCTTCTACCTTGGCTAGATCTTGGAAGCCCCGCGTAGAAAAGTTTTCGTTTATCTCTACACGTTCCAACAGTTAGAAAACGAAGGAGAAGAAGCATCAGTTGTGGAGCTGTGCGTCAAGTTCAAGCTACTTCAAGGCCAGGGACACTAAGAGTTTTAAGGAAAGCCATCCTAATGCTTGCTGTTACTACACTTATCATTATCTATCATGCATGTTTTACTTCTAAAAAGTTTTACAAAACCTTGATTACCAAAAAATATTTTTGAGTGTCTATTACTACTATTAATATTATATATATCATTACTATGCCATTAGTTGATACTTGGTGTTACCAAGCCCATAGCCACCATATGGTATTTATTACCACCAAAGATATAAGTCCCTAATGGACATCCTCAAAATATGATTTTGCAAAACAAAGGCTTTTATGTAAAACCCAGAGGAAAGGTTGAGCCTTATCCACCGGAGGAATGTCGAAGTGGTCATTTTTGGGAAAATAGAGTTTTACAAAAATGACACATAACTTAGTCTTCACCGGACAACCTTTACCGTACTGCCATTTTACCCCAACATGGGCACGGGGCTTAACTTGAATTTTGTTCTTGTTAGCGTGTGTTCTATATCAATTTGCTATAAGGGTCGTCGTGCCCTCGAACCGATTGTCGCTAGGTGGTGAATACGGGACATACACAGTGAGGGATTAAGTTCTCCTCCGGTCGCAGCAGTTGGGTCCCCTGCTGTGGCGCTGGTGGACAGGTTGCCGGGGGAACCAGGCCCAGATGAAGAGATAGACATATTCAAGCTTGATAGTAGTGGATGATTAGGATCAGTTATCTGATGATCACATATTGTTGTTACAGTCCGTGGTTATTCACAGAGGATGTGCTGGATCTGGTGGATTCTGTACGCCTCTGCAGAGTTTCGGAGTAGCCGCGTCCTCGTATATGGACAGTTGAATGGCCATGTATCTAGCATTGCGTTAATGTTTTCAAAAAGGAGTTGGACTTATGAAGTACTGAAAGGAGGAAATCTTGTACCGTGGAGGTACCATTGATGAAAATCCATAAGTTGTTTTTACAAGGAGTTTTGCAAAGAAAATCTTTCTTTTCTAAACAAAAACTGGAAGTTGATTCCAAGAAGTTTTGCAAAGAGAAAACTTTCTTTTAACGAAGTTTTACAAAACCTCTTGTACATGTTATATCTACAAGAGAAAGAAAACTATATTATTTTCTTTTGAAGTATGTTCTTCAACAAAGATACAAAGATTTTCAAAATCAACTATGATATATCTTTCATATATCATGGATAGTGAACCCTATGTATAGCCTACCTATTACACCATATAAGCATACTTGCATTTTGGTAAGCTACATGATGGGTGTCTTGCTCAGGACATTCAAATATACTCATATTGGTTTCGTCCCTTGCATTTACTTGCGAGACATCGAGAAGGTGTCTCAGAAGGATATCTATGAAGAGGAGTACGGAGCTGATGGCTTTGCGAACTAGGATCGTCTCCCGGTAAGCAGCATGTAGGTTAAGGCGTGACTTGGGCTCTACTACGTTTGTGTGTTGATGGAGGGATAATAACCCGGTAGGCCAACTCCAGGGAATAACCCGGCCCAAAGGACGCTGCGCAGGATCCGGCTAAGGATAAAGAAACTTTCGGAAGGCCCAAGTTTGTAGGCCCAGTAACCCGGATTGTGGGTTACGGTGAAGGAAAGTTAGGGTTTGTGCGCCGTGTCCGGGTAGGATCCAGGGTGCGCCTTGGAGGGTAAGCCAGGGGGTACGGGTGCTTTATAAACCGACCCCTAGGAGTAGTTGATTAAGATCCAAGAACCCTAGTAGTACCGCTTGATACCGAGCATCCAGTGTATACAAGAGATCGAGTTAATATATTGAGATTGGAGACTCGGCGATTTGATTGCCGGCTACCAGATCGAGTTCCACCATGTTCTCTTCTGAGCTAAACCCTCTCCCAAACGCCTGTGTCGTCTTGCCCCAAGATCAGTTACCCCCGGTAACGTCTGCCGTGATTATCCCACGACAGTTGGCGCCCACCGTGGGGCCTGCGTCCAAAGGTGTTTACATCACGGGAGAAGCTCGGAAGAACATGGAGAATCTTGTCGTCGGCGAGATCTACATCGACCATAAAGGAGAAAAGACGGTGGATGATTCCGGCTGGGGGCCAGAATCGGATCACCTCGAATCCGGATCCGTCGTGACAATCGGCCGGATCAGCGTCTTCATTGGTATGGTATGTACTTCCGGTTCAATCCCTGACAATTTTGGATCTGATTCTGTGTCAGGGGAAGCCGCTTCTATACAATCAGAAGATGAAGAATCAATTGGAACGACATATCCGGCGGAAGAACCCATCGCGAAGTGGGAACAGTCGGAGGAACCGGCATGGACCCCGCGCGACCGGGTCGAAAGAGAGGATGATACCGAGTCCATCCTGGATCTGCTGGAGAACCGGTATGAGGAGAATAACGGCGAAGGAGAACAGCGTGAATTTACACCAAGTATCGTACGCCGAGTTGCGGTCTACACGGCTCCCGCGGCCAATCTCAACCAAGAGAACGCAACCGTGGCAGCAGTCGGGGCAGCTCAGGCGTTGGCCCAGCAGAAGGGCGCGACTAATGGAGACCCGGTTCTGGCCCGGGTCGATGGAGAATCGGCGTCAGTAACCAGCCGCGTAGCAGACGAGGAGTTCCACGCAAATACGTTCGGATTCCTGGGAAACCGGACACCGGGGGCGGGTCCTTCGAACCCGCGTCACCCGGCCTTATTCGATAACAATCTGATCCTAGACCCCACGGTTCTTGCTACGGTTATCACTCCAGAAAACGCAGCGGAACGTGTCAGGGATCTGGATGTGGCTCGTCGTGCGTTGGAACAGCAAAGAAGGCAAGTAGAGGCAGAAAGGCAAGGGATGGCCACGCGGCAACGTGAGCTGGATGCGCTGGAAACTCGGCTCCGAGAGGAAACATCTAGAGTACATCAAAGGCATCAAACTAGGTTACCAGCAACGGGCGGGGTTATTAATTCGGCTGCTTTATTTATCACACCTCAGGATCAGCCGATACTAGTGGTGAACCAGGGGACCGCACCCCAACCGGCAACAGCGGGGGCACATCCGGCAAATGAGCGGGCCGGGTTACCCCTACCACAGACTAGAGTCACAACCGGCAACGATCTACCACCACCGCCACCATCACGATTTCGCACACCAGCAGGTCACTACAATAATCCCATGGACAATGTGTATGCAGCGACACTCGCATTAAATCAAATCCCCGTGGGAGAGTCACCCCATGCAGAGAAGACCCGGCAAGCAATCGATCTGTTTCACACTGCGGTGGCGCAGCAAACCAATTATCCGGATCATAGAAGTGGGATGCACGGGACGCCATACGTCAGTCAACAACAAGGTAATATCCAAACAAATTCAGCACGGCGGAGGGAAGAGCAGCAGCAAATGCCGCCTCCTCGCCGTGTTCAGGCAGCATCAGCAGCACAGGCTGTTGTGGACAGTTCCAGGGCTCGGAGGGCCGCGGCCGGGTCTGCAGCGCATGGACTACCCGCAGCACCGCGCCCAGCCGCGCCCCCTGCTGTATCACACGTTTCTCGAGCAAGGCCGGCCTCGACCGTTCTTGCAGGACCCAAGTGTCTCTCGGACAATATCAGAGCTGAACCTTACCCGGAAAAATTCAAAGAGCCAGGAAAAGTAGTGAATTACGAGCCAACTATGGATCCGGAAACATGGCTAAGCAGTTATGAGATGGCAATGTCGATTCGCAACGCATCCGAGAATCTCCAAGCCAAGTTCATGTACTTGATGATGTCAGAAGGAGCAGCAAAGTTGTGGTTCACCAATTTGCCGGAAGGATCGATCAAGTCCTGGGAGGAATTGAAGACCGCGTTTGTCAAGCACTTTCACGGGACGTGCAGAAAATTGTTCACTTTTGATGATCTAGAGCGATGCGTCCAGAAGAAGGGAGAGTCGGCACACAGTTGGGTGCGCCGGTTTATGGAAATACTTCACTCGTCCACAGATATTCAGCCCAAGGATGCACTACAAGCTATGGCAAAAACATGCAAGTATATACCTTTAGTGCAAAAGTTAACTCGCATGAAATCAAGTCGGAATGCGTCGGAGGTTACAATGGGAGAATTGATGGATGCGTGCAACAAACACGCGGCGACAGATACTACAGAGGAGGAAGTTGATGACAAGAAGGTAAGAGCAAACACAAGTAATAACGGAAGAACCGGCAATGGATCAGCACCGGGTAATAACGGAAATAGCCAGAACAAACGCCCGTTTGAAGGAGGCTCCGAGTTTGTCGCCAATACAGAGGCCGGGTCTTCGAGACCCAGAGCAGAAGGAAATTTCAACGGAGGTAATCACAATGGAGGAAACTATCAAGGACCACCAAGGCCGAGTAACAATTGGGACATATTCAGAATGGCATGCCCGAAGCACAGCAGGAACGGCAGGCCAGCTAACCACTCCTTGGAGCAGTGCGCCGACTTACAAAGATGGAAAAATGAGGAAGTGAACAGAGCTATGCGAGGTGCAGGACGGGGAGGAGGACCGGGTCCAGGGGGAAACCCGGGCAACGGCCCACCCCCAGCCGGTAACCCGGCGGCTGGAAATCAAGGTAATAACCAAGGAGGGGCAGGAGGTTTCCAGGCTAACCCCAAACAATTGGGTCATTATCATGTGCATACCACAGGAGGTTCTAACAAGGACAAAAAGATACTGAAGCAAGCGGTCAACTCAGTTTCGTCGGCTGTCCCAAGATACCTGAGATGGTCAGAACAGGATGTAACATGGAGCAGAAGGGATCACCCAGAAAGAGTAGAACACCCGGGAGTCTTGGCATTAGTAGTCGCACCACAGGTCAATGGGTATGAGCTGAAAAAGGTTTTGATGGATGGTGGAAGTAGCATCAATATACTGTATTGGGAAACCTTCCTACGCATGGGCCTCAAGGAGTCCCAGCTACAAAAAAGCTCAACAATTTTTCATGGGATAGTGCCGGGTCATTCAGCGTGCCCCGAGGGAAAAATCGCATTGGAGGTAGCTTTTGGGGAGTCAAAGGATAACTATCGAGTTGAGTGGCTCACCTTTGAGGTAGTCAAATTGCGCAGTCCTTATCACGCGTTATTCGGAAGGCCGGCTTATGCCAAATTCATGGCTAGGCCGTGTTACGTGTATCTACAGCTAAAAATCCCGGGTCCCAAGAAGACCATTACCATACATGGAAATCGAGACATAGCAGCTGAATGCGATGAAGGAGACGCAGCAATGGCCGAGCAAGCCTGTAGAAAAGAAGAACTCAAGCACTATCGGTCTCAAGCAGACCCGGAGGACAGAACCACATCAAAAAGGCCGAGTACTGCAGGCGAAAGAGCAAAGTCCAAGGTAGCACAAGATACTAAAATGGTAGCTTTTATCAAGGATGACTCCCCCAAACAATCCGCTATAAGAGAAGAAACGGCACGGCCGCTCACAACCAGCCACGTTATGGAAACACCTCACCCGGGTTGGCTAGTAAACCCGGTACTCATCATGAAAAAGTCCAACATGTGGAGAATGTGTATCGGTCACGCCAACCCGGGACCGGTGCCCAAGAAGAACTAAACAATGTAACGGGCAGCAGGTTTCAGACGCGCTCTTTTCCTACCCAGGGTACCTAAGGGGACTGGAAGGTTTTTAATGAGGCGGCCTGCTGATCCAAACTTTCTCGCATAAATAAAGAGATGGTTATCAAGTCCTATCTTGTTACAGCCTGCCGATTACGAGTAAGTAACATCCATGTGACATCAATACATCAGTATCATTAAGAATGTTGAGTATACATAGGTCGCGGGGGCTGGTTGCTCAAGTAGCGCGGCCACAAACCCAAAGACCCGGCCTTGATGCCTATAAGTTATAGGGGCCGATTATTCGCAAACGAGTACGGCTGCAATCTTATAACTGGACAAAGGAGCCAAATTTTCTTGACTTTTCTTACTTAAGCTCGATGTGACTCGCACCAAAGTGGCATGATTTGCTCGCTTACGATTACAATCAGCCATGAAGCCCAATGGGACTTGTCTGACCCTGTTTTCGTATAGATGTAACAACATGGTATCCACGCGAAAGCCGGCTTACAGTACAAGATAGTCAAAAGGGTCATCTAAACCACAAGTTATGCAGAGTACAAGGCTAATAGCTGGAAACTCAACGCTTATCAAGCATAACTTCATTATCCATATGAAACAATTCCGGGTTTCGGCTTAGCGACAACAAGTTTGTTCTCTTCGAAAAAACCACACACCACAGACTCGGAGATTCGGGCCTTGGGGACTGTGGGTTTCGAAACAGAATCAAGCTGTTTCATCGCTAAGCTCGAAAGACCCCAACGTCCGAGTCGTGGGGACTTGGGGACTTCAAGAAAAGTTCACCTGTCAAAACCCACGGTACTCGGAAATAAAGAAGGAAATAAAAAGAAAGTCGGATATCAAGAATAAGTCCAAAAATAGGCAAGTATCAAGTTCATCAAAAGGCCTAGAAAGGCACGAGGTGTAGCACTGAATTAAAGTGCGTTACAAGTTGCGACACTAGTATCAAGGGTGCACAGGCGCACCGTCAAAAGAATACTTGTTTTGAGTAAAAACATCAAATGATTGAAGTATTTTTATGGCGTTTCGCTCATTCGGCTTCCTGAGTAGAGTCCACATTTTTGCCCTTACCCTCCGGGTCTTGCTCCTGGACTTGCTTTTTTCCGGCATCATCACTCGGATTCCTTGCGGCAGGACGGACTGGTGGAGGAACAGCTGGGGTAGAGGTGGCTGGCCCTGATAACTCGGCCTCTCTCTTCGCAGTTGCTTCCCTCTTCTTAGCAGAATCACCAGCCCATTTCTCCAAAATATCAAAAGGCGGGGGTGCTTCCTCTGTAACAATTTTGCCTTCAGCGTCGTATGAACTCATAATCGTGTTCAGATCCATACTATCGGCCAAAGTGGTGGCCGAATGACGCACTGCAGACTGTACGGCCTTGAAGTCCTTGGGTGTAAACTTTGAGCCATCCGCTTTAAATTCTGGAAACCCGGATATCATCTTTGCCGGGTCAAGCTTTGGAAAGTAAGCCTTAGCCAGGGTAAAGGCCCGGGTCATACCAATCCGGCATGACGAGCGTTTCCATATTTCAATCCAGCCAGGCACGGTGGAGCAGGCTTTGATGAGATTTTCCTCACCCGGGTATACTTCAGTAGGCCACTTCACGGCGTCCAATATAAATTTTGTGCCGGCAAAGAACGTCCGGAGCACAGTCTTTAAAGATTTAGCCTTTGCAAGGGCATCCTCCTCTGGGGCCGCAAGGTTGGCACCTGCAGTTGAAGCAAAGCAAGGACGTATTAGTGATCCCGAGTATCATGTAATAAAGTAAAGGCACGAAGACAGTCGGCAGCAAAAACTTACTAAGCAAGATCTGATAGGTATCGGTGACCTGGTCCGATAGTTTCTTCAGCGCGGTTTGAGCAGTATTGCACTTCTTCTGGTATTTAGAAACATCCTTCTTCAAGTTTTCCACGTCATCCTCGAGGGTTTCTCTCCGCTTTACCTCGGCAAGAAGAAGTTGCTCGTTCTTGAGCAAAATTTCATCAGACCGAGTAATCTGCGCCTGTAAGTAGCAAGGAGCACAAGTATCAGTCGGATATTATGGCAAACTGAGTATTGCGTAAAGTACCAAGCACAACTTCAGCAAGTCATGCTCGGAACTTGGGGACTAGGCGTGCACTACGAGATATCAAGTATTATTACCTGGTGCTCTGCGGCCATGCGCTCCAGAATACTGCTCTCTGAAGTCTTCATAGTGAGGAGAGTGTCCATCAGTTGATCAAAAGTGTCATTACCCGTATCAGAGGACCCGGGGCCTTGGAAATTCCGAGAAGGAGTTTTCTTCTTAGTGGGAGGCGGCACCCGGGTCATTCGAATATCGGAATCCGATGCTCCCTCCCCTGCACCCAAGGTTGCAGCTCTTCTTTTCTTGCTTGTGTGGGAGGCGATCGGATACTCGGCTTCTTGTAAGCCCGGGTTTAGTGGTGACACTTGTTCTTCGCCGCTAGATGCGGCTGTCGCCTTATCAGCCGGGTTCCCTTTACCCGGGTCATCGGTTGCCATCTCCTCTTGGTCACTAATAACGACAGTGGCCCTATGGACAATATGAGTGAGCAGTTAGGGTGCAATCAGGAAAGAGTGATGAAAATTTGACAGACCGTCAGAAAAGGAACTTTACCCAGGATTCACCGCAAAGTCCGAAGGGAAGTCGCTGCTGGATATGGGCGAAACTGAAAAATATCAAGCGAGATTTTGTAAGGGAAGGGTTCAGGAAGATTGTTTTCCCCGAGAAAGGATAAGGTAAATACCAGTGCGCCGAGCCGGAGACAATGGAATATCCGGGTTATGAGCGTCATCACCCGGGTAATTCCGAGTCACTCTGCGCTTGGTCATGGACGACTCCTTTAAACACGGCCAGTGGAATAATATCAAGATAGCTCATGAATATCATCAAAGGAATACGAATTGAATACGAGGAGGCGATATGAAACCTTGAAGACAACCCCTCGGGGTTTTCTCTTAGATCCGACTTTAATTGTCGGGTCCACTTCGTCTTCATCACTGGCGGACTCCACTTTGCCGTCAGTTTCTTCTTCTTCGTCATCTTCATGTTCTAGATATCATCAAAGTTATAGTTGGAAAATGAAGGGGTTATGATGAGCTTAAAGGAATCAAATAAAATCCGGAGAGCACCTTCGTCCGAGTTAACGGCCTCTTCTTGCTCCTCCGGACTCTCGGAGCTAGGAGAAGTGTTGATCTTCCAAAAATCATCGTCAGCCTGAAAATAAAAGTATGAGTACAAAGGTTATCAACTGTATCAAGTGGAAAAAGCAAGGGAAAAGACGTGAAAATTGGATCTTCACCTTGGGGGCTGGGTTCTCGAGTGTGAAGGGCTCTAATCCGGCTATGTTCCGGATGACCTCAAGCTTTTCTGTCAGAAAACCCTTGATAGTTTTATGGGTGTCACCAGCCGCGAAGCTGTTGTCAGAGTACCGGAGCGGGTCTGTGGTTTGCCCCGAATACTCGCACATTAATTTTGTGCGGATGGAGTTGGGTTGAATCCGGAAATCGACCCAAGTTTTCACCAGGTTAAGCCCGATGAGACCTTGGGCCGCGAGAGTGGTGATTTTGGCTAGCAGAGGTTGAATTGCCTCCCTGTCCGAGTCAGGGGCAAAGGCACTAAATTTCTCAGAGATGTCAAGAAGACCCTCTGAGTAACCCGGCAGTTTCTTTTGGCCGGGTGGGGAAGTGTCTTGGCAGTAAAAGTACGAGAGCTGCCAGTGCTTGACGTGGGAGTTAAGGGTAAGGGGTGGCATCAGAGAATTCTTGCGGCGCTGGATAGAAACCCCGCCGCAAGCGAGAAGTGCCCCGTCACCGCTTTCACGGCACGGTTTGCACTGGAAAAGCTCAACGAAAAGAGCCAGACTTGGCGGAGTGCACAAGTATGACTCGGAAAGGACGATAAAATGGGAGATATTTAACACAGAATTAGGACCTATGTCAAAAACACGAAGGCCATAGTGGCTCAGGACGTCGCGGAAGAAGGGGTGACCCGGAGGACGAAAGCCCCGGGTCACGTGCTCTACAAAGCATATTACCTCATCTTTTGCCGGCGTAGGCCGGGTCTCCTTGCCCGGCACCCTCCACTGGATATCCTCTTGAGGAGGAAGAACTCCCAGCTCGACCAGTTCCTCCAACTTGGCCTTGGTGACCGTAGATCGCGCCCAGTTGGCGGATATGGAGTTGGTGGTTTTGGCTTTAGTCGGAGTTTTTCCCTGCTTCTTGGGAGCCATGTGGTTGACCTGCAAAGCACAAGGTAGAAGGATAAAAGGAATAAGACACGGAAGCTGTGAGCCGGCCAAGTATCGGCAAAGTAATATCAAGACACGAAAATTGCGTATCATCCGGGTGTCAGTCTGCAGAGTGAGGTTCGAATTATCCGGGTATCAAGTATTATAGTAAAAATTACGGGGATCTAAGCGTTGAAAGAGCTTTGAGGACGATGGAAGGCTGCGCAGGCACTTAGTGCAAATAAAAGGAACTGGAAAGGGGAGGATTGGCCGGGTGACTGAGACAAAGGCGGAAGTTTTGAGTGGTTCGAGCCCAGATTGGAGGTTCCGTTTCTAGGTTTACGGTAAAATTAATGAATGAGGGCGATAGGAAAACGCAACAAAGTCTATATCCCACGTATTGGATGGGTTAGAATGAATACAAGCGATCTAATGCGGCATGACCAGGAAAATGACCGGCGGGTTGACCTAGATCTAGTTTGAAGAAAATCAAGAAATTGCAGAGGTTAATTAATGGGAATGGGAATCTTACTGGAGGAGGTTGAAGCGAAGCTCGACGAAGGCAAATCACGCAAGATTGGTGTCCCTTTGCAGTTCCCGACGGGCCGGTTGGAGATTTGCCGGTGGATCTTGGCGGCGGCGCGGAGTGAGCCGTGGTGGAACGCAGCCTCCGGCCAATGGGCTCCGGTGATGCGCGCGGGATTTCCGTGGTGGCGCTCGGTGAGGATGAGCACGGAGGGAGAAAGGAAGAGGAATGGGGAAAGTGAGCCGTTGGGGTTAGGGTTACCCCTACGAGTATATTTATAATGGTTTGTGCGGATAAGTTTGGTTCCGCAAGCGGGAGCCGGGGATTACGGAGTAACGGCTATGTGTTTGAATTTTGCGAAATATGCTTTAAGTGTTGAACGCGATATATGGGCAGAAATAGGAAGGGGATATTCCTCATAATATCAAGAGCAAATATCGAGTAAAGTGCAGGATTTTGACACTTCTATCAGGGTTTAGACCCGGAAAGCTAAGCCGGGTATTTGGGGAAGAGCCGGGTTACCATATGGCCACCATGGAGTTGGGCCTAGCTATTTATCAAAGCATCTTAACCCGGCCTCCATATATTTGTGAGATTGGTATTTTTGCAGGGAATAGCGAGCACTTCAAGGAAGAATCCGTGAAGCCCAAGCTATTCTGGGGACTACTGATGGAGGGATAATAACCCGGTAGGCCAACTCCAGGGAATAACCCGGCCCAAAGGACGCTGTGCAGGATCCGGCTAAGGATAAAGAAACTTTCGGAAGGCCCAAGTTTGTAGGCCCAGTAACCCGGATTGTGGGTTACGGTGAAGGAAAGTTAGGGTTTGTGCGCCGTGTCCGGGTAGGATCCAGGGTGCGCCTTGGAGGGTAAGCCAGGGGGTACGGGTGCTTTATAAACCGACCCCTAGGAGTAGTTGATTAAGATCCAAGAACCCTAGTAGTACCGCTTGATACCGAGCATCCAGTGTATACAAGAGATCGAGTTAATATATTGAGATTGGAGACTCGGCGATTTGATTGCCGGCTACCAGATCGAGTTCCACCATGTTCTCCTCTGAGCTAAACCCTCTCCCAAACGCCTGTGTCGTCTTGCCCCAAGATCAGTTACCCCCGGTAACGTCTGCCGTGATTATCCCACGACATGTGTGTTTAGTTTTCCGCTGTGTGTGATGTGTGTTGCCCTGCGTGGCAGTTGTGTTAGACTTGGTCATGTGGCGATGTCCCTTTGTAAATGTTTTATGCAATCGTGTAATGGATATTGTATTTGTGTACCAACTTGATATGTTGTTCATGACTGGTGTGATATGTGATCGTGAATGTATGCATATTGGAGGTGTCCTTGAACAATGGTTCTGGGGGGGCCTTATAGAGTTGGTATCAGAGCCATGTTGACCTTAGGAGACCTTAGTAAACATGGACGTTAGCTAGTACTCGGGAAATAAAAGTTAATAAAACCAGATCACTAAGGTGACTGTTTACCAGAATATTTTACATATTCCAGCCCCTTAGTGTTTTTGAAAAACTTACTTACACTAAGTTACACTTGAGCATCTTAAAATTTTACACATTGTTACCTAACATAAGCTACCTTAAAATTTTATGTAGATAGAAGTTGTCTTCACCGAGTCCTTTCGGCTGGGATCGCATGCACCTTCATATCACCGTTTTGAGGAAGACTTGATCAAGATGTCTAGTCTTATCGGTCGCCCAGTACCGGAGTTGAAGGGAGTTCAGATTCACCATGATGGACGAGAAGTGTCCTAGTTGGTGGTCTGTACCATCCATGCACCCTTGCTAGCACCATCGACCACAGAGATCACTTATGAAGTGAAGGAGAACAGTTGGGAAGATCGTATCCTTAGAGTGATGCAGCTGACCATTGCCAAGTTCGCGAACTTCTTTCGCGGCAAGTTTGAAGGCACCCCCTATAGATACTATGGGAGGCGCGATGAGGACGACAAGCCCATAGATGCACTGAAGACTTTGTGTTTTCTCGTCACTTCCAGCACATGGAGGGACAACTGTACAACACTCAGTTTTCCCTCGATAAGCTCATAGGAGAGTTTGACATCCGAGGAAGAGAGATCATCTAGCTAGAGAAAGACATGAGAGTTTCCTCTGCTACCGAGCGTTGTCTCGTGGCACAAAGGAAGACCATGAAGTATGTTGACTACCATCTCCGTGCACAAGTGAGAAGCCTTCAATACCAGCTTGCAACCAGCCAAGCTAGAGTTGAAGAGTTGGAGGAACAGCTACGTGCTTCCTCGAGCACTTAGGATTACCGCAGGATATTAGGTGTTGTGTTATCTCCACCCAATACGCTTGTTTGTTTGTGTCGTGTGAACTCTGCTAAGAGCTATGTGTGTGCTAGATGTGTTGTAAGCCTTATGCTATTGCTATGTGAACCTTAAAGTTTATGTTATGCTTGTTGAGACTCTGTTTCATGTGCATGTTGGTCTTTGTTTGTGATTGCTTCGTAGATTCTTGGTTGTTGTTGTGTTACCTACCGTTCTCATCTCTATTATGAGTCGGTTTGTTTCCCAAGTTTTCAAAACAAGAAAACCCCTTTTGTTTGCTCTCGCCTTATACCGCCCTTTCTTTAGTATGGCCAGCGAGTTGCCTCCACCACCGGAGCCGATAGATGCAAAGGATGCAAAGGAGGCATGAACCCACTATCGAGCATAAATACTCCCTCTTGGAGTTACTAACATCTACTTGGCCAAAACATCTACTAACAACGGAGAGCATACAAGATCATAAATAACATAATAGATTGATAATAAATAGACATAGCATTCAATAATCATCGGATCCCAGCAAACACAGCATGTAGCATTATATAAAGATGATCTCGATCATGTGAGGTAGCTCACAAGATCTAAACATGAGGCATAAGGCGGAGAGTACAACCATCTTGCTACTGCTATGGACCCGTAGTCCAAGGATGAACTACTCACGCATCACTCTGGAGGTGGGCATGGTGGTGTAGACCCCTTCGGTGATGAATTCCCCTCCCGGCAGGGTGCCGGGGAAAGCTCCAGAACCCTCTCGATCTCGGGTTGACGATGACGACGGCCTTGGGTGTTTCTCAGGAAAAAGTGATATATATCTAGGGTTGATGTATCGGGGGGAATATATATGCGAAATGGTGATGGCGGTGGATTCCCAAGGGGTCCACACCACCCCTAAGCGCGGCCAGGGGGCACGTCGTCCTGTGGTGTGGCCCCCCTCCGGGCCCCTTCGAGACTCCGTGGAACCTTCGTGAATTCTAAGACTTCCGGGCTTCGAATTTTCCAATTCCGAGAATATTTCCAGAACAACTTTGCTGAAACTAAAAACAATAGAAAACGGGGAACTCGCTTTGTGGCATCTTGTCAATAGGTTAGTGCGAGAAATCGATAAAAATGACATAAAGTGTAAGGGAAACATGTAGCATATGGCATGAAAACAACATGGAACATCGGAAATTATAGATACGTTTATGACGTATCAAACATACATCCCCATTATGTTACTTGATGTCATGTTTCATTGTTATTTTGCATACTGCTACACTGGTAGGAGCACTTAGTTTTATATACATCAGAGATATTTCAGTTTGAGTTATGAGTACTAATAGTGTGATGATTCATTGTAAAATAGAGTGTTGCCCCTACCAGTGAGGTTATAAATAAAAAAATAAGGGAAAAAGCCCCAAAAAATATAAAAAAAAGAAAGGGCAAAAGATAGATAATAAAGAGAGAGGGGCAGCATTACTATCATTTGTTCCACACTTGTTCTTTGTTAGCACCAATACTTCAGTTTGGAGAGAGTTTTCATATTATGACTTGCATAACTATGTGGGGGAACTTAACGTTATAGAACTTGGTTTGTATATTCCAATGATGAGCCTCCTCAAAAGTGCTCTAGGTCTTCGTGAGCAAGAAAGTTGGATGCACCCCCACTAGTTCCATTGGAGTGCTTCCATACACTTACAGCACTATCTGCATCCGTTGTGTGGCAATCACTACTCCTTTCATAACTTCGATTATAAGACTTCCTCTTGTCTAATGATCACTTTCAGTTGTGTGAGACTTTCTTCCATTGACCATCCAAACCACCCATAATGTTCTTTTAGCCATAACATCCTGGTGCCAGGGACCAATACAAAACGCTTGCTTGTTTTGAGTGCACAAATATCTTAATAATTTTCCTACGCGCATATTGTTATTGCTTGACTTGATCCTAACCGGAGTTGTTGTGAGAGTTTGATGCCTTGGAAGATTATATTGTTGTTCTAGAAGCTTAAATCATCTTTAATAAACCACTGCATGGTTGATTGTATTTTAGTATTGATTCACTAAAAAGTTTAACTTTGTTACTCTTAATGGTTTATACATTATTCTATTTGTTATCAACTATAAACCACAACCTTCATTCATTTGATCCTAGTTTACATGCTTTACATTACTATGATGATCAAGTTTATGTTGGTAGCATGTCACCTCAGAAATTATTTGTTTTTATAGTTTACCTACTCGAGGACGAGTAGAAACTAAGCTTGGGGATGTTGATACGTCATAAATGTATCCATAATTTCTGATGTTCCATGTTGTTTTCATGGTATTTGCTACATGTTTTTATACACTTTATGCCATTTTTATCGATTTTCCGTGACTAACCTATTGACAAGATGTCATAGAGCCAGTTCCTGTTTTCTATGGTTTTTGGTTTCAGAAAAGTTGTTCTGGAAATATTCTCGGAATTGGACGATTCAAAAACCGGGGGTCTTAGAAATCTGTCGCGCACATGGAGCCCGGAGGAGACCCAGAGGGGGGCCACAAGGGCCCCACACCATATGGCGGCGCGCTCCCTGGTCGCGCCATGGGGTGGTGTGGGCCCCTGGCCGCACACCGACGTTGCCCTTTCGCCTATTCATACTCCTTAGGAGGTTAACCCTAAAAACATAAGCCTTTTTCACGAAAAACACCCGAGGCCGCCGTTATCGCCAACCCTAGTCCGGGAGGTTTTGTGTAACGTCCCAGTGTTTGGGAGGTTGTAAGGATCTAAATATAATTTGTGCATTTGCAAAGCATGTATCTAAAATTACGGGAAATTTTGGCGCGAAAGTTTAAACGCATCAAAGTGACCAATGTTTCACTTGACATGATGAAATAGGTGTAGATCATCTGATCAAGAGTACATTTGGAGTGATCATTATAAGGTGTATCTTGTAAACCAAACCATCTGATTACACAAACCCTAATTGGTTGTGATCAACACGAACTCTCAACAACCTTAACCATAAGTCTATAAGTGACTTGGGATAATTCATTAGTTATCTAGAACTCAAAGAGGGGTGAGTATCCAAACCACATAGCTGATGATCACACTTCCACAAGATAGTAATGCACAAGTGAACCATTGCTACATTTTGTTGGAAACCCCAAGAGGAGGGTGTTATGAGCATAACGGTAGGAGTTTTGCCCTTAGTTAAGAACCAGGGTTATCAATCTAGTAGGAGAAAGAGGACCTTCGGAAGGTTGATGCCACTGACGGTGGTGCTGGCGCTTCACCGGTGTCAGCAACAATGTGGAACCTGCACACACCACAACCAAAATACTTTGCCCCAAAGGTACAGTGAGGTTGTCAATCTCACCGGTCTTGCTGAAAACAAAGATTAGACGTATAGTGTGGAAAACAGTGTATGCTTGCAGTATGTAAAGAGAGCAGGAAATTGTTGTGGTTTGTTTAACAGTGTGGAAAATGGATCGGAGTTCATAGGTTCACTAGTGGTGTCTCTCCATAAAAATAACATGCTGGGTGAACAAATTACAGCTGGGCAATTGACAAATAGAGGTTGCACCGTAGTGCACATTATAACATGATGACTACTATGATATTTAGTGCAGGCATTACAACAAAATACATAGACCAAAATCCATCTGCATCTATGACTAATAATCCACCCTCAGGTTATCATCCGAACCCCCTTTGGTATTAAGTTGCAAGCAACATATAACTGCATTAAACAATGTGTGTAATGTAAGCAATGATTATACACACGAGCACTCTCACCCCGTCACGTTTCTGTCACTCGAGCACAAGCGAAAAGGAGGCATGAACCCACTATCTAGCATAAATACTCGCTCTTGGAGTCACTAGCAACTACTTGGCCAGAGCAACCACTAGCAACGGAAAGCATGCAAGATCACAAATAACATATGCAATAAATACTATAATCAACTTGGCATAAGGTCAATATTCATCGGATCCCAGCAAACACAACATATAGAATTACATAAGATCAAGCTCGGTCATGATAGGCAGCTCACGAGATCTAAACATGGAGGCATATGAGGAGGAGACAACCATCTAGCTACTGCTATGGACCCGTAGTCCAGGGATGAACTACTCACGCATCACTCCGGAGGCAGGCATGGTGATGTAGAAGCCACCGTTGATGATTTCCTCTCCGGCAGGGTGCCGGGAGACGGCTCCAGAACCCCCCCCTGGTCTAGGGTTGACGACGACGGCAGCTGCGGAACTTTTTGGGGATTTTTGATCAGGTGTCTAGGGTTTTCCATCTGGGGGGAATAAATAGGCGAAGGTGCAAAGGTGGTGGAGGCCAGGGGGCCCCACACCTATAGCTGGCGCGACCAGGGGAAGGCTGCGCCACCCTATCGTGTGCCCCCCTGATGCCCGTCTCCGACTCTTCTTCGGTGTTCTGGATGCTTCCGGGGAAAATAGGCACTTCGGGCTTTGTGGGGTTCAATTCCGAGAATGTTTCCAGAACAACTTTTCTTGTTAATAGGTTAGTCCCGGAAAACGTATAAAAATGCTATAAATAAGGGAGAAAACATCTAGCAATTGGCATAATATGATCATGGAGCATCATAAATTATAGATACGTTGGAGACGTATCAAGCATCCCCAAGCTTAGTTCCTACTCGTCCTCGAGTAGGTAAACGATAAAACAATAATTTCTGAGGTGACATGCTACTATCATAATCTTGATCATTATAATGTAAAAGCATATGTACGCTAAGATCATATAACTTCAAACATAAACATGATAAATAGAACTTTAATAATAAAGCATAGAAATCACTTTGCACCATGAAGAGTATCTTAAATAAAGGATCATGGATAATAATGCAAAGAAAGATAAACGTTTGTTTCAGGTATAGAGAAAGCATGGCAAAGTGGTATTTCGCTAGTCCTTAAGAGTGGAACAAAACATAAATGCCAGGATACCTTCAAAGTCAAGAGGAAGACTAGAACAAAGAATTTAAGAACAAATAATATCACATCATGAAGTAATTATTGATGTTTATGGGACAAATGCACATAGAACTCAGAATGGAAAAATGCTCTCTCAACTATGCATAAAGTTAGAAGATGGAGACTCAACATAAAAGAAAAAGAAAGGCCCTTCGTAGAGGGAAGCAGGGACCACTCATGTGCTAAATCTTTTTATTTTATTAAACAGAGGTATTAAAAGTTTGACACCGTGGAGGAATGTCTATTTTTTTAGGAGAGGTGTATGCTAATTTCAACGAATGGTAAACAGACAATACAGTACGTCACAAGCCAACTGGATTCACAAGAGCGGCTCCCATGGTGAAGGACGCAACTGGTGTATAAGTTCATCCCTCTTTCCCTTTTGTTTACACAATTATGCTTTGATTGATATAATCAGGGGCAAAAATAGTGAAGAGATTTTTTTTGTTATTAATTTGGGGCTGGGCACCCCGATGCCAGCTCTTCCATCATTTGGATAAGCGGATGAAGCCACTAGTCCAGGGTGTGAAATCCAATCAACAGTGAGATAAAGATTCTCTATTGACGTCCTCATGAGCAAAAACACGTGAGCAATTTACTTGGAGTGGCAGTTAAATACCACATGTAGGTAGGTATGGTGTACACAATGGGAAAACTTCGGTTTAAGGAGTTTGGATGCACGAGTAGAATTCCATACTCAGTACAGGTGGAGGCTAGCAAAAGACTGGGAGCGACAGATCAAGAGAGTATAAGAGCCATAATCATGCATAGCGACATAAGCATCATTAATTAAAGCATAAGAAGTATCAGGAGTTCAAAAACTAAGTGGTCATGGAGGCTATTCGTGACTGGTCTGTAGTCATAAACATGGTGTGAGCATGCGCCAAGTCAACCAAATAAAACATTCGAAAGAGAATACCATATATTGATGCTTTACTATGACAAGAACACCTCATGAATCTTTCAATACATATTAAACGCTCTCAGATATTTAAGGCTACTCATGCTACTCAATAACCACAAGGCATTAAAACTAAAATAACATTTAGCGTGGCATGAAAAAGTTCTTGCCACTGTCTATACAAGCTTCTACTAGTACTGTTATAAATTCTACATCAAGCAGCAGTTTTCTTTTCCCAACAAGCACCATACAAGATATGTTTTAACAAAAATACTATTTATGAAGCAAGCAAACATGAGATTACTCAAATAATACTACTAAAACTAACAACTCTGATAAGTGATGCATGCAAAACAGGAGCTAAATAAATGCAGCAGCCAGACAGAGACTAAGAATACAACGTATTCGCATGAAAAAGCGGAGCGTTTCACTCTCCAATAAAAGAATGCTAGGTCCAACCAAGATTATTATGAAAATAAAAACAAACTTAAATAAAAAATAAAAGACGCCCCAAGTAAAGCACATAAGGTGTGACGGAATAAAAATATAGTTTCACTAGAAATGACCTGATAATTTGTCGATGAAAAAGGGGATGCCTTGGGCATCCCCAAGATTAGACTCTTGAGTATTCTTTGAATTTTCTGGGATGTACCACCGGGGCATCCCCAAGCTTAGGCTTTTCACTCTTCTTGATCACATCATATCATCCTCTTCTCTTGACCCTTGAAAACTTCCTTCACACCAAAATTCTCACAATCTTCATTAACAACGTTAGTGCAATCGAAATAATAAATTCACATGGTTCAGTTTCAACACAAGACTAGCACTCAAAAACACATTAACTACTGTCACAACTTCTTTTAAAACTATTTTTCTCAAAAGAACAACAAAACAAAGAGATTAAGATGCAAATGCAATAATTGGCAGAAATCTGTCAAAACAAAACAGCAGGCCGAGATTGATTTTTCTAAAATCTTCTATTGCTCAAATAAAAAACTGGTCAACTAAGAAACGTTGCGTATATAGCCCAGGATTAGGCACAAAAAAGCTCAGGTCATTTTGAATTTTCTGTGATTTTATACGTAATTAACAGTGGACAGCAGAAATCTGTTTCCAGCGTAGAAATCCGATATATAGTCTCAACTTTCAACTAGAGGCTTTACTTGGCTCTACTAAAACATGAAAAGAAGGATACAAAGGAGTTATTACAGAATTATATAACCCCTTGACTCAAATGAAAGAGCGAAAAATAAATCAAAAATAAAAACATGGGTTATCTCCCAAGAAGTGCTTTTCTTTAACGCCTTTTAGCTAGGCCCGAAAAAATGGATTCACGTGTTTTCGAGTCAAGAAGATTCTCACATAAGAAATATGCATTAAGAAAAAGAGAGCATCAAGAATCAAGTATAAAACAAATTTAAGTCTGACCCACTTCCTATGCATAGGAATCTTGTAAATAAATAAATTAAAGAAGCTCAAAATAGAAATCATTGGAAGGTAGAACAAGAGCAAATTCAAAACTATCAACAAAAAGAGAGGTGTTTTAGTAACATGAAAATTCCTACAACCATATTTTCCTCTCTCATAATAATTTCCAGTAGCATCATGAACAAATCACACAATTAATATGAAGCTCCAAAACAGTGGGTTCAAAATTTAAAATCAGCTCCTCTTATTCCCCACTTTTAGCAATAGAAAAACAAGATGATTGATCACTCATAAAAGTTATAGGACACATTATAGCAATCCTATTTTCAGTAGCATTATGATTTATAAAATCAAGTAACATAGGACCATCATCAAGAGCATTATCATATAAATTTTCTAAACAAACTTCCACATTATCATGCATATCAATAGTTGGAATAAATAGAGTATTCTAGTAGGATTTATCAAAGTAGCATGTATTATCATAAATAACAGTCGAAATATCATTCTCACAAGTTTCATTCATAGTAGTATCAAGGTCACAAGTATAGCAAGTATCAACTTCATAAAGGGATATTTCAAAAGAATCAATAGGATCATCACAATTATGAGTTAAACAATTACTATCATTGGGAGGTAGACATGGGTAGCTCCATTCTTCCTCCTCTTGATCATCACTCTCCTCCTCTTTTTCATCCAATGAGCTTCCAGTTTTAGCAATTTCTTCTTCCATAGGTTCCTGCAAGGCATTAGTCTCTTTCTTAGGTTGAGAGCATTTATTAAGATATTCCATTATGTAGTAATTACAATCCTTGTAATTGTCAAAGCCATATTCAAGTACAGCATAAATCTTGTATTTATAAGGTGTATCATCAATACTTTCAAGTAAATAAGTAATTTCGAATGCACCCTTCCAAGCAATAAATTCTTCAATTTGTTCCACATCATATAATTCATAATTTTCCTTAACATAAGAAGATACGATAACATTATCATTATACTCACATTGAAAAAGGGAGGTGTTTATACCTCCTACAGCAGCAAGATTATCAAAGCAGTAAGTAACATCATAAGTTGAGAACAAGTTTTTAGCATAGTCATGCAATTTATTAATTTTCTCCCATAAGTGTATCCCTTTTTGTGACAAGCGGTGTTCCTTATAATGTTTTTGTTGTTCATCTGTGAACCCACTTTGCCTATAAGATCTAGTTTCAAAGGCATCAAACATTGATAGAAAGCAAAATAAAGCAACTAGAATAAGAACTATTTTTTTGTGTGTTTTTGATATAAAGAAGAAAAACAAGACAAAAATAAAAACAAGACAATAAACAAAATAAAGAGGTTGAGAGTGAGAGACTCCCCTTTCCAGAAGACTTCTTTCTCCCCGGCAACGGCGCTAGAAAAATCCTTGCTACGTTTTGTTGGAAACCCCAAGAGGAGGGTGTGATGAGCACATCGGTAGGAGTTTTCCCCTTAGTTAAGAACCAGGGCTATCAATCCAGTAGGAGAAAGAGGACCTTCGGAAGGTTGATGCCACTGACGGTGGTGCTGGTGCTTCACCGGTATCAGCAACAAAGTGGAACCTGCACACAACACAACCAAAATACTTTGCCCCAACGGTACAGTGAGGTTGTCAATCTCACCGGTCTTGTTGAAAACAAAGATTAGACGTATAGTGTGGAAAACAGTGTATGCTTACAGTAAGTAAAGAGAGAAGGAAATTGTTGTGGTATGTTTAACAGTGTGGAAAATGGACAGGGGTTCATAGGTTCACTTGTGGTGTCTCTCCACAAAATACATGCTGGGTGAACAGATCACAGCTGGGCAATTGACAAATAGAGGTTGCACCGTAGTGCACATTATAACATGATGACTACTATTATATTTACTGCGGGCATTACAACAAAATACATAGCCCGAAATCCATCTGCATCTATGACTAATAATCCACCTTCAGGTTATTATCCGAATCCCCTTATGTATTAAGTTGCAAGCAACAGATAACTACATTAAACAATGTGTGTAATGTAAGCAATGATTATACACGCGGGCACTCTCACCGCTGTTTCCTCCCTAGTGGCAACAGCACATCCTCCCCCGTCATGTTTCTGTCACTCGAGCACAGGCGAAAAGGAGGCATGAACCCACTATCTACCATAAATACTCCCTCTTGGAGTCACTAGCAACTACTTGGCCAGAGCAACCACTAGCAACGGAAAGCATACAAGATAACAAATAACATATGCAATAAAGACTATAAGAAACTTGCCATAAGGTCAATATTCATTGGATCCCAGCAAACACGGCATATAGAATTACATAAGATCAATCTCGATCATGATAGGCAGCTCACGAGATCTAAACATGGAGACATATGAGGAGGAGACAACCATCTAGCTACTGATATGGACCCGTAGTCCAGGGATGAACTACTCACGCATCACTTCAGAGCTAGGCATGGTGATGTAGAAGCCTCCAGTGGTGATTTCCTCTCTGGCAGGGTGTCGGGAGACAGCTCCAGAACCCTCCTGATCTCGGGTTGACGACGATGGTGGCTGCGGAACTTTTCGGGGATTTTTTATCAGGTGTCTAGGGTTTTCCATCCGGGGGGAATAAATAGGATAAATGGAAAAGGCGGTGGAGGCCAGGGGCCCCACACCTATAGCTGGCGCGGCCAAGGGGGAGGCCGCGCCACCCTATGGTGTGGCCCCCCTGATGCCCGTCTTCGACCCTTCTTCGCTGTTCTGGATGCTTCCGGGGAAAATAGGCACTTCGGGCATTGGGGGTCCCAATTCCGAGAATGTTTCCAGAACAATTTTTCCGAAACCAAAAACAGCAGAAAACAGGGAACTGGCACTTGACATCTTGTTAATAGGTTAGTCTCGGAAAACATATAAAATGCTATAAATAAGGGATAAAACATGTAGCAATTGACATAATATGATCATGGAGCATCAGAAATTATAGATACGTTGGAGATGTATCAACCATCTCATTAGAAGAGACATTATGTCCTCTAATCATGAACTATTTAAGTTATCAACCATTCACACAACATCTTTCTAAATTATCTAATAACTATTAAGTGAACCTTCACAAGTAAATCACAAAGGTTTAGTGGAACACAAATGATAGAAACAAGTGTTAACTCAAACCCCACAAGTGGGAATGACTTAATAGTTATTAAAAACATATTTATGGAATATGTACATATCTCAAAATATTAAAGAGAAGAATATAAGCTAGCAACATGACAAATTTGACAAACCCACTACCAACTCTGACTTAAATCATTAAACCCCGGTACCCTTCACATGCTCATTGTTTCAATCATCTTATACAAGTGAGCATATGAAACCTCAACACATCAATGAACCGCTTGATCAATTTATTATCTTAAGTTCTCATTCTACAAAAACTCCACATTTCTAATTAAATCCAACAATTCAATAAATAAAGTATCTTAGGATACAACTAAAATAACCAAAAATTATAACTTCTATTAGAGGAATTGAATTGAAAGCTAAGTAAAAAAAAACATATATGACACAAGTGCATATTTTATGGGAAATAAAATGACAAGTATATTGAAGAATAATAAAAGCTTGAACCAACTCTTAATAAAGATCTTTCTACTTCATCTATACTATCTTATTTTCTTGTTCCCCAATCTTTTCGAAGTCATTCCACAAGAGAAGAAAACCACAAGAAAAGACGAACTACCACAAGAAGTTTTTGAGGAAGATTCTTTAGATGTTCTAGAAGTGTTATTCCAATATGTCATAAGAGTTTTTGGAACTCTTATATCTTGATCTGATCTTATTAGTTCCTCAAGAAATAGTGTGATATTCAAATGTTAGTGTTATATAGAAGTATTTTTGTAAAAAGACTAGCTACCTTGTTAACATATCACTTTTGTATACTCAAACAATTGAGTGTCATACACAAACAAACAGAAGGTTGAATAACATAGTACATCTTAGCCAATTGTATATGATCAGTAATTTGGAGGCAAGTATGACCCACTTGTTTACAAATTCTTCTTATATGCATAGGGCAACTTGATGTCATAAAATAAACCCACATTATTGTATAATCATCTAAGTAACATCTTTGCTGCCTTCACCACAGGGGTGAGATAGTTGTAGATGGAATCCAAGAGATGATCTTACTTGCAAGTGACATAGGCAGTATCTGCAGTCTAGTGGAAACTAGAGACAAGGATATTGCAGGAAACAGAAGACCACAAGAAGCAACACTGCCTCAGTAAGGGAACATAAGAAATTATCGAGTGAATCATTAGGAAATATTAGAGAACCTATAACCTCTATCAAACTCATCAGGGATGAGGAACTCATAATAATATCTTTAATGGAAACAATTATCAAGTATGAAATAATAACAAGCCATTGCATCCACATGTCTTGTGATATGTGGAGGTTAATGGTAACAACCTCAATACCTTGTTTTCCATATCCTTTTCATACATAAGACTAACAGATGATAACAAAAATTCATCTACACATAAACATGAGAATGATCACATGTTTCTAAAACAAACATGGGACAATTAATATCCATACTTGGAACCTGGTGGAAAACAAACAAAGAGATTTCAAAGGCCACTCATGTTTTCCACTTGATCAAGTACTAAAAACAACAAACATGGCTTACACACACCCAAGTAAAATGTCAACCAAAATTATTAAGAGTTTCATTTGTGAGAATAACAAAGTTACATAAAAGAAAAACAAGTCCTTTCACTAATCAAAATCATCTGATATGATTTAGAGTGATACTTCATAGTTGGTGAATTTTCTATAATACATAAAACACTACAAAGTAGAGTTACCAAACTATTTTCTTAAAAGCCTTGTACCAAAACTACTTCTATATAACACTAACATTGGAATATGTTGGTTGTGTGTGTTGGGGATAATCATGCCTAAAATAACCGTAAAGCCATTTAATAAATTAAATGGAGTGAAAACAACAAAATGTCTTAAAATGAATTCCTCAAGTGAAAAATCAAACCTTGTTCTAATTCACTAAAGTAAACACATGGTGAGGATGAGAATTTAATAACGATTGCGAATCTGATTTTTATTAATTTTTCTGTTGATAAAAAATCCCTAAAAACATCCTTTCTATTCTGTTTTCAACCACAAAAGGACCTATCTATAAAATTCAGAACTTGTAGGGGGTATCGAAAATTGGCGTTTATTTTCCTTTCTTCTTCCTCTGCCAGAAGGCAGAGGAGAAGCGACGTCGTGGCGTGGCGTTTGCCACCTTCTGCTGCCGCCACTCCACAAGGATAAGACCACCCGGGGTGGCGTCTGCATCTCTCTCTCCCTCACTTGCCTCACATCTCTTCCTCTCTCTCTGAGTTCTCGGAAAAACCCGAAACCCTAGCTCCACCTTGACCACCACCGTGTTGTCGACTCCGGCCACGCCGGGAGGAATTGAGGACACTGGGAGCTGCCTCATCACCTCCTCTTCATCCTTGAGCAAGACAAGGGGCTGGGATGGCCAGAATCACCGGAATTGGGACGTGTCCTTCTCTTTGGACGTCGCCGTAATTTATAAATTGCCGTCACTGGAGACCTCTCTTTGCTTCATCGACCGCACTACGGTGATGACTGTGAGCTCCTGCTCCTCCTCGTACCCTCCGATTTGTTTTTGGGTGACGAAATCATCTCCGCCGCAATACACCGTGGGCGCTGTCGCCACGGTTGCTCGCCAGAGCTTCTCCGGTGACTATTCCAGGGTGGCGCTGCCACCGGTCGGTTCACGGTCGTCTCCTCTATGCGGATGTAGAATCGAATCGTGGGAATTGGCACCCAATCAGCCGAATCGTGTCCATCAGGGGAGATTTTGATCTCTGGTTGGTGCGATCATGATGTCATAGTGAAATCATAATTTCTCTTTCCTTTTTCTTTCCTTTGAATTAAAAGTAAAACTGACAGGTGGGTCCCACCTGTCAATTTAAAATAATGACAGAAATAATTAAAATCTATTAATTCAATAACTTTAATTCTATAAATCAGAAAAAATATACATAATATACCAAACTAATGAGAAAAATATAATCTAAATGTTTATGAAATTTTTAAAAATGTTTGATAAAGTTTAAAAATTAAATATTTTGAATTTAAATTAATTCATTCAAAAATTGAGAAAAATAATAAATAATTCAAAAATTCAGAAAAATACAAGTTATATACTAAATTGCTTAGAAAGACAAATGCAACTCATCTATGATATTTTCAAAGTCATTTGACCAAGTTTTCATGTGTGCAATATTTTGCCTAGTCATTTAGTTCATTTAAAATTAAGGAATTAATAATTTATTCAAATCTTTTCAGAAAAACTTCAAATGTTATATCAAATTAAAGATAAAAGCATTTCCAACTCAAATATGTAAAAAATATTTTTTTTGGTTAACCTATAAAATCTTTTCAGAAAAACTTCAAATGTTATATCAAATTAAAGTATAATGAACTTCTACCATGTTCCATTATAACCAAAAACAATTACGACAACAATATTTTCCTGATTGATAAACCCTAGTGTTTTCACACCTACTAAACCTATCATCACAAGTCATTAGAAAGTTATGTGATGATAGAGTCAGTTGTATTAGTTCCTCATTTTAAATTAAACTCTTTATCATTAGCTCTACACCTTTGAACATAAAATAAAATGTGCCTCTTATCTTTTCAATAGTTGTTTTCCATGTGTTATTGTCTTATTACCTAACCATGTGATAACACTTCTATTTAAACATGATAAAAAGTGATTTGATAAATAAAAGTCAAACACATGTAAGTCTAAAAGAAGAATAACAACATCACCACAAGTAATGAAACAACTCTAAGACATCTAAACCAAATGTAATCTTAGTATCGTGTCAAACGTAGCTTACACTTGTAAGATGGGGTATTTTCCAGGGTATTTCGTGATGCATCTCATAACTATGCATGTATCATATTGCCCGTGTTTTCTGTAGTCCTTACCGGGACTACTTTGCTATCTTTCAAATTTAGGGATTTTCTACGCGACCCTCGAACCCGAAGACATGGATTATTGTCATTATTTCTATCTTAGGCAAGTTCATCAGTTGCTCATATCCTTCACAGTATTTCCTAACGAACTATTTGCAAAAACCCTATCGTATTACCACCTATTCCCAAAAAGAATGCATGCTCCTATTTTTATAATAATATGACTAATTGAATGACTACCCGACTGGCAGTGTTCTATTTGGTGGGCGGATGGGACCATGGTAAGATGAATAGGTCAAAGGAAGGTTCCATCTGCATGGGAAAGTATTACCTAGGAATTAACAATAAATGCCATCAGGATTCTTGCGCCGTAAATACCGCGTTAACCATGGGTGTTGTATGGGGTGATCAAGTCAGCTGTGATCTTTTCCCGTTCGCATGTCAACGGAACCCCAGAGGCGTACGCTATAGGTCTTGCGAGACTACATGCACATGGGTGGGATCCCTTAATTCCCACGGACTCTGGGGTCTATGAGTGTCTGCCATGGGCGCCTAGATATCTATCATGAGGGGTAGAATCAGGGGTTCAACCTGCTAGCAGAAATGGGTGGGCATGCGTTGTGCGGAGAAGCATGGCTTGGCTTGGATCAACAACCGGGCCCCACACCTATGTGGGTGTGGATAGGATCTCGAGCCTGGTTGTGCAACATGGTCTTGATCGCCTATGGGAAAAGTGATGCACCTCTTCATAGTGTAAAAGGATGTGGCATGTTACCTCCTGTTCCAGGAAGGAGCTGCGATCGCCGCAGGAAAGGCAACTCCATGAAGTTCTAATCCTGTGAAGATCTGGCGGGCATAGTATTCCAAATTGAAAGCAGCCTCTTGAAGAAAGATTTTCAAAACCTTGCATTATCCTATGACTCTTTCGAGGAAAAAGTTGTAGTTAGTGCATCAAACTACCCACTATATATCATGAACTTGTTGAGTAATGCTCGTTACTCATTCGTTCCCGTTTGACCCCCTGCTTAGAGTTGAAGCCTTATGGAAGTCGTCCTCATGAAGCCATCGCTACCTCATGAAGCTAGGTGGAGTCATCTCTTACTTAGCTAGTGGAGCATCGTCATCAACAACACTGGTGGAGGAGAAGATATCAAGGTGTAGGTGGAGTCCATTCTTAGAATTAGATTCTCTCAAGCCATAGATTAGGGATGACATCAGCCGTAGTGGAATAGGTTCTGAGCTAGATTTCTTCTCCAGATCGGAGCTTCGAATGGCTTCTTCTGATGTTTAATTTGCATGAGATCTTCTTGAGTCATCAAAGAGTTTCTCAAGATTTTTAAATGAAGTTTGTATCCTATAGCTTTGCTTGGACCTGCTATGTTTCTGTTGCACCTCTTCGAGGGATGTAATATTCACGGATAAGTCCTTTTGTGACGATTATGTCAATGACTTGCACACTACACATGCAGTGGTGTGCTGGGTAACCACAGTTGGTATCAGAGCAAAGCAACCTTAAGTTTAAAACCTTTTAGGAGATCTGTAGATTGGTAAAGACTATAGGAAGCCATCTTATCTAAACCACACTTCCTACAACTATGATGATCATCCACTTGAGAATGATACGATCATACTTGTATAGAATGTTCTTACTCAACTTGAGTAAATATACTTATCTATTTTATTTATACCTAGGTATGAGTAGTTAGAAGTCTATCATATATCAGTTTTATTGGGAAAAGGAGTTATGATATAGTAAAAGATGATCAAGTCAAAGTGATGATTACCCCATTCTATGAATGCATAGAATGGAGTAGAACATGGCCTAGACTAAGTATAGAAGCCATCAAGAAGGGATGATAGAGAATCATGAAGAGTCGTTAGAATATGGTAATTATGGGGTATATACCATATCCTTAGTTATCAAGTATAGAGGTGAATCACTATAGTAGAACATAGAGTTAGGAGAAGGCATAAGCATTGATGGAAGCTACATTACTACTCCTACGATGTGACCAACACCATGAAGGATCAACAGATGCCATGAGAAGCTTATTATAATAAAGATGAAGTAATTCAATTGACATGGTACTTCGTCCTATACGGAACCAAGTTATACAACAACTACTATAGGATCATTTTTGTCTTGGTTTATTCCATTGCAGTAAGGCATGCAATTGGAGTAATTACTGAGGTAAAGATTAGTTGTGTAGAATAGGATTATAAGGTATTATATACCTACTTGTAGTGTATAGAATTTAAGAGCCTTGGTACTGGAGATGTTTTACTCAAAGTACTACTATTTCACAGGCTTTTGATTGCATGAGTGTTATATAAATGCATTTGAGATTTATTGGATCTTTGATGACTAGATCTGTACGTGAATATTGAACTTGATGTGCAAATGCATGTTGCAAAGAGTGAGTTCTTTCTTGATGTTACTGGTCTAGAGGGTATAGGATTAGAATGAGAGCGGTGTGAGTTATCAGCAGATTGATACAACCACCAAAGCTCTGGAAGATAAAAAAAGTCAAGAAGGAAGTAGACAAGGAAGCCACTGATGGGAATGGACCACATTCCACGTCTTGTTTTGAGTTGGTGACATACTTCATCAACACATGGAGATATACCACAAGTTATGTCAAGAAAATAACTTGAGTAGTTATATCCTAGAAGGAAACATGTAGAAGTTCGATAAATAAACTTATAGAGTCGTCCCGTAGAAGTCAATACCCAAAGATGTAGAAGGATCATAGGAAATAACCAGTGGAGTAGGTTATAGTCACATGTTGGAAAAAAGTTAAAACTCGAGAAAACTCGAAGATATGTTTACTACTTAGATGAGTCTAAGTCAATGTACACTACGTTGTACAAGATCTTTGAGCAGTCTTTCTCTTGAGACCATTAGATTGAACCAAATGGAGTGATAACCATAGACAATATCTAGTGTACCGGAAGAATCTCACTGGTAATTCTTCACCTGGTAGATGTACCAATTGTTCTTCGGAAAGTTCTGAGTGGTAGGAATCCATACCTATTCCTCGGAGAATGAAACTTGGTATCCACTGTGTGGTGGAAATACCACATGTTCTTCGTGATACCATTAGGAAGGCCTAGTAACAAAACAGAGTTTTCATAATAACAGGCAAAGTATTAGATCATCATGCAAGACAGTGGAAGGTGAACAATCAAGACAAGAGACTACACATGCCAAGGTCAACACAAGAAAACAATTGTCAAGAATCAACAGTCTACAGAAGTTCTCTCTACGTATCTTTACGTGAGAGAGGTTGACTTCGGGATGAAGTTCTTGTTAAGGGGGAGATACTGTAACATCCCATTGTTTGGGAGGTTATAAGGATCTAAATATAATTTGTGCATTTGCAAAGCATGCATCTAAAAATACGGGAAATTTTGTCGCGAAAGTTTAAAGGAATCAAAGTGACCAATGTTTCACTTGACATGATGATATAAGGTGTAGAAAATATGATCAAGAGTACATTTGGAGTGATCTTTATAAGGTGTATCTTGTAAACCAAAACATCTTATTACACAAACCCTAATTGGTTGTGATCAACACAAACTCTCAACAACCTTAACAACAAGTCAATCTAGAACTCAAAGAGGGGTAAGTATCCAAACCACATAGCTGATGATCACACTTCCACAAGATAGTAATGCACAAGTGAACCATCTCATCAGAAGAGACATTATGTCCTCTAATCATGAACTCTTTAAGTTATCAACCATTCACACAACATCTTTCTAAATTATCTAATAACTATTAAGTGAACCTTCACAAGTAAATCACAAAGGTTTAGTGGAACACAAATGATGGAAACAAGTGTTAACTCAAACCCCACAATTGGGAAATGACTTAATTATTATTAAAAAAATATTTATGGAATATGTACATATATCAAAATAACGTGACACTCTGAGAAACCAACTACCAACTCTGACTTAAATCATTAAACCCCAGTACCCTTCACATGCTCATTGTTTCAATCATCTTATACAAGTGAGCATATGAAACCTCAACACATCAATGAACCATTTGATCAATTTATTATCTTAAGTTCTCATTCTACAAACACTCCACATTTCTAATTAAATCCAACAATTCAACAAATAAAGTATCTCAGGATACAACTAATGGAATAACCACAAATTATAACTTATATTACAGGAATTGAATTGAAAGCTAAGTAAAACCAAACATATATGACACAAGTGCATATTTTATGGGAAGAAGTTGCGAACGCTGCAGGAAAGGCAACTCCATGAAGTTCTAATGATGTGAAGATCTGGCGGGCATAGTATTCCAAATTAAAAGCAACCTCTTGAAGAAAGATTTTCAAAACCTTGCATTAGCTTATGACTCTTTCGAGTCTAAAGCTGTAGTTAGTGCATCAAACTACCCACTATATATCATGAACTTGTTGAGTAACGCTCGTTACTCATTCCCGTTTGACCCCCTACTTAGGGTTGAAGCCTTATGGAAGTCGTCATCGTGAAGCCATCACTACCTCATGAAGCTAGGTGGAGTCATCTCTTACTTAGAAAGTGGAGCATCGTCATCAACAACGCTGGTGGAGGAGAAGCTATCAAGGTGTAGGTGGAGTCCATTCTTAGAATTAGATTCTCTCAAGCCATAGATTAGGGCTGGCATCAGCCGTAGTGGATTAGGTTCTGACCTAGAGTTCTTCTCCAACTCGGAGCTTCGAATTGCTTCTTATGATGTTTTATTTGCATGAGATCTTCTTGACTCATCAAAGAGATTCTCAAGATTTTTTAATGAAGTTTGTATCCTATAGATTTGCCTGGCCCTGTTATGTTTCTATTGTACCACTCTGAGGGATGTAATATTCACGGATAAGTCCTTCTGTGAGTATTATGTCAACGACTTGCGTACTACACATGTAGTGGTGTGCTGGGTCACCACATTCTGTAGCTCTCCCCGGCACCCTGCCGGGAGGGGAAATCATCACCAGAGGGCTCTACACCACCATACCCGCCTCTGGAATGATGTGTGAGTAGTTCATCCTTGGACTATGGGTCCACAACACTAGCTAGATGGTTATTCTCTCTTTTTTATGCCTTATGTTTAGATCTTGTGAGCTGCCCTACATGATCAAGATCATCTTATTGTAATGCTACATATTGTGTTTGCTAGGATTCGATGAATATTGAAAGCTATGTCTCTTGATTATCAGTCTATCATGTTCTTTTCATGTGTATGTCATTTATGATCTTGCATGCTCTCCCTTGTTAGTAGATGCTCTGGCCAAGTAGATGCTAGTGACTCCAAGAGGGAGTATTTATACTCGATAGTGGGTTCATGTCTCCCTTGCATTTGTGCTCGAGTGACAGAAACGTGATGAACGGGGGATGTGATGTTGCCATTAGAGAGAAAACAACGATGTTTACATTGTTTACATTACACAATTTTCTTACTGCGATTATCTGTTGGTTGCAAATTAATACTCAAGGTTTGTTCGGATGATATTCTGAGGGTGGATTATTAGTCATAGATGCAGTTGGATAACGGTCTATGAGTTGTGTTATAATGCCCTCATGTTACACATAATAATCATCATGCCATGGACGTTTCAATATCTATCAATTGCCTAGCTGTAATTTGTTCACCACACATGTTATTTATCTTATATGGAGAGACACCACTAGTGAACTGTGGACACCGGTTCATTTTCCTCATACTGATAATACAACCACTACAATAACTATTTTCATACTGCTAATACTGTTTTTAAATTGTTTTCCTACTGTTTTCCACACCATACGTTTAACCTCTCTGTTTTCACCAAAACCGGTGAGATTGACAACTTAGTACTTCGTTGGGGCAAAGTGAATTGATTGTGTTGTGTAGGTTCCACGTTGCTGCTGAACCGGTAGAGCGCCCTGCAAACATCAACCGCATCAACCTTCAGAAGTTGCTTCTTTCTCCTACTGGTCGATTCAACCTTGGTTTCTTTCTGAGGGAAACTTGCTGCTGCAGTCTTCACACCTTGCACTTGGGGGTTTACCAACGAACGTGTGACCACAGGCATTAGTACCCCATCCCGCCGGACACCCGCGTCCACGGAGGATGGAGGATCAGCACGGCGTGCTACCCCGTGTCGAAGACGTACGGTCCCGCCGCGGTGATCGACAAACCGTGCGCCGCCATGATGGCTGAGCAGCGTGCCGAGCCAGCCAGGCACCACCAGAATCTCGTCTCCTAGCGTGCTTTCTTCCTCAACCGCCGTAACGAGCAGCCCGCTGGCTACGATGTCCTGCTGCCGGCGCCGGCCAACAAAACCTCGGCGGGAGAACGAGGTGATGGAGCGGGGAAGGGCGCACCCTCACCGCTGTGCTCCCCCACATCGAGGCGGGCAACAACCCACCTCTGGCTTGGCTGAAGGCACCCGCCGCCCCTCTTCAGCAGCGACGCCGACGAGGGCGGGCAACAGCCCACCTCTGGGTTGCCTACAGGCACCCTCCACCCCTCTTCGCTAGCGGCGCCGCTCATCGGCGCCCAAGTCCGCGCCGAGGGTGGCTTCCTCAGCGTCCTCTTCCCGTCGGCCAAGGTGAAGACAGAGCGAGCCAATCCCCCGCCGCGAGCGTGCCAGGGAGGCATCAACATCAGCGGGACGCGCGTCAAGACAGAGCCTTTGGCCGCTGTGAAGAAGGAGGGTGTTGTCACCTCGCCGGAGGAGTACGATGCCATGGCCGCCGACCTCGAGGACGGTCTCGCCTGGTCCAGGGACCGGTGGATTGCCGACGAGATGGCGCGCCAGAAGGTCGCCATAGAAGCGTTTGAAGCCCGCCGGCGCGGCCGTGACGAGGGCGACATCGTCATCCTCGTTGACAATGACGACGTGGCGCCACCGGAGACCTGGGCCAGGGATCCAGCAACGCCCCGAAGGACGAGCTGCCTAGCGACGGCGAAGACGGCGATTATGACAAGGCCATCTACGGCAGCCTCGGCATGGAGTAATTTTTTTTTAAGTTTTTTGTTTTAAATTCAAATTTGTATCGAACTGGCCTATATTCGTGGTTTATGCTATAAAATTAAGTCAAATTTAGTTCAAAGTTTGAATTTAGCGTGATTTGACCATAACTTGCCTTTGTTCGCCGAGTTGCTTCGGGCGAAAAAATGCCCTGGGGGCGAAGAGTGGAGATGCTCTAAAGGCACCTCCGTCCAGCCGCGCACGCTAAAGGAAAATAGTGTTAGACTTCAGATTCACTAGTCGCCAACTCCATGCCGATGAATCCCTTCTCTTTCCTAGTCGAGCGGAAGGTTTGCGGCATCTATGCGATGTAGCAAGGTGTCTCAGCTCTATTCTCCGGCCAATGAAGTAGACACATGAGATAAAAAAAGGATATACGAACCCATGGACGGAGGAGAAATAGAAAGAAGGCGAGAGAAGCCACTGGATGCCACTTCCTCCCGCGCTCGGCTCCATGCGCTTCCCGGCGCGGCGCCTCCCTGCTGTGTGCTGGGTACAGCGGCGTTCCCCCATGGAGCCACCTTACTACGTGTTCGGCAGCGGCGGCATCCTCCAAGTCCGAAACGAGGCACCTCCTCGTGACCTGCTCGGTGGCGACAACCTTCTTCTCTTGTGCCTTTTCGTCGCATCACCTCCTCGTTCGGGCATGGCTAGGCTGCGCGCGCGCGACGGAATCATTTCCATCGATCGGTTTCAGACCGGTGCGACCACGCGCGCGTTACTATATTTGGAAAGCGTACGGCGCGCGCAGCTTTCCTTTTTTGCTTTACGTGACACGCGCGGAACGTGTCGGCTTTTGTACTATGATATCTTGAGTAGCCTATTCCCTTTACTCGCTTGAACATTTATTGTGAGAAAAAAAATAATTTTTGCTGCGATGGTTGTTATAGAATTAATTCCCTTTTTGGGCTAGTGATTTTTTAGGGCAAGAAAAAAAGGGTGGGAGATAGAAAAAATTCCACTTCCAACTAGTATAAATTTTTTCGCTTCCAACTAGTGTAAAAATTCCCACTGGCTAGTAGAAAAACATACACTTCCTCCGCTTCGCTGCTGCCGGAGGGCCGCCGGCGAACAACCGCTGCGCGGTTTTTTTTTCTTCCAACGGCTCGGGATGGTGGCGGGCGCTGCTCCGTCGACCTGCGCGGCTTGGCGGCATCGTCACCGGCATGGAGGAGCAAGGGAGAAGTTGGGTGGGGGGCTGCTGAGGGCGGTGGTCTGCGGCGTTGGGGATGCGTCTGGTTGGAGGTGGCCGGCCCAGGACGGTGACGGCCAGGGCGGTGGAGGCCGGGCCGCCGGGCTCGGGCGGCGGGAGGTCTGCGGACGGTGGAGGTCCGCTGATGGTGCTGCAGGGGCTAGGGCGCTGCTGCTGTACTCCGGTATGGTGGAGGCTGCGCGCCCAAATGGGCTTGGTGGGCCCAATCTGGGCTCGTCGGGCCCGGTCGGCGGTTGGCTGTGGCGGTGCGCCTCCGGAGCTGCTGCTGGGTGTGCGAGCCGGCGCTGGGCGCAGACTGCGTTGGCCCGGAGGTGGTGGCTTTGGAGCTCCTGTCGGCATGGTGCCGCGAGGCGACGTCCTCTCCGATCGGTGTCTCCGCGTGGTGCGGCGCTCCGGGCGCGGGATCGACGACATCTGGGCCCCAACTCTGGTGGGAGGTGCTACGGGTGGTGAGGGTTGGGGAAGAGGAAGCCGGGGCAGCGGCCCCGAATCTGCGCTTCGGTCGTAGTTGGCATGGCGTTGGCCGTGGCGGGGGGTGCCGCGGGTGCTGCGACATGGCGTGTTGGTGGTCGGCCGGTCCCCGTGGGGCGGTTCGCGGGGTTGGCGACGCCGGGCGAAAGCCCTGCACCGGTGCTCGACCGGGGCTGTCGACGGCAAAGCCTCCCGGCGCCGCGTCCTTCATGAAGGCGTCGTCGAGGCGGTGCTTTCGCTTCTCCGCGTCGGGTTCTCCGGGGGAAACTCTAGATCCCTCGCGGGATCGGGCGAGGGCGGCGCTCCTGCGTCGCTTGCCTCTTGGGGCCTTGCCTTGGACGTTCCACCGGCCTGTGGGAGCCGTGGGGTGTTGGTGGTTGGTGGCGGCATCTTCGTCGTCGACTAGGCGGTGCGCGGTCCTGGGGCCAGCGTGGATGTCAGAGCGGCGGCTCCGGATGACTTGCGTTGAGGTTGCCTCCGCCGTGTTTAGTGTCGGTTTTGGTTGCTAGGGCAACTTGATCGTCGGCTAGTTTGGATGCGCGGCCTTGGGGCCGGCGTGTATGTCGGAGCGGCGGCTCCGGGGTTTCTTCTTGCGTTGAGTTTATCTCCGCCGTTGTAGTGTCGGCTTTGGTTGCTAGGACGACATGGTCGTCGGCTAGTTTAGGGGCGTGGCCCTGGGGCCAGCGTGGATGTCGGAGCGGCGGCTCCGTGTTTTCGTCTTGCGTGAGGGTTGCCTTCGCAGTGGTAGTGACGGCTATGGTTGCTCGGGTGACATGGTCGTCGACTCGAGTTGTATCTTTTTTCTTTTTAGGCATCGTCCTTCCTGTTTGCTCCTTCTATATCAATATAAAAGGCAAAGTTTTTGCCTCGTTCCAATTTTTTTTTAAATCCTCGTTTCAAAAAAAAAAACTAGTAGAAAAAATTCCCCTTCCAACTAGTATAAATTTTTTCCACTTCCAACTAGCGTAAAAAGACTGTAAATCTAGTAGAAAAATTACCAACATCTTGCGCAGAAAAAAAAATTCTTTACCTAGCGCGGGAAAAAAGCAGTAATGCGTGCTATCTTTCGGACCCGATCTCCCGAATGCGGTATAAGACGACACACGTACGCTCTCTACAACCGGCAGGAAACCCCTGATCCAGCAACACTCCACTATCGCGCCGTCCCACATCTGATGTCGGGATATCTTTGTGCGGTTGCACCATCATAGCCCGTTTAGCACCTCCGACTACCATGATTTGCGCGTGGCCGTCGTTCACCTTCTACACACAGATCGGCACCGCCGACTACCGCCTCTCACTCGGGATCTACTTGATGAAGCACGAGGCGGCTCAGCTGCCCACGCCGCGATACGAAAATTACCAACATTTTAAAAACCTATATTTTTTCAAGAATATTATCAAGGGTGATGAATGAAAATAACAATCCCCTGAAAAACTAGTTTATAATGTTACCAAGGGTGATGAATGAAAATTACCAACCTTTTTTGAAATAATAGTTGAGAATATTAGCAAGGGTGGTGAATGAAATTACCAATCTTTTAAAAACCTATATATTTTTCAACATTGTTATTAAGGGCGATGAATGAATATTACTATCCTTTTAAAAACCTATATATTTTAAAACAATATTTACCAAGGCGATGAATGGTAATTACCAACATTACAAAAAGCTTTTTTTTCCCGAGAATATTACCAAGGGTGATGAATGGAAGTTACCAAACTTTTTGAAAACCTGTATATTTTTTTTATTCCAAAGAATGTTATCAACGACGATGAATAGAAATTACCAAACTTTTCAAAACCTATATATAGTTTTTACAAAATGTTATCAAGGGCAATGAATGGAAATTACCAACCGTTTTAAAACCTAAATTTAGTTTCCCAAGAATGTTATAAAGTGTGATGAATGAAAATCACCAACCTTAAAAACAAGTTCATAATGTTAACCAAGGGTGATGAAGGGAAATTACCAACATTACAAAAACTTTAATATATTTTTATTTTTCCCAATAATGTTACCTAGGGCGATGAATGGAAATTACCAACATTATAAAAACTTATATATTTTTTCACCCCGAAGAATGTTATCAAGGACGATAAAAGGAAATTACCAACCGTTTCTGAAAACATTTTTTTGTTTTTCTATTCCCAAGAATGTTATCAAGCGTGATGAATTAAAATTACCAACCTTAAAAACCAGTTTTCATAATGTTACCAAGGGTGATGAAAAACTAGTTGAGAATGTTACCAAGGGGCGATGAATTCAAATTACCAACATTATAAAAACTTATACATATTTTTTCCCCAAGAATGTTATCAAGGGTGATGAATGGAAGTTACCAACCTTTTTTGAAACCCTATATATATTTTTATCCCATAGAATGTTATCAACGGCGATGAATGGAAATTACCAAACTTTTCAAAACCTATATATAGTTTTTCCAAAAATGTTATCAAGGCAATGAATGGAAATAACCAACCGTTTTTAAACATATTTTTTTAGTTTCCAAAGAATGTTATCAAGTGTGATGAATGAAAATCACCAACCTTAAAAACCAGTTCATAATATTACCAAGGGCGATGAATCAAAATTACCAACCTTTCTTGAAAAACTGGTTCATAATGTTACCAAGGGTGATGAATGGAAATTACCAACATTACAGAAACTTTTATATATTTACTTTTTTCCCAAGAATGTTACCAAGGGCGATGAATGGAAATTACCAACATTACAAAAACTTATATATATTTTCATCCCGAAGAATGTTATCAAGGACGTTAAAGGGAAATTACCAACCGTTTCTGAAAATACATTTTTTGTTTTTCTATTCCCAAGAATGTTATCAAAGGCGATGTATGGAAATTACCAACCGTTTTAAAACCTATATTTTTTAGTTTTCCAAGAATGTTGTCAAGCATGATGAATGAAAATTACAAAACTTAAAAACCAGTTTTCATAATGTTACCAAGGGTGATGAATCAAAATTACCATCCTTTTCTTGAAAACTAGTTGAGAATGTTACTAAGGGACAATGAATGGAAATTACCAACATTATTAAAACTTATACATATTTTTTCCCAAGAATGTTATCAAGGGTGATGACAGGAAGTTACCAAACTTTTTTGAAAACCTATATATTTTTTCATCCCAAAGAATGTTATCAACGGCGATGAATGGAAATTACCAAACTTTTCAAAGAATATTATCAAGCGTGATGAATCGAAATTACCAACGTTTTTAGAAATATATATATTTTAAAAAACAAGAATGTTATCAATAGCGATGAATGGAAATTACCAACCTTTTTAAAAAAACTATACATTTTTATCCCTAGTTTTTTTTGTTATCAAAGGTGCTAAATGGAAATTATCAACATATTAGAAGACTATACATCACGGGCTATCGCGGGCGTTACCGCCGCCACGTGGGGAAACACGGCGGGACCCTGCACTACGTTGTAGTACGACATGGCGGCTCGTGGTGACGTGCTCGAAACTGGCGCGAAGACGATGACTGTGGCCTATCAAATTACCAAGATAAAAACTAGTAGATGATGTTACCAACCCAAAACAAAAAAGTCACCAATACTAAACTAGTAAATGTGTTACCAAGTATCTAAACACAACTTATGAAGCTAAAAAATTAGTAGATGATGTTACCAAGCACATCGCCCTTGATAACATTCTTGTAAAAATATATAGGTTTTTAAAAGGTTGGTAATTTTGATTCATAAACCTTGATAACATTATTGAAAAAATATATAGGTTTATAAAAGGTTGGTAATTTTCATTCATCACCCTTGGTAAACATTCTCAACTAGTTTTTCACATGTTGGTAATTTTTATTCATCTCGCTTGATAACATTCTCAGATAGTTTTTCACATGTTGGTAATTTTCATTCATCGCCCTTGATAAAACATGCTTGAAAAAATATATAGGTTTTTAAAAGGTTGGTAATTTACATTCATCACCCTTGATAACATTCTCAACTAGTTTTTTTAAAAAAGGTGGGTAATTTTCATTCATCATCCTTGGTAACATTCTCTGCAAGTTTTTCACAGGTTGCTGATTTTCATTTACAACCCTTGATAACATTCTCGAAAAAAATAAAAAAATATATAGGTTTTTAAAAGGTTGGTAATTTACATTCATCACCCTTGATAAACATTCTCAACTAGTTTTTCATAGGTTGGTAATTTTCATTCGTCGCCCTTGATAACATTCTCAGCTAGTTTTTCACAGGTTGGTAATTTTCATTCATCACCCTTGATAACATTCTTGAAAATATATAGGATTTTAATAGGTTGGTAATTTTCATTCATCCACCCTTGGTAAACATTCTCAACTGTTTTTCATAGGTTGGCGATTTTCATTCATCACCCTTGATAACATTCTTGAAAAAATATTTAGATTTTCGAAAGGTTGGTAATTTACATTCATCACCCTTGATAACATTCTACTCTAGTTTTCCACGGTTTGGTAATTTTCATTCATCACCCTTTGATAACATTCTCATCTAGTTTTTCATAGGTTGGTAATTTTCATTCATCACCCTTCATAACATTCTTGAAAAATATAAGTTTTTAATAGGTAGATGATTTTCATTCATCACCCCTTGGTAACATTCTTGAAAATATATAGGTTTTTAATAGGTTGGTAGTTTTCATTCATCACCCTTGGTAATATTCTCATCTAGATTTTCGCAGGTCGGTATTTTTAATTCATCACCCTTGAGAACATTCTTAAAAAAATATATAGTTTTTTAAAAAAGTTGGTAATTTTTATGCATCGCCCTTGATAACATTATTTAAAAAAAAATTAAAGGTTGGTATTTTCATTCATCACCCCTTAACAACATTCTTATAAAAAAATATAGGTTTTGAAATGTTAGTAATTTTCATTCATCTTACTTGGTAACATTATTAAAAAATATATTAAAAATATTATTTTCCACGTTTGGTCATTTTCATTCATCATACTTGGTAAAAACACTATTAAGAATATATAGATTTTTCAAGGTTTGTTATTTTTCATTCATCTCCCTTGATAACATTCTTTAAAAAATGTAGTATTTTAACTGTTTGTAATTTTCATTCAGAACACTTGGTAACATTTTCAATAGCAAATTAGGTTTGGTATTTTTTCATTTGTCACACTTGGTAACAAAAAGGAAATTGATTTTTTGTCTGATAATTTTCCCTCGCCACACTTGATAACTTTATCGAAAAGTAGGTTATTGGCATTGGTAATTTCCCCTCATCACACCTCATAACATTCTTTAAAAAATGTTTGACTAAACAGATTGGAAATGCCCGATTCCTAGCACGCTCACTATCTGCGGCTAATCGACCTTCCACATTCGGCGCCTCGCACTTCCGTTTACTAGCCATTTTGACAAGAAAATACAAGAAAAGGGAAACATGCACACACAAAAGCATGCATGAAGCTTATATAGAAATTGTATTTATATAAAGACACACAACAAACTGTTGATGGACACCTTAACTAACAATTGATCTCTGTAAAAATATTCTAACTATGTCCTAGCATCAGAAACACAATTTAGATTTCATTACCTAGATAAATTATCAACTGCAAAAATGACAACTCATGACAACAAAAATCTAGTTGCAACCTCCCAAACTATATATACAGACAATATCAGGGAGAAAAAAATGTATGGAGCTAAGGGCATCACCAGTCGCCCCCGGAGCCCCCTCAGGCGGCCTTTATAGCGCTAGAAGCGGCGAATAGCGTCGTTTTCGCACCAGCCGCCCCCAGAAGCCCAAATAGCGCCGAAACGGCGCTAATTCGCGCCGCGGTACCCAGGCGAAACCCAGCCCGCTGGGTTCGGCTTGGGGGGGGGGGGGTGAAACGCGATGCAGCCCACGCGGGCCTGCTCTGTCAGTGACGCGTCGAAAACCGCGGGAACAGAAACTCCCGCCCGTGCCGGTCAAAGGCTACCGGAGTAATGGCATGGCGGCCGGCCAGTGCATGCGCCCCAGTCAAAGTTTGCCAGAGTAATGCCGTGGCGGCAGCGGAGGCACGTGCGGCGTAGTAAATGCCCCGCCAGGCTACAAAAAGGCCCCCTCGCCGCTCGTCGCTCTCCCATTCTCGACGTCCACCTCCTCGCCCTCACCGTGCTCGCTCTCGCTACCCCTCGCCGCACCCACCTAGACACGATGACTCGTCAGTTCCGTGACCGCCGCAAATCTCCGTTGTACTACCGGCCCGCAGCTGCGACGCATGGCCACAGCGACGGCGAGTTCCACTACGAGGAGCAACCGACGCAGGAGGCGGCGCCCGAGCAGCAACCGGTGCAGTAAGAGGTGGCGCCCGAGCAAGCATCCAATCTGGCCCGAGCAGCACGCGGTGTACTACTCCTTCGAAACCTGGCGGAACGAGGAGGCGTTCCACCGTGTTCGCGGCGGCGGCGGCCGAGGCTGCCGCCGTTCGGGCATCCCTGGAGACCCACCAGAGGGAGGAGGCGGAGCGCGAGGCCTACCGGCAGCTCACCGCAAACGCGGCGCGAGCGAGCAGCAGGCGCTCGTCGCGCGGTACGAGAGCGACCGGCGCAAGGTGGTGCTGCAGAGCGAGCGGCGCAACCGCCAGCCCTCCGAGCAGACGCAGCTGCACCGGCTGCGGATGCAAGGTAGGGCGGAACGGCGCTGGCTTCCCGCGGTGGCGAACCCGTCGACGAGCGCCCCACCGCCCTTCGCTGAGAACGACCACGAAGCTGGCCCCTCCAACCGGTCGGCCTACGACGACTGCGAGGAGGACGACGAGGAAGAGGACGACGCCTAGAGTAGTCGCCGCCAGGCCGGGGCGATCGTAGTTTTTAAGTTTTTCGCAATGTTTAGTTTAAATTTTCAGTCGTAATCTATGAAAATTGCGTCGAATCAATAAAAGTGTGTCGAATTTATTTTCCGAATTATTTTGGGCTGGGGGCGACTGGGAACCCTGGCCACCAAGCTTCCAGATTAGCGGCGTTTGGCGCTACGGCGGCCCCAAAACGGCAGCGTTTTGGGCCCTGGGGGGCGACACGGCTGGAGATGCCCTAATCACAACAACTACGGTGGATCTAATAACATGTAGAATTTGATAGAACTCTACCCTTGTGATTACATCAGACGACACAACAAAATTCAGGCGCTAAATTTTTAAAAAAATCCTATAGCAAATCGATACAAATTTCCAGAGTGTAAGAACACTAACCGAAATAATAACCAGGAAATCTCGTTCAGAAAGTGTCGATGGCCGTATACCGTCGCGTCGCGTTCAGATCTGGACATGGTGGGCGACCCTGATGCATAAAAAATAGAACAAAAATCAAAAGCCATGGGAAAAAATAAATCCGAAGAAAACGACATCAAGATTCAAATGCTTCATGAGTGCTGGGCTGATCTGGTGACTCATCGGAGTTGCGCTCGCGACGAAAGGTGAGTATCGGCAGCCTCCGAAGTGACAGGCGGATGAGGGTGGAAGTCGTCTTCGCTCGAGAAAGCCGGTCTCGGCGGTGGAGAAGGAGGGTTCTCAACGGCGGAGAAGGCGCGGCTCGCCCACTAGGGAGAGGACGCGGTCATCGACGGTGGAGATGGACTGTCGTCGGCGACGTCACCGAAGACAGAGGAAATATGTAGGGAAAGGGAAAGGGGAATGGGGACGTGCTTTCAAACAATTTAAATCCATTGAAAGCTATAAAAGGGAATAGATGAGCGGATAAAAAAATAGAACACGTATTTTCCACGAAGGGAATAGAACGGTAGCGGGAGGCTAATCCAGAGTGGGCCACAACGCGCGCGTGTTTCGGCCGCGTCTGCACACATAGCCGGCTTAAAAAAAAGGAATAGATAAAAGAGATAAGAAATTTTGGTGCATGTGCATGGCCAGCTAAAAAAAAGAGCTCACGTAAAGTAACTGTCCGTAGAAATTATACACCTAGTACTCTAATCGCTGCATGCAGCGAGCAAAAGAAACCAAAGATATACGAGACAACTAAGCAAATATTAGCGGGAACAGGACAAAAGAGAACGGGAAATTAGCGGGAACAGGACAAAAGAGAACTGGGAATTAGCGGAAACAGTACAAAAGAGAACTGAGAAGGCGCGGCTCACAGCGCAGCGCAAAAGCGAGCGAGCGCTCGCGCGCTCGACGGAAAGCATTTTCGTCCTCGTTGTATGCTCGTTAGAACGGCCTTCTCCTCTCGTGCCTCTCCGGCCTGGTGCCTGCTCTGCGTACTGGGTGGCGACGGCGTTCTCTTCTCCGGGCTCCAGCTGGGCGCTGCTCCCCCGTGATGTTCCGTGGGAGAGAAAGAAATCGCGTCGCTGCTCTCCCCGTGACGTTCTATGTTTAATGTGTGGCAGAAGGAGCTCGCAAACGGATCAGAGATAAGGTAGACGAGACACACGCGATGAGTTTTTGGGAATCGTAAGGCACCGCCGCACGGAAGAGAGACCCATGCGGCCCCTCTCCGTAGATTTTCCGATGAAGGAAAGGATGCTAGTGTCGCACTCCATGCCGCGACGGAAATATGGCATTTGAGTTTGCCACATTATTCCAAGTGAGCTGCATGCCACAGTTCCGACCGTTTGTCAAGGCGCGCACATAGAACGAGCTCCTAAGAGCATCTCTAGTCGCGCCCCAGGAGCCCACAGGACGACTTTTTTAGCGCCAGTTCGTCGTTTTTCGCCCACTCGCGCCCCCAGCGCGTTGAATAGCGCCGATTTGGGCCATTTTAGCGTCCGGCGTACCAAGGCCGAACCCAGCACGCTGGGGGGCTGCTGGGGCTCCGGCGAAAGCAAAATCGCGTTTGTGGCCCAACATTGTCTGGCGAAAGGCGACATTTCCACGTCCTATTTCCCCTCCCTCGCCGCATACCGCCCATCCTCGTTCTCTTCCTTGCCGATGTCGGCACCACACCTCGACCCCAAACCGCCGCGCCGCCGGTATAAGCCATTTCGCTGCCGCAACTGCCTACCGTAGCCCCGCCGTAGACACGTCAACCTTTCTCCCTCCTATGGGCGAGCTCGCCGCTTCCAGGCGAGTCCACAGGGAGCCGGCTCTCCAGCACGCCCATGAGGTGTTCGGCGTTTTGCCTATTTGGCAATAGACTCCGACGATGAGGAGATGTTCTCCGCTCTGATGGACGAGGAAGCCGACGCAGCCGTCGACGATGGCGAGCACCTCATGTGCCTCACCGCTCTGTTCGCGCAGAACGCGAAACCCCGGCGTGGTGGATCAAAGTTCGGTCGCCGGAAGGGCAAAGAGAGACAATGAGTGGAGGGCTACTGCATCCTCCATTATGTTCAAATATTTGGTTTTCGGCGATTTGTGTGCCAAACTTTGATAAATATATGTTCTCTCCCAAAATCATGCCGAATTAGGTCAAATTTAATCGAATTTGGGCAAAAACTGACGAAACTGTGCAAATTCGGGCGAAAATGAACCGTCCGGCGCACTTCGCCTGGGTTCGCGGCTGGGAAGCGACTCCCCCCAGGACGAAAAATAGCGCCGGGCGCCACCGGGAGGCGCTATTTAGCGCCGAAAATCGCCCCTCTGGGGCGAACGGCTGGAGATGCTCTAAACAGAAATCATGCGTGTCTAGGAGCAGGCATCACGTTGCACAAGAGAGGGCTGGACCACCGGCTTATAGTGTGTTATTATTAGTAACTATTAGTGCGAAGTTCCGGAGCAATTTTTGTAACTTTTTAGTCAGCGACACTCCGCCGGCTGGCGCGTTTCCGTTTCACCTTGGGCACGGAAAATCAGCGGACGTTTCTGAAACCTTGAAACTGATACGAGCGTATGTGTATTATGAAATTGGGTTGTATTTTGCTATCATCCTCCGTCCTGCCCAACTCTCTATGCTCAATTCATTGTCGCCAAGTGTATTAATGTAAACTAATTATTTAAAATGTGTGATGTTGTAAACTTTTACCATAACAAGAACCTATTTTCATGCAAAAAGGGGCCATCTTCATGTTAGACTTTCGCATCTCACAGAGACATGCATGGTTTTTTCTTGTTTCTATGCAAATGACGTGTTCGAGTACGCGAATGTTTATGTTCTATGAAAATTGAACAGCTTGGAGCACATGAGTTTACCCTGTTTTTGTGGGAATCGAACATTTGCAACAAGAGAGTTTTCCATATGTCAATGTGAGGAATGCAGATGGGAGATTTCCATGTTATTTGGGAGTTGATCAGATTGGAGCAATATAAATTTCCATGTTTATACTCAAATGGTACTTCATCTTTATTCAAATTCTCACAGCTAGTTGCACATGCTAAGCCCACGCTAAATAATACATAAATAAAACAAAGAAGAAACTGTTGTTGAGCTCCATCCATATCCATAACATATAATGCTAAATTGAAACATAGAAGATGGGGGTGTTGGTATGTTTCTTCTACTCGGATGTCGTGGTGTCCTCTTTGGGACTCTCCTTGGTGCCATCAACGGCGTCGAGGGAGCCCTTGGAGAGAGAGAGGGAGAAGGAGGAGGAGAGGTCGGAGTAGATATTGATGACGCGGGCCATGTTGTTGTGGAGCTCTCCCATGAGGGTGAAGTTGTAGTTGAGTCCACCGGCCTCACGGGTCTCGTGGTTCTCGTCGATCTCATGAAGCAACCAGCGGTTGCGCTCCAAGATCCCCTGCGCCTCATCCAAGATATGTTGCTGTGCCTGCAAAGACTTCCCTTTCCCTGCAATTTTCTCGTCTCCCCTGTTTGGAAATACCTCCCCGACCTTGATGTTCATGTCAACATCGTTACCCATCCCTACTTCTCCCGCCATGATCGAATTATGCGTACGGGGAGAGGAGGATGGAGTGTTCAGTGGGGGACAGTCACGGATCAGAGAGAGCGAGATGGGGCAGAGAAGGAGATTTGGTGGGGAATATATAGGGGCCCGGCAAGGAGATGGATGTGTGACGCGACATGTTGAGCTCTTTTGGTGTGTGAGTAAATGCGGCAGGAATTTAGGGGGAAAGCGTCGAGATTGGATTACTTTTTATTTTATTGGTCGGCTTACCTTTACAACGTTTAATGGATATTTCACTGTTGGATCCCCCCATAGCTTATATCTGACAAGTATATCCAAAGATTGCTTGCCAGAATTCTTCTCAACAATTATTTCCTTGCATAGAAACCATGTGCCGATTGTGCTCGCTACATGATAAATAGTATTAATAACGAGAGGTAGGTATCTCCCACGTTTTGGATTGTTCCCCGAGGGAGAAAATAGGAATATCAAGTTTCTGATCCAACACTACAGGTATAATACAAAAATATTTTAAAAAAAAATAAAGGCCTACCATTGATCATTTTCGTAACATACAACACCTAGAAGACAATGGAAGGACGAGAGTGTTGGAAATATGTTCTAGCAACAATAATAATTTTTTATTATTCTAATTATTTATTTTAATGATTAATTTTACTGTATGTTATAATTGTAACCTATATCGCTTACAAAGACAAACCCACTAATATGCATTACTTATTTTTCTATCTCAACATGCAAACTATCCAAGTCATCTGTTCTCTTAGCCAGAAAAATTGTCCATGTCATCTCCTGGAAAAAAATCATGGGTGTCCAGGTGCAGGCATCACGTTGCACAAGCGAAGGCTTGACCATCGGCTTGAAGTGCGTTATTATAAGTAACTATTAGTGCGAAGTCCTGGAGCAGTTTTTGTAAACTTTAAGTCAGCTACACTCTGCCGGTTGGCCCGTTTCCGTTTCACCTTGGGCACGGAAAATCAGCGGACGTTTCTGAAACCTTGAAACTGATATGGCGTAGGTATGAAATTGGGTTGTATTTTGCCATCATCATGCGTTCTTGACAACTCTCCGTGCTCAATTAATTGTGCGATTTTTATCTTTATTTTATCTTGCCAAGAGTATTTATGTAAACTTATTATTTAAAATGTGTGATCTTGTAAACTTTTACCATAACAAGAACCTATTTTCATGCGAAAAGGGGTCATCTTCATGTTAGACTTTTGCATCTCACAGAGACATGGTTTTTTCTTGTTTCTATGGAAATGACGTGTTCGAGTACGCGGAATATTTATGTTGTATGATATTGAACAGTTTGGAGCACATGAGTTTACCCAGTTTTTGTGGGAATTGAACATTTGCAACAAGAGAGTTTTCCATATGTCAATGTGAAGGGAAATAAGATGAGAGATTTCCATGTTCTTTGGGAGTTGAACAGTTTGGAGCAAGATAAATTTCCATGTTTATATTCAAATGGTGCTTCATCTTTATTCGAATTCTAACAAGAAGTTGCACATGCTAAGCCCACCCTAAATAATACATACATAAACCAAATAAGAAACTGTTGCTGAGCTCCATCTATATCCATAGCATATAATGCTAAATCCAAACATAGAAGAAGATGGGGGTGTTGGTATGTTTCTTCTACTCGGATGTCGTGATGTCCTCTTTGGGACTCTCATTGGTGCCATCAACAGCGCCAGGGGAGCCCTTGGAGAGAGAGTGGGAGAAGGAGGAGGAGAGGTCGGAGTAGATATTGATGACGCGGGCCATGTTGTTGTGGATCTCTCCCATGACGATGAAGTTGTAGTTGAGTCCACCGGCCTCACGGGCCTTGTGGTTCTTGTCGATCTCCTGAAGCAACCAACGGTTGCGCTCCAACATCCCCTGCTCCTCTTCCAAGATATGTTGTTGTGCCTGCAACGACTTCCCTTTCCCTACAATTTTCTCGTCTCCCCCATTTGAAAATACCACCCCGACCTTGATGTTGATGTCAACATCGTTACCCATCCCTACTTCTCCCGCCATGATCGAATTATGCGTACGGGGGGAGGAGGATGGAGTGTTCAGTGGGGGACCGTCACAGAGAGAGCGAGATGAGGTAGAGAAGGAGATTTGGTGGGGAATATATAGGGGCCCGGGGCAAGGAGATGGATGTGTGACGCGACATGTTGAGCTCTTTTGGTGTGCGAGTAAATGCGGCATGAATTTAGGGGGAAGGCGTCGGGATTGGATTACTTTTTGTTTTATTGGCCGGCTTGTGTTTTATGGATATTTCACTGTTCGATTCCCTCATAGCTTATATCTGACAAGTATGTCCAAAAATTACTTGCCAGAAGTCTTCTCAACAATTATTTCCTTCAATAGAAACTATGCACCGATTGTGCTCGCTAAAAGGATAAATAGTATTGATAATGAGAGGTAGGTATCTCCCATGTTTTGGATTGTTCCTCGAGGGAGAAAATAGGAATATCAAGTGTCTGATCCAACACTACAGGTATAAAAATAAACGCATACCATTGATCGTTGTCGTAACATACAAACACCTAGAAGACAATGGAAGGACGGGAGTGTTGGAAATATGCTATAGCGACAATAATAGTTTTTTATTATTCTATTTTATTTATTTTAATGATTAATTTTTACTATATGTTATAATTGTAATCTACATCTCCTACAAAGACAAACCCACTAATATGCACTGATTATTTTTCTATCATAACATGCAAACTATCCACATCATCTGTTCTCTTAGCGATACAATTGTCCATATCATCTCCACTAATATTTATTACCCACTATTGCAAGATAGACACCATCCGTTAATTAACCCATAAATTTACATAAATAATTTATAATACACAATCATCTCATTTCTATGAAATTTAATGATAGAATGTTGCCTATTATTTAGGAAACAAATTATATCATGCCTCTTATACCTTTTTTCTGAAAAGATATAGTTCCTTAAGGGATCATGCTCCAATGCGCGGGGTATTCTTATAATATGAATTGAATAGTGAGATCCAGAGAAAAATCTAATTACATGTGTCTTTTCGGGTGATATATAGAAGTTCCCACATAACACTAAATTTTTTGTGCACTACCAATTCATATCTACTCTATCTTTAAAATTTAATTGGTACATTCTTCATAGAATCGTCGATTGCTTCCAAGTAGCTTCCCCTCAGTCATGAATTTTCAAAACAAAAAAGTCTAGCGCCCCCGGTATCGATCCCACCAGGTTTCCTCACTGAAACTACTAGTGCACAATGATCATACTCCGTAGTTTCTATATGCCGAACAGTAGTGTCATCAAAGATATCCATGAAATGATCATCTCCGAGTCTACTATCCGACCGTAGTTTTATATTTCAATTCTCAGCTTTCATATTGTCCCATGTATATGCCAATCCAATATACCTATGTCGTTGAGCCGACATTGGTCGAGGACATCTCTAAAACCTTCCGTCATCCATTCCTTCCGATCCTATGTAAACCTCCAATCTACTAATCATCTTTAAGGATCTCGTCAAAATCACCAACACTGAGCTATTGATTAGCATACTCGGTTCTCAAGAAGTTGGGCAACTCTGAGCTTCTCTTCCTTTTTCCACATACAGGTTCACCATAGACACCGATAAACCTCCATTTCACCTTTCCCAAATTATCATTCTGAACAAACACATCTTTTCAGTGTTACCACTATTTGAATATCAATAGAGGGCGAAACCCCCCTAATTTCGTCTCTCAATTATTAGAACATTTGGTCTCCAAGAGAAAGACCAACGCCGGTCGATGTAACCGATGTCGTTACCTACGCCGGTCTCGTGGAGAACACGTGAATGTTACCTACGTCGGCGCACCGTCGACAATGCCGCACCATTATCTCGTTCACTCCTCATGTTACCTTCACGTGTTCATGGTGCCTATGATGTGCTACTTCGCGCAGCTTCTAGCACTGCCTCGACCACCGCACCGCCGTCGTGCTGCACCGTTATCCCGCTCGCAGCTCTAAGTGTGGTCGTCACTAGAAGAATTTGTACAAGTGGTGGTACGAGGCAAGTTCATTATGTAGCCAAGTGGTGAGAGTACACGAAACCAGCACGCAAACCAACCCGAAAATAGAAGAGAAAATAGAGGAGGGGGGGGAATTTAAATGCAGTCAACCGCCCCAAGTTTTTCCTCAGCCTGGCCTAGGGAGGCACCGATGAAAAAAGGAAAAAAATCAATGCAGTTAACAAAGCACCCTAACTCTTTTTCCTATTACTAGTAATCATGCACGTGCAACGCACGTCCAAGTAATCACCCAATGATATGTTCTCATGTTTCACCCTACACTCCAACCCCCCTCTCCCCTTCTCAACAAATTCATGTTCACTGATTATAGTAGCCAAAATGATTTATACAGTCTCTCACATCGGCACTCCAACCCTCGCAAGCAAGGCTGCAACATACAGGGAAACGAAATGTTTGGTCTTGGCCAGATCCGATGCTAAATAGGGTTCTTCCATATTTTGTTGATGCTTCACAGGTTGAAGTTGGATGCTTCAATAAGGCTTTGGCTCGCTGCCTCTTCTGGATTCGGCAGCTCCTTATTCTCCTGTGGAGGCCCTCTTCAAGGGATTTCCGTCTGCACTCCACTTCTTGTCAATCCCAAGTGGTAAGTTCCCCGGTGATAGATGATAAGGCCGGCGATGTGGTCTGTTCGTCTGATGCGGTGGAGGAAGACGACCAGGGTCTTGTATGCAAATTTGGAGGGCCAAGTTATAGTTTCTTTTTTTGGGGCTCCTCTTTGTAAATGTATCCTTCCGTCAATGAAATCCCAGCACCGGGTCTTTCAGCCCCTTTCCCTCCTCAAATAAACTAAGAAAGTGATGGTCTCACAAAAAAAGTGATGATTGCCAATGTAGCGTCTCTGAAAAAAAAAACTATTACTTCGATAAGTGCATGTATGTGAGAATACTTTTATGTTCACATGGAAAATGTAATTAAATGGCTCAGTCTATGTGAAAAATCATTATAAGAACAAATATAACCTACTGCGTATAATTTTTCTTCTGCATTTTAATCATTGTAAAGAGAAGCTGCAAAAAGGTTTTATTGCATGCAAAAATATACAATAGGCATCTGCAATTAAAAAAGTAAATGTGCAGCAATGAGCTCCTGATCTATATAGATTAATAAAACACACATGATATGTCGATTAATGATGGATGTCGGAGAAGCTTAATACCTTATTAACACTGTCGTCGTATGTTCCAATAACTTATCCACATGCAGCAACCTGTATCTGATTCTTCATGATTCATATTGCGACATAATACAAAAATAAGTTCGTTCGTTCTCTACACAACTCTCCTACTCCAAAACAACGTGGATGGTGAATATGATTCTTCTCTCTGTTTGCAGGTTCACCTGCTCAGTTGAATGGAATTGGCTTCTTGTCTCCACTCACCACATGGTAGCTCTCTGATGGTATCCCTGCATGGGAAAACCAATTATCTGAACTGAGCACATTCAGCTTAAATTCTTGTGAGGCAAACAGATATTACCTATGGTTCTATGACAACTGAAAGAAACTTCCTGAAATATCAGATTTCTCTTCATTATCATTATAACTAAAAACCATCACACTGAAAAAAAAACTCATAAAATTATCATATGAATCATTGAAGTGGCGAACTCCCTTGAAACCAAAACTAATATGTACTGTAAAACTACTTTAAACTGACATGTGTTGAGGCCTGGGGACAAGCTACGGCCAATGAGCACCGCCATGCTCGTTACCGTTGTGCATGGCAGCAGAATGGCTAATGGGGTTGCACATCAATGGGATGGAGCATCACATCGCGACGGTGGTGGACAGCAACACGGCCATTGTTTCATCAGATTAAGATGCATCCAAGTAGAAACAATAGTACATTCTAGCCATGAATGAGCGTAAATAAACTGACCAAATAATACATTGTCAAGGAGTTTCCCAAGACTAGATCGAAATGCAGAGCCTCCTCTGCTAGGTACGTAGCCTCCCCTGCTGCTGCTCTCCGCCGTGAACTGCTCCGTTCCAGCGGCCACCCGCCCATCGTCTCCACTCCGGAGTCGACGGCCACCTCACCTCCCCTTCCCTCCTCCCCCTCCATGGACGACTCCTCCCCTTCCGGCGACGGGGTGTCGCGCGGCCGTGAGGACCGCTGGCGTGGTGGTGCCTCCTCCGACGAGGACTCCCCGCAGTCTTACCGGGACGCCGTCCGCGGCGCCGCCGTTGTCTCCCCTCCGGCGGTACCTCCCCCGTCCCCCTCGGCGCACGTGGTGCCTCGCTCGGAGGTGCACGTGGTCGCCGAGCCGTTCGACGAGCTCGACGCGCTCACGGACGACGACTCCGGGGGGCCATAGTTAGAAACCTCAATTATGGCGTAAGTAACCCGCCGGTCATGTACTTGTATATATAGGGGCATAAACCCTCTAGGATCAGATTACAATTACATACAAGTTAGGATGTAAGTCAAATACAACTATACTAGGTAAAGTCGGTTAGGCTAAACTTAACACTCTCCCTCAATCTGAACCGCAATTAATAAGATTCAGATTGCTCCTAAATCGATCAAGCAAAGGCTTGGTCGCTGGCTTTGTGAAGATGTCGGCCAATTGATCACCAGTGGCTATGAACTTGACTGACAGTGCACCTGCAGCCACACGCTCACGTACAAAATTAAAATCGATTTCAATGTGTTTCGTACGTGCATGAAACACTGGATTGGCAGTGAGATACGTGGCGCCAAGGTTGTCACACCACAGAATTGGAGCATGTGATTGTGCAACGCCTAGTTCCTTTAGAACTAACTGAATCCAAATGGCTTCTGAGGTCCCATTAGCAAGGGACTTGTACTCGGCTTCTGTACTCGATCTGGACACAGTGGGTTGCTTCTTTGAACTCCAAGAGATAAGATTAGAGCCTAAGAACACATCAAAGCCCCCTGTAGATCGTCTATCATCTGCGCATCCTGCCCAATCTGCATCGGTGAAGATGTTAAGCTGAGTGGATGGGGACTTCCTGAACTGAAGTGCAGAAATCATAGTCCCTTCCACATATCTCAGAATACGCTTCACTGCTTCCCAATGAACATTAATAGGTTCAGCCAGAAACTGACATACTTTGTTTACTGCAAAACTGATGTCAGGACGAGTAAGAGTCAGATACTGGAGCCCTCCAACCATGCTCCTATAGCTGAAAGCATCCGGGGGTGTCAATCTACTCCCCGTGTCACGCGACAACTTTTCAGTTGCCGAGAGTGGTGTCGAGGTGGGTTTGCAATTTTCCATATTAGAGCGATGAAGCAAATCCAGTGCATACTTGCGCTGTGACAATGAGATCCCACCGGAATTGTAAGCTACCTCGAGACCAAGAAAATACTCCAAGCGGCCCAAATCTTTAATGGGAAAAGAAGCCGAGAGGGACTGGATGAGGCGCTCAACTGCAGTGCTTGATGACCCAGCAATGACGATGTCGTCCACATAAACCAACATGAATATCTCAACTCCCTCATCTGAGAACATAAACAAAGATGTGTCGGCTTTGGAAGCCCGAGGTGACTGCTTTAGCCCGTATAATGCTCGCTGCAGCTTGCACACATGAGATGGATGATCGAAATCCTCAAAGCCTGGGGGCTGCTGCATGTAGACATCCTCTGTCAGATAACCGTGTAGGAAAGCATTACTCACATTTACCTGACGAAGGCACCAACCACGAGAAACTGCAAGTGCCAGAACAATCCGGATGGTGGCAGGCTTGACAACGGGACTAAAGGTGTCTCCATAGTCAATGCCGTGCTGTTGCGTGAATCCACGGGCCACCAATCGTGCCTTGTGCGTATCAACAGTGCCATCAGGATGGTGCTTGGTTTTAAAAAGCCATTTAGTGCCAACAATATTACTATGAGGTGGACGAGGAACAAGTACCCAGGTGTTGTTCTGCTGAAGTGCGCTGAATTCCTCTTCCATAGCCCGCCGCCATTCAGGTTCATGCAAGGCATCACGGTGAGAGGATGGAGCTGCCAGAAACGCGCGTCGACGAGGGTTATACCGGACCGTACCATCTTTAAACTGTTTCTCCTGTCGAATATTATTACGCAGACGAGTGATCATGCGATGAGGAGCCCCGAGAGCTTGCTCCTCCACGGCTGGGGACGGTGGCACGTCACGGAGATGGTGCTCTGCATCACGCGGTGACGAGGGCGAGGCAGCATCGCGCACATGCGAAGGTGGGGACGGGGGTGAAGCAGCCGCAGGTTGCTGCCGCGGCAGCGTTTCCCCGTGTTCTTCTGCCGCTGCAGGCTGCCGCGGCAGCGTTTCACTGCAATTTTCTGCCGGGGCAGGCTGCCGCGAGCGAAAACAATCGCGGTTCTCTGCCGTGACCGGAAGAACCATCTCCTGCCCCTCCACTTCGTGTACCTGTTCCTGCACATGTACATCAACAGCTGGGGTGCCCGGGTCAGTAAACAAAAAGGTCAGGTCATACTTGCGCACATGATCATGCACAGTTGGTTCATCTACTGGAATTGTAGGTAGATCAGTGAGTTGGGACACATCTGGTTGTACCCCTGGAGTAGCATAGGGGAACACGGACTCGTCGAACACCACATCCCTGGAGATATAGATCCTCCCCGTGGTTCGATCAAGGCACTTGTAGCCTTTGTGTTGAGGGCTGTACCCCAAGAACGTGCACGGCTTAGAGCGAAAAGCCAGTTTGCGTGCGTTATACTTCCGAAGGCTAGGCCAGCAGGCACATCCGAACGTACGGAGAAAGGTGTAGTCCGGGCTAATCTTAAGAAGGCGAGAGATGGGGGACTCATTGTGGATAACAGGGGTGGGCATCCTGTTGATGAGAAAGCACACGGTAAGGAACGCTTCGTCCCAAAACCGAAGAGGCACAGATGATTGTGCAAGAAGAGCTAACCCGGTTTCCACCAGGTGACGATGTTTATGCTCAGCAACCCCATTTTGCTGAGAGGTGTGTGGGCATGAGACTCGATGTGAGATGCCTACACTACGAAAGTATTTATTTAGCCGGTGGTACTCTCCCCCCAATCGGATTGGATTGCCTTAATTTTGGTGTTTAGCAGGAGTTCAACATGTTTCTGAAACGCATAAAACACAGACTCAACAGCCGACTTATGCTTGAGAAGGTAAATCCAACAAAAACGGCTATAGTCATCAATAAAACTCACATAATACTTGAATCCTCCAGATGAAGGAATAGCGGGACCCCAAACATCCGAGTGCACCAACTCAAGGGGGGTGGATGAGACACGGGATGACAGAGAATACGGCAATTGATGACTTTTGGCACGTTGACAAGCATCACAAATAGAGTTTTCAGAAACATTACTCGAGCTAGGAAGGCTATGCTTTTGAACTAAGACATTAACTACTTTATTTGAGGGGTGACCAAGACATTTATGCCAACGCTCGGCTGGGATCTTGGAGCTGGAGTGTGCGGCACGATGGAAGACGCTGGCTCGACTCACTGGAATAGGGTAAAGGCCACCCTGGCTTTTACTGTGAAGGAGGGTTCTCCGTGTGACTCGGTCCTTCACAAGGAAAAAAGAGCGATGAAATTCGATAAATACATCGTTATCGCATAGCAATTTATGAACTGAAAGGAGATGCTTGCTTATGTGTGGAACATGAAGAACATCCCTAAGCTGAAGAGATGAACCAGTTATGTGTGAATGACCAATGTGGGAAATTGACAAACCTGAGCCGTTTGCGACCTGCACCTGATCCTTGCCGGTGTAGCGACCATGGACATGCATACGCTGAAGATCGCTAGTAAGGTGATCGGTTGCTCCCGAGTCCATGAACCATGGACTCTCATATCCCTGGCTTGCGGTGGATGTTGCTGCATTGCCGCTGCGCTGATTCTCTCCCTGAAAGTTCTGATCGAAGCGCTTGCGGCATCCTAGGGCATCATGCCCCCAATTCTTGCAGATTTGGCATCGAGTTCACTGCTTCTTCCCGTTGCCACTACCGGTATTGTAACCTCCATCACGGCTACGGTTGTTGTAGCTGATGTTTTGCTGCTGCTGCTGCTGGCCACCCTGGTGGTTGCCTTGATGTTGCGGCTTTCCACCATAGTTGTGGTAGCTGGAGTTCCCGTCCTGGGAGCGGGGCGCACGCTGGACCTGCTGGTCGTGACGGCGACCTACGGTGTTCGCTAAGGAGGACCAATCATCACCGTCCTGGTAGCCAGCCTCCATTGTCTCAAAAGACAGTAGCATTGAATACAGATTATTAACCGAAACCGATTGGTTAAACACCGTGAGTGAGGCCTTGATGGCAGAGAACTCACGTCCGAGTCCGTTGAGGATCAGATCAACGATCTCTTCGTCCTTGACAGAGGCTCCGATGGAGGCAAGGGTATCGGCCATGGATTTCTTCCAATGGAAGTACTCGGCAACGCTCAGATCTCGCTTCTTCAACTGCGAGAGCTCGTTGCGAACCTGATGGGCGGTGGCGCGGTTCTGTGCACAGAACATCTCATTGACGGCTGACCACACGTCCTTGGCAACGATGCGGCCGATCATCTGACTGGCAATGTCAGGGGTCATGCTAGTGAGGAGCGCAGACAACACACGTTGATCTTGAATCCACCATTGGTGGTAGGCTGGGTTGTTCACTTCCACGGCCTTGTCTCCGGTTCCTTGGACAATCTTCACCGGAGGTGCAGGTGTGGATCCATCAAGGTGACCGTGTAGGTTGACGCCGGCGAGGTGGGGGAAGATGATCGACCTCCATAGCATGTAGTTCGTCCGGTCTAGAGCAACGGAGATACTGCTGATGGGGATCGGGGCAGCGGAGGACGACGGGGTGGACGTGGAGGCCACGATGTCGGTCATGGTGGTGGAGGCGGCGGCGGGTGCGATCTAGGGTTTTGGAATAGGCTCTGATACCAAGTTAGAAACCTCAATTATGGCGTAAGTAACCCGTCGGTCATGTACTTGTATATATAGGGGCATAAACCCTCTAGGATCAGATTACAATTACATACAAGTTAGGATGTAAGTCAAATACAACTATACTAGGAAAAGTCGGTTAGGCTAAACTTAACAGCCATGGCAGGAGCCGCGCGCTAAGCGCAAGCGTGCACGCGGGGGGGGGGGGGCAGACGCCGCGCTGCGGCGGCGCACGCAGGCTGGGACGCCTCTGCGTTCGACGGCCTTTGTCTCCTGTGCATGGACCCCGACCACCGCGCGCGGGACTGCAACATCGGCGAGCGTTGTTTGCAATGTGACGAGGTCGGCCACAGGGCGAGGGACTGCTCCCAACTGCGCCCTCCTTCGTCGGGTTCAGACGCCGCTCCGGCAAGGAAGCGCGCCGGCGGCGGCAGGCGCCAGGATGCACCCCCGCCCGCTCCTTCTGCTGGTCTCGCCCGGCGTCTCCCGGACACGGCGTCTTGTCGTGCGTCCGCCTCGTCGCGCCCTCCAGCCCGGCCAGGGTCGCAGCCGCGCCGCGTCGCACACCGCCAGCGTGGGTGCTTCCACGTCCGCGTCGCGCCCTCCAACTGCGGCGACTGCTTCCGGTCCGGGGCGCAACCACGCCGCGCCGCGTGCGGGTGCGGGTACCTCCGCGTCGCGCGGTCCGCCGCCTGCTCCTCGCCCTCGACCGTCCGCTTCCGGACGCAACCCGCCACCACCGCCCTTCGTGAACCAGCGTGGCTCTAGCGCGGCCGCCTCGGCGCTGCGGGTCTAGCCAACTGGCCCCAATGCTCCTCGCTCTCGCCCACCTACTTCCACCGCCGCACCCTTGTCGCAACGTCGGGAGGCCCTAAACCTACGCGCGGTTGCACCAGCACCTCGCCCTGCACAATGGGAAACGCGCATGGTGACCGCGCCGCTAGCTGGTCGTGGGGCGCCGTTGTTAGTATCGCAGTTGGGCTCGAGCTCCACCCCAGCTGCCGGGCGTGCGGAGAAGACCCGCATCTCGCCTCCCAATGTTTTGCGCTGCCGCGACCACCTCGCCCGGCTGTGGAGTTCGGCGGTGAGCTCGCACGACGGCCGGAGCGGGGGATGTCTGTTTTTCCGCGCACGCCGGAGCTCCAAGCAGCGGAGGAGGACCTCGGTCGTGCGATCACCACGACCATCATTGGCGTGCAAACGGCGGTTTCCGTCGAGGACGTGGCAGAAGCGCTGATCGTCATCTACGACCTTCGCGCCTCGGAGTTTTCGGTTCATCGTCACGCACCATCGCAGTTCTTGATCTATTTCGAAAGTATGGCTGTCCGGGCGCGCGTGCTCCACGACGAGGTCATCCAAACTCCTTTCTTCAGGTTGGAGGTGGCGGCATGGTCCCCCAACACCCAGGCCACTGCCGGCGGCCTGGCCGTCCGCCTCGACATGGAGATCGAAGGCTTGCCCGCCCACGCATGGAGTCTCGCCGCGGCCGAAACCGCCGCCCCGCACGGTTGGGTCGAGAAACTCGACGTGCTCACACGTTCTCGGGCGAACATGGGCACCTTCCGGCTGTCAGCTTGGTGTGCTGACCCGACGGCCATCCCCCTCGTCAAAGACTTCCATATTGTCGAGCCGGCGGAGGCGCCGGCGCCGGAGGTCATGGCCGTCCCTTCGGAGCAGGTGGTTCCACCCCACGTCGACACCCTGGTGTATCCTATACTGCTTCACATCACGCACATGCAAGATTTCTGTCGCCCGCCGGTGGCTCCCGCTGGTGATCGTCGTCGGGGGCTCGAAGGGTCAACTCCGGCATGGCCCTTGACCAGGCGCTTCACGTACACTCCGGGCTGCCCCTACGAGCTCCCTTCATCCAACATTCAAGGCGGTGCTGCAGGAGGCAGCGCGCCGTCTTCCGGAGGCCTCCACCGGGGTTCTTCTCCGGCGCTGGTGGCTACTCGAACCGCTGGTGCACAAACGGATGGGAGACGGAAAAGGCGTCGCCGTCCGCGTAAAGTGCGCCGCAGGAACGAAAAGCAGGCGCCCGTCGCTTTGGCGCTGCCGTCTGGTGCGGGCCCTGCTTTGGAGCAGGCCACAGCAGTACGGTCCGCGACACACACCTCACTTCTAGGTTCCACGACTGGGTCCGTGGAGGGGGCCACCACGCTCGGCGACAACGCTGCCGCTGGGGGGCTTTCTCACGCAACGGCCTCGAGTTTCGTGGTGAGCGCGCCTGCCTGTCTTGCTTCGCAAGGAAATGGGGTGGTGGGCATGGACCGGGTCCTCGATGTCCCTATCCTGGAACAAGTACAGGCCAGGGCTGCTCCTTGCAGCGCGGCAGCAGATCAGGTGGGGCCGCCCACTGCCGCCAGTGCTGCGGTCAGGTTGCTGCCACCTGCTGATGTAACCGAAGACCAGGACCGGGTCCTGGTGGAAGATGCTAGCGACGATGAGGAGGTGGCCCACTCTGCCAACGCGGACGCCCCATTTCTCTCCCTATTCGTGCTGGAAAGCAGGGAGGCTTCGCTGGATGTGGGCTCGGCCCAGGACGACGACCCCCCTATGCATGTGCTGGGGTTGGACCAGGAGGTGGCTCCGCCAGCTGTGACACCGACCAGTGGGCAGGAGGTGCCTGCTACAGTCGAACTGGGTGCTGTGAGCATGGTTGGGCCAGCCGCCGCGGGCGTTGCTGGGCCGGCGACGGGTGCGACACGCTTTGCAACCCTCCCGATTCAATTTTGCCGCTTAAGAGGCATCTCTTCCAGGGTAGTGGACGTTTCACGCCCTCGCAGTTTAGGGGAGTTCCTCCAGGCCGCGAAATCCCGTACTGACTCTCTCATCAGCTCCCCGGCGGTTCGCCATCGTCTCGTCGAGTTGAACTTCCAGCCGCGGCGCAGCCGCCGTATCACGGGCCAGCCAGCTGGGATGAACACCGAGCAACGTGTACAACGGAACCTTCTTCGGAAGCTTGGGATCATCTCGGGGGACGAGAAGATCTCCGATGAGGCAATCGCGACCTACCATCGGCTGTTCGAGGTGCCCTTGGAGGACGACATGATTGAGGCAGTGGCACAGCTTTACGATTGGACCTTGGGATCACTTATGGGTGATCCAGGGCCGGAGGTGGTGACGGGTGGGGGTAGACTCATTGAGGTTTGACCCCCATTGGTTCTTCCGGGTGTCTAAATCGTCTCTATGTCGATCGACCTCAGGTTGGGTATGTGGAACCCGCGTGGGCTCAATGACTTGGCCCGGCGGACGAGTGTTCGTAGTGTAGTGAGTACGATGGGTGCTTCCATTGTGTGTCTCCAGGAGACCAAGCTTGATGTTGTAACTCCCAAACTTATTATGGATGCCCTAGGCGCGGATTTCGATGGCTACTTCTGCTTGTCGGCGTCTGGTACGGGGGGGGTCATTATTGCTTGGGTGGGACGCATGGTGCAGCTGAGCAACGTGCACCTCCGGCTGCACATCGTGACGGCCTTGGTCACCCCCATCAGGGGGGGACATGGTTGACTTCCGTTTACGGACCGCAGGCGGAACAGGATAAGATCGAGTTCCTTGCCGAGTTGCGGGAGGTACGTGAAGCCCGACGAGGGCCTTGGGCTATCTGTGGGGACTTCAACCTGATTTACCGCGACGAGGATAAGAGTAACTCCAACCTGAACCGACGGATGATGGGGCGGTTCCGTCGTTTCATAAACGACTGCGAGCTCAAAGAGTTGTATCTGCACGGTAGACGGTACACCTGGTCTAATGAGCGCGAGTCACCGACGCTGGTTCGGCTTGACCGGGTGCTCTGCACGGTGGATTGGGAGGAACTCCACCCCAGTTGTTCACTTTGATGCCTGTCATCCGCGGTGTCTGACCATTGTCCTTTGCTCCTCGACTGTACACCGCGCCCTCCTTGCCGGCGCCGTTTCCAGTTCGAGCAGTACTGGACGAAGTTAGAAGGCTTCGGGGACACTGTGTCTTGAGCTTGGAACGGCTCGGCATTGGGGGAGACGTACCCCTTCCTTCGTCTCGCTGGTCGCTTAAAAGCCACGGCTAGGCAACTGACGATCTGGAGTGATCGCAAGGTTGGTTGTGTCCGCCTGCAGCTCATGGTGGCCCGCGAGGTGATCCTTCGTCTGGACGTGACCATGGAATCGCGTCAACTAACAGATGTTGAGTGACGACTTCGAGCTAAGCTTAAGCTTGCGCATCTCGGCCTCGCATCGCTTGAGCGAACTATGGCGCGACAAAGGGCTAAGATCGCTTGGCTCCGTGAAGGGGATGCTAACACATCCTTTTTCCACCTGCATGCGTCGTTTCGAAGACGTAAGAACGTGATCTATGAGCTTCAAACCGATGGTGCGGTGGTCTCGGACCATGCGGCCATGGCAGAGGCTGCTTTTGATCATTTTTCTGCATTGATCGGCACTACGGAGCATCGTGAGTTCTCACTTGACCTGGCCTTTATCGGGTCTCGTTCGGAGGACCTGAGCTCGCTCGATGCCCCCTTCCTTGAGGAGGAGGCGTGGGATGTGATCCGCCATCTCCCTCGAGGGAAGTCGCCGGGACCCGACGGGTTCACGACGCAGTTCTTGAAAACCTGCTGGAGCACCGTGAGGGCTGACATTATGGCCTGCTTCGACAAGTTGTACTCCTTGAGTGGGCGCGGGTTCCAGGGCCTTAACCAGGCGCTGATCACCCTGTTGCCCAAAAAGGCAGATGCTGCTGGGTTGAAGGATTATAGGACTATCAGCCTTATGCACATCTTTGCGAAGTTGGTTGCCAAGACGCTTGCCTCACGGCTGGCTCCTAAACTGGGTAATTTGGTGGCTGAGAACCAATGCGCGTTTATCAAAAAACGTTGCATTCATGATAACTTCATGATGGTTCAGCAGACGGCCCGATACCTTCACAGACTCAAGGAGCCATGGGTAATGTTAAAGCTGGACATCGCGCACGCCTTCGACTCGGTCTCGTGGGCACTTCTCTTGGAAGTGCTATCGCAAGGCAGGGGTTGGGCCGCGCTTTCGGGAGTGGGTGACTATACTCCTGTCCACAGCTAGCACGCATATCATGCTGAATGGAGTCCCTGGTCCCCTCATTTGGCACCAGAAGGGCCTCCGATAGGGTGACCCGCTATCTCACATGTTGTTCGACCTGGTGATTGAGACCCTTAACTGTCTCTTGGCGAAAGCCAGAGCGGAGGGGATCCTTCGCCGGTTGGCTCCGCGAGACCTTGCTGCGGGCGTCTCGCTATACGCGGATGATGTCGTCCTCTTTTGCCATCCGGACAGATCGGAGCTTCTCATTGTTCGTGAGATTCTCGCTTCCTTCGGTCATGCATCAGTACTTCACACCAACTTTGCGAAATGCTCGGTGTCTCCTATTGGGTGTTCCGAGGTAATTGCGCAGGAGGCTGCATCGGTGATGGGGTGCCAATTGGCGCCCTTCCCGGTCAAGTACCTTGGCATTCCTCTATCTACGCGCCGACTCTCGACTGAGTCTCTCCAGGCTATCGTGGAGAAGATCACTGACCGGCTGCCCACTTGGATGGCCAGGATGATGGCTAAGGCGGGACGTCTCACTCTGTTTAAGTAGGTCCTTGCTGCCATTCTCCTGCGTCATCTTGTCGTATTAGGTATATCCAAGAAGACGCTGAGGCAGGTGGAGAAGATCCTACGGGGTTTCTTGTGGGTGGGAAGAAAGGAGACGAATGGAGGTCATTGCCACGTTAACTGGCAAAGGGTATGTCGCCCATTGGAACTCGGTGGCCTTGGCATCCCCGATCTTTCACGGACTGCTACTAGCCTACGGGTCCGGTGGCTTTGGCGGATGCGCACTGATCCAGACCGGCCTTGGCACGGCTTGGATATGCAATTCACGAGAGATGAGAGGAACGTGTTTGCTGCATCAACCACGATGGTTCTTGGCAGTGGAACCTCAGCTCTCTTCTGGGTGGATAGATGGTTGGATGGGCGCTCCATCTCCGAGATCGCGCCCGAGCTGCTGAAGCTTGTTTCGGGTCGGATTCGGAAGCGTCGGACGGTTCAGGAAGCTCTGGTTGATAGACGCTGGATCTCTGACATGCGAGGCGCTTTCAGTAACCTTGCACTCTGGCAGTACATCCAGGTGTGGAGGAGGGTCCGTGGGGTGCGACTTGGCCCCACCCCGGATAGATTACTCTGGCGGTGGACGGCGGATGGAACCTATTCGTCCGCCTCCTGCTATCGAGCAATGTTCTTGGGGTCGGTCGAGTCGGCATCATGGGAGCTAATTTGGAAGTCTTGGGCCCCCCCAAGGGTCAAATTCTTCCTGTGGCTTGCCTGCCAGGACCGGTGTTGGACGGCGGATAGGCTTGCCCGACATGGGATGAGGCACCACCCTCGTTGCGTGTTGTGCGACCAGGAGTTGGAGACTATGGAGCACATCCTGGTCGGTTGTCCCTATGCCCAGATCACCTTGCACGAGGTGTTATCTTGGGTACGTTCCACGGTTCGTACTCCACCGGTTGATACCCGCTTTGAGATATGGTGGCAAGAGGCGGTCCTAACATCTCCTTCGGGGATACGCAAGGGCACCTCCTCGATCATCATGCACACGGCGTGGTGGCTCTGGAAGAGGCGAAACGGGGTCACTTTCGAAAGCGCGCGGCCAGATCTCAGGGGCTTGTTGGACACGATCAGGGCGGAAGCCCAAGCATGGGCCGCAGCCGGAGTGTCTGGGCTGTCTACGATTCTGCCTACGGCTTCGTTGTAGTGTGTTGAGTTCACTGGTAGAAAAAAGGCCTTCCATACGCCCCCATCAGTCCCCAAACGTTGCGCACCGTGACTAATGAGTCTTTAGTCCCGGGTCGGGAGGAGACCCGCGACAGAAGGTCATACGTCGCGGGGTTGGGAAGCGCGTTGAGGCGCGTGGAGGGCATTAATTCCGGTTGACCTGGCCGCCCGGGACTATTGGTCCTTTAGTCCCGGTTGGCGTGGCCAACCGGGACTAAAGATCAAACTGCTCGCCTCCCGCGCGGCGGTTTTTATTTCGCGAGCGAGGCAGAAGGGCGCCATTCCACAGTGCGCGTCGGAGTCTCTCTTTTTCTTCCTCCTCTCTTCTCTCTGTCTTCCATCTCTTCGATCTTCTCCAAGCACACCACCATGGCTGAAGTTTGGGAGACATACAGTGGTCCGACACCATGCGGCAAGCTTCTGAACGTGTGCTACACCAACAGTTGCGATCGGCTGGCCGGTGCTCTTGGTTATTTGACCAATCTCTACTCCTCCTCTCCCGATGAACACCGGTTCTTCGGGCTTGATCTGGAATATACGGCGGATCAACGGGATCTTGCCGTCATCCAGATTGCGTACAAGGAGTCGGTTTTGATCTTCCAATGGTCAAGGTAACGCACACGTCCAATCTTGCATGCATCTTCGATTTGTTTGTTGCATGTGAAGAATACATGTGTTGCAACATATCTAACACATTGATATTTTTGTTGTTGCAGTAGTTCGAAGCATTCTCCGTCCCTTGTTGATTTTCTTGTCAACAAGGGATATGAATTTTGCAGCGTTGACATTACGCAAGACCGTCCGAAGTTGAGGCGCTTGGGTATTGTGATACCTGAAGATCAGTACATTGATCTTCAGGATCATATCCAATTGAACGGGCCAAAGACCGGGATGGCTCGCATGGCAACTGCCCTCAATCACGGGGGATACGAATCCATGAAGTCTGGTTTCCCCCGAAGCAATCACTTCTATTGGGAGAAGACCCCACTGGACATGACGAACGTCAAGTATGCAGCCATAGATGCATATGTCTCCTACGAGTTGTTCCGCATCTACTCGACGGAGCCATAGATGTAGGCGTTCGATATATATGCATGTAATGGGTATCTTAGTATATATATGTAATGGATATCTTATTAGTATTGACTTATGTTTGTGTGTTATGTGTGATATCGTAAGACTATGTTATGAATGTGTGATTGTGTTGTATTCTATATTAATTCCTAGCAAAAACACATCAAGAAAACAAACAAAAACACATCAATAAAACAAACAAGCAAAAAACAAAAACACATCAATAAAACAAACAAGCAAAAAACAAAAACACATCAAGAAAACAAACAAAAACACATCAAGAAAACAAACAAGCAAAAACAAAAACACATCAAGAAAACAAACAAAAACACATCAAGAAAACAAAACTAAAGTTTCTATATATCTGTTCATCCAGTATTAAAATGAATTAGTATTATTTTTCTTAATTTTTTGATATATTATTTGTATTTATAAGATTTTAAAATGAATTAGTATTATTGTTCTCAATTTTTTGATATATTATTTGTATTTTTAAGATTTTAAAATGAATTAGTATTATTTTTCTTAATTTTTTGATATATTATTTGTATTTTTTAAGATTTAAAAATGAATTAGTTTTATTTTTCTTAATTTTTTGATATATTATTTGTATTTTTAAGATTTTAAAATGAATTAGTATTATTGTTTTTAATTTTTTGATATATTATTTGTATTTTTAAGATTTTAAAATGAATTAGTATTATTGTTCTTAATTTTTTTGATATATTATTTGTATTTTTAAGATTTTAAAATGAATTAGTATTATTTTTCTTAATTTTTTCATATATTATTTGTATTTTTAAGATTTTAAAATGAATTAGTATTATTGTTCTTAATTTTTTGATATATTATTTGTATTTTCTAAGATTTAAAAATGAATTGGTTTTATTTTCTGAATATTTTGATATATTATTTGTATTTTTTAAGATTTAAAAATGAATTAGTTTTATTTTCTAAATATTTTGATGTATTAATAGTATTTTTAGAAATAATACCAATTATAAAGTTAATGTTTATTTATTTATTCAAAATTATTAATTACATCATAACTTTTGTTTATTAAAAGATTTATTTGAAATTCAAACAATAAAGAAATGTGGCATCGACCAACATGTTAATAAGATTGATATGATACTACTATCACATACATTCGTGCAAAACACTTGGATGCGGAACGGTATGGAACTCGGAAGTTAAGCGTGCTAGTGCTAGAGCAGTGGGAGGATGGGTGACCGAGCGGGAAGTTTGACCATGAGTAAGTAATTCGACTAGAGATAATTTTAGTTAGACGGTAAGCAAATAATACAAATTCTGAAAAAAAAAGGGAGTGAAAAAAAGGGAGAGAAAAATTGGTGTGAAAAATAATTGGAAACCCAAATGAATTATGGAAATAACAAAATAAAGTCTAGTCCCGGTTCAGGTGGCCAACCGGGACTAAAGGTCCTCCGCCCCCCGGCTCCGCGATCCGCCCACGTGGCCGGGCCTTTAGTCCCGGTTCGTAAGCGGCGCGACTATAGGGGGTGTCTTTAGTCGCGCATAGCTAGTCCCGGTTGCTCGGTCGGGACTTTTGGCCCTGGCGAATCGGGACTATATGCCTATTTTCTACCATTGGTTGTAAGCGGGTGTGGCCTTCCAGGCTTGTAAAATTCTCTTTCTATCATGCAATGAAACGCAAAGCTTTTGCGTTTTCTCAAAAAAAAAATACATTGTCAAGGAAACAACTCCCTGATGCTTAGAAAGTAAAGGCTATTTAGCTGAGCCGTACATAGTAGATATAAGATATCATATCGGAAGTGTAATAGGAAGTTTTTTTTTCAAATTGTCAAGAAATAATTATAACAAGATCTGATTATGTGTTAGTAATTCATAAGATGGTAATACCATTCGCATCACATAATTCCCTTTCACTTCGTCTCTAAGCAGTCAGATCATGCGATCTGTCACAACGTCTGCATGAGTTGATCATGTGCCGGGTTCTTGCTTTCACCATTTCAACGGGCAAACTCCGGTGTTATCTTTTCCAAAAGTTGCATTAGAATGTATTGTTTGCTTAAGAAGAATTAGGAGTATGGGGAAAGGTTACCTGCTACAAATCTCCAGCCTCTCTCGTCTTCTCTGTCTGGCACGCGTCATTCCTCTCATCGTTATCTACTTCATGACGGTAACCCTCCATCACCTGTGCCCAAGTGCTGGCATTGTGGTTGCTCATGGCAGAAACCAAGTAGAAGTCTGAAATGACAAACACATTTAAGCAAGTTAGGCATGCATTTGAGAGCTAAAATTGGAAAACTATATATCCACGCCATGCAAGTTCAGACTCACCTGACTACAGCGGCACCCTTGCGCTCGAGCTGAGAACTGCTTAATTGGCGTCACACTGCTCACCGTGAAGACCTGCACACGCAGTTGCCCCATTTTCAGATCACAAAGACCACACACCACGGCTACCTCATCGGTGCCACCCTCATATTCAGGAACACAACAAACTGTTGGGCTGAGCTACTGTACTGATAAAATTCAGAAATATGAGAGACAAAGGATGGCTAGGAAATCTCACCGAGCTGGGGCTCCCAAGCCCTAAATGGCAACGGGGACACAAAATCCATCAAGGTCGGCATCCCTGACCTGAGCACGGAGCTCTTCCTCCGAATCGAGCTTGGCCGTGATGGCAAAGACCGGATCTTCCCACGTGCAGACTATCCGTCCTCCAGGAAGGGATCGAGCTCTTCTCGGGTCTCAAACTATCAGGGCACATGCGCTAGACGGCGTACGCCTAGCGGCAATGGAGGGAGGGAGTGGGATTCGATGGAGGTGGTGTGTAGATTTCTACTAGTATATGTGCACGTGCACGCACGTCTCTGTGAAGCATCAACGACATATTGTACAAACAAGCATCCGCTTCTCTTCTGAATAATACTCCCTCCGTATCAAAATCTAAGATGTTTTAGCTTTTCATAGACAAAATGTATCTAGCCACATTTTGATACGGAGAGAGTAGTAAACATATTTCATTTACTTAGCATCGTAGCAAGTCTTGAGTTTGCTCCGGTAGCAACAGGTTGCCATTGTCACCGTGAATGGTAAAGCCCTATCCTCCTGATAGATTATCCTTTTTTAAGGAGCCATCTATGTTGATCTTCATGACATCACTGTGAGTCGAGACAATCTTTGAACCTTCATTCGGTTGTTACTTTGTTCCTCCACACAATTTGATTGGTCATAAATAATTGGAGCAATATTTCTATGTAGATCCTTATAACTTCTGATGCATTCGCTAATTTCATCACCCACCATAAAAAGATGCATGCTCAGAGAAAAAATTACATAAGAAACCGGAGTATTATATTATTGTTGCTTAAAATTAGCAATATTGTGCAAGCAGAAAAGTATTAAAGGCGACCACATCGATAACCATCACGAGTAAGATCATAAATACAAAGTGGAGGTTGAAAATCTTATCCGGTTGTCACAACAAACGAGTAAAAAAAAGAAAAACTTGCACCATATGAATTATAGAGCTACAGTGGCCAATTCGACATTAGTACCATGAATGTAAATTTTTGCATGTCCAACAGTAAAAGTCTAAATATCAACGTGGTGGCATGCTTGGTTTATTCAGGGAAATGGAAAATAAAATCATGAGAGAGCACCCAGATTGGAAGTGAAGAACCAGGTCGATGATCAACACACTCAGAACAGGGCAAGTTTGCATACAGAGAAGTTCGTCTGGCGAATCGTCCATCCACGCCAACCGCATTGTGGACCGGTGGTGCAGCCTGCCAAAACGTGTCCTCTTTGACGCATAGGTGTGTCCGGCTCATGGAGGGACAGTCGTACCGACAACATTGGTCCAATCCCTGCTTGAATCTCTGTGAGATCATGAATCCTTTTATTTCCGTTGATGATAATGTAGATGCATAAAACTCTTTTATTCCCTTCCTACATTTCAATTTGAAAGCACAGAGGAATCCTTTTATTTCCATTGATGATGATACAGATGCATAACACTCTTTATGCCGTTCCTATATTTCAGCGTGTCTACAGGCAACGGCACCAGAATACGATGACAGCTCTAATGCCATCGCCAACTAACTAAAAATACATATAAGAGATATTCAGCTAGCAACATGGTGCAGAAGTACTAACCATGATTTGCTTTCCTCTTCACATTCACACCACAAAAATCCCAAGTCTCCCATCTTAATCCTATGCATCAGAACCAGATCCTTCTTGTTTAGGATAAGATTTGACACTTTTGAACCAAACTTGTTTGGGTCAAAATTCTCAAACAACCGACTTTCAAAACCAAGGTTATTGCAGTAACTACCTGCATGAGCAATGCAACGGAAAATGGTTTGGCAAGAGGATTCGAGAAGTATGGTGAAATAAAAAATCCACCATACCTTTATAAACCAGCACATTTGATAGAGAATATACTACAGGAATGGATATTTCAAAGCCAATAATATCTCAAAATTACCTTCCCTCAGTAAATTCCTACGCGTTGGCATATATATCTCTAGAATAGCGATTGTGATTTCCCATGTGTACAGGTCTGAACACCGGTGTCTGTTTTCTAAAAGACACTGCCGCTCACTGCCAGAGATCTTTGTTCTAGCACTCAATGGGATCCAAGCGAGGACCATCCAGCCGGACCAAGAGAGGCAGTCGCCGAGGATGAAAACGCACCCCAGCGTGCAGTTGAAGATGGAGATGAGGCTGGTGGACGTCGGGGACAGGAAGGCCTGCACGTGCAGGTTGTAGGCGGCGAAGAGCGGCAGGCCCTTGTGTGGCCGCCATCGATCGTGGTCTTGGCATGTCCGCAACGGATGTGGTGGCCGTCGTTGTCGTCCTCGTGGGACGCCGCCACCACCAGAACCATGACACTCCTCGTCGAGAAGCTGCGCCTCCACCGGAACAGCCGGCGACTAATTTCAGTTTTAGACATTTTTACCCCATTGTTTATCTCTACTACTGAACCCTAGGGCTTACAAATGGACGGTACCTGAGAGTCTGAGACGCTAGAATCATGTGTAGCGCCCTCGAACTCCTACCGAGCACCTGCCGAGCGATCTCAGCGAGGGCGATATGGACGCCTTGAGCGGCACCCTTGCGTTCTTAATGGCAGCCACCAGGAGCATGAGCACGGCGTGCATAGCTGATGTACCTGGCCGCCGGCCTCATGGCAAGCGACGTCCGCGAGGCCTCGCCGACGCTCGTCTCCATGACCTCGTCCTCTTCCACGCCACACTCCCCGATGCTGCCATCGCAGAGCGAAGGCGGAGGGAGAAGTGGTCGTGCTAGGGGCTCTCAGACCATCCTGGCGAGGAAGCCTAGTCCCCAACTATTGGCTGAACCGGATCCAGGTCCGAGAAGGTTTCCTGGCGTTTATGATGAATGGCCATGGCAGACGTCGAGCGAAGCAGAGGCGGTGCGTCCAACTGGCAAAAATCGTGAGAATGCTGGATGATTAGAGAGAATCGTGGAAGCGGGGTCCCAAGGATCAGAGAAGAGGCTCCTATATGCTAATTAAGCTGCGTGATTTTTGGATTATACTGGACGATACAGTTGCATGCGCTGATCCGAAAATGTCTCAACATTTAATCCCTTCCTTGCATGCAGAGATATTAGGTGCGCGGAGCCAGAGTTTTCTTCCGTCACCAAGAATTGCTAAGAGTACACATGGTGCGTGTTGGTTGCTTCTTTGACGCCTAGATTCCAACCAGTGGTCCTTATCGTGTGCCTTCTGTTGGTCTGTGCTGCTCTGGGTACATTAGACAGGGTGTGCTTAGCCATGAATATGTTTCTTTTTTAATACTCCCTCCGATCCATATTAATAGGTGCTGAAGTGGATGTATCTAGCAATAAAACATGTCTAAATACATCCACTTCAGCGCCTATTAATATGGATCGGAGGGAGTAGTAGTATAGATGGCGTGCGGGGGGATTACATGGGGAGTGACCTGCTGTGAGATGGACGACGGCGGGCGCTGTGGTCGTGAAGTAGCAGATTGGCGGCGCATAGTGGCTGCGGCACGACAACGATGACAGCAGGGGTGCGTGATTGTGGCACCTGCAGTTATTTAGACGAAGAACTGGGAAGCGGCAGGAAAAATGGTGGCGTGATTTCAGGATCAGTATGGTAGCCTCAACGGATCTGGGGTGTGGGTAGCAATATACACGGTGGCAGACCAGGGCAGAACATTGAATCTAAACCGTTGGATGATATGGCAGACCATCGAAGCAACGTGGACTCTTGGATTCTATTAGGTGGGAAAGATCCGAGGGTACTGGTTCTTGTGTGTACAATTTGTTGGTGTGACTATAGCGAAACTGATGTTCGCTCTTTTATTAGTAGTGGAGATGCTCACCCTCATCCTTGACCGTATCCTCATCCTCGTTTCTCACTCTTTTGGAGTACATTGGTATATGGGCATGAAAAACCTTAATGATAGTGCTATTTTGGCAACATGTTTTTTTAGTGGTACAGTAGTACTATTTGGGAACATGCAGTTTTCATTAGTGATATTGTGACAATTCTCTCGTTCTAAGAATTGTGTCCCGTGCCTCAAGCACGGCACCGCTAGCTAGCTAGGAGCGCCGACGCGTGGAAGAGTTCAGATCACGGACGTCTCGCGAGCATCAGATCGCCTGTTCAACAAAATCCGGGCCAACTGACGACGACGACGACCTCTCTAGATAGCTATAGTTCACTATCCCAAAATCAAGCCGGAGTACGCTGCCTCATGAACCCTAGCACACCATAGCCAAGGATAAGGCGATGACCTAGCGATCTAGGGTTCCGGCTCCGCTGGTGATTATATCACCAGGGTGAGATCTCTGTTTGTTCTTTAGCCTTGTTTCTCAATAGGATCGGATTCGCCTTCTCGAGGCGGATATTTAGACCTATTTGTCGGGGTTCCCTGGAGAACTTCGAGCTTCTGCTTCTGGACCAGGCTAGCGACAGGGGCCATGGCGAATTTGTTTGGCGACCAAACTAGCGGATCAAGGGGTGAAGATGAGGCTCTAGAGAGGGCCATGAAGAACCTGGAACTTAGGGAGGGGGAACTCGACGATGTGTTCATCGGTGATGATGACCTCCAAGACCTCAAGAAACAGGCACGTTGGTTGGCAGTGGGCAAGGTTAACACTCGGAAACCGATTTCGGCACAGGCAGTATTCGAAACTTTGAAGGGAGTTTGGGGATTAGCACATGAACCAGAGCTAAGGGAGGTTGATGATAATCTCTTCACAATGAAGTTCTTCTGTTTGGGGGATTGGAACAAGATCATGCATCAGGGTCCGTGGTTATACAAGAAGTTGGTCATTGTGATAGCAGAATATGATGGTTTATGCAATCCAAAGGATGTCAGTCTCACGAGTACGAGTGTTTGGGCCCAAATTCATTCTATTCCAGAGCTCTACAGGACAACTCGTATTGTTGATGAATTGGCACGTAGAATTGGCAAGGTCCATAGTGTTGAGATGAAGCCTACTAGGTTTTTTGAAGGAGACTATGTTAGGGTAAGAGCTAGTATTGATGTGGAGGCACCCCTAATTCGGTTTGTCCCAATTAATGTGAGCGGCAAGCGTGAGCTTCTATTAGTGAAATATGAAAAGATTGGCTTCTTTTGTGACGTTTGTGGTATTATGGGTCATGACCTCGAAGAGTGTGGAGACGGTGTTCACGATCAAAAGGCGATCCAGTATGGTAAATGGTTGCTTGCTAAAAGAAGAATTAACACCACACAATTTGCAAACAGAGAGAGTACCACAGGGAGATTCGGTGCAAGAGGTAGAGGAAGGGGTAGAGATCCGTTTCCTCGTAAGCGGTCATCTGCGGATATGGAAGAAGATGAGGACCACTATAGTGATACAGCTTCTAGCCCCCTCAAGAAAGTGGAGGGGGTGGCGTCAGATGATAGACAAGAGAGGCAAGGAAGTAGGGGCACCCGCTTGCAGGATGAGCTACAGGAACAAGTAAATAAGGGGTATCCAGTGTCGGATAAGCTACAGACTACTGTAGGTGGTTCTAAACCGAGCTCAATGCGTCAGCTGACGTATCAACAAAAAGAAGTGAATGATGGGGCTCGGGGTTCACATAAATCGGGTGTGGGTGGTATCCCTCCACCGCCACCTGACTATAAGAACCCGCGAGAAATTAAAAGGTCAAAGAAATCAGATGATGGCAGTGTACACTCCAATGAAAGCAGATCGGCGGCTCCTTTGGAAGGAGACCGCCGGGAGCAATGAGTCTTCTGAGTCTGAACTGTCGGGGCTGCGGGCGGTCCGAGACAGTTCATGAAATATGCAGTTTGATTCAACTGCATCGCCCCATCGTGGTTTTTCTCTCGGAAACCAAGATGTCAGATACGAGAGCAACAGCTTTGAGGTTTAAGTTTGGCTTTCAACACGCTTTTGCGGTGAAGAGTGAGGGCCTTAGTGGTGGTCTTGCGCTTTATTGGAATAATGACTCAACTATTAGTCTGAACACGTTTAGTAGGACTCATATTGACGTGATTATCCAGAATGAAGGCTTGGGACCAGTGGATTGGAGACTCACGGGATTCTATGGTGATCCAGTGAGAACGAGGAGGAAACGGAGTTGGGAATTGTTAAAATATCTACGCACGACCTATGATCTTCCGTGGTTATGTGTGGGTGATTTTAACGAAATTTTTGAGGAAGATGAGCAAATAGGTGGTAATCCTCGACAGGATTGGGCTATGGAGGGATTTAGGGAGGCAGTGGACTACTGCCGGTTCACTGATCTGGGCTTCTCAGGACTGCCCTATACTTGGGATAACAGACAACGAGGCCGGAGGAACATCAAGGTCCGGTTGGATCGAGGATTAGGTGATGATAAATTTATGGAGGTTTTCGGAAATTCTACAGTATCACATGTTCAAACAATAAATTCCGACCACTGTGCCCTACTGGTCACGGTTGCTGCTGTTTGCGGCCCAAGTACTAGGCATGGGCCGAAACAATTTCGCTTCGAAAACGCATGGGTGCGGCATGAAACCTATGCTCATACGGTGGAGAGGGCTTGGGTACCAGTGAATGGTTCCCTATCGGATGTGTTGGGTGCTCTAGGTAAGGTCAGTGATAAACTACAAATCTGGAGCAGAGATGATTTTGGTAACGTGAGGAAACAACTGAAGAAACTAAGGGATCAATTGCAACGAGTGTGAAGCAATTCTATTCGTCGTGGCCCTTCTGATACCGAATACTCCATTACTAGGAGAATTTCGGAATTACTTTCTCGGGAGGAATCTATGGCTAAACAAAGATCAAGAGTGCAATGGTTGCGTGAAGGGGATCGTAATACGTCCTTTTTCCACGCAAAAGCAAAGGAGAGAGCTCGGATTAATAGAATTAAATCAATTCAATTGGATGATGGATCTCGGATCACTAATCAAACAGGTATTGAGGAAGCTGCAATGGATTTCTATTATACTTTATTTACTGCTGATAATAATACAAACCCGGAGTTGGTTACTGATTGTGTTGAAGAGAAAGTTGATGAGGCTATGAATAATTCTTTATGTGCTCCTATGACTGATATGGAGATTGAAAAAGCCCTATTTATGATGCACCCGAATAAGTCTCCTCGACCTGATGGCTTTACAGTGGGGTTTTATATTAAACATTGGAATATTATCAGGAGTTCAGTATGCAATGCTGTTAAGGGTTTCTTCAGAGATGGGGTTATGCCCCCTGAGGTAAATAAGACTATTCTAGTCCTTATCCCTAAGGTTAAAAATCCCAATTGCTTAAAACAATATAGGCCTATTTCTTTGTGCAATGTGCTCTATAATTTGGTCTCTAAGGTGCTTGCTATGAGATTGAGACCTTTTCTTGATGATATTATCTCTGAAGAGCAGAGTGCATTTGTTCCGGGAAGACTTATTACTGATAATGTGTTAACGGCCTATGAATGCATCCATTATCTCAAAAGGAAAAAAGGTAAAAGTGGTGCTTGTGCTATAAAAGTGGATATGGCAAAAGCATATGACAGAGTTGAGTGGGGATATCTTAGGAAGATTATGGAAAAATTGGGTTTTGCTGAGCTCTGGATTGACAGGGTAATGGCTTGTGTTGTTTCAGCCTCCTTTTCTGTTCGAGTTAATGGTGTTCTATCTGAGGTTTTCGTGCCTTCCAGAGGCATTAGGCAAGGAGATCCAATCAGCCCATACTTGTTTCTTTTGTGCTCTCAAGGTTTAACATGTTTGTTCAAGCATGTTGGTGCAGGACATATTACTAGAGGTGTCAGGGTTGGATTACATGCACCTTGGATTTCTCATTTGCTGTTTGCTGATGACTGCATTATTTTTACTGAGGCTAGTCTGACAGGTGCTCAACGAATCAATGACATACTTGATAGGTACCATATTGGTTCGGGTCAGCTAGTAAATAAGGATAAATCAGCAATTTTCTTCAGTTCTAATTGCACTTCACTTATGAAGCAAGAAGTGCACTCGGCTATTGAGATAACTAATGAGGCCTTGGTAGATAAATATTTGGGTCTCCCTACTTCTCTTGGGAGATCTACTTATTCTGAGTTTGAGGGGATTCTCTCAAAGATTAAGAGACTAGTTAATGGCTGGGTACCTAAACACCTCAATAGTGCTGGGAGGGAAGTACTTATTAAGTCTATTTGCCAAGCAATCCCAACATATTCTATGAGTTGTTTCAGGCTTTCTAAAAAGTTATGTAAGAAAATTACAGCTGTTATTGCTAAATTTTGGTGGGGTGGTGATGATCAAAAGAGGAAAATGCATTGGGTGAAGTGGGCTGATCTAGCAATTCCAAAATGTGAAGGAGGGATGGGTTTCAGAGATATTGAACTATTTAATCAATCAATGCTAGCTAAGCAAGGGTGGAGGATACTGACTAATCCTAATTCCCTTTGCGCAAAAGTTTTGAAAGGGAAGTACTTTCATTCAGGTGATTTTATGTCTGCGAGGAACAAGAGAGGAGCATCCCATACTTGGAGAGCTATACTTCATGGTTGTAGCGTTCCCAACTTTTAATAAAGATGGAATGCCTGTGTTATTGTGCTAGTCCCTGGATCAATTGCTAGCACCACAGTACAAAATGAAATATCATGCAAATGCATCAAATTCTATTACATCGCATGATCCAGTCTTTACAAAATAGGATTACAACTTGCATAGTCTTAGAAGACTAGCAGAAAACAAAGAAATACAGCGGAAAACATAGTACAACATTGAGCCCATCTTCTTCATGTGCCACAGGCAAAACATGTTGGCGATAGTCTCGAGATCCTAAACGAAATCCTCACTCGTCTTCAAAAAAATCTGCAATATGGAATATGCAGCCACAAGGGAGTCAATACAATTTAATGTATTGGCAAGTAACACTATGGTGGATATAAATGGCAAGACTAATACTACATGCTTATTTGGCTGAGTGGAGTTTTGGCTAAGTTTTTGCATAAAGCCAGTTTTCTCCTATCACTTTTGTAAAACAAGCTTTTCTTTTCAAAAGGGTGGCATCATTGGACTGAAATCCAAGTACCACAATACTCTTCAGTTGGTCAAAATTTTACTTATTGAAAATGGTGATGTGATTCTTCCGTCCTTCCTTGTCCAGCTGCTCATAGTTGTCCATAACCGGGGACACGGCTAAGATCTTAGTTTGTTAACTCTGCAGAGCTTGTGCACTTTCACCCTTTGTCTTCAATTAGCCCAAACATCCTATACACCCGGAGTGCATCATGGAAAGGAGAGAATTTAGACGAGATCTTTCAGAAGAAGAAGTCCAAACCCACCGGCAAGACCCGTTCCACCTATAATTTTGCTACATCTGCTTGTCAAGCCTGGGCTGAACCCTCACAACTTAATTGATCAAGACAGAGCCCATATTGTCAAAAGGCTGCACGGGAAGCTACTAAACTTAGAAGGACATAGTAATCTCTTTGTTCCTGGGTGGCCATCCGCAAGTGACAACCTCAAGTGGAATAACCCTCAGATAAGGGCCCTGAGGAAACACTCAACATAAACCAATCTTACCACTTCCACCCAGGTGGTTCATTCATTAGTTATACTTAGAATTTTTCCTCAACATCTAGTAAACAATTTTTGTAGCATGGCTAAGCATCTAATAAGCACCAAGGCATCAAAATAACAAGGTATAAGGGATGGATACACACTACTAGGATAATAGCATAGCATAATATAACTTAGTAAAATTTCCTATCATGCATACTACTCAAAATCAACTAATGCATATAGAAAATAATGGGTAGTTGATGGTGTGTTACTTGCCTTGTTGAAGTTGGTGAAGATATCACACTTTCTTCACAAAAGATCGTTGCTCTCCGTATAATCTATTCATTGAAAACACAAAACCAAATAAACAAGCATCCTAACAAACAAACATACAAGTGTAGAAAACATACATAGCAAACTACTTATCAAAAGGGGCTTAACCAAGTTGGTTAGGACAAGGTCTAGGTTTGAGTTGAAAGATTCATTCACTAGGGGTCTCATCCTTGTTAAGGAAATTCCAATGGTTTATTTGGGAAGGGCTAGGTTGAGTTTAATGTGATCTAACTTTATTATAACCATACTTGTCGAGGAAGTTCCAAGAGTTCACTAAGAATAAACATATTATTCCTTCAACTAAAGTAATACATTGTAAACACTTGGTCATATTCACCTTCAAAATATTAAAGTGACTATGTTAGTATTTTCCATTGTGGTTAGGGTAGGTCTACTAACTTTATCATCAAAGGGAAAATATTACTAAGTCTTGGGGTTTCCATTTGGGTCAATGGTTGGACAAAAACAACTTGTTATTCTTCAACCTGTATGGATTTCTCCTAGACCTCATGTTATTGCCTTCTTGAAGATCATCATCATGCCATCTAAATTGTTTCCTTCCTTGGTGTGGTGCTTCTCTTGGTCTTGATAGTCTTCATGGTTTTCACTTCACTAATTGGTTTGGTTATAGGATGGGCACATATACCACTAAGTCAATTTGGAAAGAAAAATAAGAAGAAAGATAGAAAGAGAGAGGGAGATGCTTTCTACTGAATTTCTTCACACTTGTACTTCTTGAGTTGCTTCTATTTGTTGTGGAGTCTAAGTCTTCTCTTCAAAACTTCTTCATTGATCTTCCTTGTAGCTCTTCATGTTGCCACCAGGTTGAAAGGAGAAGAATAGAAAAGGGAAGGAAAAAGACTTAGAGAGAAAGGGTGTTAGTCCTCTAGAAGTTTCTCTGGTTTTCTTCTAGTGCTTCCACTTCTTGGAGATGCTTATGAAGTTTGTTTTATTTTCCAAGTCCTTCAATGGTCTTCTATCTTCATGTTGCAAAATCTCTAGATGGTTAAGTCCTCCATTGCATTTCATGGTTCTCACAAATCCCAATTTGATGAAATCTTGAAGCATGAAAGGGGAGTGGAGAAGTAGATAGCAAACTAAATTTCACTATTTGTTACTATATGTGATTGACACATTCTAAGGACTTGGCTTGGCTCCACTTAGACATAACATCAAGGAAAAACAGTTGAAAACAATTCCTAAGACATGGTAAAGATGGATGAATCACTAGGTTGGGTTTTTGGTCAAAAACACATGGCCATGGTCCAAGGATGTCCAAAATGGTTGGGCAAGGTTGTTTCTGGTCCAAGGTTATCAAATGGAGCAATTTTGCAAAAGGAACTATATTGAAATTATTTACAGAATTAAATCTATGTCAAAATTACTCAAATATTCTAATTAATTCTAAATTCAAATTTTAATTTGATCAAATATTATTTTGGGACAGAGGATATGAAAGTAAACATTCTAAGGTTTCCAAATATATTTTATTTGCAATTTTTGGATTTGTAGTATTTGAATTATGCCAAATTTCATCAAACAATCATATTTGAATTTGAACAGTTTTAAGTTTGTCAAATTTAAATTTGTCTAGTGCAAAAAGTTTCTAGATGTCAAGGGCTTTTCAAAAAGTCCAAGATTGCTAAATTTGGCTAAGTGGTTGAAAAGATATGATGATTTGAAGTTGCAGGGGCTTTTCTGCAAAATTGCCATTTAAATTTTATTCGGAATAAAGTCCAGAGGTGGGCTGGGTTCAGATTGCTTATCTGTCGCACAGGGCGATGACTACGGAGTGGGCTTGGGCCGGTTGTGTGCTGCGTTTGGGCGACAAATACCAACATAACACGCGCGCTGGCGTGGCGCAATCCTATTGGCCGATACCGGTTCACTAAGTGGCTCTATTTCTACGCATCGGATCAAGATCGGACGGATGGGAACGAGAGGACGCTCACCAGCGGCGGGGCTGACCGGAAATGGTCGATGTGGTGGCCGGCGTTCACGGAATTTCGACGGCGACGCGTTCCCGTGGGCCTCCGGGCTCAGGGAGTGGTCCAGGAGGGTGAGGTCGACGCCCTGGACCGGATGGTGGCCTCCGTTGACTTCGGTGGTGCTCGATTCGCCGGCGCGGTGTGGATTCCGCCATGTCCGCTCCGCCGAGCTCAAAAATGGACGGCGCCGTCGACGTGCTGTGCAAAACCAAACAAGAAAACCATCTAAGGTTGCGCACAGTGTGGACAAACAGGGGGTACCAAGTGAGGGCAGCGGAAACATGCTACCTTCGCCGGAATTTCACGAATACGGCGGCGGCCGTGAGCAACTCCGGTGAGGAATTTTGGAGGCGTGGGGGCATGAAACAGAAGGGGAGAAGAGGGGTACTGAAGAGGAGAGGGAGGAGATTTAAGGGGCAGGATTTACAGCCATCAATCGGGCCTGTAACTGTCGAATTCATGGAGATTGAATTTCGGCCAAATGGAAACGGCTAGGGCTTGATGACGCTGACGTCATCATGACATCACCCAACCATTTTCTTTTTTTTTATTTCTGTTTTCTTATTTAATTTATATCTTCTGTTTAAATAATCTAAATAACATGAAACAAAATTCTAAATTCCTATTATTTCAAACACTTCCCAACAGTACCACTTTTGTGGGGTTTTCACCATTTTTGAATTTTTCAAAATACCAATTCAAATGAATTCATAATTGCCTTAATATTCCAATTAAATGAGAAATAATAATAAAATAGGGAAATGGGTTTGGGAAATTTTCATAGACTATAATATGGTTAATTATTATTTTCCAAAACCATTTCAACTTGTTTCCATGATTTTATAATTTTTAAATAAGATGAAAACATCATAGTCACTTAATAGAAAAATTTCCTTATTTATTTGACTTGGGGTTAAAAATAATGTGGTTTTCTCAAATTAAGATGTTGTTTTCCCAATTGAAAACATTATTTTTCAAAGTTACTTTACTTGTTTTCACAATTTTATATTTTGAAAAATAAATAAAACACTAATAATACTTTTAAGGCCATTTTTTAAATTTAGTAAATAATAAATTGATGTTATTGTCTAAATAGAATTTCAGAGACATTTTACATGTCATATATTATTTTTGGAAAGCCATTTTTAAACCACTTTCACATTTTATAATTTTAGGAGTTGAAGGATCTACTAATAGTAACTTAATGCTATTTAATTAGTTCATATCAATTAATTATTATTGTTGATCAATAAATTTTAGAATAAAACCATAAGTCATAATATTGTTTTCAAAACCTTTTGTTATGTTATTTTCAAAGCAATGCATTTCATTTTCACCCCTTCATGTTTAAAACTTGGAATAACAACTAAAAGTTATTACTAAAACATTTTATTCTCATCAAATATTTTTGAGGCTTAGGACTTTATTAAGGGTTATAATTCTTTTATTGTTGTTGCCATAAAATAATTTCAAGGTGATATTTGAATTGAAAACCTTTTATGTAATAAAGTTTGCTAAAGATAAAATGGTTTTCTTTATGTGAGAAAAATCATTTGAGAGGGTTTTAGGGTTTATGGAATAGAGGTATAATAGGATTAGTAATTTCAATTTCATTGAAATATGCATTATTTTTGCTTTGTTTCTTGCTTCTCATTTGGTTTTTGGTGACTTACTAAACATGAAAACAAAAAGTTTCAAATTTTTGTGATTTTTGCATTTTCCAAAAATCAGGGATGTTACAATGGTAGAGATGCTTTAAAACTTGGAATTATAAAAAGGATTGGAGATGGCAGTTCGGTACGAGTCTGGGATGATCTGTGGGTACCAGATAATCCAGGTAGGAGACCTCTCTTCCGATCACCTGACAGTGAGGTGGTTTTAGTTGATGAATTGCTTGACCCTATATCCAACCAGTGGATTGAAGAGAAGGTGAGAACGAATTTTATCCATACGGATGCGGAATCTATTCTTCGCATCCCTGCTGGTCACTTCATGGACGATAGTTGGGCATGGCAACCGGAGCGTCTCGGTTTCTTTTCGGTAAGATCAGCTTATAAGTGCCTTATTTCAGCTAATAGACATCAGGCTAATGGTCCTTCAATTGGCTCGGGTCTTCACGTATGGAGAAGACTATGGAAGATCAACTTCCCCCCCAAGGTCAGGAACTTTTGGTGGAGGGTGATCAAAAAATTCGTTCCTACAAAGGAGATTCTTCGGAATCGACATATTGAACGTCTGGATCGGTGTGAAGAATGTGGTGAGGTTGAATCAATCTTTCATGCCCTCTTTCAATGCACTTGGGCAAAGAATTTCTGGCTCAAGATTCGTGAAGGCTTAAGTGTGAAAATTCCAAAATTGCATCCGTCCACGTGGGCTTTGGACATGATTGATTCGGAAATTGTCCCTGTGAGTACATGCTGCGTTATTTTATGTGGCTCTTGGGCAGTGTGGTCCGAGCGCAACGCTAGGAGGCACGGCAATGATTCACGAACTGTTACGCAATCTGCAAATTGGGTTTATGACCTACTTATTGGTCTCAAAGCATCAGGGAAGGAACGGGCTCCACAGTCCAACTCTGGGATTGTTTCTTGGAAACCGCCAAAGCCAGGTGAGCTTAAGATAAATGTTGATGGCTCTTTCTCTGTTTCCAATTATACAGGTGGTACGGGAGTGTGCTTGAGGGATCATAATGGCAATCTTATTAGAGCTCAATCATTGTGGTATGATTTCATTGCTAGTCCCATTATGATAGAGGCTATAGCTATCAGGGATGGCATCAAATTAGCTCTGGATCGAGGTATTAGAGTCGTGGAGATTGAGACGGATTCACTTCAAATAGTGACTATGTGGAAAACAGAAAAGTATAGTCGATCTGAAGTGGCTTCTATATTGATGGAGGTTCATGATCTAGTAGGTAATCTGGATAGTTTTACTCTTTCTTTCGTACCTAGGGGGCTAATGTCCCTGCCCACCTTTGTGCTAATTATAGTAGACCAGACAGAAGGCATTGCCTTTGGGTTGATTTCATTCCTACCTTTCTCGATGCCTGTATGAGAAAGGATTGTAAACCAGATTGATTTCGCATGGCAGCAAGTTTGTTGACGCACTCTTTTCCTTCCAGGGTACCGAAAGGGACTGGAAGGTTTTTAATGAGGCGGACTTGCTTGCTTAATATATGAGGTGTTATTTAAAAAAAAAAAAAGAATTGGGTTGACTGATCGAGAATTAGCCGCCTCCAAAAAAAAAAATGTTCCTGTCCAGCTTGAACCAGTGACAGCGTCACCGTGAACACTCTGCTCCAATCCAGCAGTCAAAGAGGGGGCGCCGGCAGCAGCTTAACACCTCCGCTCCCCCAATCCCCAACCTGACCTGATACAATCCGCACCTGCTGGCGATGTCGGCGGCGCCCCCGCCGCCCCCGGAATTCGCCGGCGGAAACGACAAGGTCCTCGCCGCCGCGCAGCATATCGTCAAGTCCCTGGCCACCTCCAAGAACGCCGCCGACGACATGATCCGCATCCTCTCCGGCTTCGACAACCGCCTCTCCTCCATCACCACCGAGATGTTCCCCTCCCCGGACCTCTCCTCCACCGAATCCTCCGAGATCTCCTCCGCCGCCGACTTCGATGCAGCGGAGCAGCTCATCCAGCTCTGGGACGCCACCCCCGAGGCCCTCGTCTTCGAGGCCCCCGAGGACGACGTCGCGCAGTACCTCGCCGCGGTCGATGTCGCAGTCGAGCACCTCGCGCGTGGCGGCTCCGGCGCCGGCCGCGCTGGCGTCGCCGTCCAGCTCGCCATGGCGCGCCTCGAGGAGGAGCTCCGCCACCACATGGTCCGCCACGCCGTGCCCCTCGACCCCACGGGCCTCTGCTTCTCGCTCCGCCGCCTCTCGCTCGGATCCTTCGAGGACCTCGACACCTGCTCCGAGTACGACGCCACCACGCCGCACAGCCTCGGCGCCGCCACGCCGGAGACCGCGCGCGGTGGGCCCCTAGTGAACCCGTTTGAGGAGCACCTGTTCGACCCCGTCCGCCCTGAGGCCGTCGACGACCTACGCGCCATCGCCGACCGGATGGCGCGTGCAGGGTACGGGCGTGAGCTTGCTGATGCCTACTGCATCGTCCGGCGCGACCTGCTGGACGAGTACCTCTCCGCGCTGGGCGTCGAGCGCCTCAGCATCGACGAGGTGCAGCGCGTCGAGTGGAAGCAGCTCAACGACAAGATGAAGAAGTGGGTGCAAGGAGTCAAGACGGTCGTCCGCGTGCTGCTTGCTGGTGAGCGCCGCCTCTGTGACCAGGTGCTCGCCGTGTCCGACGAACTCAGGGATGAGTGCTTTCTTGAGTCCACCAAGGATGCATAATGCAGATTCTTAACTTTGGGGATGCCGTGGCTGTGTGCCCCCGCTCGCCGGAGAAGCTCTCCCGGATTCTCGACATGTACGAGGCGCTTGCCGAGGTAATCCCTGAAATGAAGGATCTGTGCCTGGGAAGCTCCGGTGACGGTGTGATCAGCGATGTTCAAGCAATCCTTGATAGGCTTGGGGATGCTGTAAGGGGCACCCTCTTCGAGTTTGGGAAGGTTTTGCAGCAGGAGACGTCCCGGAGGGCGATGGTGGCTGGTGAGATCCACCCAATGACGCGCTATGTCATGAACTATTTGAGGCTGCTGGTCGTTTATGGCGAGACGCTTGATGCCCTACTGGATGACGACACTGATGAGCACACTTCTTCCGCGGAAAGACCTGAAGATCAGGATCGCGATCCAGAACACTTGGAGAGCATGACCCCTCTCGGAATACGCCTTTTGAAGCTCATGTGTTACCTGGAGGCCAATTTGGAGGACAAATCTAAGCTTTATGAAGATGCTGCCTTGGAGTGCATATTTTCCATGAACAATTTGCTCTACATTGTTCAGAAGGTGAAAGATTCCGAGCTTGGCAAGATTCTAGGTGATCACTGGGTAAGAAGGCGCAGTGGGAAGATTCGGCAGTATTCAAAGAGCTACCTACGGATTTCATGGATGAAGACTTTGTCTTATCTCAAGGATGATCTACATGGGAGTGGAAGTGGGTACGGCAGTGGCAGTGGTAGTGGCAGTGGGCATTCAAGTTCTAGGATGTCCATCAAGGAGAAGTTCAAGAACTTCAACTTGTCATTTGAGGAAATTTACAGGAACCAGACAATCTGGAAAGTTCCAGATCCCCAGCTCCGAGAGGAGCTTAAGATATCTATATCTGAAAATGTGATTCCAGCATATCGTGCTTTTTTGGGAAGATACGGTAGTCAAGTGGATGGCGGAAGAATCCCGGGAAAATATATAAAATATACTCCAGAGGACTTGGAGGTCAGCTTTCTGATTTATTTGAGGGCTCACCAGGGTCTGCCAACCACTCTAGGCGAAGATCATAGCTCATAGTGGCAGGTTCCAGTTTCAGGTATGCCTTGCTGAAGTGATCTTATATTGTTGAGTTGCCATATACACATGACATCTGTTAAATGGGTATTTGTTCCTTTAGCAGTCGCTACATCACTATGATCCAAACAAGGATCTTTTGTATGTCTACTTTTGCATGGTATATAGCACTAAGAAATATTGTACATTGATTGATTCCAAGTGTCTGGTCTCTCTGGTGCTATTTTGTTTAGCTGCAATTGAATATTTGGTACTATGTAAGATGTTCATAATCCCTTGAAAATGTTCGTGACTAGATCAAACAAATGGTTGCCATTATTAGCGCAGCCCTGCAGACATAACCAAATTACATTTGATGGCTGATATTAAACAGAATAAGAACAAACTCATGGTCAAATTTAGTTATTTAAAAAAAGTTCTGGCTTCTTATGTATGTTTACGTAGTAAGATAAAGCAACCAACAAACTTATGAAAACCATAGTTGATATTATCCATTGATAACAGACATAAATAGATTTAAAATCATAAACAGACTTACAATTAATCTATTGAGAATGGTTGGTTCATTTAGAAAACTACTTGACATTTGATAAATATGAAAAGGTTGTATATTTTCGTATAACATGTTCTAAAAAAACGTCACATGCTGTATGTTTGTATGCTTTGCCGAGCATACGTCCTTAGCAATAACTAAATGGAAGTATTTCATTATGAGCTATTGCTATCATGTACCTGGATACGTGTGTTGTCTGCAGTATGATTTCAAATCTCCAACCTTATTAAAACAAAGTGACTGAGTTTCCTTGTACCACCCATAAGAAGAAAACATAGGCATTAGGTATCAGTAACGGATATGTTAATTGATCGAATGATTATACCCTTTATAAGAAGTGTTGTGTCCTTGGATGTAACTTCTTGGTACCTGGGCATGTTCGATTAGCACGTAAGAAACTACAATAAAAATAAAAGACGCCTTAAGAGGGGGAGAACGAATTTTGGTTATGTCAATTGGAGATAAAATCCTGCAAAATGGGAAGATAATACTTGTTTAAATTGAAAGTATGTTAACCTGTAGAGTTTGCTGAAGCTGAGAATTTTACTGATTCTAGGAAACCGGTGAAGAGGAAGGTACTCTTAGAACAAATTATGGTGAATGATCGTGTGTGTGTGTGTGTGCCTCTCAGGCTTGGCAACCCCACACCTTTTATTTACAGTGCCAAGAGTATATCGACCTGACACGTTTAAACTTGAACTCGAACTGTTGCAAACTCGGACACTCCCTCTGAAGATAGGCCGAATGAATATGCCCATCTTGTCACAAATAGTAGCGGCCTCACTAGGGTCTAGCGTTTTGATAGAATTGTCATGTCATATCAAAATCTTAGTATGTTTGGTACTATTATGATGTACTGGATTGTTTCGGAGATGTGGATTGTAGGCTTGTTATGACAATGCAATACCAAAGAGTTATTCCTCAACAGCCAAAACTCAGACACCCAACCCTTCATGCAGACCATGTTTCACTCTAAAATTAGTTCCTATGTAGTAGGTTGAGCTACAACCTACTGCTACTTACTGATTCATGACAGAAGGTGCTTCCCTTGCTACTACACTATGAATCTGCATCTCAGTATATTTCTACACTCAAGTTGCTGACTCTTTTTCACCCAAAGTCTTTTGCCAAGGCTACTCTTCAAATACCCCAGGTTCCTGTAGACAGCCTCCATTTTTTTTTTCTGTATAGCTGTTCTTCTATAGGCTTTAATTTATTTTCCTTGTTTTCCTATTTGCTTTTTGTGTATGTTTTGTACACTATCGAGTTATCGTATAAGAAGTATCGAGTTTTGGCACAATTAAATGAGAAGCACAACAAGCCTGTGTGGAACTTGTTCCTATTGAAAATGCAAAGCATTATGAAGAAACTTGATCATTCCTAACTCCGCTAATAGATCATGAACATAGTTCTTCTAAGAGAGCACTGTAAACCTTTGAGGAATGTTTAATCTCAATCCCAGTCGAAGACTACTGAAATTTTTCACCTTCCTTACCACGCCTTTCTTTCATGCACTTAATTTTCTTCAGCATCATCTCCAGTCAGAACATAACATATACATAGACTATTAGACTCCCATTGTGATAATATGTGATTGTCTGCACCTTTAAATCACCATTACTCCGAGAATATGACCATACTACACACTGGATCTATCAAACTGTGCAGGAGCAGTACACGGTATATAGTTTTCTAGATCCTGCATATCTTCCTTGGAAAGATCTCCATACATACCTCACCTTCAAAATCACGTTGGATAAATGCATTCTTCACATCTAGCTGAAATTAACTGCACAGATAATCAATGCCCTCACTATGCTCATCTTTGGCACTGGTGCAAAGGCCTCTTTATAGTCTATCAAGTTCATTAACCTTTTGCAGCCAATGTTGCATTGTTTATAACTATATGTGCACATCTTCTGAAGTTTCATTCACTATAAAAACCTTTTTGCATCCAACTGCCCTCTTTTCTGCCACAAGTAAATCGAGATCCCACATCTTGTCATTCTGAAGTTACAGAGTTGGAGTTTTGGTGGTGGATGAGACTGATTAGGGCTCAATGCCATGGAGAAGAAAAATTTGGAGACAATTGCACAGATGTGTTCGCAGACCCCGAGACCCTTTGTTTTCCAAACCCCTGAGAAGACTCAAAACCAGACCAAGAGCTCTCCAGCTAAATATTAACTCAAATTTGGAGATCATAAGAGGATAAATCGAGAAGATATTCTTTAGAAATGTAGATCCTAATTAAATGATTATTTTGAGATATTTTACTCCAAAACAGTTACTTTTGTCTGTTAAAAGAAACTTTAGAGCCTGGTAGGATGGTACTAAAACGAATAAGTAGATTGGATAACTGGATGGGTCTGATTAAGGATTTGCAGAATTATGTGGTAAAACACTTCAGTAAATGCAAAAATAAAAAAATAAAAGAGATTGCTGGCATATAATTTACATAAAACAATGGCTGTTGGGGTTTTTGATGCGTACCGGTTGTGTCGCCGGCATTGATAAATTTCTGAAACATCAACCAGCTTCATAAGCTACATAATGTGATTATTCTAGTTTGTTTTACTTGGAGTGATGCTCGTCAGTAAGGTAGCTGTCTGAGACCTAGCATGCTAAAGAATAATAACATGCTGAGGATGCTTTCCAATCGATCACTGATTGATTTCTGCTATTGATGTAATCATTCAGACTTTAGTAAGTGTGCCTCAGTTAAGTTGCGACCACTTGTATTATTTGAAAACCAGTTTGATCCGAAAGGGCATATATACTGTACTTAATTGATGAAAGATGGTCTTCTGATATTTGGAGAATTTGGGAGCACACTATTTTAGTACATGAAAACTTAACTAGTAAAAGTTTGACTTCTCAGAATAGCAGTCCTTTTGTGAGCTGTCGCGCTAGATCCATCCATCAATGGTGTTTTGGTAGCTCTAACTGACACCCTGTTCTCAGCAGTCAGTATGCTTCGCAATAAAAGGACTCTACTTTGTGTTCTGATTTTGTTTAGAGCTCTGCCTAATTAAGCTAATAGAAATGCTGTTCTAGTATTGTCAGACATCTTCTGGTGGCTGCTGTTAAATGAAGTTCTACATCTGATATCTTTCAAAGTTTGTAATTATAGGAGAAAAAAAGTCAATTTACAATACGACTTAGCTGTCAACTGTCGTATAATGCTTAGACTGTTAGAATTATATTATGTTCTATGCATAGCTTATATATTCTTTTAGTTGTATGCGGGGTTTTACACATATTTATAACACATGTGCATGTATTTATACTGGCCTTTGGCCACTAGGGAATTTAAGTTGTTGTTTCCCTAACACAGACATCCATTCCAAAACTGACAAGATGAGCTTAAGAACGAAGAGAAGAGTTCCCATTCCTTCTGTGCCTGTATATCAAGCAGTTAAATGTTTTTCGGTCCTGCAGGTTAGCTCCAGTAGGGAAAATTGTCCAGTGATTTGGTAAACTTTGCTGCAATTCTCACAATAGTATTATTCAGTCCTGTGTGCCGATTTCTCATGTCCCTGCAAGACTAGATGAGATTATGACTCCCTTTTGCCAATTTAAGTACTACCTCCGATCCGAAATAATGGGCGCAAGATTGTGAATGGTTTAGGCAAAACTTTGCCTGGCCAACCGACTATTAAATCGGATCGGAGGGAGTAAGTAGAATGTAGAGTAGGATCACAAACAGAGTCTGTCGCATAACTTACCGAAGTGACTCTGGTTTTGAGTTTGAGTATCTGAAGTGTAAAATCCTATAAAAAATACTTAAAATAAGTACCTAAATGTAGGATTGTTAATCTTATACATGGTCGCTCTCTAAAAAAAAAATCTTATACATGGTCGATCTGATCTGGAAAAGTGGTTGATGATTGGTGTTAAGAGAAATTTAAGACGATGACTCTGTAGATAGAAGAGCACAACAGATGATGGGACTGCTACCGTCGGCTTGGGTACTTGACACTGCAAATAAGCCGTTCGAATTGTGCTTTTTGCTCTTGCAAGAAAAAAAGAGTAAAAATGACAGCACGCAGCCAGTTATTTTCCTCCGAGTGATTAGGAGGTAAATTAATCGATTAACCTCTGACCTAATCATACGGATCCGACCACAACCCGTGGTGATTATTGAGCTGGTTAATTAGTTCCTCTCGAGCATCTCGCAGAACCTCTTGAAAGACTCGAGCTTCTGCAGCTTCATCTGGTCGTGAAACCTTCTGATGAACATGTCGGCGACGTGGTCGATCTCGTCCTCCAGGCTGAACTCCAGGCCACCCCGTTCTGCCGCCGCGCTGCGGGCGAGATCGACTACCGACCCTGGCGGCGTGTCTGCCAGCTGCTGCAGCTGCTTCGCCACGCCCTCCTCTCTCTCCTCCTCGCTTCTCGCCATGACCAGCGGCGAATCGCCGTCCCGGCCCATGGTGAAGCTCGGCAGGCTGTTGAGCAGCACGAAGCTCGGCAAGTTCTGCAGCACGGCGGCCTTCCTACCACCTCCACCGCTCGCGACTGTGTTGCCGCCATTGCGGCGCTCGCTGTCCTCGTGTTGGCTTCGGCTGCCCATGATTGCGCTGATCTTGCTGTTGATGGCGCTCATGAGGAGCTTCTTGTTCCGGAGGATGCTGAAGACGACGAGGCGCGTCCGCACTGCGCTCGTCTTAGACCTCCCCTTCACAGCCGCCACGATGGCAGAGAAGAGGTGCTTCAAGAACACGGATGCCTTCATCTTGATCGATCCCCAAAACCAAATGGACACCACGAGAAACAAAAGCAGCTGATCAAAGTGAGATCGACTTAGTCTCAGTGGTGTTGTCTGTGACTGCTAGCTAGCATGCATGTGTGGTTTTGGCATGGAGTTTGATTCCATGGGTATATATAGTGGTGGTGAGCTAAGACTGAGAGTGAGATAACTGATTATGGTGGTGGTTCTAAATCTTAAGGCTTCTTCTGGGAAGCTTCAGCATCACATGCAGCCATGGATGAAAAGTTTTACATGTTACCTAGGAATTATAATGGGCACTGAAAAAACAAGGAAATGAGAGGGTCTGGGCAGGCAGCCGAAAGGTAACTAACTAGTAACATCAAAGGTAGGCTGATGATTAAAGCCAAAGCAGCCGCAAAAAAGATGACGCACACACAAAGAAAAAGCAACAGAAACACCAATGTTTTGTGCGGTGGTCCCAAGTATCGGTCACATGACTCCTAACCATGTATTGTTATGCTGAAACTTGCTAGATTGTGGAATTAGATGGTTTGGGCGGATAACCTTCTTTGTGTTATGTATGATTTATCCGTCGCTGAACAGTACAGCATTTTTAGTCTACATCATATGCATTTTTTTTAAGGAGTTAGGGTGTGTACAGCATATAACGGTTCCACCCCTAACCCTCGCGCCGCCTAACCCTAGGCGGCTCGGGGGAGATCGCCGCTGCCGCCTCAAGGCCCCCCCCCACCTGTCCCTCTCCTCCCTCGTCGTCGCCCGAGGCATCGCCGGGCAAAGCCTTGGCGGCGCCCGTGACGGCGACGGCAGTGCCTCTCTGTGCGCGCAGCGGTTGGGATCATCTTCGGTGGCCGCGGTGCGAGGTCCGGCGGAGTACGGCGGCGTGGCGCTGCGGGATCCGGCGATGAGGCGCACGCATCGGCACGTCGACGGCTCGGCATGCTCGCGACGGTGGCGCCGCTGCGGTCGGTGCCGGTGGTGGTCATCGGGCCTATGGGCTCGGGTGGCTTCGACGGATCGGCAACAGTTGGTAAGGGGGCGCCGAGTGTCTCCGGTGGCTGGGCATCATGGCGGTGTCGGCATCCGGCATGACGGCGGTGGGCTGGCTCTCCTCCATCCAGTCCCTGTTTTCGGTGCCATGATGGAGGCGGCGACAAGGAAACCTTCCTTGTCGGCCGCCGGCGGCGGCCATCTTCCGACGGTGATTCTGGCGAGCGTGGCGGCCGTAGATCGGATCCCCGCTCCGACCTGTCGTGGGTTCCCTCTTGGCTGGCCGACGATGCATGGAGGGGTCGGCGAGGGGCGTTTGGAGGTCCCCTGCTGAGGTCCCGACGGTGGAGCTCTCCCTGCACCACTGTGAAGATCCAGCCAGTTGCAGTGTTGGGGGAGCGACTGCGATGAAAATCGCGCAGACTTCGGTCATGGCAGACGATGGCTGCGTCCTTGACATCGTTTCCTCCCGGGGCATCGTCATTGTAGTTCGTGATTCCTCGCTCAGCTTGCTTCGGGTGAAAACCTAAATCTCGGTCTCCAGGATTGGATGATGACGGCGCCATTGGTGTCGATCTCCCTCCCGAGGGCATCATTTTGAAGCAATGTTTGGAGGGACCTGAAGATGAGGCGGTGGTTCGTCTACTGCATCGACGACAGCGGGGCTCGGCGGCGTGGTGCCGCGGGGTCTCGGTGATGGACGCGGGACGATGGAGGACGCGCAGGGTGGTGGTGCTGGTTGGTGTCTTGGCGGCATTGACGGCAGGTCTGGCATGGTGAAAGCCTTGATCTCTGTCCTGAAGGTGGGTGAGCGGAAGACGGCGGCGGCAACGTCTGGAGCGTGTACGTCGGTGTGCGCTGCGATGGGCCGGACCGGTTGTGCCCCTTGCTCGCTGTCGGGCGGCTTGGTGAGGCCTTCGGTTTTTTAGATGATGCGCGTTGGTGGGTTGACAGGGCATCGGCCCTGTGCTTGACCACCCCCTTCATCAGCCTTTTAGGCAGCGAGATTTCGCTAGATTGGTGGCTTCAGGTTTAGCTGGTTTTGGTTTTCACTTGTAAGGCTTCGTGGTTTCTGCTTTATCATTAATAAAATCCGGTTGTGTGCATCGTTTTGATGCAGAGGTTGGGGGTAGAACCTTCATTTCTAAAAAGAAAAATAGACATACATACATCAGGTTGGGATGATATAGTGGTTGGATGACGATCCAAAGAAACATCAACAAAATTAACCGGCCCTTCTTAAGTGGATAACATCTCTGTACCTTGAGTTGCACCAGTCAACAGCTCAACTGCGATTAGAGCTTTCAGAACTTCTGTTTACCATCGTTTTCCATATATATACTCAAAGGCTCTAGGCTCTACGCTCTAGGTTTTTCTTTTCCTTTTTGCAGTTAAGAAAGGAGAGTTGATATAATGATGACGCTAATGGACAAAACATCATCTGTGAAATGGTCACATTAACGTACCACTAATCTCGATCGATGGTAATCTAGCAGTAGCTGCTTACATTTTGGTTCGGAAGCCTTCGTCGCTAAGGTTCGCCTCCCCGCCTTTTGTCCTGCCCGGCCGGGGCTAGGTAGGAGCACATAGTACAGTGCAGCTGTTCTCCAGGGACCAAACAAACCCTTTCCCAAACCTGAAATGTAGTAGTAGGCCAAATCTTTCATCTCCTCTCTTTTTCCCCTACTTTGGTCTACGACCTGTAAAAATATTGCCACTTGCCGAGTCGATGTTATTTGTTCATCTAAGAAAAAGAATTAATGTTCAAAATTGTATGTCCATTTTGTTTAGAATTGCTGACCTATGTGTAACATTCATGGACAAAAAGTGTGTGTATTTTCCTTATGGTCATCGTCAGCTAGGTAGCAGCCATGATGTCAACACGTGGGAGACATCCTACCTCACATTATCAACACCATTTAAGCAAGCACACCCTTTGCACAGTTTCTATGCAAGGAGCGAATTGTTGAGAACAAAGCTGGCAAACAATCTGTGGAAAATCCATCTAAAATAGAGGCTATGCGGGGAAACCCAATAGGGAAATATTCATAAACCTCAAATCATTGCCAAGATAAGCCGGACCATTAGAAGGAAAAGGAAACCAGTCTCGGCGCTTTCCCCCCTAAATTATTGCCACTTTTCATCACACATTGAAAGAGCTCAACACGTCGCACATCCATCTCCCTGCCGTGTCCCCTATATATTTCCCCATCTCATTCTCCTCCTCTTCTCACTCTCTCTTCTCCGTGTGACGGATCCCCACTGAACACTCCAACTCCCCCCCCCTGTACGCAAATTTAGATCATGGCGAGAGAGGTAGGGATGGATACCGATAGCGGCATCAACATCAAGGACGGGGAGGTATTTCCAAATGAGGGAGCCGAGAACAACATGGGGAACGGGAAGACGATGCAGTTGCTGCCGCAGATCTGGGACGAGGCGCGGAGGATCTTGGAGCGCAACCGGATGCTGATCCAGGAGATAAGCCACAACCATGAGGCCGGTAGCCTCAACCGCAACGCCGCTCTCCTTCGCGAGCTCAACAGCAACATGACCCGCGCCGTCAAGCTCTACTCCGAACTCTCCTCCTCCTTCTCCCGCTCAGTTGTCAAGGACTCCCCATCCGCCGTTGATGGCACCAAGGGGGGTAACAAAGAGGCCACGACGCCCGCAGTGGAAGAAACAGACAAGCCCCCCCTCTTCTATTATTTCTAGATTTAGCTTTTATGTGCCATGGCGATGGCTCGGGCTCAGCAACAATATCTTCTTTGGTTTCTTGATGTGTTATTTTAGTGTTGGTCTGAGCATGTGATGCTTGTTGTTATTATTAGAATAAAGATGCAGTACAATTTCACTATAAACATGGCAATTTCTCGTGCTCCAAACAGTTCAACTCCCCCAAAACACGGAAATCTCCCATCTTCTTTCCATTCACATAGACATATGGAAAATTCCCGTATTACAAATGTTCGATTCCCATAGAAACACCGAAAAATCATGCGCTCCAAATTGTCCAACTCTTATAGAAACTTGAAAATTTTGCGTGCTCGAACAACTCGATTCTCATAGGAAAAATACCAAACCTTGTCTCATAGAGGTGCCAAAAGTCTTACATGAAGATGATGCCTTTTTGCAACAAAAAAAAGAGTTCTTATGTAACATTTTACAAGACCCCTCCCTTCTCCCTTTTAACAGTTAGTTTAAATTAATACTCTTGGTAGGAAAAAAAGTAAAACAATGACATAAAGAATTAAGCACAAGAGCGGGATGACGGTACAATACAGCCCAATTTCGTAAGGCATCTACGCATAACCGTTTCAAGGTTCCACAAGCGGCCGATGATTTCCCGTGACAAAGGTGAAACGGAAACGGGCCAGCCCGCTAGGGTGTCGCTGACCAGAAAATTACAAAAACTGCTCCGGGAATTCATACTCGCAGTTACTAGTAATAGGCCGGTGGTCCAGCCCCCGCGCATGCAACATGATCTCTGCACCTGGCTGCACGTGATTTTTGTTCCGGAGAGCGGGTGGGGAGCGGCATGGAGTTCACTTGGAATATTGTCGCAAAATCGAATGCCACCCGTTTCTGTCACAGCGTGGAGTGCGACACAAGAAGCATCCCATTCATATAGTACGTCTGATTCACAACGATTCTGATTTTAGTGTTAGCTGTTTGCTTTCCCATATACAGTTCTGATTCAGTTTTTTAGTGTTAAATATAATAATATGTAAAAATTGGCCATTTTTCAATTCCTCTTGGTATTACCATCAAAACACAACCAAAACATATAAGCACGTCTCCTCATCACATCTTAGAATGACAGATGCGGAAATAAATGAATCTCGCCAAATTTCTATATAACCACTGACATCAACAACATGGATGTGAGAACCGGGATCTGAACCCAAGTGGGTGCGTCACGGTGAAATGAATTTCAGTATCACTTCATCGTGAAATATAGAAGCCGAGGTAATTTAATTGTGTGTTTCTGTACATAGTACTTATCGACCATACTCTAATCCGTGTTGTTTTTCTTGCTGATCATAGTTGATTCATCTTCTTCAACCTTGTGATCTTATTGGAGTGGTTACACTCGCTATGGAATCAGCAATGTAGTAGGAGTGGAGATGATGATTAATCCTAGAAATGAGGTTCCGGCGTGGTTGTTAGGTTAGTGAGCTGGAGCTGTCCGTGACACATGTGCGAGGACGGTGGTGAAGCCGGAAAAGGACTCGTATGAGATGGATATTAGGGTTCTGCGTGTTCATAAATGTTGAGAAAAGGGGAGGAGGCAAGGTACAAATTTGTGTCTAATTCAATTAGTGGGTATTGCGAAAGAACAATAATATTTGGTCTTTTTTTCAAACACAATATAATCGCGGGTGCTCACGTACACTATACTCTCCCATATGAATGCACGACGGGCACCCTACCCCTATGAGAACCTTCAAGAAAGAAACATAGCAGAAACGGCACTGCCAACGATAGCAACTTTGTATTGCGGTAGAATAAGAGTTATGACGAAAGAAATATACATGAATTTATCCCATTAACGAAACAAGAAATAAATGTGCCAAGCGTTATGTCATATTTTACGACAGGTATTGATCGGACGTGCGGTCGTGATTAGACACCCTTCATGGCATCACAATTGACCGTTCAACGTGCGGGACAACAAGGAGAAGGACCCGTAAGACAATACAAATTACGTCCTGCTCCAAAAGAATTACAAAAATGACCCCCAAATGTAAAATTAGATGGCAGTGTGTTCCTTCTGGCTCGCACATGAGGTTGCGGCAAATGTCTAGCTACCCATCAGCACCATGACCGAGGAGGAAGAAGAAACCTGCTGTCGAAACGAGGTTTGATCACCAAACATCAGGATTCTATCGGCCCTTGGGCCACCAGAAGGTACTGGTTAAGCCAAAAAAAAAAGGGACTACGGCTAGTTGGACACCTGCTCCACCCTAGACATGTCTTGCTATCCTTGGAGGACTAGGATCTAAAGTACTGATCCGTTATTGTGTCGCCGGTGAAATCCGGCCGCATATATACAGCGGGCTTGCTCGTGAAAAAACACAAGATATTTAGACAAGCCTAAGGCGCTGTGACGCGGTGACCCGTTCGATCACATGCGCAGCTTTTCCTTTGTCCGGTGATAGAAGGTAGGTACCATGAATCTGTACCTCTGCGTACGTGCACAGGCAGAGCTTAGTGGCTTACTCTTCCTCCTGGAGCATGTGCCTTGTCTGCATATCCCGTTTCTTAATGTATTGATTAAGTGTACTTAGTTAAGCACTGATCTAACAAAATTAAAGCCTCTCTCTTTTCCTCGTATCTTTCAGCGTCCTGTCACCGCACATGCAAGCAAACAAACGTGGATGTACAGAGTAGGAACGAGCACATCGTACAGCGCAGCTGTTCTCCAGGGACCAAACAAACCCTTTCCCAAAGCTGAAATGTGGTAGGCCAAATCTTTCATCTCTCTCCTTTTCCCCTGCCTTGCTCTAAGACCTGTAAAAATATTGCCACTTGCCGAAACCATGTTATTAGTTCATCTAACACAAATAATTAATGTTCAAAATTGTAGGTCCATTTAAAAAAAAAATGCTGACCTATGTGTAACATTCATGGACAAAGTGTGTGTGCGCATTATTTTTGTTATGGTCGCCGTTATCTAGGTAGCAGCCATGATGTCAACACGTGGGAGACACCCTACCTCACATTATCAACACCATTTATCCTTTAGCAAACACACTCTTTGCACAGTTTCTATGCAAGGAAAGAACCGCCGAGAAGAAAGCTGGAAAAAAATCTAGGGAAATCTATCCAAAATATAGGCTAGGAGGGGACAACCAATAGGGAAATATTTATAAACCCCAAATGGTTGTCAAGATAAGCCGGGACATTAGAAGGAAAAGGAAACCAATCTCGACGCTTTCCACCCTAAATTATTGCTGCTTTTCATCACACATTGAAATAGCTCAACACGGCGAACGTCTACCGTGGCCCCTATATATCCCCTTCCCCGCCCCATAGACACACCCCAAATCTCATTCTCCTCCTTCTCCCACTCTCTTCTCAATACGGCTCCCCACTGAACACTCCATCTTCCTCCCCCTGTACGCAAAGCTAGATCATGGCGAGAGAGGCAGGGATGGATAACGATAGCAACATTAACATCAAGGACGGGGAGGTATTTCCGAATGAGGGAGCCGAGAACAACACTGGAAAAGGTAAGGCGATGCAGTTGCTGCAGAAGATCCGGGACGAGTTTCAAAGGATCTTGTAGCGCAACCGGATTCTGATCCAGGAGATCGCCAACAACAACGAGGCTCGTGAGGTCGGTAGCCTCAACCGCAACGTCGCCCTCATTCGCGAGCTCAACAACAACATGACCCACCTCGTCAAGCTCTACTCCGAACTCTCCTCCTCCTTCTCCCGCTCACTCGCCAAGGATTCCCCCTTTGCCGTTGATGCCACCAAAGGGGGCAACAAAGAGGCCACGGCGTCCGCAGTGGAAGAAACAGACAAGCAACCCCCCTTCTATTATTTCTAGATTTAGCTTTATGTGCCATGGAGATGGCTAGCGCTCAGCAACATTATATTCTTCGGTTTCTTCATGTGTTATTTTAGTGTTGGGATGAGCATGTGTTGCTTGTTGTTATTATTAGAATAAAGATGCAGTACAATTTCACTATAAACAAGGCAATTTATCATGCTCCAACTCCCCAAAAACATGGAAATCTCCCATCTTCTTTCCATTCACATAGACATATGGAAAATTCCCGTGTTCCAAATGTTTGATTCCCATAGAAACACCGAAAACTCATGCGCTCCAAACCGTTCATTTTTTATAGAAACTTGAAAATTTGCGTGCTCGAGCAAATCGATTCCCATAGGAAACATAGAAGGCTTGTCTCCTAGAGGTGCGGAAAGTCTAACATGAAGATGATCCCTTTTTGCAAAAAAAAAAGTTCTTCTTATGTAACATTTTACAAGATCCCTCTCTTTTAATAGTTAGTTTATATTAGTACTCTTGGTAGCAAAAACGTAAAACGATGAGATAAAGAATTGAGCACAGAGAGCGGGATAGGACCGAAAGGATGATGGTACAATACAACCCAATTTCGTAATGCATCTACGCCAACCATTTCAAGGTTCCACAAGCGGCCGCTGATTTCCCGTGCCCAAGGTGAAACGGAAACGGGCCAGCCGGCCAGGGTGTCGCTGACCAGAAAATTACAAAATCTGCTCCGGGAGTTCATACTCGTAGTTACTAGTAATACCTTCATTGGTGGCCCGTGGTCCAGCCTCGCGTGTGCAACATGATTTCTGCACCTGGCCGCAAATGGTTTTTGTTCCGGAGAGCGGGTATGGAGCTTGTGTTCCATGCGCGCCCAGACGGATGGCCGGCACTGCGGCATGGAGTTCACTTGGAATATTGTCGCAAATTGAATGCCACGCGTTTCTGACGCCGCGTGGACTGCGACACAAAAAGCATTTCTTTCACGTCTGATTCATAATGATTCTGATTTTAGTGTTAGTTGTTTGCTTTCCCATATACAATTCAGAATCAGTTTTTTATTGTTAAATATAATAATATGTATTAACCATTTTTAATTCCCCTTGGGATTACCATAAAAACACAATAAGCACGTCTCCTCATCGCATCTTAGAATGACATATGCGGAATGAATCTCACCAAATTTCTATTTAATCACACACACCGGCGGCATGGATGTGAGAACTAGGATCTGAACCCTAGTGGGTGCGTCATGGCGAAATGAATTTCAGTATCACTTCATTGTGAAATATAGAAGCCACGGTGATCAAATTGTGTGTTTGTGTACATAGTACTTATCAATCGTACTTTAATTTGTGTTGTTGGTTTCCTTGCTGATCATAGTTAATTCATCTTCTTCAACCTCGTGATCTTATTGGAGTGGCTACGGTCGCTATTGAATCACCAATGTGCTAGGAGTGGAGATGATAATTAATCCTAGAAAGGAGGTTCCGGCGTGATTGTTAGGTTAGTGAGCTGGAGCTGTCCGTGACACATGTGCGAGGACGGCGGTGAAGCCGGAAAAGGACTCATATGAGATGGATATTAGGCTTCTGCGTGTTCGTAAATGTTGAGAAAAGGGGAGGAATCAAGGTACAAATTTGTGTCTAATTCAATTAGTGGGTATTGCGAAAGAACCATAATATTTGGTCTTTTTTCAAACACAATATAATCGCGGGTGCTCACTATCAATTGACGAGGAACCGTGCCTTGGAACTCGGCCGGGTTACGTGTTTATAAGAGACCCAACTAGGTCATCGAGAGGATACAGTTGTTGAGAGATTACAGGGAGGTTCAGGAGGAGAAGTACACGCCAAGGAAACTACCTAACCGGTACAATCTCATATATGATTATCCGGTTCACAACAACCTCTAATACCCTCCCTTAATCAAAACTTGTACAACTTTAGATTATGCTTGAATGCCTCTAGTTCTCTTGTTGGTAGTGGTTTTGTAAACCCATCTGCTACCTGATCTTTTGAAGATATAAACTTGATGTCCAGTAATTTCTGAGCTACTCTTTCTCTCACAAAATGAAAATCAATCTCTATATGTTTTGTCCTTGCATGAAAGACAGGATTGGCAGAAAGATATGTAGCTCCCATGTTATCACACCACAATACTGGTTTCTCTTTTAGCTTAATACCAAGTTCTTTGAGAATAGTTTCAACCCATATTACCTCAGCTGTTGCATTTGCCAAAGATTTGTACTCTGCTTCTGTACTGGATCTAGATACTGTTGCCTGTTTTCTAGCACTCCAAGAAATTAAATTTGGTCCAAAGAATACTGCAAACCCTCCAGTGGACCTCCTGTCATCTATACATCCAGCCCAGTCTGCATCAGAAAAAGCACTAACCAAAGTAGACATAGACTTTCTGAAAGAAATACCAATCGTGATAGTATCCTTTATATAACGAAGAATCCGTTTAACGGCTGTCCAATGAACTGTGGTAGGTGCATGAAGAAACTGACACACCTTATTTACTGAGAAACTAATATCAGGTCGTGTGAGAGTTAAATATTGTAAGCCACCTACGATACTTCTGTACCTTGTAGCATCATCTGGCTCAAGTAAATCTCCTTCATGAAGAGACAATGGTTCTGAAGCAGAAAGTGGAGTGGAGAATGTCTTGCAATGATACATTCCAACTTTGGCTAATAACTCAGTTGCATACTTTTCTTGAGTGAGAACAATACCATTATGAATTTTCCTTACTTCAATTCCCAAAAAGAAATGCAAATCTCCTATATCCTTAATTGCAAAATGTTGATTAAGATCTTTTATCAATGTGGAAATAACATGAGATGATGAACCAGTAACAATGATATCATCCACATAAATGAGAACATATATAGTGACAGCTGACTGATTATAAATAAATAATGATGTATCTCCTTGAGATGGAGTAAATCCCAACTCTTGAAGTTTATTGCTCAATCTGGAATACCATGCTCTTGGTGCTTGCTTGAGACCATACAGAGCTTTATCAAGTTTGCACACATGATGGGGTAGGAGAGAATTTTCATACCCAGGAGGTTGCTTCATGAACACTTCCTCTTCCAGAACACCATGCAAAAACGCGTTCTTGACATCGAGTTGACGAAGGCTCCAACCTTGAGAGACAGAAATAGACAACACAAGACGAATAGTAGCTGCTTTGACCACTGGACTGAAAGTGTCCTCGTAGTCTATACCAAAACGTTGCTTAAATCCTTTTGCAACAAGACGAGCTTTATATCTTTCAATACTACCATCAGGATTTTGCTTAACTCGAAAGACCCACTTGCAATCAATTATATTTTTGTTACCATGTGATGGAGGCACCAAATGCCATGTTTTGTTGCTCATTAACGCCTCATATTCTTCATCCATAGCCTTACGCCATTCTTCACTGCCCAAAGCTTGATCTAAAGTCGCTGGTTCTCCTGCAGTACACACAGAGAAATTATACCGAATGGTGCAATCAGTCCTTATTTTAGGAGTTTTAATACCCTGTTGAAGTCTAGTCCTGCGCACAGGAAGATCTGCAGGAACAGCAGCCACAGAAGATCCCCCTGCTGGGCAGATTCCTGTGCTGCGTCAGGATCCGCAGACGATCCGTGTGGCCGGATTTGTGGCGTGGATGATTGCTGGAGCAGCGAAGTTGATGACGCAGAGGATCCCGCGGGTGCAGGCGCCAGAGCTGACGCTGTCGGGCTGTCGGGTGGACAGCGCGCACGCCGAGCAGCAGGTGGACGCGTGGAGACGCATCGCTGGTTCGGCTGGGTCGTCGAGGCAGAGGACGACAGACCTGCAGAGGGGGCCACCGAACCCACCAGGGGATCGATGCGCGCAGTGGATTCCGCTGCGGGATTTGTGCATGCAGGGACGCCTGCCTCGGATCGGCCCCCTGACACCGCATCTGCATGGGGATCAGGGCAGATTCTCTTGTCACGTTGTGATACGGATGATGCATCCATTTCTTCACTTTCCTTGCTCGTTTCTTCACTGTTTTGGTCAGGATTTTCACCAGTGCGCTGCAAAATGTTAGGGGAATCCATAGATGCTGCAGAATCAGTCATAATATCATTCATAATTGAACCCTCATGATAGGATGTTAGATGCTTAGGAAGTAGGAGTATTTCTTGTCTTAGAAGAGCACCAGCGTTGGGACGTAAAGATGCAAATGGAAAAATGTTTTCATCAAAGATAACATCACGAGAAATATAAACTCGACCAGTAGAGACGTCTAGACATTTTACACCCTTATGTCGAGGACTATATCCAAGAAAAGCACATTGAGTGGATCGATAGGAGAGTTTGTGAGAGTTATAAGGGCGTAAATTTGGCCAACATGCACACCCAAAGACCCTAAGAGATTTATAGTCAGGTGAAGATCCTAAAAGAAGTTCTGTGGGTGTCGCATTATTAATAACTTTGCTAGGCATAATATTGATGAGATATATGGCTGTAAGAAATGCTTCATCCCAATACTTCAAAGGCATGGAGGCATGAGCAAGTAAAGACAATCCTACTTCAACAATATGACGATGCTTACGTTCTGCAGAACCATTTTGTTGGTGTGCATGTGGACAGGAAACATGATGTGTTATGCCAAGTTGTTGAAAAAGAGAGTGGAGTTTTTCATATTCACCACCCCAGTCAGTTTGCATAGTAATAATCTTTCTATCAAACTTTCTCTCAACAAAATTCATAAAATTATGAAAGACATCAAACACATCAGATTTCCTTTTTAGAAGATAGATCCATGTGAATTTGCTATAGTCATCTATAAAACTCACATAATAGTTATGACGTCCTACAGAAGTGGAAGCAGGACCCCAAACATCTAGAAAAAACTTGTTGTAAAGGAAACATGGAAACACTTGTAGAATTTGGATATGGAAGTTGATGACTTTTTGCTCTTTGACAAGAATCACAAATAGACTCACTACTAGAGGACTTCTCATATGGAAGACCAAATTTATTTAGAATGTATTTAACCACTAAACTTGATGGATGTCCTAATCGAGAATGCCACCTTTCTGCTGAAGGCTTGGTGACAAGACACACTTGCTTGGAATTGGATGAAGACACAATTGGATAAAGACCTCCTCTGCACTCCCCTCTAAGAAGAATGTTCCTGGTTGCGCGGTCCTTTATAAAAAAATGCCAAGGGTGAAATTCAATGAAAGCATCATTGTCAAGTGTTAATTTGTGGACAGAGAGGAGATTTTTAGTGGTGCTAGGGACATGAAGAATATTATCTAACTGAAGATTGCAATTTGGGGTTTCAATATATGAATGACCAATATGACTAATTTTCATACCTTCTCCATTCGCAGTTTGAATGGAATCCTTGCCGGGGTACTTGTTTTGGATCATGAGGTTTTGGAGATTTCACGTGATGTGATCAGTGGCACCACTATCCGGGTACCAATTAGTGTCCACACCATAGGCACATGCAGCATTTGCACTCTTCTCAGGGACGGGCGTTCACCTCTCTTCTTGTCAACCGCGTAGCGCCACCAGCACTCGTTGGCAGGGTGACCGTGTTTCTTGCATATCTGACAGAAAACATCTTGAAATTTAGATGGGGGGGGGGACGATCACCTCCTTGTTTCCATCCGGAGAAGGGAGGGCGATCACCCCCTTGCTGCTGCCACGGTGCGCGGTCCACCATGCCACGGAGGACGGTCACCACCCCCTTGCTGCTGCCACGGTGCGCGGTCACCACCTCCTTGCTGCCACGGGGCGCGATCACCCCCGCCTTGATGCCACGGGCCTGGCTGCCAGCCGCGGTCACCACCTCCTTGCGGCTGTCACGGAGCGCGGTCACCGCCACCACCTTGCCAGCCAAAGCGCCAGGGACCTCCGTTGCCGTCACTTTGGGGCGGACGGTTGTAACCACCGCCGCCACCATACTCCTGAGGGGAACGTCCGTAGCCCCCACCTCCATAGTTACCAGCACCATTATTTTTCTTGTTGCCGTTTCTGTTTGCCACGTTTGCAGAGGACGTGAACTCCTTCGCGCCGCCGCCGGTCAGCATGGACTGCCGAGCGTCGTGAGCGGCGAGAAGCCCGTGGAGATCGTTGACGGTGCAGGGCTCCATGGCGTTCACAGCGGAGACCAACCCGTTGTAATCTTCGTCTAGTCCATTGAGAATGAACTCGACAAGTTCTTCATCGTCGATGTCGGGGCCGGCGGCGATGAGCTCGACGGCAAAGCCACGCATCTTGGCTATGTATTGATCGGCGGTGAGGTCAAGTTTCTTTGTGTTTGTGAGTCCTCCACGAAGACTTGTGCGATTTGCCTTCGATCTTGATGCGTACAGAGACTCGATGAGGGCCCAGACCTCGGCAGCATGCTCCAGCCCGATGGTCTGCGCCAAGATGTCCGTCGAGAGAGAGGTGAGCAAGTAGCTCAGGACTCTCTGATCTCTCTCGATCCAGCTCTCGAACGCCGGGTTCTCCACCTTGTTCTCCTTCCCGTCCTTCTGGATGGTGATGAACTCAGACGGCTTGGCCTCTTTCCCCGTCCAGAAGTCCAAGCATCCGAGCGCCGCGCAGTGCTGGAATAACTTGCGCTTTCCACAGCAGGTGGTTCGCTCTTGTTAATTTCTCAGATGGCGGCTGCCCGAGGCCATGCGGAGTGGAGCTCGAAGAGGCCATGGTAGGGTTCTAGATGATGTGGGGTTTTGGATGCTCTAGATGGGATTTTCGGTGATGTGGAATTGGGTGCATTTCAATGGGATTGTGGATGTTCTGATGATGATGATGATCGGATGTTTTGGGTATTTCTGTAGATTGGTTTCTGTGGATGGGGTATTCACTCGATGTCAAGGAAGAGGCGGCTCTGATACCATATCAATTGAAGAGGAACCGTGCCTTGGAACTCGGCCGGGTTACGTGTTTATAAGAGACCCAACTAGGTCATCGAGAGGATACAGTTGTTGAGATATTACAGGGAGGTTCAGGAGGAGAAGTACACGCCACCAAGGAAACTACCTAACTCGGTACAATCTCATATATGATTATCCGGTTCACAACAACCTCTAATACTCACGTACACTATACTCTCCCCTATGAACGCACGGCGGGCACCCTACCCCTATGAGCACCTTCAAGAAAGAAACATAGCAGAAACGGCACCGCCAACGATAGCGACTTTGTATTGCGGTAAAATAAGAGTTATGAAGAAAGAAATAAAAGATTTGGAAAAAGGAATAATACACGAATTTACCCCCATTAACGAAACAAGACATAAAAGCAACTTTGTATTGCGGTAAAATAAGAGTTATGTCATCTTTTATGACAGGTATTGACAATTATTTTGGACGATAGAAATATAAGATTTGGACGTGCGGTCACTAGTAGAAACCACACCTTTCATTCCGAGCTAGTAACGGCATTAGTCCCGGTTGCACCAAAATCCGGAACCAATGCTATGCACTGGTCCCGGTTTTCGCGGCGTGGGCAGCAGAAATCGCCTGAGAGCATTGGTCCCGGTTTTTTATCTGGCATTTGTCCCGGTTTGTGGCATCAACCGGGACCAATGCCTCGCCACACGCCACGTGTCACGCGCAAGGGCATTGGTCCCGGTTCATGCCACAAACCGGGACGAATGGCCCCCTTACCCTACATATACTGCCTCCCAGCCACCCTTCCCTCTGTTTTTTTTGCTTGGAGGAGTGGGAGAGGTGGGTGCTAGTGTGTTCTTTTACTATGCACACGAAGTGTTCGACGAAATACCCGAGCCACACATAAGCTCACAGAAAATGGTATCTTCGATCGAGGTTAGCAAACTTATCTTTTTCATCTGTAATTGATAGAAAAAAAAGTTATATTTGTCGATGTACTGTGGTCATTTCTCTATTGAAGATGTTATTCTAATGTTTTTTGATAAACTTAATTATACGATGCAGATGGATGCACGACAGCGATGGATGTACGGTGACCGACGCACTTCGAGTATATGGCAGGCCGAATGAATTTCTCGCTGTAGCTCAGGCGAACAAGAGAATGGCTTTATGTGTTGCCCATGTGTTGATTGTCGGAACGTCAGGGAGCACTCTTCCTCGAGAGTCCTTTACGGCCACCTACTTCAGAGAGGTTTCATGTCCAGCTATAATTGCTGGACCAAGCATGGAGAAAGAGGGGTTGTGATCGACGACAATGAAGAAGAAGAAGATGATCCTTTGTTCCCTGAATACGGTGATACTGCAACGGAAGACAATGCAGAAGAAGGAGGTGATCAAGAACGGGCATCAGAAGAGCCCGATGATGATCTTAGCCGAGTTATTGTTGATGCAAGGGAAGACTGTGAAAGTAAATTGGAGAGGTTGAAGCTGGACAACATGTTATAGGATCACAAAAAGTTGTTGTACCCAAATTGCGAAGATGGCAGCACAAAGCTCGGTACCACACCGGAGTTGCTGAAATGAAAGGCATAGAATGGTGTGACTGACATGACATTTGAGAGTTTACTTCAACTAATGAAGCCAAAACTTCCAAAGGATAACGAATTGCCTGAGAGTACGTACGAAACAAAGAAAGCTCTCTGCCCTCTAGGATTAGATGTGCAGAAGATACATGCATGCATTAATGACTGCATCCTCTACCGCGGTGAGAAGTATGAGAATTCTGATGAATGCCCGGTATGCACTACTCTGCGGTATAAGATCAGACCAGATGACCCTGGTGATGTTGACGGCGAGCTTCCCCCCCCCCCCCGTAAGAGGGTTCCTGCAAAGGTGATGTGGTATGCTCCTATAATACCACGGTTGAAACGTTTGTTTGGAAACAAAGAGCATGCTAGGTTGTTGCGATGGCACAAAGAAGACCGTAAGAAAGACGAAAGGTTGAGACACCCCGCTGATGGATCGTAGTGAAGAAAGATCGAGAGAGACTTCCCGGACTTTACAGGAGAGGCAAGAAACTTATGGTTTGGTCTAAGTACAGATGGCTTTAATCCTTTTGGGGAGCAGAGCTCCAGTCATAGCACCTGGCCCGTGACTCTATGTATCTACAACCTTCCTCCTTGGTTGTGCATGAAGCGCAAGTTCATTATGATGCCAATGCTCATCCAAGGCCCGAGGCAACCTGGCAACGACATTGATGTGTATCTAAGGCCATTAGTGGAAGAACTCTTACAATTATGGGGCAAACCAGGTTTACGTGTGTGGGATGAGAACGAACAAAAGCCATTTGACCTACGGGTGTTGCTTCTCGTAACCATCAATGATTGGCCTTCTCTTAGTAACATCTCCGGACATATAAACAAGGGATACAATGCATGCACACACTGTTTAGATAAGACTGACAGTGTTTATTTGGATAAATGTAAGAAGGTTATATACCTGGGGCATCGTAGATTTCTTCCGATCAAGCATCCCGTAAGAAAGAAAGGAGGGAAGCATTTCAGAGGTGAGGCAGATACCCGGAAGAAGCCTGACGTCCGTAGTGGTAATGATGTATTCGATATGGTCAAGGACCTAAAAGTAATCTTTGGGAAGGGTGATGGGAGCCAACCTGTTCCGAACGGCCCTGATAAGCGCACCCATGTGGAAGAAGAAATCTATATTTTGGGAGCTACCCTATTGGAAAGTTCTAGAGGTCCGCTCTTCAATCGACGTGATGCACGTGACAAAGAATCTCTGCGTCAACCTGCTATGCTTCCTGGGCATGTATAGAAAGTCAAAAGATACGCCAGAAGCACGGGAGGACCAGCAACGTATGAAAGCCCAAGCAACAAGCACACAGATACAGGGCGCCATTACTTAAGGAGCTACGCTCTTACCAAAGCAGAGAAGGAAATATTTTTTGAAGTCCTTTACAGTATCAAGGTGACGTCTGGCTTCTCGTCGAATATAAAGGGGATAATAAACATGGCAGAGAAAAAAATTCCAAAACCTGAAGTCTCATGACTGCCACGTGAATATGACGCAGTTGCTTCCGATTGCATTGAGGGGGCTTCTACTGGAAAATGTTCGAGTACCCATTGTGAAGCTATGTGCATTCCTCAACGCAATATCTCAGAAGGTAATCGATCTAGAAATTCTGGCAAGATTACAGAGGGATGTGGTCCAATGTCTTGTTAGTTTTGAGTTGGTGTTCCCACCATCCTTTTTCAACATTATGACTCATCTCCTGGTTCACCTATGTGAAGAGATTTATATTCTCGGTCCGGTATTTCTACACAATATGTTCCCCTTTGAGAGGTTCATGGGAGTCTTGAAGAAATATGTTCATAACCATGTTAGGCCAGAAGGAAGCATCTCGAAGGGCTGTGGAACAGAGGAGGTCATTGGGTTCTATGTTGACTTTATTCCTGACCTTAAGACGATCGGTGTTCCCGAATCGTGGCATGAGGGGAGACTGAGGGGAAAAGGAACGTTGGGAAAGAAAACAATGATACCCATGGATAGGCATTCTTTCACTAAAGCACACTACACAGTTCTACAAAATTCCACCTTCGTGGCTCCGTATCTCGAGACACACAAGAATATTGTACACTCCACAAACCCACGGAAGTATGACTCATGGATTAAACACAAACACATGAAGACTTTCGGAAGTTGGTTGCAAACACATCTTATAAATGACACCACTGTTGAAGATCAGTTGTACATGTTGGCCGGGTCACCATCTTCGACTATTGGGAGTTTTCAAGGGTACAAGATAAATGGGAGTACATTTTACACGATCGTCCAAGATAAGAAGAGCACCAACCAAAACATTGGTGTCCGCTTTGATACAACAAACCAGAATGGAAAAATGACACATACTATGGTTACATAGAGGAGATATGGGATAACCTCCTTTTAAGGTCCCTTTGTTCAAGTGCAAATGGGTCAACCTGAATGGAGAAGGGGTAAAGGTAGACCCGCTTTACAGAATGACAACAGTGGATCTCAACAATATTGGTTACAATGACGAACCATTCGTCCTAGCCAATGATGTGGCTCAGGTCTTCTATGTGAAGGACATGTCCTCCAGACCGAAAAAAGAAAAAATAAGCACACAAATACATCATACGATGAGCCGAAGCGTCACATAGTTCTTTCAGGGAAAAGAAACATCGTGAGAATCGATGACAAGACAGACATGTCAGAAGATTATGATAAGTTTGTTGAAATTCCACCATTCACATTGAAAGCTGACCCAACCATCCCGTTAAATAATGAAGATGCTTCATGGTTACGGCCGAAGCGATCATAAGCAAGGGATATAGGGTTCATGGACCATCTCCACACGAAGAGATCCACAGTAAGTTGCTGAATATACAACCCCTAGCTACGAACGGTCATGCCCCCCTCCTTGACTTTCTCGTAAAACGGGCTGAGAAAATTCCAGAAAATTCAAGAAAAACCTTAAATAACGCGAGACCTTCGCATGGTGTCATTAGATATGTCCTAGTATCCACCAATAATAATAAACTTGGAATACGACGGTTCTGTTGAAAAAGTGTTCACAAAAAGTTGCTTTCTCCTCCTAACATTCTAGGGTTTCGGTTGACACGACGGGTGTTATGGCCAAACACATGTCATAATTTGTTATAATGAGCCCATATTGCACACAAACATGCATGTTGGAAGAACGAACAATGTTGACGAAGGATGTTTTTTTTTACCTGAATAAAAAACCATTTCCCATTTTCGGAGTGTCAGCAATGGTTTTTTTTGTGAAGGACCTACCACAGACATGTTGCAAAACTTGGGGGATTAATTTTTTTAACATGCTAGGACATGTGATATGCACAAACAAACAATTTTTTGTCTAAGAAAAGATTTCCATGCACCTCTTTTGAAAATCACAAGTTTCTGCCGATTCAGTTGGAAACGGGACAAATTTGAACTACAAGTGCCTCGTAATTTGCTCATCAATTTTGGAAAAAATCATTTTTAGGTACTCAACTACCTATTTCAATAGAGATCCATAGTGAGTTGCTTAATATACAACCCCTAGCTACGAACGGTCATGCCCTCCGTCTTGACTTTCTCGTAAAACGGACTGAGAAAATTACAGAAAGTTAAAAAAAACCCCTAAATAACGCGAGACCTTCACGCGGTGTCATTACATATGTCCTACTATCCACCAAAAATAATAAACTTGGAATACGACAGCTCTGTTGAAAAAGTGCTCACGAAAATTGCTATCTCCTCCTAACATTCTAGGGTTTCGGTTGAAACGACGGGTGTTATGGCCAAACACATGGCATAGTTTGTTATAATGAGCCCATATTGCACACAACCATGCATCTTGGAAGCACGGACAATGTTGACGAAGGAAGTTTTTTTTTCCTGAATAAAAAAAAACCATTTTCAATTTTTGGAGTGTGAGAAATGGTTTTTTTGTGAAGGACCTACCACAGATATGTTGCAAAACTTGGGGGCTTGATTTTTTAAACATGCTAGGACATGTGATATGCACAAATAAACAATTTGTTGTCTAAGAAAAGATTTTCATGCACCTCTTTTGAAAATCACAAGTTTCTACCGATTGAGTTGGAAACATGACAAATTTGAACTACCGGTGCCTCGTAATTTGCTCGTGAATTTTGGCAAAAATCATTTTTAGGTACTCAACTACCTATTTCAATAGAGATCCAGAGTGAGTTGCTAAATATACAACCCCTAGCTACGAACGGTCATGCCCTCCGTCTTGACTTTCTCGTAAAACGGGCTGAGAAAATTCTAGAAAATTAATAAAAAACCCTAAATAACGTGAGACCTTCGCGTGGTGTCATTACATATGTCCTAGTATCCACAAAAAATAATAAACTTGGAATGCGAAGATTCTGTTGAGAAAGTGTTCACAAAAACTTGCTATCTCCTCCTAACATTCTAGGGTTTCGGTTGAAACGACGGGTGTTATGGCCAAACACATGGCATAGTTTGTTATAGTGAGCCCATATTGCACACAAACATGCATCTTGGAAGCATGGAAAATGTTGAAGGAGTTGTGCTGCGTGACGCAGGAGTTGTGCCGCGTGGACGCGTGGCGCGAGAGTTGTGCCGCGTGGCGCGGGAGTTATGACGCGTGCCGCGGGAGTTGTCCCGCGTGGCCAGGAGCGCGCGGTATAAAATGCCGCGCCTCAAGCGTCTTCTCCTCTCCACGCGCGCACTCCTCTCCACGAACCGTCGCGCAACCAGCATGCCTCCGAGGAGGAACAGCACCACCAGGTTCCGCGGCGTCCGAGCACGGCAGAACGGAATGTTCAGCCCGGATATTCGCTGCGGGGACGATCGCATCCCCCTCGTCCTGGGACGCGGCGGCCTGGCGCCTCAACCGCCCACGGTCGCTGATGAACTTCAACGACTGCCACACCCTCTGGGAAGCGGAGGCCAGGGCGCCGAAGGCGCAGATCGTCACTACCGCCGACCACCGCCACCTCCGCCATCGCGCGTTTCAGGGCCTAGTCGATGCAAGGGACGACTGCGTCGTCCGCGAGTATTACCGGAACAATCCGGGGGAGGAGAGCGCCGACGAGGAGCTCTGGCAGACCCGCGCGGCTGAGCGGGCGGAGCGCCGCCTCGAACGCCACCTCGCATTAGATGCCGCTCGGGAGGCAAGGACGAAGGCGCTGCAAGAGCTCCGCCGGGCCGACCACGCCGGCGAAGTCTGGGCCTCCGACGATCCGAGGTGGGGGCCTATCTCGGACATACCATCATGCACCTCCGACGACGACGAGGAGGTCACCGACGAGTTCGGCGACGACGATGAACCGGAGGAGGTCACCGACGAGTTCCCCGACGACGAGGAGGAGTAGTAGTGTTCGTCTGTTTTCTGTTTTTAATAAAAGAATTTGTATTCCGGCGAACTGCGGCGCGCTAGCACGTCTGTTTTCCGTTTTTAATAAAAGAATTTGTAGCACCCTATTTCTTTTTTGTAGAGCTTCTGTATTTGCTGTCACACCGTGCTCGCGCCCATATTGCACACAAACATGCATGTTGGATAGATAAACAAGACAATACATAATGGCAAGAGTGGATCTAAACCTAAACGGAGAGCATAGATCTAGATAAGCAAGGAAGTACATAATGGCAAGACTGGATCTGATCTGCTAATCATACTCCGACTCGTAGTCGTCGTAGTCGCCGCTGTCATCGTCACTATCGATGGACGGTGCTCTGGACCACCTCGGAGGATCACGACGCCAGAACTGGGCGTGAGGGTAGCGCAGGCAGGGGTTATCGCCGGCCCTGATGTAGTTCATGACGCTCTGAAGAGTCCGTCCGCGGCCCCACCACAGCTGACGACTGGCCTCGTTGAAGTTCGAAGGAGGTGGGCATTCTCCACGTACCTGGCGAGCGCACCCTCATGCCGATTAATGAAGAAGGCGTCCCAAGTAGGGCGGTAGTCGGGATTCCAACTGGGATTCCTCCGCTGCTCCGGCGTGAGCTCGTGGTAGTAGTGATTCGTGATGGCCGCCCGACGCGCCACACCTTGAGGAAGAGGAGGTACTGGCACTCCTCCGGTGCTCGGCATATAACCGGCGGGGACGCTATAGCCGGGCGCGCAGGGGTAGTTCGAGGCGGAAAGTGCCTCCGCCTGGAGGAAGGTTAGAGTGGGTACGGTAGAAGCCATGGGAGAGCGGTGAGTTTATATGTGTTTATGCCGATGGTGGCAATGCATACATATATATAGTGAGAAGAAACATACCCTTTAGTCCCGGCCTGTTTTACCAACCGGGACGAAATGATCCGGGTTTCGTTGGAAAACGGGTCGTCCCTTTAGTCCCGACCTGTTTTACCAACTGGGACTAAATGGTTAGAGTTTCGTTGGGATCAACCAGAAAGAATCACACGGATCGTGTGTTTCTTTCAAGCGCTTCTGAGTCGTTGGATCAGGGGTGTGTTTCTTTCGAGCTGTTGTGAGCCGTTCGATCAGGGGTACGGTGTGTTTTTTTCGAGCGATTGTGAGCCGTTGGATCAGGGATGTTTTTTAACCGTTGGATCGAAACCCTAGCACAACACTTTATGAGCCAGAGGACCCTATATATAGCCCACCTCTCGGATTCCCTTCATACATCAGTCCGTTCATTGACCGAATACAAATCATCCGGATTCGCCAGTATACGTCCTACCGTGCATTTGGTATGCATATATGCACTCAGTAGCCACGGCGGGGATGTATGCTGGCGATACGGATCGTTTTGTCCTACATCCTGCCTTGAAGGTTTGACAAAAGGTTTGATACATCATTCAGTTCATCGGCCAAATACAAATCATCCGGATTCGCCATCATACGTTTGACCGTTCTTTTGATATGCATATATGCACTCATGAGCCACGGTCGGGGAGTATGATGGCGATACCGCTTGTTTTGTTCTACCTCTGATTGTATGACTCGGAGAGAGGAATCAATGCCGGTGAAGAACCTACACAAAGGGTGAGTGAATATTTGGCATGTAAAACCGTAAGAACACATGTAAACACTTGGTATGCTAACACCTAGTTTTTGGTGAAATCCCGACGCTCCGGAGCCCCTCCGCGGCGAAAACCTAGGACCGCTAGAGAAAAGTCCACCTTATGAGGCGCCCAAATGATTTTTAAAACATCATAAGTGAGTTGAATTTATCTTTCTGATAATTTTGATATATAACTTGCAATTTTCAGAATTTATTGAATTATCTCATATTTTCTCCATTTCTTAAATGAATTAATTCAAATGCAAATAATTCAAAATTTTAAACTTCACCAAATATGTTTGAAGGTAATATATTCAGTTAGTTTATAATTCTCTAAATGTTTTGGTATCTTCTTTATATTTTTCTGATTGTTATTTAATGTTTTATAGGAGTTTTGGAAAAAAAATGTAGGAACAAATTTTCAACTTAAAAAATATTAAAAATAGGGCATTAGTCCCGGTTTTTTCCAACAACCAGGACGGATCCCCCCCCACGCGCGCGCTCCAGGTGCCCCCCATCCGCCGCTGTGAAAAAAAAGGAGGAGCATCCATCCCGGTTGGTAGCAACAACCGGGACGGATGACCCTTTCATCCCGGTTGTTGCTAGCAACCGGGACGGATGCCCCTTAGTACTTAAGCGCATCCCCTTCCTCCCCGAAAACACATCTCGCGTGCAAGGATTTGGAAACCGCCAGGCTGCTGCCCGCGCCCGCGTCGTCGCCGCCCGAAGTGGAGGAGCTGCTACCCGTGAAGGAGCGCCGGAGCTCCGTCGCCGTGTAGAGGAGCGCCCGTGGAGTAAGCACCTCCGCCGCGCGTGCTCGCCGTCACTGCGCTTCCCCTCGTCCGAGCTCACGTGGAGGAGCTCCCGTGGAAGAGCGCCGCGCGTGGTCACCGTCCTCGCCCCTCGCCATGGTCGCCGCGCACGACTTCCCTCCCTGCGCCGCGCACCTCGCCCCTCGCCCCTTGCCCCTGCCGTATGTGGGCGCCGTCGATGATCGCCCCTCTATGTCTCCTCTCTTTGTAAGAAAACAAAGACCTTTTTTACTTTTTTTTAAACTTTTTTTTACTGTTTTCATTAGGTACATGCAATGTTACAATTTGTATAGAATTTTAGTGTTAGAAACCTTAATTTGTATAGAAAATTTGACTTAGGAAAATTTGACTTACGAAAATTCATTAATTTGACTTAGGAAAATTCAATAGGTATTTGACTTAGGAAAATTCATTAGGTATTTGACTAGTGTTAGAAACATTAGTGTAGAAAATTTGACTTAGGAATTTTAGTGTTAGTGTTAGAAAACATTAGAAATTTTTGTGTTAGAAACATTAGAAATTTTAGTGTTAGAAACATTTAAATTTTTTGAGTTAATGTTAGAAACATTAGTGTAGAAAATTCATTAGTGTAGAAAATTTGACTCCGGGATTTTACTTAAGAATTTTTAGAATTTTTTGACTTAGGGATTTTCCTTAAGAATTTTTAGAAATTTTTGACTTAGGGATTTTAAGAATTTTTAGAAATTTTTGACTTAGCGATTTTACTTAAGAATTTTTAGAAATTTGACTTAGGGATTTTACTTAATTTTTTTTAGAAATTCGACTTAGTGTATTTGACTTAAGATTTTTTTTTCTAGTAATTTGATTTAGTGTAGAATCAATTTTTACTTAGTGTAGAACTTTTGGTAATTTTTTGTGTATTTAACTTCGGGAATTTTAGTACCACTAGTTTATTTTTTAGTAATTTAACTTAGTGTAATTTGACTTAGTGTAAAATACTAGAATTTTCAGTAATTGTTCTAAGTGTAAAAAATAAGAATTTTTAGAAATTTGACTTAGTGTATTTGACTTAGGTAATTTGACTGAAGAATTTTTATTTTTGTAGTATTTTGACTTAGTGTAGAATCAAATTATACTCAGTGTAAAACTTTTGGTAATTTTTTGTGTATTTAACTTAGAGAATTTTAATACCACTAGTTTTTTTTAGTAATTTAACTTAGTGTAATTTGACTTAGTGTAAAATATTAGAATTTTCAGTAATTTGTCTAAGTGTAAAAAAATAAGAATTTTTAGAAATTTGACTTAGGGAATTTGACTTAAGATTTTTTTGTAGTATTTTGACTTAGCGTAGAATCAAATTATACTTAGTGTAAAACTTTTGGTAATTTTTTGTGTATTTAACTTAGGGAATTTTAGCACCACTAGTTTCTTTTTTAGTAATTTAACTTAGTGTAAAATATAAGAATTTTCAGTAATTTGTCTAAGTGTAAAAAAATAAGAATTTTTAGAAATTTGACTTAGTGTATTTGACTTAGGGAATTTGACTTAAGAATTATTATTTTTATATTATTTTGACTTAGTGTAGAATCAAATTATACTTAGTTTAAAACTTTTGGTGATTTTTTATGTGTTTGACTTAGGGGATTTTAGTACCACTAGTTCATTTTTTTAGTAATTTAACTTAGTGTAAAATATTAGAATTTTGAGTACTTTGTCTAACAGTAAAAAATAAGAATTTTTAAATTTGACTTAGTGTATTTGACTTAAGAATTTTTTTCTGTAGTATTTTGACTTAGTGTAGAATCAAATTATACGTAGTGCAAAATTTTTGGTAATTTTTTATGTTTTTGACTTAGTGTATTTAACTTACGGAATTTTAGTACCACTTTGTTTTTACTATGGAACCAAGAGACGAAGATGCGGAAAACTTAGGGAATTTTGTGTATTTGCAGAAAAGTATGGAACCAAGAGATGAAGACGCGGAAAACTTGCTCGCGGGTTTAATCCGCAAACCCGAGGGAGAGCCCGATGTGAACCAGTGGATGAACAAATCCGGTAAGGGAGATCCGGAGCTCACCCGAAGAGACGTCTCTGCTGAGGGAGAAGCCGACGGCTCCTGTGAGGGAGAAGCCGACGGCTCCGGTGAAGGAGAAGCCGACGGCTCCGGTGGAGCCGTACAAATTACAAACACCGGCTCCGAGGTGCATATAGATATGTTAATTAATGAAGCATCCGTTGTCTATACATGTATTAACACTCTCCGGTTCAAGCATATCAATGGGAAAAAGACTAAACGAGGTGCAAAAAAGAAGTAGAAAAAGACAGAAAGATATAGGATCGAAACGATCAGAGCAGACGGCGCACCCGAGCTTCCCGTTGATGTTGCCCAAAAATTTATAAAACAATACGGAGTGCTAGTCAGGGATCACATCCCGATCACTATTCAAGAGTGGAATGAGCCAAAAGATCCGAAGAGACAAGGATTTCATTTGTCAGCAACATAGCCAAAGATAATCTTTTCAAAAAGATCATGTGTAATTTCACCTTACCGACGCCACAAGTGGATGAGAATGATGCGGATGAGAATGAGGAGGTAGATGGTGAAGCCGATGCTAATAAAAAAGAAACTTGAATTAGTGAAAAAGGTCAAGGCGTGGACTCTCAAAAAGATGGCCCAGCAATTCAGCAACTGGAAGAAAAGATTGCACCTACAAGGGTCCCCTGCCCAAGTGGGAGAAATGGGAGAACGACCTGCTTGAGAAGGGGATCTCTCCCGAGCCATTCATGTGGGTCGAGCGAGCGAGGTCCTGGTTCTACGGGCATGGGGGCAAGTTGGACGAAGAAGGAAACTACATCTATAAACAAAGGCATAAAGAGAATCCTCTACCCATCGAAGATCTTAGAAACACAATAAAGGATGCTAAAGAGGGGAGGTTCATGCCAGACAGAGAGAACGACGAGCTCACACGCACCCTCAAGAATGAGGAACACGTAGGGCGTACACAGACCACAATAGGCGGTGTTCCGTGGAGTATTGGGTTTGACAAGAGCAAAAAGAAATATCATGATAGAAGCCGTCAGCGGAAAAAGGATGCAGAGGCAGCTGAAGCAGCGAGTCAGGAAAACTGGAGGCATCAACTTGAAGAACAGATCAAGCGGACGCGGGACATAGCACTGAAGCAGCAGGAGCAAATTGACACACTTAGCCAGCAGCTAGGTACTACCGGCGTACGACACGTCGTAGAAGGTGAAGTCGATGCTCCTAGCGCCGCACATTCTCATCGGAAAAGCAGCGTTGCGTCCACGCAGCTGCAGGGTGATGATGCACCGCCGATGATGCACCTGGTGGATGATATCACGGAGATGACAACTTGTGAGCTCCACATGAAGGTCTTCAACATAACCATCAAGGCGGCGGTCGACTATGCCTTACCAATTGGCAACGAACCAACTCATCATAGTCTTCCTGTTCCACGGGGCTACGCTGTTGTTGGGGTCGATGAAGTTGTCAACGGATTCGAGTGGGTGAAGCTTGAATTCCCTGAAGGTGAAGACGGAGAGGTGACTGAACTCAGAGAAGCCAAGAAGTTGACTGTTCTATGGCTAAAGGAACACATTGTGCATCCAAATCAGACGACAAGGCCATCGACTCCTCACCATTCTCCAGCGCAACAGTCTCCACCGTGCATGCCGTCTCCAGCGCGGTCGTCTGCGCCGCCGCGTCAGCCTTCTCTGCCCACTAAGTTTCTGCGGAGTCGTAAAAGATCACCCAAACTTCAACGGTCGCCCCTCCCGAAGGTACCAAAGGAGTTACCCAAGTGACCTTACGACTATACTCCTGAGAAAACCCTGGAAATCGCGAGGGACGAATACGAGGCATGAAATTCGAAGCCGAAGGAGCAGAAAAGGAAGATTTCCCCGACACCGAAGAAGATGTAGAACAAGCGTTGAAAATGGTGAAGACTCTTCATCAACCCGAGCCGAGGCTGTCATCTGACTATGACCGCTCTATTCTGAAGTCACACCAGGAAATAGTGCGGTCGACGAAGAGTAGTAGCGCAAGCGCGAAAATCGGGAAATCAGTTGCCCAGCTCGGAGAGCAGAAAAAACAATCTATCTCCCCGCTCAAAATGATTTCCAATACCCAGGTGGGGCCGAGCACTAATGCTGACGAGAAAATTGATCTGGATTTTATAGAACTGTACGGACCAGGGGCAGCTGCTGCGGGTTTGTCCATTGCTGAGTATATGCAAACAGTAGAGTACTGCCCCACTTCTGAATGTGCGTACAAATACCGGCACGGGAATTCTCTCCTCAAACCCGAGGATGTAAAGAATATATCAACCAAAATGCGAAGAGTGCATAATTGATATATGGAAGCCGCTCGAAAATCTCAGGACTGGATAGTGGTCGGAGTTAGAGACGAGCACTACGGGTATGGAGATGGACTGGTTCTGATTCAATTTGAGGAATTGTTTCAGTTATTCCAGCAGAAGTCCCTCGACAAATCTATCGTTAGTGCCTATTGTCTGTAATTACTTATTTCTCTAATTAAGTCTCTAGCTAACTCACCTCGTTCATTGCATTCATATATATAGTACACTCATTATATTATAATTGCAGAATGAAGATTCTCGAATGCAAAAGAGGACAAATCTATGATATTGGGTTCATTGACCTATATTTTGTTAATCATAAGACTCTTGAGCTATCTCCCAAGGATATAGAAGATAACCTTCTAAAGACAATAAGGTTTCAAGAACACAGAAGAGAAATAATATTTCCTTACAACTTCGGGTGAGTGTTACTGTGTTGTACACATTCTGTTTTCTTACTCGATGTTTAGTGTATAATTGATGAGTTATGTGTGCGCATCTTCCACTATATTCTGCTAATCTTCCAAGTTGACAAAGGAAAAGTACTGGTAATGGACCCAAAACGTAAACCCCTTGAGCTCTGGGCGGACATGCAGGAAATAATCCAGCGGTAATTTCAATCTTTATTAATTTCAATCTTTATATATGTCACTAAATTGACTACTTTGTTTCATTTTCGGATGTCAAGTAATTACTAACTCTTTTTATTCTTTTTCTTTCCCGGGCAGGGCTTGGAAGAGGTTCACAAAAAAGGCCAGGGGTGAATTGAAATCAGAGCTTACATTTGAAATTGTGCAAGTAAGTACTACTATCTAGATCCGCGCATCTCCTTGATTCTAGTTTCGATACCAATATCATGGCTGGTTGATTATTATTTTGATTGAAACCATGTTCTCGTAAAGTGCTTGCAACAGGGAGACGGGAATCACTTGTGTGGATACTACGTCTGCGAGTTCATTCGTCAAACGACCTGTCCCAAGGGCAGAGATTTCAACAAACTTCATGTACGTCAGTCGTCAATTTTTCTTATCACCATCTATTTTAGTTACTTAGTTTCATTAATATATATTGACCACTCTTCTTTATATTAGATCGAACGGCTCCGGGACGGTTTTCTACCAGGGACTGCATACGAGCAATTCAGGAGGAAATTGCGGGCTTCTTTGATGCAGAGGTGCTAAATATAAATGGAGAGTACTATAGCGCTTGGGAATGAACTTGATTTTGTAATTCATCCAACGGTCATGTAATATGCTCGATATACTTTGATTCTGTAATATAAGTGTTCCTTCTTTTGCTATGTATATGCATTACTTATTCACTCGTGGGATCCGGGAGGTCCGAGGAAGGGCCACCGAGGCTCCTCTCTTCTCGTGGGATCCAGGAGGTCCGGGGAGGGGCCACCGGGGCTCCTCTCTTCTCGTGGGATCCGGGATGTCCGGGGAAGGGGGCCGCCGGGCTCCTCTCTTCTCCTAGGACCCAGGGAGGGGCCACCGGGGCTCCTCTCTTCTCGTGGGATCCGGGATGTCCGGGGAAGGGGGCCGCCGGGCTCCTCTCTTCTCCTAGGACCCAGGGAGGGGCCACCGGGGCTCCTCTCTTCTCATGGTATCAGGTAGGTATGGGGAGGGGCCACCGGGAGGTCCGTGGGGATCGCAGAACATAAAAAGGAAAACAATAAACACAAAAAATAAAAACTCTGCCATGACAGAAGGGGCATTCATCCCGGTTCGTGGGAAGAACCAGGACGAATAGTCCCTGCCAGAATGGCGCACGCCCTGCCACGTGGGGCACCCCAGACATCCCGGGTGCTGGTACAACCGGGACGAATGGGTTTGGGCCATTTGTCCCGGCTAGCCCATCCGGGTTGCACAACCGGGATGCATGGGTTTTAAAAACCGGGACCGTTGGCCCTGTTTGCACTAGTGGGTCGTGATTAGACACCCTTCGCGGCATCACAATTGACAGTTCAACGTGCGGGACAACAAGCAGAAGGACCCGTGTAAGACAATACAAATTACGTCCTGCTCCGAAAGAATTACAAAAATGACCCCCAAATGTAAAATTAGATGGCGGAGTGTTCGTTGCAGCTCGCACATGAGGTTGCGGCAAATGTCTAGGTACCCATCGGCACCATGACCGAGGAGGAACAAGAAAACCTGCGGTCGAAACGAGGTTTGATCACCAAACATCAGGATTCTATCGGGCTCTTGGGCCAGAAGGGTACCACGGTTAAGCTGAAAAAAAGGTACTACGGCGGAACCCGCTCCACACTAGCAGCCGTTGTACATCATCTCATGTTATGCTTGTAGGACTAGGATGTAAATTAGTGTTCCGTTACTGTGTCACCAGTGAAATCCGGGCGCATGCACGTATACAGCGGGCTTGCCGGTGGAAAATCACAAGATATTGTTGCTAAAAAAAAAACACAAGATATTTAGACAAGCGTAAAGAGTTGTGACGCGCTGATCCGTGCGATCACATGCGCAGCTTTTACTTTGTCCGGACGTACTCAATCATGCATCTCTACCTCTGCTTCGTCAATCATGCATGCACAGGCAGAGATTAGTGGCTTACTCTTCCTCCTTGTCTGCATATCCCGTTTCTTAATGTATTAATTCAGCGTACTTAGTTAAGCACCGATCCAACAAAACCTGCTCTCTCTTCTCCTGGCATCTTTCAGCGTCCTGTCAACTGCACATGCAAGCAAACAAGCGGGGGATGCTAATTTCTTCGGTTTAGCAACATGCGCGGTGCGCCACAGCAAGAGCGCCGAGATCGAATGAAAAATATCTCTTGCCTGAGCGCCGAAGTTTCGACAAGCAAAAAAAAAGTGTATCTACAAAACGACTAAAGGAAAAAACTTAGCTTCAAGCTGGTGCGGGTGAAATTTTTGAGAGCTTCGGTGGAACATCATGATCGATAGGCGGACACAAAATATATGGTAAGTCTATTTTTATTATTCAGAATGTAGATGTTCATCGACGTGGTGCATCTACCTGTGATTATATATAGTAGGCCCTCAGGGAAGTTTTAAGGCTCAAGATAAGAGCTCGTCAATGCATGGTTCCAAAATGGTGAGACCGCGCTTAGCAAAACTCTAATGATTTCTAGAAAATTGGCACAAACATTTTATTCTCGTAATAATAGTGTGAATCATTTCACCTTTCTCTATTAACAAATCATCCATCATTATCATTGTCATCATCCTCATCGTCATCATTAGATACATTAGTGTTCAAAGTAGGAGTTACTTTTGAAACTTTATTCATAAGTCAAAAGTGTGAGATGGTAGATGGTGATGAAATATTACTTGAAGCACCACTCAGACCCACATCATGTTCAATGGAGTGTTGTCTTTCCTCTACATGGTTAGAAACACAAGAACTTGAGAAAATACGACCATTTTCATTATGGTAACCAGATATATCAAGCATATCATCCCGAGATATAGTCAAGAAATTTTTACATGATATGTATGGACTATCAACACAAACATGTAAAAAAAATTGGGTGCTAGATGTGTTTAACTCCATAGACGAATAATAAGCTCACTATCAAGATTGCAATATCCGCCACTACTCACCATGTCATTATGTTGTGGCTAGCTACATGTTGGTAAAGTAGAATAAGTTGAGAACTCATCACACCCGGAGGTGAAGGGAGAATAATCATTCCCACAATTTTTGGACACATCATATTTATCTTAAAATTTGGTCCATATCTACCGTGCTTTCCAAAAAGGCATAACTGACTCAAGAACTACAATGGTCACATATTTGAAAAACACATTAGTAGTTTGAGAATTGAGATATAACTTTTTATCATCCTCTAAAGAGCAATATATACTATTTGGAGAAGAAAATTCATATGTATAATTTGCTCTATATTTGGACCTAACTCCTTAAAATATATTAACCATGCTAATTTTCCAAGCATCATATTTTGTGCCGTTGGATATAAAAGTGGCATTATGCACTAATCCTTTAGCCGACATCTTTACTCTCTATGTAGTTAATCCTTATAAAGAGAGAACCGTCTCTGATACCAATTGAAAGGACACATATGTCGCCAGAGGGGGCGGGGTGTGAATAGGCGTTTAAAATAATTACAATTAAGGTTTTAATAAATGTAGAATAAAACTAGCGTTACTATGTGATAGAAAGATATATATGTAGGTTCAAACTCAATGGCTATCACGAAGTAAATTGCATAAGTAAGGAGAGAGGGTATAGAAATAAACGAGACACGTGGAGACTATGATTTATCCCAAAGTCCTAGTGGAATCTAATATCCGTTGGAGAGGTGTGGGGTCACAATGACTCGAAGCGCCTCAATGGCTCACCTTATTCTTCTCGTGCCCTTACAAATACAGAGTGTCACGATCCACTATGGGACCTTTGGGGGCAGTCACCGATTCTGTAGAAGGTTGGGGAAATCTCCAAAATAGTTGGAGACTCCGAACAATATCCCACGAGTTACCAAAGCTCCGAGATAGAAAAAAGGTCTCAAAAGCTTCCAAAGCTCTGAAGCAACAACAACCTTCTAGGGCACTCCAAGTACCCAAGAGGAACAAGATCTAAGGCACTCCAAATACCCAAGAGTAACAAGCATCTCAACTTCAAATCAATTAAATCCTCCTAGAGAACCCAAACCGATGCAACCTATGCAATGGCAAAAACAAAAGAAGTGCTTAAGTCCTCCACCCTCAAATCCCACAAAAGCAACAAATGCTATGGAGGGATAAGAAAGAAAGAACAAATAAGAACTCAACAAATGAATCTCCACAATCTATATCTAAAGGCTTCTTGTTAGTAAGAGGAAAGATGGATTGGTAGAAAGAGAGATCTAGATATCCTCACTCTTTTCCCTATATTTGGAGGCAAGAATCATGGAGGAATAGAGCGAGAGCAAAGCTCGAGGGGGCCAACAATGGGAGTCAATTTCGTGCTCTGTAGGGATTGTCTCTTTGGGAAAGAAGGGGGCCTTCTAGGTCCCTACAAAATAGAGCCGTTGCAGGAAAATTTAACCGGCATCTCCGTTCTGGAGAGGCAGGAATCTTTGGCCTAGTACGGGTTCTCCGGTCCACGAGGGACTAGAAACGCCGGCTGGGACGGAGACTTCCAAAGTATCTAGACACACTCCGGCCATACTCCTGACTGGGCATCAGAGCATTATGCCAAAGGCACAACTCCTCACCCAAGCCCAAAACAATGAGGCCGGAGTCTCCGGTTGCCCTGAGACCGGAATCTCTGATGTATTACACACTGTAATCTCCGGTCTGGACACAACGGATTATGTGGCTTGTTTCCAACATTCAATCAGCAAATCATGAAACTCCATAACTTTTGCAAAGGAAGTCTGTTGGAGGTGAGACCAATTTTGGATGAAAGATAACAAGAGTACGGTCCAAAGAAAGTATAGAGAAATTACCACACATGGGAAGGTGTGGAACATTTTCCAAAAAAGAAACGGTAATATTTTCACCACCGAAAATGCAACAAGTTTTTCTTACGAAATCTGTTTTTGATAAAGATAATATGGTCATGAAGATCACGACAAGCACCAAAATCCAAGAAAGAACCAAGAAAGATGATGCCAAGTATTGAAAGGTTTTATCTCTCTCCGAATGATAAAATCAAGTTGCTAATATGAGAGCCCCTCTTGATAGTACAATTACCTATCCTATAACCCGGTCTCCCATGCAATGCTATGAGACTGGTAAAATAGAAAACCTACCAAGATCATACCTTTACTTTGAGCATTGCACTTGAGCTAGATGATGAAGATCTTGACCGCCTCAAGATAGAACACCTTTCTTGATTTATCTCCGTGAAGACTCATATATTGCTCCCTCATACGCCACTATGGGAGAGTATCTCTTAAATCCATCTTCACTTGACCAGTATCTCCAAAAGGATGGCAGGAACCAAGCAAGTGATCTCTTCAAGTTATTCCTCTTGGACTTGCACTTCACAACCTTGATGATGATCACCACTTGACGTCATCCACTATGGGCTATATGAAATATTCCTTTTGATGCAAACCCGTGGAAAGATACCTAACCCCACATAGATATACCATGCACACATATCATGAGTTAGTTCACAAAGCTATATGGAAAATTTCTTACCATACCACAAGATCACTTGATACCACTTGGTACATCTTCTAGCTTTCTGCGTTGATCCACTATTTGTACTTTGGCTTGATCAACCTTGTACATTTTTTCCTCTCTTCATTATAATGATATCTTGAACTAAAAAAATAATGTTCACACAATATTATTCTTCAATACATACTTGCAATATGATAAACTCTCTCATGACCAATCTTCGGATATTCACATGAATACCACCCTTGTTATCACTTGATCATCTTGAATCCAACACATGGATATCAATCATTTCCTATGGACAAACTCTACAAGTATAACTCAAAGAAAACATTAGTACATAGAGACTGTAATCAATTACCAACACCACAGATGGGGGGCACCTTGCTCTTTCAGCGAGGGTGGCAGGGACGGCGATCAGATTGTGGGGTGGCGGCGATGATGTACGGTGGAGGCTGCAAAGAGGATGGTACGTCGAGCCTGAATTCGCTGTGATGGATGACACCAGTGGCTGTGGGGATTGGGGAAGGGATCGCCTATTACCATCTACTCCCTCTGTATCCAAATATAAGATGTTTTAGCTTTTCCAAGACAAAACGTATCTAGACATGTTTTAGTATATAGATTCATGCGTATCTTGCACTAAAACATGTATAGGTACATTTTGTCTAGTAAATGATAAAACATCTTACAATTCGATATGGTGGGAGTAATAGTGAACCGTTATTTCCACTTGGTGGTAGCAATTTCGGCAAATACATGAAATTTCAGGCCTATTTTGTGTGGATGGACAAAAATGTGGGGAAAAATCTGTTTAGAGACCTAACTATGGTGTACATGTAATTGAAGTTTACTCTGAATTTCCCTATTCTAATCATATTACAATTATAGCATATAGTATAAAATTAATTATTAACATAAGTAAAATAGAATATAATAATAAATTTTTATTTCCTCTAGGTCATATTTTGAACAATATCACCCTTCCTTCGTCTTCTTTGTGTTTGTATACAATAATGATCAATGGCATGTGTTTACTTGTTTTGTTTTGTCGTATATTACGTAGTGTTGGCTCAGAAACTTGATTGTCCTATTTTCTCTCTCGGAGAACAATGGAATACGTTAAACATACCCTACGTCACATTATCGACATCATTTATTTAATAGAAAGCACAGTTAGTACATAGTTTCTATGCAAGTAAATAATTATTGAGAAAGTATTTACAAACAATCTATGGAAATCCATTTAAAATATAGGGCACGAGGGGAGCTGATGTCTACGCACGCTTCTATTCTTGTAGATAGTGTTGAGCCTCCAAGTGCAGAGGTTTGTAGAACAACAGTAAGTTTCCCTTAAGTGGATCACCCAAGGTTTATCGAACTCAGGGAGGTAGAGGTCAAAGATGTATCTCTCAAGCAACCCTGCAATTAAGATACAAGAAGTATCTTGTGTCCCCAACACACCCAATATACTTGTCAGGTATATAGGTGCACTAGTTCGGCGAAGAGATAGTGAAATGCGAGTAATATGGATGCTTATAAGTAATAATAGCAATCTGAAATAAATATGGCAGCAAGCAAACATGTAGCAGAACAGGCGGAAAAATGGTGTTTCAATGCTTGGAAACAAGGCCTAGGGATCCTACTTTCTCTAGTGGACACTCTCAACAATGATCACATAATTGAATAACTAAATATCTTCTCTTTACTATGCTACTCTTAACCCTCTCCGGTTGGATAAAGAACACTAATCATTGCGTAGGGCTGCAAAAATCATTCCTTAAAGTAAGCATTCCCATGTCTAATTAACCCCACGCTGTCACTATGAGCGCTCTAGAAGGTACTAGAAAAAAACCACAATTCATAGAGGAGACACACACGATGTGCACACTATCACCTTCACACCGCGGGACAAGGTGACTTCAAAGTTCATATTAATAAAACACTTGAGTAGTACAAGATGAAGAGTAACATCTACTTATTCAACTAGATTACAAAGCTCACGATCACATATAGATCACACCATGGGAGAGAGAGATGAACCACATGGCTACCGGTAGAGCCCTCAGCCTCGGGGGAGAACTACTCCCTCCTCATCATAGGAGACAGCAATGCCGACGGAGATGGCGGTGGAGCCGATGGATATGGTCCCGGGGGCACTTCCCCGGACGGTGCCAGAACAGAGATCTTTCCCCCGAAACTTGTCGGCGGAGGCGGCGGAGCTACAGATGTATTTTGTTGAAAATGTCGATTCTCCTAGGGTTTTCCCTCGGGGGATGACACGTCTCCAACGTATCTATAATTTCTGATGTTCCATGTTGATATTATGCCAATATCTACATGTTTTCTGTATGTTTTCCTACATTTTCCGGGACTAACCTATAAACAAGATGCCTAGTGCCAGTTCCCTGTTTTCTGCTGTTTTTAGTTTCAAAAAAGTTGTTCTGGCAATATTCTCGGAATTGGAAAATTCGAAGCCCAGAAGTCTTAGAAGTCCCGGAAGCTTCCAGAAGCCCCGGAGGGGGGCCACAGGGTGGCCACACCATGGGGTGGCGCGGGTCCCCCTGGTCGCGCCACCTGGAGGTGTGGGCCCCCTGGCCACCCCCCGGCATCGCCCTTTCGCCCATATATACTCCCTGGTGCATAAACCCTAGCAAACTCAACCTTTTCCACAAAATACATCCGTAGCTCCTCCGCCGCTGCCGACAAGTTTCGGGGGACAGATCTCTGTTCTAGCACCCTACCGGGACGGGGAAGTGCCCCCGGAACCATTGATGTCTACGCATGCTTCTATTCTTGTAGACAGTGTTGGGCCTCCAAGTGCAGAGGTTTGTAGAACAGCAGCAAGTTTCCCTTAAGTGGATCACCCAAGGTTTATCGAACTCAGGGAGGTAGAGGTCAAAGATATCCCTCGATCTCAAGCAAACCTGCAATCAAGATACAAGAAGTCTCTTGTGTCCCCAACACACCTAAAACAATTGTCAGTTGTATAGGTGCACTAGTTCGGCGAAGAGAGAGTAAAATGCATGTAATATGGATGATAATAAGTGATAATAGAAATCTGAAATAAATATGGCAGCAAGCAAACATGTAGCAGAATAGGTGGAAAACTGTGTTTCAATGCTTTGAAACAAGGCTTAGGGCTCCTACTTTCACTAGTGGACACTCTCAACAATGATCACATAAATGAATAAATAGATAGCTTCTCTCACTATGCTACTCTTAACCCTCTCCGGTTGGATGACGAACACTAATCATTGCGTAGAGCTGCAAAAAGTATTCCTTAAAGTAAGCATCCCCATGTCTAGTTAGCCCCACACTGTCAACTTGAGCGCCCTAGAAGGTACTAGACAAACACCACAATTCATAGAGGAGACACACACAATGTGCACACTATCACGTTCACACCGCGATACAAGGTGACTCCATAGTTCATATTAATAAAACACTTGAGTAGCAAAAGATGAAGAGTAACATCTACGAATTCAAATAGATTAAAAAGATCATGATCACATATAGATCACACCATGGGAGAGAGAGAGATGAACCACATAGCTACCGGTAGAGCTCTCAGCCTCGGGGGAGAACTACTCCCTCCTCATCATAGGAGACAACAACGACGATGGAGATGGCGGCGGAGTCAATGGACATGACTTCCGGGGGCACTTCCCCGTCCAGGCAGGGTGCCAGAACAAAGATATGTCGCCCGAAACTTGTCGGTGGCGGCGGCGGAGCTACGGATGTATTCTGTGGAAAAGGTCGATTCCCTTAGGGTTTACGCCTCGGGGAGTATATATGGGCGAAAGGGTGATGCCGGGGGGTGGCCAGGGGCCCACACCCCTAGGTGGCGCGGCCAGGGGGACCCACGCCACCCCATGGTGTGGCCACCCTGTGTCCTCCCTCCGGGGCTCTTCGGGACTTCTAGAAGCTTCCGGGACTTCTAAGAATTCCGGCTTTCGAATTTTACAATTCCGAGAATATTTCCGGAACAACTTTTCTGAAACTAAAAACAACAGAAAACGGGGAACTGGCTCTGTGGCATCTTGTTAATAGGTTAGTCCCGGAAAACGTGTAAAAATGCTATAAATAAGGGAGAAAACATGTAGAAATTGGCATAATATCATCATGGAGCATCATAAATTATAGATACGTTTGAGACGTATCAAGCATCCCCAAGCTTAGTTCCTACTCGTTCTCGAGTAGGTAAACAATAAAATAAAATAATTTCTAAGGTGACATGCTACTTAACAATCTTGGTCATAATATGTAAAGAAGAGCATGTAAACTAGGATCAAATGAACTAAAGTTGTGATCTATATTTGATATTAACAAGTAATGCATAAACAAAGAAGAAAGAAGAAAAACTGTAATGAAACAATACTAAAAGACTATCAACCTTGCAAAGTTTATTAGAGATGATTTAAGCTTTCAAGAACAACAATATCATGCACGTCAAACAATCTTCACAACCCCTGTTAGGATCAAGTCAAGCTTTCCACATGATGCAATGCTTGAATCTTAAACTATTTGCGCACTAAAAACAAGCAAGTGTTCTGCGTTGGTCCCTGGCACCGGGATGTTATGGCAAAGAGAACATTATGGGGGGTTTGGAAGTTCAATGGAAGAAAGGCTCACAAAGCTGAAAGTGGTCATTAGACAAGAGAAAGTCCTACAACCGAAGCTATGCAAGGAGTAGGGATTGCCGCACAACGGATGCACATAGAGCTATAAGTGTATGAAAGCTCTCCAATGGAACTAGTGGGGGTGCATCCAACTTGCTTGCTCACGAAGACCTAGAGCTCATTTGAGGAGGCTCATCATTGGAATATACAAGCCAAATTCTCTAATATAAAGTTCCCCACATAGTTATGATTGATAATAATATGAAAACTCTCTCCAAACTGAAGTATTGGTGCTAAATATGAAGTACAAGTGTGGTATAAAGGATAGTGATGCGCCCCCTCTCTCTTTGGCCCTTTTTTTTTTTTTTTTTGGGATTTTTCATTTTTTTTATATATCCTCACCGGTAGGGGCAACATCCTATATTACAATGATTCATCACACTTTTAGTACTCATAACTCATAAAGAAATATCTCTGATGTCTCTAACTGCATGCTCCTGCCAGTGTAGCAGTATTCATAAATAACCATCAAGCTCATTATCAAGTAACATAATGGAGGTGGATGTTGTGCAGCAATATATCTCAGAATGGCTATGGAAATGCCATGATAGGTAGGTATGGTGGCTGTTTGGAAGAAGAATATATGGGCTTATGTGTAGGAGAACAAAATCCTCCCACGGGATTTGGATGCACTGGCGGAGTTTGCACCAACTCTCAATGTGAGAAAGGGCAATGCACAGTACCGAAGAGGCTAGCAAATATGGATGGTGGAAGTGCCAGGAACCGCAACATAGACACACGAGTTAAAAGGTTGCAGGAAGAAAATCATCTTACAAGGCACAATGCAAATCACTCCAAGAGGGCCTGTGGCAGTGACAAGTCACTGATAGCTACCCCGACAGTAGCGCATAACAAAAGGCCGATCAGAAATGTATCACTCGTAGCAATCATAAACCATTGTTTCTATCAACTGGTAATTTAAGTGTGACACAGTTTCAAGTTTCTTAGACCAACCATTAAAAGTTTATACTTACTAGTCCTTCCCGTTTATCCATTAAGCAAATTAATATCTCAAAACAACAACAGTGATTCAAGTGAAGCAGTTTAGTGATCTAAAAGACCATGCAATCTTTTCCACTATACCAACTATCACATAAGCATTTCTATTCCCAACCAAGCACCATAGAAAACATGCTTTAACAAAAACTCTCCAAATGCTACAGCAAGCAAACATGAGAGTACTCACATAACACTACTAAAACTAACAGCTCTGAATAAGAGATGCATGAAAACAAAGGCTAAACGCAGCACTAGCAAAAAGTGAACACTCACAGAACAACAAGAACGAAAACTAGAGTGTTCTAAGCAATGAAAACGGAGCATGTCTCTCTCTCACACAAGTACGATAAGATCCAACCATAAGCTACAACAAAGAAAACTAATCAAAATGAAAGCAAAAATAAAATACGCTCCAAGTAAAGCACATAAAATGTGACCGAATAAAAATATGGTTTCTCTTGAAGTGACCTGATAAATTGTTGATGAAGAAAGGGATGCCTTGGGCATCCCCAAGCTTAGACGCTTGAGTATTCTTTGCTGGGATGTACCACCGGGGCATCCCCAAGCTTAGGCTCTTCACTCTTCTTGATCACGTCATATCATCCTCTTCTCTTGACCCTTGAAAACTTCCTTCACACCAAACTTCTCACAATCTTCATTAGCAACGTTAGTGGAATTGAAATAATAAATTCACATGGTTCAGTTTCAACACAATCCTAACACGCATAAACACATTAGCTACTGTCACAACTTCTTTTAAAACTCTTTTTCTCAAAAGAACACCAAAAGAAAGAGATTAAGACGCAAATGCAATTATTGGCATCTGTCAAAACAGGACAGCAGGTAAAGATGATTTTTTTTAGAAAATCTTCTGTTTCTCAAATCAAAAAGTGGTCAACTAAGAAAAGTTGCGGAATTAGCTGAGGAATAAGCACAAACAATTTCAGATCATTTTGATCTTCCAGGATTTTATACGATGTTTTATGGTGGATAACAGAAATCTGTTTTCTGCGCAAAAATCCGAAAACCAACTCCAACTTTCGTCAGAAACTTTACTTGGCACTACTTAAACATGAAAAGAAAGATACAAAGGAGTTTCTACATAAGTATACAACCCCTTGAATCAAAGAAAACAGAGAAAAGCAATGCAAAAATAAAAACATGGGTTATCTCCGAAGAAGTGCTTTTCTTTAAAGCCTTTAGCTAGGCATGATAATTTGAGAAGATGCTCACATGAGAAATATTAATTGAAGCAAAAGAGAGCATCAAGTTGAAAACATAAAAAAAATTTAAGTCTAACCCACTTCCTATGAAAAATAATCTTGTAGAAAAACAAGTCATGAAAGCACAAAGCAGCGAGCATAGGAAAGCAAAACAAGTGCAACTTCATAATTTTCAACACAAAGAGGGGAAACTTGATATTGTTGAGATGCATGAAACTATGTTTCCCTCTCTCATAATAAATTTCAGTAGAATCATGAATAAAATTAACAATATAACTATCACAAGAACCATTCTTATCATGAGCCACATGCATAAAAGAATTAATACTCTCCACATAAGCATAGTCATTCTCATTAATAGTAGTGGGAGCAAATTCAACAAAATAGCTATAATTATTATTCTCATCACCATAATCTTCAAGTATAGGAGGCATAGTATCATAAAAATAAATTTTCTCCTCAATAGTAGGTGGCCTGAAAATATCATAATCATCATTGTAATCATCATATATAGGAAGAATAATATCATCATAAGCAATAGAATAGCTATCCTCCAAAATGTGTTCATTTGTAAACATATCATCATTTTTACTAGGAGGAGATGTATCAAGCATATAATCATCAGTAGCAAAAGGATTTTAAAACACATCATCCCCAAGTTTAGAGCTTTCTATATCATCATTTCCAATATCAAAAGTAGTGTGCTTCTCCCAATCATGATCACTACTATATGTAACAGGCATAGGCTCATCATCAAAGCGAATTTTCTCCTCCTTGCTTGGGGGACTAAAAAGATCATTTTCATATAATCTAGCTTCCCCAAGCTTAGACTTTTCCATAGCATTAGCAATAATGGTGTTTAAAGAGTTCATACTAATAACATTGCCACTAGCATGCAAATAAAGTTCCACGGGTTTTTTACTTTTCTCTTCAAACACTTCATGTCCTAACTCAAGATAAATATTATAAAGATCTCTCATATTTTTGTTGTTTTCCATTTAAGCATATAGATAAAAACAAGTAACAAGTAAAAATAAGCCTAACTAGAGAAAATAAAAATAAGAAACAAAAACATATAATTGCAGAATCTAAAGGAAATAACTTCGAGCACTCACACCCGAGGATGTGAGAACCTTTTACCTTACCTCCCCGGCAACGACGCCAGAAAAGAGCTTGATGTCTACGCGCGCTTGTATTCTGGTAGACAGTGTTGGGCCTCCAAGTGCAGAGGTTTGTAGAACAGAAGCAAGTTTCCCTTAAGTGGATCACCCAAGGTTTATCGAACTCAGGGAGGTAGAGGTCAAAGATATACCTCTCAACCAACCCTGCAATCAAGATACAAGAAGTCTCTTGTGTCCCCAACACACCTAATACAATTGTCAGTTGTATAGGTGTACTAGTTCGGCGAAGAGAGAATAAAATGCAAGTAATATGGATGATAATAAGTGATAATAGCAATCTGAAATAAATATGGCAGCAAGCAAACATGTAGCAGAACAGGCGGAAAACGGTGTTTCAATGCTTTGAAACAAGGCCTAGGGCTCCTACTTTCACTAGTGGACACTCTCAACAATGATCACATAAATTAATAACTAGATAACTTCTCTCACTATGCTACTCTTAACCCTCTCCGGTTGGATAACGAACACTAATCATTGCGTAGGGCTGCAAAAATCATTCCTTAAAGTAAGCATCCCCATGTGTAGTTAGCCCCACACTGTCAACTTGTGCGCCCTAGAAGTTACTAGACAAACACCGCAATTCATAGAGGAGACACACACGATGTGCACACTATCACCTTCACACCGCAATACAAGGTGACTCCATAGTTCATATTAATAAAGCACTTGAGTAGCAAAATATGAAGGGTAACATCTACGAATTCAAATAGATTACAAAGCTCATGATCACATATATATCACACCATGGGAGAGAGATGAACCACATAGCTACGGGTAGAGCCCTCAGCGTCGGGGGAGAACTGCTCCCTCTTCATCATAGGAGACATCAACGGCTATGGAGATGGCGGTGGAGTCGATGGAGATGACTTCCGAGGGCATTTCCCCGTCCCGGCAGGATGCCAGAATAGAGATATGTCCCCTGAAACTTGTCGGTGGCGGCGGCGGAGCTACAGATGTATTTTGTGGAAAATGTCGATTCCCTTAGGGTTTACGCCTCGGGGAGTATATATGGGCGAAAGGGTGATGCCGGGGGGGTGGTCAGGGGGCCCACACCCCTAGGTGGCGCGGACAGGGGGACCCGCGCCACCCCATGGTGTGGCCACCCTATGGCCCCCCTTCGGGGCTCTTCGGGACTTCTGGAAGCTTCCGTGACTTCTAAGACTTCTGGCTTTCGAATGTTCCAATTCCCAGAATATTTCCAGAACAAATTTTCTGAAACTAAAAACAACAGAAGACAGGGAACTGGCTCTATGGCATCTTGTTAATAGGTTAGTCCCGGGAAACGTGTAAAAATGCTATAAATAAAAGAGAAAACATGTAGCAATTGGCATAAAATCATCATGGATCATTAGAAATTATAGATACGTTTGAGACGTATCAACCATCTCCATCGACTCCACCGCCATCTCCATCGCCATTGCTGTCTCCTATGATGAGGAGGGAGTAGTTCTCCCCCGGGGCTGAGGGCTCTACCTGTAGCTATGTGTTTCATCTCTCTCTCCCATGGTGTGATCTATATGTGATCATGAGCTTTGCAATCTATTTGAATTCATAGATGTCACTCTTCATGTTTTGCTACTCAAGTGCTTTATTAATATGAACTTTGAAGTCACCTTGTCCCGCGGTGTGAAGGTGACAGTGTGCACATCGTGTGTGTCTCCTCTATGAATTGTGGTGTTTGTCTAGTACCATCTAGGGCGCTCACAATGACAACGTGGGGTTAACTAGACATGGGAATGCTTCCTTTAAGGAATGCTTTTTGCAGCCCTATGCAATGATAAGTGTTCATTATTTGTTATGAGATCTCCGTAAACGCTTTGATCAAGGTGTAAAGGTGATAGTGTGTGCATCGTATGGTTTAGCATTATATTTATATTTTGTGTTGGATAACCCTATGAAATTGTGGTGTTTGCGTGGAACCATCTAGGTCCCATGGTGATAGCATGGGGGGTTACTTGGTTGGGAAACTGCTTACTCTAAGGAGTGTTGTTAACGCCCTACGGATGGATTGGTGTTGTTATTCGATAGTAGAGTGGTTAAGAGTAGCATAGTGAAGAGAAGATATTTATGCATTCAATTATGTGATCATTGTTGAGAGTGTCCTCTAGTGAAAGTAGGATCCCTAGGCCTTGTTTCCAAGCATTGAAACACCATTTTCCGCATGTTCTGCTACATGTTTGCTTGCTGCCATATTTATTTCAGATTGCTATTATCACTTATTATCATCCATATTACTTGCATTTTACTCTCTCTTCGCCGAACTAGTGCACCTATATACCTGACAAGTATATTGGGTGTGTTGGGGACACAAGGGACTTTTTGTATCTTAATTGAAGGGTTGCTTGAGAGGAATATCTTTGACCTCTACCTCCCTGAGTTTGATAAACCTTGGGTGATCCACTTAAGGGAAACTCGCTGCTGTTCTACAAACCTCTGCACTTGGAGGCCCAACACTGTCTACAAGAATAGAAGCATGCGTAGGCATCAAGCTCTTTTCTGGCATTGTTGCCGGAGAGGTAAGGTAAAAGGTTCTCACATCCTTGGGTGTGAGTGCTCGAAGTTATTTCCTTTAGATTCTGCAATTATATCTTTTTGTTTCTTGTTTTTATTTTCACTAGTAGGCTTAATGTAAAACAACAAAAATATTAGAGATCTTTATATATTTATCTTGAGTTAGGACATGAAGTGTTTGAAGAGAAAATTAAAAAAACCTATGGAACTTGATCTGCATGCTAGTGGCAATGTTATTGTTATGAACTCTTTAAACACCATTATTGCTAATGTTATGGAAGAATCTAAGCTTGGGGAAGCTAGTTTTGATGAATATGATATTTTTAGTCCCCCAAGTTTTGAGGAGGAAATTTTCTTTGATGATACTTTGCCTCCAATATATGATGATTATAATGATTGTGGTATTCTAGTTCCACCTGTTTACAATGATGAATATGATACTTTCAGTCCACCTACTATTGAGGAAAAAAATTAATTATGATTACAATATTCCTCCTATATTTAATGATTATGGTTATGATAATAATAATGATAGCTATTTTTTTGAATTTGCTCCCACTACTATTAATAAGAATGAGTATGCTTATGTGGAAAGTAATAATTGTTTTATGCATGTGGATCATGCTAAGAATGTTTATTTTGATAGTTATATTGTTAATTTTATTCATGATGCTACTGAAAGTTATTATGAGAGAGGGAAACAAAGTTTCATGCATCTCAACAATATCAAGTTTCCCCTCTTTATGTTGAAAATTATGAAGTTGCACTTGTTTTGCTTTCCTATGCTCGCTGCTTTGTGCTTTCATGACTTGTTTTTCTACAAGATTATTTTTCATAGGAAGTGGGTTAGGGTTAAATTTGTTTTATGTTTGCATCTTGATGCTCTCTTTTTCTTCAATTAATATTTCTCATGTGAGCATCTTCTCAAATTATCATGCCTAGCTAAAAGGCTTTCAAGAAAAGCACTTCTTGGGAGATAACCCATGTTTTTATTTTTGCAATGTTTTCTTTGAGTAAAGGGGTTGTATACTTCTGTAACAACTCCTTTGTGTCTTTATTTTCATGGTTTAGTAGTGCCAAGTAAAGTTTCTGACAAAAGTTGGAGTTGGTTTTCGGATTTTTGCGCAGAAAACATATTTTTCTGTCCACCGTAAAACATTGTATAAAATCCTAGAAGATCAGAATGATCTGAAATTGTTTATACTTATTCTTCAGCTAATTCCACAACTTTTCTTAGTTTACCACTTTTTGATTTGAGAAAGAGAAGATTTTCGAAAAAAATCATCTTTACCTGCTGTCCTGTTTTGACAGATTTCTGCCAATAATTGCATTTGCATCTTAATCTCTTTCTTTTGGTGTTCTTTTGAGAAAAAGAGTTTTAAAAGAAGTTGTGACAGTAGCTAATGTGTTTATGAGTGTTATGATTGTGTTGAAACTGAACCATGTGAATTTATTATTTTGATTGCACTAACGTTGCTAATGAAGATTGTGAGAAGTTTGGTGTGAAGGAAGTTTTCAAGGGTCAAGAGAAGAGGATGATATGACGTGATCAAGAAGAGTGAAGATCCTAAGCTTGGGGATGCCCCGGTGGTACATACCAGCAAATTCCAGTAAGACTCAAGCATATAAGCTTGGGGATGCCCAAGGCATCCCCTTCATCATCAACAATTTATCAGGTCACTTCTAGTGAAACTATATTTTTATTCGGTCACATCTTATGTGTTTTACTTGGAGCGTGTTTTATTTTTGTTTTCAGTTTGTTTGGTTTTATTTTCTGTAGTAAATAGTTGGATCCTAGCATATTTTTTGTGAGAGAGACACGCTCGGCTTTTTCATTAAAATACTCTTGTGCTTCACTTATATTTGTTAAGTATTCATGCTTAGATATTTTAGTGCTTCCAGCTCTTGTTTTGCATGCATCCTTTGTTCATAGCTATTAGCTTTTGTAGTTAGGTGGTTATCATATGTGTGTTTGCTTGGAAATAGGAATGCTATTGTGATAGTTGGTATAGTGGAAAAGATTGCATGGTCTTGTAGATCACTAAACTGCTTCACTTGAATCATTGCTGTTGTTTTGAGATATTAATTTGCTTAATGGATAAACGGGAAGGACTAGTAAGTAGAAACTTTTAATGTTTGGTCTAAGAAACTTGAAGCTGAGCCACACTTAAATTACCAGCTGATAGAAACAATGGTATATGATTGCAACGAGTGATACATTTCTGATCGGCCGTTTCTTACGCGCTACGGTCGGGGTAGCTAACAGTGACTTGTTACTGCCACGGACCCTCTTGGAGTGATTTGTATTGTGCCTTGTAAGATGATTTGCTTGTTGTAATCTTTGAACTCGTGAGGCTATGTTGCGGTTCCTAGCACTTCCACCATCCATATTTGCTAGCCTCTTCGGTACTGTGCATTGCCCTTTCTCACATTCAGAGTTGGTGCAAACTCCGCCAGTGCATCCAAATCCCGTGGGAGGACTTTGTTCTCCTACACATAAGCCCATATATTCTTCCTCAAAACAGCCACCATACCTACCTATCATGGCATTTCCATAGCCATTCCGAGATATATTGTTGCACAATATCCACCTCCATTATGTTACTTGATGATGAGCTTCATGGTTATTTATGCATACTGCTACACTGGATGGGGCATGCAGTTGGATACATCAGAGATATTCCATTATGAGTTATGAGTACTAAAAGTGTGATAATTCATTGTAATATAGGATGTTGCCCATACCGGTGAGGATATATTAAAAAAATGAAAAAGCCGAAAAAAGGGCCAAAGAGAGAATAAAGAGAGAGGGGGCGCATCACTATCCTTTATACCACACATGTGCTTCATGTTTAGCACCAATACTTCAGTTTGGAGAAATTTTTCATATTATCGTTCATTCATAACTATATGGGGAACTTTACATTATAGAACTTGGCTTGTATATTACAATGATGAGCCTCCTCAAATGATCTCTAGGTCTTTGTGAGCAAGAAAGTTGGATGCACCCCCACTAGTTCCATTGGAGAGCTTTCATACACTTATAGCTCTATGTGCATCCGTTGTGTGGCAATCCCTACTCCTTGCATAGATTCAGTTGTAAGACTTTCTCTTGTCTAATGACCACTTTCGGCTTTGTGAGCCTTTCTTCCATTGACCTTCGAAACCCCCCATAATGTTCTCTTTGCCCTAACATCTCGGTGCCAGGGACCATCGTAGAACACTTGCTTGTTTTTAGTGCGCAAATAGTTTCAGATTCAAGCATTGCATCGTGTGGAATGATTGACTTGATCTTAACAGGGGTTATGAAGATCGTTTGACGTGCATGATATTGTTGTTCTTGAAAGCTTAAATCATATCTAATAAACTTTGCACGGTTGATAGTCTTTTAGTATTGATTCATTAAAAGTTTTGCTTCTTTCTTCTTACTTGTTTATGCATTACTTGTTGATATCAAATATAGATCACAACTTTAGTTCATTTGATCCTAGTTTAGATGCTCTGCTTTACATATTATGATCAAGATTGTGTGTTAGCATGTCACCTCAGAAATTGTTTTGTTTTATCGTTTACCTACTCGAGGACGAGTAGGAACTAAGCTTGGGGATTCTTGATACGTCTCCAACGTATCTATAATTTATGATGTTCCATGTTGATATTATGCCAATTGCTACATGTTTTCCGTATGTTTTCCTACATTTTGTTACGTTTTCCTGGACTAACCTATTAACAAGATGCCCAGTGCCAGTTCCCTGTTTTATGATGTTTTTAGTTTCAGAAAGGTTATTCTGGAAATATTCTCGGAATTGGAAAATTCGAAGCCTAGAAGTCTTAGAAGTCCCAAAGAGCCCTGGAGGGGGGCCACAGGGTGGCCACACCATGGGGTGGCGCGGGTCCCCCGGGCTGCGCCACCTGGTGGTGTGGGCCCCCTGGCCACCCCCCGGCATCTCTCTTTCGCCCATATATACTCCCCGATGCATAAACCTTAGCTGAATCGACCTTTTCCACAAAATACATCCGTAGCTCCGCCGACGCCGCCGACAAGTTTCGGGGGGACAGATCTCTGTTCTGGTACCCTGCCGGGACGGGAAAGTTCCCCCGGAACCGTCTCCATCGACTCCACCGCCATCTCCATCGCCGTTGCTGTCTCCTATGATGAGGAGGGAGTAGTTCTCCCCCGAGGCTGAGTGCTCTACCAGTAGCTATGTGGTTCATCTCTCTCTCCCATGGTGTGATCTATATGTGATCATGAGCTTTGTAATCTATTTGAATTCATAGATGTTACTCTTCATCTTTTGCTACTCAAGTGCTTTATTAATATGAACTTTGAAGTCACCTTGTCCCTCGGTGTGAGGGTGACAGTGTGCACATCGCGTGTGTCTCCCCTATGAATTGTGGTGTTTGTCTAGTACTATCTAGGGCGCTCATAGTGATAGCTTGGGGTTATAACTAGACATGGGAATGCTTACTTTAAGGAATACTTTTTGCAGCCCTACGCAATGATCTCTGTTCAGTATTTGTTATGAGATCTCTGTAAACGCTTTGATACTGTTTAAAGGTGACAGTGTGTGCACCGTGTGGTTTAGCATTATATTTATATTTTGTGTTGGATAACCCTATGAAATTGTGGTGTTTGTGTGGAACCATCTGGGTCCCATGGTGATAGCATGGGGGGTTACATGGTTAGGAAAATGCTTACTCTGAGGAGTGCTGTTAAAGCCCTATGCATGGATTGGTGTTGTTATTCGACCGTAGAGTGGTTAAGAGTAGCATAGTGAAGAGAAGATATTTATGCATTCAATTATGTGATCATTGTTGAGTGTGTCCTCTAGTGAAAGTAGGAGCCCTAGGCCTTGTTTCCAAGCATTGAAACACCGTTTTCCGCCTGTTCTGCTACATGTTTGCTTGCTGCCATATTAATTTCAGATTGCTATTATCACCTATTATCATCCATATTACTTGAATTTTACTCTCTCTTCGCCGAACTAGTGCACCTATATACCTAACAAGTATTTTGGGTGTGTTGGGTACACAGGAGACTTCTTGTATCTTAATTGCAGGGTTTCTTGAGAGGGATATCTTTGACCTCTACCTCCCTGAGTACGGTAAACCTTGGGTGATCGACCTAAAGGAAACTCGCTGCTGTTCTACAAACCTCTGCACTTGGAGGCCCAACACTGTCTACAAGAATAGAAGGATACGTAGACATCAGGGGAGTATAAATAGGCGAAAGGGCAAGGCGGTGGAGCCCTGGGGGCCCACACCACCCCCCGGCGCGGCCAAGGGGGGCGTCCTATGGTGTGGGCCTCGTGAGGCCCCCGTCCGGGTCTCTTCGGGACTTCTGGATGCTTCTGGGGAAAATAGGAACTTCGGGATTCGTGGGGTCCAATTCCGAGAATATTTCCAGAACAACTTTTCTGAAATAAAAAACAGCAGAAAACAGGGAACTGGCACTTGTCATCTTGTTAATAGGTTAGTCCCGGAAAACATAAGAAAACGTAGGAAAACATACGAAAAACATGTAGCAATTGGCATAATATCAACGTGGAACATCAGAAATTATAGATACGTTGGAGACGTATCAGGCATCCCCAAGCTTAGTTCCTACTCGTCCTCGAGTACGTAAACGTTAAAACAAAATAATTTCTGAGGTGACATGCTACCACTTGATCTTAATCATAATATGGAAAGTAGAGCAAGTAAAATAGGATCAAATGAACTAAAGTTGTGATCTATATTTGATATCAACAAGTAATGCATAAAAAAATAAGAATAAAGAAGCAAAACTTTTAATGAATCAATACTAAAAGACTATCAACCGTGCAAAGTTTATTAGAGATGATTTAGGATTTCAAGGACAACAATATAATACACGTCAAACGATCTTCACAACCCCCATTAGAATCAAGTCAAGCTTTCCACACGATGCAATGCTTGAATCTTAAACTATTTGCGCACTAAATACAAGCAAGTGTTCTGCGTTGGTCCCTGGCACCGGGATGTTATGGCAAAGAGAACATTATGGGGGGTTTGGAAGGTCAATGGAAGAAAGGCTCACAAGGCTGAAAGTGATCATTAGACAAGAGGAAGTCTTACAACCGAAGCTATGCAAGGAGTAGGGATTGCCACACAACGGATGCACATAGAGCTATAAGTGTATGAAAGCTCTCCAATGGAACTAGTGGGGGTGCATCCAACTTTCTTGCTCACGAAGACCTAGAGCTCATTTGAGGAGGCTCATCATTAGAATATACAAGCCAAGTTCTATAATTAAAAATTCTTCACATAGTTATGAATGAATGATAATATGAAAACTTTCTCCAAACTAAAGCATTGGTGCTAAACATGAAGCACAAGTGTGGTATAAAGGATAGTGATGCGCCCCCTCTCTCTTTGGCCCATTTTTTTTGGGGGCTATTTCATTTTTTTTATTTTTTTATTTTATATATCCTCACCGGTAGGGGCAACATCCTTTTTACAATGAATCCTCACACTTTTAGTACTCATAAATCATAATGGAATATGTTTGATGTATCCAACTGCATGCTCCTGCTAGTGTAGCAGTATGCATAAATAACCATGAAGCTCATCATCAAGTAACATAATGGAGGTGGATGTTGTGCAGCAATATATCCCAGAATGGCTATGGAAATGCTATGATAGGTAGGTATGGTGGCTGTTTTGAGGAAGAATATATGGGCTTATGCGTAGAAGAACAAAGTCCTCCCACTGGATTTGGATGCACTAGCGAAGTTTGCACCAACTCTCAACATAGACTCACGAGTTAAAATATTAGAGCAAGAAAATCATCTTACAAGGCATAATGCAAATCACTCCAAGAGGGTCCGTGGCAGTGACAAGTCACTGTTAGCTACCCTGACCGTAGCGCGTAACAAAAGGCCGATTGGAAATATATCACTCGTAGTAATCATATACTATTGTTCCTATTAGCTGGTAATTTAAGAGTGGCACGGCTTCAAGTTTCTTAGACCAACCATTAAAAGTTTCTACTTACTAGTCATTCCCGTTTATCCATTAAGCAAATTAATATCTCAAAACAGCAGCAATGATTCAAGTGAAGCAGTTTAGTGATCTACAAGACCATGCAATCTTTTCCACTATACCAACTATCACAATAGCATTCCTATTTCCAAGCAAACACACATATGAGAACCACCTAACTACAAAATCTAACAGCTCTGAACAAAGGATGCATGCAAAAAAGAGCTGGAAGCACTAAAATATCTAAGCATGAATACTCAACAAATATAAGTGAAGCACAAGAGTATTCTAACGCAAAAAGCGGAGCGTGTCTCTCTCCTAAACAAATATGCTAGGATCCAACTATATTACAACAAATAAAACCAAACAAACTTAAAACAAAAATAAAAGAGGCTCCAAGTAAAGCACATAAGATGTGACTGAATAAAAATATAGTTTCACTTGAAGTGACCTTATAATTTGTCGATGAAGAAGGGGATACCTTGGGCATCCCCAAGCTTATACGCTTGAGTCTTCTTGGAATTTTCTGGGATGTGCCTCCGGGGCATCCCCAAGCTTAGGCTCTTCACTCTTCTTGATCACGTCATATCATCCTCTTCTCTTGACCCTTGAAAACTTCCTTCACACCAAACTTCTCACAATCACTACAAGAAATATGCTATATTGTGACTCTCAATATTGGTCACCGAATGGTCATGTATAATCAAATTTGACATTTTGGTGACCAAAATCAGTTGGTCAGGTTACGGGCGTCACCAATGAACGTATGTGACCATCTATAACCAAAATAGAAGGTCATGGACTCCGTGACCAATTTGTTTGGTCACACGTACCCTGGCCAACCCACGTCAGATCCAACGTGGCAAAACTTACGTGGCATAGAATCAGTCTAGTCCATTTTAGCCTTCTATATGGGCCTAGCCCAATAATTCAGCCCACGTAATTTTTTCCCCTCTCAATTGTGGATGATTACACGGGCGAAGCCCAACAATAATAAGACCTTTTTGTTTACTAGGACGTGGCCTTTTTACAATTTTTTTTTATTCTCAGCCCTTCTACGGTCCTTTTTGTTAGGCCTTAGCCAGAATTTATTTTGTTTTATTTTAGAAGTGAATCAATTCTTGTTGGGCCAAGGCCTTCTTCGGTCCAATTATTTGCAAGGAATTGTTTCGGCACAAGGCAGCTTTAGCCCACCTACACATACATACAGAACTATATCAAATTCAAATTGTTGAAACTACAGGACGAATTCAAATCATCCATATTACATCACAGAAGACATTTCCAAGGTTTATGTAACACAACAAGTAAATAGAAGGAATATAGAAGGAAGAGAGGGAATACACAATAAGACATTTCTCAAATACACAAGTAATTCTCAATAAGCACATCTCCTACTACCCTACATTACATTGCTCTCTGACTCCAGCTGCTACATCAACAGAAAGTACTATGGAATAGTGGCAGAATGCATTTTGCTATCCGAAGGCTGGGGAAGAACTAGCTATCTTTCTGCACAAACATTAAAAAATCAACTAGTTACACACATGACATGAAAGAACATTTCAAGTTAAACATCGGAGAATTATAGCATGGAGTAAAGACTGTTGCAGCTGACTTGATCTGGTACATATCCGCGACATTGGGAGGAGCTTGCCATCCGCTGCACGTAAGGGAGGAGTAGACATGGTTTATCACCTGCTCACCAGTAAACAGAAAACAGCAGTAAGCAATACAACATAAATAAGTTTCCATGGCATGTTTGCTTTCTTCAATGCACATTATATAATCAGAGGAAACAAATATGAGATATTTAATCAAATGCCAGGAGGTAATGCAAATATTCCATACAACACCTCACATCAACTAGTAACAGAATACATGCTACATCACCCTATAACAGAAATCACCAAACAAGCAAGAACATTGTGTGTCCATGCTACAGTAGGATGGTATGTCTAAATGACAACAAGTGCAGGCAGCACAAAGTGAACATACATGAAAGGAACAGTTGGCTGCGACATACAAAAGTGCTCTAAACAAAATCTAACGCGAAAAATTGGAGCGAGACCTCCACCAGAAATTGAATAGATCAAATATACCACCATACAAGCACAAACTAGTCAAGGATTTCGATTCTAGAGTTAAAATGGTAGGATGCACCAACTTCATATAGACAGAACATGTCTCATCAGTTCAAAATATCTTCCATATGCTACAAGAACCTTACTACTTCTCAATTGGAAACAAATCCCACCAGCAAGTGCATTCAGTAATCCACCAACAGCGGAACCACCGCCGACGGGTTCGCGACTCAACGTACCTGCCAGTTAGGGATGAGACATGTTCAGTTACAGTTTTGTAATCAACGGGAAATTTATTTAAGCAGAACAGGCATTTGCTGAAGAAATTAATTCATGCGAAAATGCAAACAATTTTAATAATACAAGTATAACACTTCTACAATTCAGGTCAAGACTCATTTGCATGGTAGGATACAAGTATTTCGATTGTATCCTTGTACATATATTTCCAAGAATCGAAAGTAAACATCAGACAAAAAAAAATCCTATTTTTTATAATATAAAGGCACAAGTTCAACATATTTACAGTTCATATTGTTCGCAAAGCATAGAATGGAAAATATTCAACAGTGAGCATGTTCATCTTCAATAGGCATCTCATTTTAATTATACATGTACATCAGGATAATAAAGATCAGATATCTTGTTTCTCATTACTTATAGTTTGTACTTTCATGATATTATTCATTACTTATACCAGCCAAATCCCTAAATAGATATTCTTTGCAACTATGGCTCAAACTTATACCAGCCAAACCATAATGCTTCATGTCATATAGTGGTAACAGGGACGAGGTTCTGTATTTAGCAAGCATGTAAACACAAGCTGCTACTTTAGGATATCGGTTAGGAAGAAAAATAACAAACAGAACACTATACTAGAATCACAACAGCTCATCCAATTCCTAACTCAATGTATGTACCCCTAACCACAGATGTTCCTCCACATTCTCTTAAGTTGATTGCTACATGAAGCTGTTGAGCAAGTAATAAACTGGCTAAAGTACATAGCTGTCGACCAAAGGAAAGGTGTGCCGGCGAAGCTGTACTTGGAGGTCGTCGGGGAGGTACTGGTGCTTCATGGAGGTTCATGGCGCGCTTGAGGCCCTGGATGCAGGCGTCGACCCGAGCCCTGGGCAGCCACCTTGTAGTGTTGTACTGCATCGGGCGAAAGTCCCTCACAGTGGCCGATGAGATCTGCATGGAGAGATAGACATACTAACAGAGGGAAGCAGAGAGAGTGAAGGGAAAGAGAGAGCGCTGGAGGCGATCTGCTAGGCGGCGATCGGTCGATAGGGTCGCATCTGGCTCGGGAGAGAAGGGAGCCAGCGGTTGAATACGTTGGCATCGCTCGGATATCCAGCGGTTGAAGAGCTTTGCGTCGCTCCCGGGGACTGGCTCCACGGCCTCCATCGTCACAGCGAAGGGATGTGTTGGGGAGTTGAGGTCGGGGCGGCGGCGGGCTGGTGACGGGAAGGTAGGATGCGACGCATCTCTCTGCGACGGCTCCGTCGATGTGAATCACGAGAGGGAGAGAGGCTAAAGGGAGTCGATAGCGTGTTTCGGCGCCGAGGACTGGGAGCTTTGGGCGGCTGGGAGGGAAGCTAGGGTTCGGGGGCACCGTCGCGACTCGCGAGAGAGTGGATTGGAAAGGAGAATGGGCATCTGATGAGGGAAGCTAGGGTTCGGGGGCGCCGTCGGAAGAGAGGTGGTTGGGAAGGAGACTAAGAGAGGGAAGCTAGGGTTAAGGGGTGCGCTCGCGAGAGAGGACGGCAGTCGGATCAGCATCCGACGGCTCGAGGTGAGAGCTAGGCTACCTGGGCCGAGTGGCTTGTGGTGTCAATTTGGGCTTGAGGCGTGAGAGCTAGGCTAGCTGGGCCAAGGCGCCAGTCTGCCCACTGTGCTGTTTTTTTTTGTTTTTTTTGTTAGATAATAAAAATTAATCTAACTATTCTAAATAGTTTGAAGTAAAAAACACAATTCAAAATACATGAAACTTTAAGATCTGATGGAATTTACATTTGTATAATGTGACATGAATGTATGGAAATGTCATGACGATGTTGAATTGAAAATAACACACAATTTTCTACATTAAGCGGGTGAAATAAAAATAACACACAATTTTAGACAAATTATTATGTCCACATTCATTGTATAGTTTCTTAAAATGATCTCATATAGGTCTCAAGCGTGCACATCGGAACAACGAACAATATTGATGAAGAAAGTTTTATTTTTTGTTGAATAAAAACACCTTTTTCCCGGAGTGTCAAAAACGGTTTTTTTGTGTGAAGAATCTACCAAAAATATGTTGCAAAAATTTACCACATAAAGTTATAAAGTTATTAGACCATATTTTATCTACAAAAACTCAAATTAGTTCTTCTATAAAGCTTTACATAAACCTCTTTCAAAAAAGACAAATTTCAGCCGATTCGGTTGAACCGGGCCAAATTTGAACTATAAGTGCCTCGTCGTTTTCTCGTTATTTTTTGCAAAAATCATTTTTAGGTACCCAAGTACCTATTTCAACATAGATACACCAAGAGTTCATCAAGATTCAACCCCTAGGTGCGACCGGTCATGTCCCCCGTTTTGACCATTTCCCGAAACCGTCTTAGAAAATTCCATAAAATTCAAAAAAAACACGAAATGATGCAAGACCTTCGCGTGGTGTCGTAATAAGTGATCTAGTATCCATAAAAAATAATAAACTTGGAATATAGAATTTATCTCGAAAAAGTATACACATAAATGAGCTATCATCTACGAAGATTCATGGCTTTCGGGCCAAATGACAGATTTTATGGCCACATTCATGGCATGGTTTATTTAAATGTGCCTATATTCCACACAAAGATGCATATTGGATAAACTAACAATGTTTACGAATAATTTTTTATTTTCCATTGAATAAAAACATCATTTTCTATTTTCGGAGTGTCAAAAACGGTTTTTTTTGTGAAGCATCTACCAAAATTGTGTTGCAAAATTGTACCACCTAAAATTATTTAGTTACTAGACCACATTTTATTCAGAAAAACTCAAATTAGTTCCTCTAAAAATCCTTCCATGCACCTCTTCTGAAAAAGACAAATTCCAGTCGATTCAGATGAAACCGGGCCAAATTTGAACTACAGGTGCCTCGTAGTTTTCTCTTTATTTTTTTAAAAAAATCATTTTTAGGTACCCAAGTACCTATTTCAACATAGATACACCAAGAGTTCGTCAAGATTCAACCCCTAGGTGCGACCGGTCATGTCCCCCGTTTTGACCGTTTCCCGAAACCGGCTTAGAAAATTCCAGAAAATTCAAAAAAACTCGAAATGAAGCAAGATGTCGAATCCCTGACTCGACAAGTCCCTTAGGTGACCCTATCGGGTTTCGATTAGGAGAAGTCATGGGCGCTGGTGAGATCGTCGGCTAGACAGAAGGCAAGATTTACCCAGGTTCGGGGCCCTCGTAGAGGTAAAACCCTTACTCCTGCCTCGTGTCGATCTGTATTGGATGATTAGATCGGTTACAGGTTGCTCGAATCGAGAGTAGATCTCGAGTTCCGAGGCTTTTTGGTCGTGCGGTATTGCTTGGTCCTCTCCCTGAGGGTTCTCCTGGCCTTATATAGATGGCCAGGTCTCGAGCCCTACCCGGAGAGGATTCAAACCCTAGCTTAAGTCGGTTACAAAACTTCCTAACTTAACCCGCAAGTTTGGTGCGGGTGGGCTTCTGGTAGGCCTTCTGGAGTCTTCCAAGGGCGCCTCTTCTTGGGCCTTGACATTGGGCCTGAGAGGGGGTGTCCTTACCCGCAGGGTCCAAGATCTATGTCTTCGTCAGTAGCCCCCGAGCGTGTGCTCGATTGGGATTTATTTCCAGTCGGGTAGACGGTCAGACCTTTTTTGATCTCCTGGAAGTTCCAGCTCGACAGTTGTTGTCTACGAAGGGTGTGTTCCCTGTTTTGTGAGTTAAAACGCTCGAGTATCGAGTAGCATAGGTGCCAGTTTTTGCGGCTATATTTGTAGAAGGATGTGACACAGTAGCTTGGCTCTCCCGAGAGATCAGGGCCAATTAATTGCGACTAGGGCAAAAACATTCCTGGCCTACACAGATTCGAGACCTCCGACTCGAACCCGATGAGGTGATTGTTGCGACTGGGCCGTTGTGGACTTATCGAGTCGAACTTAACCTATGAGGGTACCTGGCGCGTCCGCTAGGATTTTTCTTCGTGTTGTTGATACGGAACTATGCCGGAGGACGCAGCTTTCGAGTGCGATTCCAGGCCCAAAAGAAAGATCTTTCTGGGTCTTACCTTCGTATTCGAAGAATACGGCATCCAGATGTGCCTAGTCGGCTGAACAATCCAGGTTTTTATGATGTATAATTATCACGTGTAGGAGCGGTAGGTTTTTTCCTCCCGATGAAATTGTTTGAGCTCCATACGAAAGAAGTTTCGTGTTGGGAAAAACCAAGTCCATATGAAAGAGGTTTCATGTTCGGGATGCTGTGCCCATACGAAAGAGTTTTCGTGCATAGGGTATTTTCTTCTCTGTTCAAAGAGGCCTTGCTTTATGAACTTTTCATGGAAAAGTTGCTTTTATCCGAAGGAATTGACATTCGTACGAAAATAATTTCGCGTTTGAACTTCCAGTCGAAAAGATCTCAATTTTGAATGACGCCCGCCATGACGTCATGGCGCACTCCTCTTCTCCCGATGGGACGTGACGGAGTGGTAGCAGATGGTGGCCCACCTTGTCAGCTTTTTGACCGGGGAACGAAACGTCGTTCCCGTTTTTTACGCGAAACGCGCAGTAAATGCGCACGATCTTCTGTTAAGATCGTGGCACGAAACAGCGCAGGCCGCCGCTTCGTTTCATCCTTACGCGTGGCAGCCGTGATAGGTGCCACGTAGCGCATCGTACGGCTGAGATTGCCTTGCCCCGTGTATAAATAGGGGTGTTAGCGCGGCAGTAAAATTTTCCCCGCTCTCTATCTTCATCTTCTTCCTCGCGCCCATCTTCATCTTCCCAGTGCTCGAGCTCTTGCTGCAAACAATGGCTGGCGGAAAGAAGCGCGGCGCTGCCGTTTCTGCGTCCGGCGAACCTTCCGCGCAACCCGCGCCCCGCGCCGGCGACTGGCGTTCTCCCAACACCACCGCAAAATGCATCAAGGAGATGCAGCGGGAGGGGTTGCTGCCGGCGGAGACGGAGAAGCGCGTCCGCCTCGGGAAAAAGGAAGAGGTACCTAACCCCCAGTCGAACGAGCGCGTGGTCTTTGTGGACCACGTGACTCGGGGCCTCTCTTTTCCCCTTCATCCCTTCTTCCTCGGGTTGCTGTGTGCCTATGGCATACAGCTTCACGATCTCCCCCCGAACGCGGTGCAGCACATCACGTGCTTCATCGTGTTCTGCGAGTGCTATCTTGGCATTCGCCCGCACTGGGCGCTGTGGAAGGCGCTTTTCAAGGTCCGGATCTTCCGCGAGAAGTCGCGGGTGGAGTCCGAGCTCGGCGAACCGCTTCGCACCGACGGCTTCGGGATCCAAGCTCGACAAGAGAGCAGCTACTTCAACATGCACTTCGTCGACTCCGCCCAAAGCTGGCGGAAAAGGTGGTTCTACGTCATCGACAACAACTCGGGTGGGATTGTAGAGTTCCACCCGTTCGCTCTTTTGACCAGGCGCAAGTCTTGGGGGCACAAGATGTCAGCCGAAGAAACCCAGACTGTTGCGCCTCTAATCGCGAGGGTAGCTGCTCTTCGAGATCAGACCGCGGGAGTTGTGCTCAACGGGATGCACTTGGTGAGCATCTTCTTGAAGCGCAGGATCCAGCCACTCCAACAGAGGCCATCCGCCATGTGGGAGTACCAGGGCTCGGAAGATCCCAGTCGAGTAAGCCGTGAGGAACTTTCGAATGTAGAATTCGAGAAGAAAATCGCAGGCATCACTCGACTGAAGGTGGGAGAGAAGTTCCCCGATTGCTCCGTTGAAGCCTTCGCCGCCTCGAATCCTCCCCCAGCCGAGGTTAGCTTCTTTCTCTTCTTTCGTTTTTGAGTTGTTCCTCTTTTCTCCGTTCAGAGTCTTGGTCGATAAGATTTTTCTTGTCTTCTTCTTGCATTTGCAGAGCCTCGCCATGGCGGACTGCTACCCGCCAACCACAGGGGAAGCCGCCTCAGAGCAAGTGTCGAGCCATCAAGACGGCCCGATTGACACCAGCGTCGCCAATGCCTCTTCGAGTTCAGAGCACGATTCTTCGGATGACGCTGCGGACTCGAATGGCGCCCCGACGAAACGTCGTCGGGTAGACGATGACGAAGCTACCTCCAAAGACAAATCTTTGGAAGCGTCGCCTGGTCAAGCTCCTATCCATGCGACTCCACTGCGCTCCCTGGCTCCTTCCCCTTCGATCCCAGTGATGACGCCCGCTTGGAACGCGGACTTGCTGGATGACGACGAGGATGACGAGTAAGTGTTTTTTCCTTAATCTTGGTCGAACATTTTCTGTGCTTCAATATCGATTGTTTCTATCTTTCGGTGCAGTCTACAGATGATCAGTCCTCGCAGGTACGCCGCGGCCGTTCCTCCCGAGAAGAGGAATAAGGGCAAGGATGCGGGTGAAACTCCCACCACGGGCACCGTCCAAAACTCCCCTAGAGCAGCCCCCGAAGTCGTGACAATGGTGCGTGAAGCTTCAAGCTTTGCCGCCAGGGCTTCTGCTTCTAAGGAAGTGACGGATAGCTCTGCGGATGCGCTGTCTCGCGCCTCTGGCCAGGTAAGCTTCGTCTTTCGTCTTGAAACCATAGTTTTATTTTTATCGGGTGCACGACAGTGCTCCCGATGGGAGTAGCCCCCGAGGCTGTAGTCGATCGCATGCGATCGGCCACAGGCTCAAAATCTAGTTTACTTCCTCTTCATGCTTTTAATTTTTATCGGGTGCACGGCAGTGCTCCCGATGGGAGTAGCCCCCGAGGCTGTAGTCGATTGTAAATAATCGGGTACAGGCTCAAATTTGATCCTTTTAACTCTTCCGTCTTCGCGCTTTTGCAGTCACTCGTTGATTCTCTTGCGGCGATTGGTCGCCGCGTCGTTCTCGCTGAATCGGATTGCAAGTCTCTTCGAGCAGACCGCAACCGACTCCGGACTGAAAACGATCTTCTCAAGGGTGAGCTCTATCGTTTCCCTGTCTTCCACACTCCATTCATTCTAGAATTTTTGACAAGCGTCTCTTTGCAGCTCGACTTGAATTTGCAGAATCCGAAAAGGTCAAATTCTCTGAACAGGTAACTGCTCGAGAAGCTGACTTGACGGCCATTCGACAAGAGCTAGAGACTTCCCGCATGCAGTCGGAAGACTTCAGTCGACAGCTTGCGGACGCGCGGAAGTCCTTGAAGGAGTTAGAGAAAACCGGCAGTAAGGCCGACAGCGAGCTTGTCGGGTTCCTCCGTCCCCTTGCTGAGCGCTTCGCGGGTAAACTTGCTGGAATTTCGCGATTCTGATTATTCACTTGGTTGTAGTTTGCTAAGTATTATTTTCTCCCTTCGCAGGTATTCTGGATGTTCCTCTAGAAATCCCTGGACTCCAGCGGGTGGATGTGGTAACCGATACGCTTGCCCAGCTTAAAAGGCACGCTGATGGAGTTTCTTCCATGGTCAGTGATGCTACCCAAGTGCTGGGGAAACTGTACGGTCGCCTCCTCGCCAACGCCACTCCTGCACCTGCGCTCGATGATATGTTGAAGGTCTTCTCAGAAGGAAAGCTTCTGGATGCCTTTGCAGTCGCTCAATCGGAGGCTGGCGCGAAGACTGCGATTCAATTTGCTCTGGCGCACGGAGTCGAAGGGTTGGAGGAGGCTTACTCGTCCATTCCAGTCGATCCTTCCACGGGCAAAAAGATACGGCTCTCTCGTTTTGGCGAGCAAGCCGCCATTCTTGCTCGGAAGCTTTCTGAGATTTTTGCTCGGAAGAAGGGAGGGTCGACTGCTGCTAGTGGGAGCACCAATGTAGCCTCGTAGTTTTTTTTATTTCCTTCTTTGAATGTAATGAACCTTGGGATGTATTCCCGTACTTTTGTTGTCCTTGATCAAAGCATTTATCCTTTGGAGTTTTTATTCTTGCTGTTTGTACCTTTGTCTCCCGATGGGAGTAGCCCCCAAGCGTGTTTAGTCAGATGTGCAACTAGAAACCACTCGAGTAGGGCATCTCACTTCTTTCCTTGTGCTTCTTCCAGGCTACTGTGTTTGCCGCGGAAACTTCTGGTGGACGTGGTAATCCAGTAAATCCACTTGTGGCCGCCGTGGGCACTTTTGCTGGCCTTCGTGATAAGGTTCAGGAGGGTGAGCGTAGGCTGAAAGCTTTGCGCGGGGTGGCTGATGTGGCGATATCCAAACAGAAATTGGCGGCTGAGCGCGTGCAATTTCTGATGGACGAGCTATCTTCAGTTGCGAGGGAGTTGCTATGTAAGTGGTGCAGCCCCCGTGCATTTTTTCTCCTTTTGTATTCTTCAGCTGATTAAGTGCATCTGCCCTTCAGTTGTTAGACCGAATGACAGGGAGGAAAAGCAGTGGGTGGAAAACCACATTCACCAAGAGGCTAACAGCCCAAAACCTCATGCGAATAACTTCTGGTCTGATCGCACTCGAGGGTTTGTGATGGCCACCTTGAAATTCCGAGTGCTGCAGGCGAGAATTCTCGTGGGTTCTTTTCACGAGGTCTTGATCGCGATGAAAGCAGCTTTTTATCCACTCGAAAGGGGTCCCGAAGACTGGAGCTATCTACTCAGGCTGTTTAGTCGGGAAGGGGAGATTCGCACGTGCGTACGCAAACAGATGACGTGCGGCGTGGTTGTTGCTCTCTCCTTTGTCCGAATATGGCATCCTGAGATAGATTTGAACTCCGCAGCTCGGCGCCCAGATTATGCAATCGAGGACATCACACCTTTTTATGATGCTGTACGCCCTGCAGCCGAGAAGATTATCCGAATGACCTCTGAAGAGGTAGATAGGGTCTTAGCGACTGAGAATGCTCAGCGTTTTGATTGATCTGTCGGATGTGAATATCCTGTAAACTGTTTATAGTTTGTAAAAATCGTTGTAAGTGTGTAACCTTGTATTGGATGATATTTCTTTGGGATGCTAAGTTCTTAGGTGTAGCCCCCGTGTATGCGATGGGGTGTGTACCTGTGACTTTTAGCATGCAGTAAACAAGAAGCTTCGGGTAAAATGATGAGGAAATCATGTATTTTTATTGCAATGACTGAGAAGTCATGTATTCGAGCTACAAAATTGGCTAGTATAGCCTTATTGTTGTAGAAACAAGTAAGCCTAGGGGTAGAATTTGCGGAGTTGTGCAATATTCCATGGATTGGAATAGATTCCTCCGGTCGCTGGATTTTTGAGCCTGTAGGCTCCTCCTGGGATAACTTCGTGTACAATGAAGGGTCCTTCCCAAGGTGGTTCGAGTTTGTGTCCTTCCTTCTGCTTGAGCCGCAATACTAAGTCACCTACCACGAATGACCTATGGCGTATGCGGCGGCTGTGATAGTTGCGTAGCGATTGTTGATAGACTGCGGATCTTGCGAGTGCGATGTCCCGCATTTCGTCGAGTGCATCCATATCTGCTGCGAGTGCTTTGCTGGAGGTTTCTTCGCTGTAGGCCACAAACCGTGGGGCGCTGAATCGAACTTCCTTGGGAAGGACTGCTTCCGCCCCGTATACCATAAAAAATGGTGTGTATTTTGTAGACCTGTTTGGGGTTGTCCGGAGGCTCCAGAGTACGGAGGGTAGCTCCTCTGCCCAATGCCCTGCTGCAGGGTGCAGACGGTCGAGTAGTCGTTTCTTGATCCCAGCCGAAACTAAGCCGTTGGATCTTTCGACTTGTCCGTTCGTTTGCGGGTGGGCAACTGAAGCGAACTTGAAATTGATGCCTTTCTCTTCGCAGAACTGCTGTGTTTCCTTTGCCGTAAAGTTTGTACCGTTATCTGTAATGATGTCGTGTGGCACACCAAATCTGCATATGATGGAATCAAGGACTCACGGCGCATTGGGCGCTAGCCGAAGTTACTGGTCTTTGCCTCTATCCCATTTGGTGAATTTGTCGAGCAGCGACCATCGATGATGTATATCCACCGGGTGTGGATCTGCGTAATGGTCCAACCATGTCTAGCCCCCATTGTGCAAAGGGCCAGGCGATGGGTATCATGTGCAACTCCGTGGCGGGTGCGTGCGGCTTTGGTGCGAATCGCTGGCAGGCGTCGCATCTATCGACCAGGTTTTTTGCATCGGTGGCTGCTGTAAGCCAGTAGAATCCTGCTCGAAAGGCTTTCCCCAATATCGCTTTCCAGCTAGCATGATGTCCGCAATCACCCTAATGTATGTATCGAAGTAATTCCTTGCCGTCTTCGGGTGCGATGCAACGCTGAAGTATTCCCGAGATGCTTTGTTTGTATAATTCTCCGTTAACCACCCGAAAGGATTTGCTACGCCTGATTAGCTGTCGAGACTCACGTGGATCGGACGGGAGCTGTTTGTTTAGCAGGTAGTCGAGATATTTCTGCGTCCAGACTGGTTCGACCAGGAAAACCTGCCGTGATATGTTATGAGTAAGCTCGAGAAGCGCGATTTGCGGGCTGACCTCTGTTTCCATTGTTGCGGGTGGTTCTGCGGGTTTCTTCAGTTTGATTGATCTCTTAATCATCCGCTCGAAATATATCCCTGGCGGTATGGGTGTGTTCGTGGAACCCATGTTGGCCAGTCTGTCTGCTTCTTCGTTGCTGGATCTTGCAATGTGCTTTAGCTCGCACCCTTTAAAGCTTCCTTCGAGTAGGTTATACATGTCGCGATATGCAACCATGTTTTCAGCAATGGCGTCGCATTCTTTCATTGTTTGCTGCACTATGAGGTTGGAATCGCCGTAGATCATTAATCGGGTAGCTCCACAGGCGATTGCCATCTTCATCCCGTGCAATAGTGCTTCATATTCTGCGTCATTGTTCGATGCTGGGTCATCGGGTGGAAAATCCAGTCGCAAGACGTACTGCAGTTTGTCTCCGCTAGGTGAGATGAGGACGATTCCTGCTCCTGCTCCTTCGTTTCTCTTGGATCCATCGAAGTACATTATCCAATTCCGCGTATACTCGGGTGGCCCGGGTGTTTGCAGCTCTGTCCATTCGCTGATGAATTCCACGAGAACTTTTGATTTGACTGCGTTGCGTCCAGCGTAGGTGATGTCCCAGGCGCCCAGCTCGATGCTCCACTTTGCTATTCTTCCGGATGCCATAGGGTTGTTCATGATTGTCCCGAGTGACGCATCATTAACCACTGTGATGGCGTGTTCCTGGAAATAATGTTTGAGCTTTCGAGCTGTGAGAACAACCCCGTATGCGAGCTTCTGATAGTGAGGGTAGCGTTGTTTGCATGGCGAAAGTACTTCGCTGATGTAATATATTGGTCTTTGAACTCCGTATGCTTTGCCGTCTTCAGGTCTTTCGACTACGATCGTTGTGCTGATGACCTGGTTTGTGGCGGCTAAGTATAGGAAAAGTGGCTCCTTTTCTTGCGGTGTCGCAAGGATGCGCCTGCTTTGCAAGGACCGCTTCAGGTCTGCGAACGCTTTTTTGGCTTCGGGCGTCCATTCGAATTTGTCCGTCTTCTTCAGTAATTTGTAGATGGGTAGTGCCTGCTCTCCCAATCGTGCGATGAATCTGCTCAGGGCTGCTAGTCGTCCTGCGAGCTGCTGTACTCCGCGTAGATTGGTTGGCTCCTTCATAGTCAATATGGCTTGTATTTTCTCCGGGTTGGCTTTGATGCCTCTGGCGGATACCAGGTACCCGAGAAGTTTACCTGCGGGGACACCGAAAATGCATTTGGTCGGGTTGAGCTTGATCCGATATGCGTTAAGGGCGTCGAATGTTTCTTTAATATCCTCGAGGAGTGTGTCCTCCACTCGAGTTTTGATGACAATGTCGTCGACGTACACTTGTACGTTTTTGCCAATGAGATTGGCGAGGCATCTTTGCATGCAGCGCTGATATGTTGCGCCTGCGTTCTTCAGCCCGAAGGTCATTGTCGTGTAGCAGTATACACCGTGTGGTGTGATGAAAGCCGTCTTCTCCTCGTCTTCTTTTTTCATGCGGATTTGATTGTATCCTGAATAGGCGTCTAGAAAGGAGAGACGCTGGCAACCTGCCGTAGAGTCCACGATCTGGTCGATTCGTGGTAGAGGAAAGTTGTCCTTGGGGCAGTGTTTATTTAGCGACGTGTAGTCGATGCACACCCGAAGGATATCCGTGTTTTTCTTGGGGACCAACACCGGGTTTGCTAACCAGGTGGATATTTTGATCTCCCTGATGAAGTTTGCGGCTAGCAATCTGTTTACTTCTTCTCCAAGCGCTTTCTGCTTAGGTTCTGAAAATCGTCGAGTCGTCTGTTTGATAGGTTTGGCGTCAGGAAAGACTTCGAGTGAGTGCTCGGCAAACTCCCTGGGTATTCCTGGCATATCTGAGGGCTGCCAGGCGAAAATCTCCCAGTACTCACGGAGGAGTTTGACGAGCGCGCCTTCCTATGCTGGCGAGAGGGTTGTGGAAACCATCGCCGTCTTCGCGGAGTCTGTCGGGTGTACTTGGTGCTTGCGAGTATCGCTGTTGGCACTGAATTCCAGTTCGGGTGCGTTTTTCTTCGTGAGGGGCATAACGGAGTGGTCCGTTGTTTTTGCTAACTCCTGAAGTTCTTCTTGCATCCCGAAAGATTTTGCGATCTCATTAAATTCTATGTCGCACTTGTCCGATTTCTGGAAGTCTCCGTCGATGGTGATCACACCGTATTCGCCAGGTAGCTTGAGCTTCAAGTATGCGTAGTGTGGTACGGCCATGAATCTGGCGAACGCTGTTCGACCAAGAATGGCGTGGTACTGTGAGGGCCAGTCGACGACTTCGAAGTCCAGGAATTCCCTTCTGTAGTTGCGTGGGGAGCCCAGTACAACTTCTAGGTTGATTGTTCCAAGTGGACGGATTGCTTTGCCCGGGACTATCCCGTGGAAGGATGTTTCTGATTCCCTTAGACCGTCCAGATTTTTGTTCATTCGACGGAGTGTATCCGCGTAGATGATGTTGATGCCGCTGCCACCGTCCATGAACACGCGGGCCAGGTCATAATTGCCAATTTGAGCTTGAATGACGAGGGCGGCGTGTCCCGGCCGATAGACTCGTGGCGGGTGGTCTTCTTTCGAGAACGTGATTGGCTGATCGGCCATCTTCAGGTACTCGGGCTTTGTTGGTGGCGTCTGCACTGCCATGCATATTTGTCTCGAGTTAGTCTTTTGAGCTCTGCGAGAGGGGCATACCTTCTGTATCATCCCGAGGAGTTGTCCGTGTGGAGTCGGGTATGCATTTGCTCCCGTGTTTTGTTGTGGTGGCGCTGGCAATGCGGCGAGTGCCATGTTTGGGTTGGTCGGTGGAGGTGGAGGCGGTGGTAGCTGGAATTGTTGTCCGCCTCCTGGTAGTGGTGGATAGTTTTGGGTGGAAGCGAATCTTTTCTTGGCGAGCGCGTCCGAGATTTCGATGAACTTTCGGCAATCCTTGAGAAGGTGTGTTGCCTTAGTCTTGCCCGTGCGCTTGTCTGTGAACAGATGTAGCGAGCAGTACGCATCGAGGTCCTCCTCGGGTGATTTTTCTTCTACTTTTGGTTTCCACTCGCGACTTCCGCGACGACCGGAGTCGCGACTTCGCGTGAATTCTGCCGCCACTAGTTCTTCTCTATCATCATGGTCGTAATATTTTCTTCTCTTCCTTCGTCCGTGGCGGTCGTCCTCGTGTGCGGGTGATGATCCTCTTTCGTTGCGTACTGCGTCTTCTCCATTGGCCCATTTTTCGGCTATGACCATGAGCTCCCCGATGGTTTTGGGCGCGGCTCTGCCGAGCTCTTCTCGAAACGCGGTTCTTCTTGCTCCTTTGGCGAAGGCCTCAATCGCCACTTCTTCAGAGATTGTCCCCGCGGTGTTCCTGAGCGTGTTCCACCGCTGGATGTACTCTCGGGTGGATTCACCGCTTTTCTGTTTGAAGGCTCGTAGTTCTTCGATTGTAGCCGGTCTCTTGTAGGTCGACTGGAAGTTCTTGGAGAAATCACGGTGCAAATCATCCCACGATGCGTAGCAAGATCGCGGTCTCCTCTCCAGCCAGCTGCGAGCTGCTCCGGCTAGGTGCAAATTGAGGTATTGCATGGCCGTGTTCTTGTTACCACGTTGGCATTTCACTGCCGTGAGGTAGTCGCTCAACCATTGAGAGGGCTCGAGTGAGCCGTCGTACTTCGTCACTTCCGTGCTGAGCTTGAATCGCTTGGGTAGGGGCGCCTCGCGGATGCTACGGGCGAAACATAGTGCGCCGCAGGTTTCATCGTCCGAAGAGCCGGACGATGATCGATCGCGATATCTTGACGCCCTCGCTCTATCCACTTTGTTTTGCGCGATATCTGATCGCGCGTCCCGTCCGGGTTGATCGCGATCGGAGTTCTTCCGTGGTTCCTTGCTTCGTTTGCGTGAACGGCTGCCGCGGTGTCGCGGGCTTTTATCTCTCGGGCTGTCGTCGCCGCTGCTTCGACTGTCATCACGGCGGCGGGCTTCTTTCCCTCGGCCACGACGTGGCGACTTGTCTTTTCTCGGGGAAGAGCTTCTGTGCCTGCGGGGCGTTTCCTTGTCCTTTTCCTTCTCCAGTCGCTCCTTCTCCAATTGTTCTTTGCGATCGTGAGAGGCAAGCCTCGCGGCCGCCAGCCCCAGACCTTTGTGAATGTGCTTGTATTGTTCCACCCGAGGGTCGCTATCTGTTGGCTGATTCATCTGCATGTAGGTTGCTGCGGCTAGGATCGCAGCGGCTGGGGTTTGCGGGTAGACGTTGCCATCGTCGTCGACCCTCATGAAAGAAGACGTGGTGGACCTGTTGGTTCCAGCCATAGATTCGTGGTCCCTCGTCGACGCTGCGGGTCCCTTCCCCCTAGGTCGGGTACCGACTGAAGGTGCGTGGGATAGTTCGGCTCGACGTTGGCTTGATTCATCCGCCGCTCTCCTGCGACGGGCTAGATCCGCTCGGGCATCCTTGATGTTTGAGGCCGCCCTCACTAGGTGATAGTGGTAGGCGGTTAGGTCTTCCTGCGTGGCTCCCGCCGCAGGCGGCTGGCTCTTTCGCATAGAGTCCTTGGCTCTTTTCCAGGCTTCCCGCGAAACGCCGATTATATCGCGCTCAGTCGCGCTATATTCAGTTTCCGAGGGCTGTTCCTACCCTGCCATGCAGACTTGGGCCAGTTGTGGTCCGTGTGTCCTAGGCGTAGATCGAAAAGCTCTCCGCACCCGAGAGGGTTCCTCTGTCGAGAGGGTGTGGTAGTCGACTGCGTTGTAGCGGATGGACTCGCCGCTTTTCCCTGTAGGGAAGCGCGAGTTGGCGGTTCCAGATTCGGTTTCAGATTCATCTGAGAAGTGGAGGATCCCGTCTCTGTTCGCCATGAAGTTGAAGCTCCCGAACGTCAGGGTGACGCTCTTTTCCAGTTCCTCGAACGCCGGGCGAGATTCCGGCGAGTGAGGCGTGACCACGACAGATCCGATCCGTATAGGATTGTTCGGAGCCGTAGTCGTTGGTTTCCAACGGGAGTTGGATGTCGATGAAGCCGAAGATGCCGGTGATCCAGCGCCCGCGATTCCCACAGACGGCGCCAATTGTCGAATCCCTGACTCGACAAGTCCCTTAGGTGACCCTATCGGGTTTTGATTAGGAGAAGTCATGGGCGCTGGTGAGATCGTCGGCTAGACAGAAGGCAAGATTTACCCAGGTTCGGGGCCCTCGTAGAGGTAAAACCCTTACTCCTGCCTCGTGTCGATCTGTATTGGATGATTAGATCGGTTACAGGTTGCTCGAATCGAGAGTAGATCTCGAGTTCCGAGGCTTTTTGGTCGTGCGGTATTGCTTGGTCCTCTCCCTGAGGGCTCTCCTGGCCTTATATAGATGGCCAGGTCTCGAGCCCTACCCGGAGAGGATTCAAACCCTAGCTTAAGTTGGTTACAAAACTTCCTAACTTAACCCGCAAGTTTGGTGTGGGTGGGCTTCTGGTAGGCCTTCTGGAGTCTTCCAAGGGCGCCTCTTCTTGGGCCTTGACATTGGGCCTGAGAGGGGGTGTCCTTACCCGCAGGGTCCAAGATCTATGTCTTCGTCACAAGACCTTCGCGTGGTGTCGTAATAAGTGATCTAGTATCCATAAAAAATAATAAACTTGGAATAAGGAAGTTATCTCGAAAAAGTGTTCACAGAAATGAGCTATCATCTACGAAGATTCATGGCTTTCGGGCCAAATGACGGATGTTATGGCCATATCCATGGCATAGTTTCTTTAAATGTTCCTATATTACACAAAAATATGCATATTGGAACAACTAACAATGTTTACGAAGAAAGTTTTATTTTCCGCTGAATAAAAACATCATTTTCCATTTTCAGAGTGTCGAAAACGGTTTTTTTTAAGCATCTATCAAAAATGTGTTGCAAAATTTTAACACATAAAATTATTTAGTTGCTAGACCACATTTTATATACAAAAACTCAAATTAATTCCTCTAAAAATATTTCCATGCACCTCTTTTGAAAAAAGACAAATTTCAGCCGATTCAGCTGAAACCGGGCCAAATTTGAACTACAGGTGCCTCGTAGTTTTCTCTTTATTTAAAAAAAAATCATTTTTAGTTACCCAAGTACCTATTTCAACATAGATACACCCAGATTTCATCAATATTCTACCCCTAGGTGCGAACGGTCATGTCCCCCGTTTTGACCGTTTCCCGAAACCGGCTTAGAAAATTCCAAAAAATTCAAAAAAAACACGAAATGACGCAATACCTTCGCGTGGTCTCATTATATGTAACCTAGTATCCACCAAAAATAATAAACTTGGAATACGGAAGTTATCTCAAAAAAGTGTTCACAAAAATGAGCTATCATCTACGAAGATTCATGGCTTTCGGGCCAAATCACGGATGTTATGGCCACATCCATGGCATAGTTTCTTTGAATGTGCCTATATTCCACAAAAACATGCATATTGGAATAACGAACAATGTTTACGAAGAAAGTTTTATTTTTCGTTGAATAAAAATACCATTTTCCATTTTCGGAGTGCCGAAAACGGGTTTTTTTGTGAACCATCCACCAAAAATATGTTGCAAAATTGTACCACAAAAAATATGAAGGTATTAGACCATATTTTATTTACAAAAACTCAGATTACTTCCTCTAAAAATCTTTCCATCCACCTCTTTGGAAAAAGACAAATTTCAGCCGATTCAACTAAAACCGGGCCAAATTTGAACTACATGTGCCTCGTAGTTTTCTCTTTATTTTTTGAAAAAAAATCATTTTTAGGTACCCAAGTACCTATTTCAACATAGATACGTCAGTTGTTTTAGAATACTCAACAGATACCAACGGTAATGTCCCCCATTTTGACCGTATTTCGAAATCGGCATAAAAGTTTCAAAATTTTCAAAAACATAGACTTTGTATTTTATTGGCTAAAAATATTCCTTAATACTCTACAATGACATAGGACATTTTTACAGAAAAAATAAAAATTTATTTTGTTGAAATTGGAGTTTAAAATAAAAAACTATAAAACAAAACGGAAAAGGAAAAAAAAAGAAGGAAAAAAATGGACCCAATCTGCCCAGCCGCAGCTCAAACAAGGCAGGCCACACGCTGCCTATTTGTTCTCTGGGAACAGGCCTAAGCCCATGACAAGATCCTATGTCTTGTTTCCCTCGGGAGGCCAAGGCCCATCAACTTATTGTATGGTAATAAGGCTTCCGATGTATATACTAAAAAGAGCTGTGTGATTGCGTGGTGGTGAGACTGAAAGAGAAGGAGCGCAAGGTCGCGGGTTCGAATCCCGGCTGCCCCTTTTTGCTTAATTTAGCGCACGCAAAAGGGCTGTGCTGAGTTGTGGTAATAAGGCTCCCTATGTATATACAAACATGCCCTGTGTGATGGCCTGGTAGTGAGAGTGAAAGAGAAGGAGCTCGAGGTCGCGGGTTCGAATCCCCAGCTGCCCCTTTTTGCTTAATTTAGCGCACGCAAAAGGGCTGTGCTGAGTTGTGGTAATAAGGCTCCCGATGTATATACAAACATGACCTGTGTGATGCCCTAGTGGTGAGAGTGCAACTCCGGATGGCACCCACCAGGTTCGGGGCCGAGTCGGCGCCCCCCATACCCGCCCCATTTAACTTGGGTCTCATTTCTTACCATACCCACGACCCAGCCGGGTTCGAGGCCCCAACGGGTACCCATTTAAGGAGAGACATCGACACATGTGGGGAGTAAAACAATGGAATATTGGGATGAGGTTGGTGGGAATAGACACGTGTGTACGTGTGTTGTCTCCGAGATTCCAGATTCCAACGCGTCCATGTGATGTGTGAGGTTTGTGGTCCATAGCTCATGGACGTGTGGTTAACCATAGGATTACTAGGGATATGATTAGGACTTAGAGAGGATCTGCGGGTATGCGGGTACGGGTTTTCCACCCCCATACCCTCCCCATTAGACTTGGCGGGTCGAACATTTTACCAAACCCTCCCCATTTAAGGCGGGTACCCGCCGGGTTTGCGGGTTTCGGGGCCCCATTGCCATCCGTAAGTGCAACGGAAGTAGCGCGAGGTCGCTTGTTCGAATACCCGGTGCCCCTTTTTGCTTAATTAAGCGCACGCAAGCTGAGTTGGCTGCGCCAGCTCGGCAGCGCTGAGGTTGGCTGCGCCAGCTCGAGCACATTTGTGGTGGGTCCAACCGTGACACATAGGATGAGATTTGACACCTAGGCGAAAGCATCAGATATGAGGCAACATGACCATTTAAATTGGTCTCTATCTGGGCAGAATAGGGGAGCAAATACCTGATGTTTGGATTCTGACCAACTCATGTACAAGTTTAGACCCCCTTAAACAATTGGCTCCAGATATGTGACTAATTTTTTCAAAGTCACTGACAGATGGTCACTAGTTGACATATTTCTTGTAGTGAATCTTCATAGGCAATGTTAGTGCAATCGAAATAATAAATTCACATGGTTCAGTTTCAACACAAGACTAACACTCATAAACACATTAGCTACTGTCACAACTTCTTTTAAAACTCTTTTTCTCAAAAGAACACCAAAAGAAAGAGATTAAGATGCAAATGCAATTATTGGCAGACATCTGACAAAACAGGATAGCAGATAAAGATTATTTTTTATAAAATTTTCTGTTTCTCAAATAAAAAAGTGTTAAACTAAGAAATGTTTCGTATATAGCTCAGGATTACGCACAAAAAAACTCAGGTCATTTTGAATTTTCTGTGATTTTATAAGAATTTAACAGTGGACCGCAGAAATCTGTTTCCTGCGCAGAAATCCGAAATATATTCTCAACTTTCCACTAGAGGCTTTACTTGGATCAAAAAAGACACAGAAGAAAAGATACTGCGGGGTTGCTAAGGAAATAGAAAACACCCATGTGCAAAGAAAAGAAAAATAAACGATGGAAAACGGGTTGAAAATGGAGAAATAAAACGGGTTGTCTCCCGGTAGCGCTTTTCTTTAACGCCTTTCAGCTAGGCATAATGATTTATAAAAGATGCTCACATAAAAATAAGAGTTGAAGCACAATAAGAGAGCATCAAGAAGCAAATATAAAACACATTTAAGTCTACCTACTTCCTATGAAAAAGAATCGTGTAGAAAAACAAGTCAACGAAGCACAAAGTGACTAGCTTAGGAAGAAAAAATAAGTGCAACTTCAAAAATTTCAACATAAAGAGGGGAAACTTAATATTGTTGAGGTGCATAAGACTATATTTCTCTCTCTCATAATAATCTTTAGTAGCGTCATGATTAAAATTAACATTATAGCTATCACATAAAACATTCTTATCATGAGCTACATGCATAAAAGAATTAATACTCTCCACATAAGCATAGTCATTCTTATTAATAGTAGTAGGAACAAATTCAACAAAATAGCTATCATTATTATTCTCACCACCATAATCATAAAATATAGGAGGAACATTATAATAATAATTAATTTTCTCCTCAATAGTAGGTGGACTGAAAATATCATATTCATCATTGTAAACATCATATATAGAAGGCATGTCATGATCACAATAAAATTTATCATTCATAGTAGGTGGAACTAGAATACCACGATCATTATAATCATCATATATTGGAGGCAAAGTATCATCAAAGTAAATTTCCTCCTCAAAACTTGGGGGACTAAAAATATAATATTCATCAAAACTAGCTTCCCCAAGCTTAGACTTTTCCATATCATTACAGTAATGATGTTTAAAGAGTTCATACTAATAACATTGCCACTAGCATGCATATAAAGTTCCATAGTTTTTTTAATTTTCTCTTCAAACACTTCATGTCCTAACTCAAGATAAATATTATAAAGCTCTCTCATATTTTTGGTGTTTTCCATTTAAGTCTAACTAGTAAATATAAAAACAAGGAATAAGTAAAAATAAGCCTAACTAGTGAAAACAAGAAACAAAAAGATATAATTGCAGAATCTAAAGGAAATAACTTCGAGCACTCACACCCGAGGATGTGAGAACATTTTACCTTACCTCACCGGCAACGGCGCCAGAAAAGAGCTTGATGTCTACACACGCTTCTATTCTTGTAGATAGTGTTGGTCCTCGAAGTGCAGAGGTTTGTAGAACAACAATAGGTTTCCCTTAAGTGGATGACCCAAGGTTTATCGAACTCAGGGAGGTAGAGGTCAAAGATATCCCTCCCAAGCAACCCTACCATTAAGATACAAGAAGTCTCTTGTGTCCCCAACACACCCAACATACTTGTCAGGTATATAGGTGCACTAGTTCGGCGAAGAGATAGTGAAATGCGAGTAATATGGATGGTTATAAGTAATAATAGCAATCTGAAATAAATATGGCGGCAAGCAAACATGTAGCTGAATAGGCGAAAAACGGTGTTTCAATGCTTGGAAACAAGGCCTAGGGATCCTAATTTCACTAGTGGACACTCTCAACAATGATCACATAATTGAATAACTAAATATCTTCTCTTCACTATGCTACTTTTAACCCTCTCCGGTTGGATAACGAACACTAATCATTCCGTAGGGTTGCAAAAAGCATTCCTTAAAGTAAGCATTCTCATGTCTAGTTAACCCCACACTGTCACTATGAGCACCCTAGAAGGTACTAGACAAACACCACAATTCATAGAGGAGACACACACGATGTGCACACTGTCACCTTCACACCGTGGGACAAGGTGACTCCAAAGTTCATATTAATAAAACACTTGAGTAGCACAAGATAAAGAGTAACATCTACTTATCCAACTAGATTACAAAGCTCACGATCACATGTAGATCACACCATGGGAGAGAGAGATGAACCACTTAGCTACCGGTAGAGCCCTCAGCCTCGGGGAGAACTACTCCCTCCTCATCATAGGAGACAGCAACGGCGATGGAGATGGCAGTGGAGTCGATGGAGATGGTTCCGGGGGCACTTCCCCGTCCCGGCAGGGTGCCAGAACAGAGATTTGACCCCCGAAACTTGTCGGCGGCGGAGGCGGAGCTACAGATGTATTTTGTGGAAAAGGTCGATTCTCCTAGGATTTTCCCTCGGGGGAGTATAAATAGACGAAAGGGCAAAGGCGGTGCAGCCCTGGGGGCCCAGACCACCACCCGGCGCGGCCAGGGGGCGCCACCCTATGGTGTGGGCCCCCTGAGGCCCCCCTCCGGGTCTCTTCGGCACTTCTGGATGCTTCCGGGGAAAATAGGAAATTCGGGATTCGTGGGTCCAATTCCGAGAATATTTCCAGAACAACTTTTCTAAAATAAAAAACAGCAGAAAACGGGGAGCTGACACTTGGCATCTTGTTAATAGGTTAGTCCCGGTAAACGTAGGAAAACGTACGGAAATCATGTAGCAATTGGCATAATATCAACATGGAATATGAGAAATTATAGATAAGTTGGAGACGTGTAGGGAGCCCAAGATGGAAATATCCGTAAACGCCAAATCAACTTCAAGATAATAAGAGCCATTAAATGTAAAAGCAAACCAATCTGCGCACTTGCACCCCTAAATTACTCCCACTTTTCGTCACACATCGAAAGAGTCAATAGGTCGCGCCACACATACATCCACCTAAATCTCCTTCTCTACCTCCTCCCACTATCCCTATTCAACATGAGGACCCACACTGAACACTCCATCTCCCCCTCCCTCTATCGTGCATAGAGTTAGATTAGTATGACAGAGGGAGGGATGTATAATAATAGCGACATCAACAGCAAGGAAGTTGAAGTATTTCTGAACAGGGGAGCGGAGAACAACTCGCGGAGCGGGAAGGAAGTGCAGTCACCGCAATAGATCTAAGACAAGGTGGAGGCGATCTTTAAGCACACCCATATGCTGCTCCAAGAGATTGAATATAACTACGAGGCACATGAGACCGGTGGCCTCACAATTTGTTTTCTCATTTTCAAGATCAACAACAATGTGGCCCGCATCTTCGACCTCTACTCCGACCTCTTCTCCTTCTCCTCCCTCACCAAGGGCTCCCCTATCACCGTTGATGGCACCATGGGGGGTTAAAACAGGTCGGGCCATCTATATTATAATAAACAAACTAGTTATCCCTCCCCTTTTATGTTTATATTTATCTTATATGTCACGGTGGTGGCTGGGGCTCGGTGGCAGTTCCTTTCTCGGTATCTTGATGTTTCATTTTAGCGTTGGGCTTAGCATGTGCAACTTATTGTTAGAATTCGAATAAAGATGCAGTACGATTTTCAACATAAACATGGAAATTTCTCGTGCTCCAAATGGGTCAACTCCCATAGAACATAAAAATCTCCCATCTTCTTTCCATTCACATAGGCATATGAAAAATTCTCACGTTCGTAATTTTTTATTTCCATAGAAACACAGAAAACTCATGCGCTCCAAACCGTTCAATTATCATAGAAACATTAAAATTCCACGTGCTTGAAAAAGTAATTCCCATAGAAACAGTAAAAAAATCATATCTCCTAGAGATGCCGAAGTCGAGCATGAAGATGACCCCTTTTTCCAGAAAAACATGTTCTTCTTATGTGAACAGCTTACAAGATCACTCTTTTTGAATAATTACTTTACATGAATCACATAAAGTGGGCTAGGAACAAAATATGAAGGCATAATACAACCCAATTTTATAAGACACCTACCTCATATCTGTTTCAAGGTTTCACAAACGGACGATGATTTCCCGTGCCCAAGGTGAAATGGAAACAAGCCAACCGGACCAGGAAGTTACGGAAACTGCTCCGGGACTTCATACTCACATTTATTGGTAATAATTCACTCCTGGCTGGTGGTCCAGCCCTTGCGTGCGCAATGTGATCCCTGCACCTGGCCGCACATGTTTTTCGTTCCAGAAAGTAGGTAGAGAGCTCGTGCTCCCTGCGTGTCTCGACGGACAGGGACCGCGACATGTATTTCACTTGAAAGATTGTGGCAAACTCGAAGGACATGTTTTCGTCATGGCATGGAGTGCGACACCGGCATCGTTTCTGTCATATATTACGTCATGACTAGTGTTAGTTGTTTGCTTTCCCATATACAATTATGATTTATTTTTTTGGTGTCAAATATAGTAATATGTAGAAATTGGTCATTTTTTATTTCTCTTGGCATTATCATCGAAACAGATCCAAAACATATGAACATGTATAATAATCACATGTTAGAACGATAGATGCGGAAATAAATGAATCTTACTAAATTTCTATTTAACCACCTACATCGGTGACATGGATGTGAGCACTTAGATCCGAACCCTAATGGGTAGAATCTTGCATCATGGTGAAATGGATCTCAGCATCACTTCATGGTGAAATATATAAGTTGAGGTAATCTGATTGTGTTTTTATGTACATAGTACTTATCAATCTTACTCTAATTTGTGTTATTGTTTTCCTTCTGATCACATTCGATTCATCTTCTTGGCCCTCATGATCCTATTGGAATGGTTACGGTCGCTACGGAACCACCAATGAAGTAGGAGTAGAGATGATAGTGGATCCTAGATAGGAGGACCTGGCGTGATTGTTAGGTTATTGGGATGGAGTCGTCGGTGACACATGAGCGAGGACGACAACGAAGCCGGAAAAGGACTCATATGAATGTACATTAGGCTTATGCAGGCTATGGCCTTTTGGAGACATGAGGCTAAGGCTATGCCATTTGTAGACTAACTGAAAAAAACCCCGCTAATAGGCGGCTATAACCCTATTTAGCCTCTAATTTAGCCGCTAAACTTCCTATTTTCTGATTTTTTTTTCTTCTTCTAGTTTTCTTTTTGTCTCTTGTTTTCTCAACTTCTGTTCAATTTGCATTGAATAGTTAAATAAGTTGTAACTTGAATCCTGTTTAATTCATATTTTTCTCCTTTTTAGGTAAAATATGACTAACATTTTTATTATTTTTCGAAAAATGCTAAATGGATTAGCCCACTCTAGACTGGTCATAGCCTTTCTAAACTTTTGAAAATGGCACGGCTAAATGAAATAGCCGGCTGTTTTAAACTTTGGAAATCCCCCAAGATATATTAAACTTTGGGAAAACCCAAGATATTTTAGGCAAAGCGTAAAGTCTTGTCATGCGCTGACCCGCGTATGTTCTCCCCCAGACATTATCCGCGTGCACATGGGCAGCTTTTAATCTGATAAAAATAGACATTACCTTAAGGCTTTAAGCCGGGAGCCAATGAAGCCTTCTCAGGTCGTCTGCCGCGCCCTCTGCCGCTGGTTGTGGGCCTATGCCCCTGCGTGTCACTGACTAGGCCGGGGAGATGCCCATGATTCTTCACGCTGGACACGTGCTCTCCTACCCTTCTCATCTTCTCCGCCTACAGGAAGAAAAAATAATGCCCGTGCTCGCCAGACACTGATTCGCAGTCACGCCGCCATGGGCGGTCGGGCATCGACGCTCTCCTGCCGGCCGGCGTTCCAATCCTCGGCCCCCCTCCCCTCTCCCCCCCATCCCCGCTCTGAATCCGCTGGAGCTCCCTTGCTGCTTTCTCACTGGAACCCTAGGTTCTGCTGGGCGACCAAGGGCGGCGCTCCGGCTCAGCGGGAGTAAACGTTTATCCATGTTCATGGTACGCACGCACGCCCTTCTTCCTATTTTTTTTGGCTACCCCGTTTGTTTCGATTTGGATGTGTTCCTGTTGGACTGATTTGAATAGGCATGGTTGTGGTAGAGCCAGGGTCTGCTTGAATTAGATGTTGTCATTCGTACATGATTAGGTGATATTTGTTTCTCAGTTTGGCTGTACGTGTTGTGTGCCAATTTGGTGTTAAATTTAGTGCTTGATATTGCATATGTCGTCATACTTTTTGCGTCAAGCAAAATAATTGAAATTTTGCTCTATCTGGAGGAGAGATTTGGAGAGTGGTCATTCAATTACTCCGATGTTGGTAATTATGCCCCTAGGCATCGTTGAGGGTCCAATTATCAGGGATCGACTTCTGACAAGTTAAGAATTTAATTGAGAACATTTTGCATCAACTAGAAGTTTCCTTTTGTACTACTGAAAAATATAAGATGTAAACAAAAAAAAATCTACCTTAGTTTTGCAGGTAGATTTTTCTTTACAAGTTTGAAGGATCTCAGGTTAAGTGGTAGTATTCAAAAGAATATTGTTCACATAAATAAAGTTTACCTCTTTACTCGGGTGAATGAAGCACTCAGTGATGAAATGAGCTTGTTAGGCCACTAAACATGGTAGCTTTGCTAAGCTCTTCCCGAAGTATGCACATACTGTTGCTTTACTAGCCCGTAGAAAAATAAATCATGCTTTCTTAGTTCACTAGCAGAATACTAAATGTACAGAAACTGTCTACAACATCCAGCAGGCAACTAAACCAACAACAAAGTCAGTGATGACTATTACAACAGGTAGACTTAGCTTGCTATAAGTTTCACTTAGTACCAATTTCTCGTTTAGTTCTCTTCACTTCAAAAGGTGTAATTAGTTGAGCTGTAAGTAGCCTGTAACACATGAGCCTTAACATAACCAACAAAGGAATAGTTGTTTTCTCGCAAAAAATAAGAAACAGCTCTAGAGAATCCTTCTTTCTGTGTATAGCTAATCTGATTATCAAAAGACCACATAGCCATTTGTAACTTTCCTAGGAAAAACATATAACAATGGGTGCAGTATAGTGTGTGGGACAATTCACCGGCAACAGTAACCTATGTCACGCTAGAATCAATTGATCCATCACCGTTCCTATATCAGAATTTAAGTTGACACAAATATAGAAACGATGGGGCAGAGGGCACGTAATACTTGGTCTGATGCATAATTTGTAAATTTTCATTGTTTCATTATGCACTATGTATTTAGCTATTCATACTGTATACATTGATTTACTGAGATTATTATTTGTTCCCCTTTTCATAGGGTTACCTATTTATGTATGAAAGTGGTGCTTTTAAGTGAGAACATATAGTGCAACATAAGCTTGCCTGTTTACCATTTTGCCCAGCTGTCAATAACTTTTTGCTACTAGAGCACGTAAGGCCTTGGTACTCCTAGCTCTGCACTAATGTTAATTAATGAGTGTTGCTACTGTCTTAATTTTTCAATATTTGTATCTTCTTTCACTCACTGCAAAAGTAATACCTCATTTGGTTAGAGGCTCATAAATGAGAGCAGTAAAAAATGGTTTGCATCTAGCTGCCTAATGGTTGCTAGGTTAGTGTTCTGTTATGTAGATCTAACTATTGATCGTTTAGTTTGTGTGTAACTGTCTCAAGTCCAGAATAATTCATTGCCTGTGATGAAAGTAACCTGTAACTAGCTCAGTTTCAGGGGTAAAGATCAATTTAAATTATTTGCTATGAGTGGAAGAGTTGTTTGGCATAAGTTTCATCACCTTATGGTATATATTTAAGAATGATCAAACTTAAATTTTCCACGTTTTTCTGTAAAGAGCTTAAAGGGACTCTTCCACTCGAGTTTGTTCGTGCGGACGACATAGTCAAATATTAAATTGTGAAATAGATCAAGTATGTATTTTAGTTTTTTTATCCAACAGATCAATTAGGGTCCAAGTATTACCTTGTTTTTCCATAATGTAGAGTTTATATTGGGATAGAAACACATTCTATACCAAAGTCATGTGATAAGTTATCATTTAGTTCTGAATCTGTTGGGTATTCTTTTCTTTGGCAGAATGTGATTCTAGCACAACACATGGAAGTTGCAACAAATATTCCATGCTTTGTTTATTAGCCGATGTGCTTATATGCTCTCTCAAAACTAATAGAACAAATCTGAAGAAAATCTATTTTAGTAATGGGATAGTGGGCAAAGGACCGGTGGCTTTTCTCATGCTATAAATTTTCAGCAATTAGAAGCACCACATGGCTCTGCATACATGTTCAGATCCATATTGCACTACCAAATATGTGCCCAGTGTAACTAGGACTCGCACTTTCGGCAGTCAACGCAAGGACTGCAGAGGAGTACGCGCTATGATGCTGTCTTGCCAGTGGAGTCACCGCCGCAGAAGAGTAACAGATTGTGTTACCTCGCCCAACCCTGTCCATGGCGCCTCGCACCTGCCAGTGGCACGAAAACAGCTAGCTCTTTGCTGGGAGCTTACTCCCTCCTAAGTGAATGTCTTTTTTTTGCATTACTCAGTTCAATATATTATTGGTCATCTATAATTTGTTTTCCTATTAGCTTACCTAGGAAGTTTTTTGTCTGATAACAAGACCGGAGTTGAGGGTCTACAAAATGGGTCCCTTCGCGGCGATGTTGGTTCCTTATGTCAGCCGTCATGCCCCGTCGTTCTGCCTTGCTTACCAAACGTCCAACTACTCGCGCCTTGCATTACAGCTGGCCGATGTGCTCCGGCCTCCCGCCACACCGTGGGATGCCTACTCTGCCCTTGATCTAAGGTTACAGCAGCGGAGGAGATAGTGAATCCATATTTCCGTGAGAGAAAAGGGACCAAAGACGGCCTGTTGAATAGCATGGGGAAGATAAAGCAGGTGGAGGCAGCAACACTCCACGTGAAATAGGCAGGACAGTGTTCGGCCATGCCTTTTCAACATCTTCCTCACGTGGTTGTGAAATCACCGGTTCACCGTCAACCTAGGTATGCTTCTCTTAATATCACCACTCCACAAATTCCTACAACATTATGATCTTTCTATATTTGTTCATCCAGATTGTGCATTTAGAAATACTATGAAGAAGGCCATGCTCATGCAATGCATTAGATTTTAAATTAGTTCAGACTTGAATATGCATCAGATTAGATTATGTGAATGATGCCTTCGTTAGGACCATTGATAATTTCATGATGACATTATGAAATACTAAATTGCTGAATAGCTTTGATTTTAAAAGATTTATTAGGATTTAGGATTGCACCGGGGAGCAAGAGCAATCAAAGTCGTTTATTTATATAGTCCAGTGCATTGTATGTGTAGATCTTTTGGTGTGATCATACATAGATTGTTTTATGGTAAAAAAAACCCATGCTGAATAGATTTAACAGATACAACTGTTTGACCATTTTCAGATAATCAAAATGTCATATGTCCTGCAAATATTCAAGGGAAACAAGGATAAGTGGGTTATTTATGTACATCAAGTTGAGATGTCGCGGTGTCTGTATTCTTGGTATCTTCATTTATATTTTTGGTATCTTCCTGTACGTTCTTGCCTATAAGGTTGCAAGTCACAACTAATGTATGGGTGTCTTGGATTAACATTTATTTTGCCTACAAAAAGAAAGCGAGACTATCGCGTACTTTTTTTTTGCTAGGGGGTATTCCCTCCACATTCTGCCAATAAAGAATAACAAACATGTATATGAGCTTTAAGCAAAGCATTAGTCACACAATAGCTTCTTATTGTACATTTGCATGTACTTGTGCCCTTAAGACACAACAATAATAACAAAGATGTTATGCCGGTTGTGTCCATGGTCAAAGTGCCCGTAACTGTACCGCATCGACCGTGATGTGGTACAATGTTAAGCAGACGGCACGGCAAAGCGCGCCTATTTGTCTAGTATGGTTCGTTTACAGAAAGTACGTGTACCATGAATCTGTAACTCTGCTTCGTCATCATGCATGCACCGACAGAGAGATTGGTACTTTCCGTTTTCATGCATGAGTAGCTTACCTTTCTGTTTTCATAATTGTAAGCCTACTTAATTAAGCAACAATTAAGGGCCCGTTCGGATCCTCTCTACTTCACCAACTGCGCTCCCGGAACGGATGGAGCGGTGCCGAATGCAGCAACTCCGCGGAGTTGAGGGAGCGGAGTGGAACAGTTTCCAGTTCATTTTTTTTTTGAACAAGGTGCCCCGAGGGGTCTGGAAGCTTCTCATTAGTACCAAGCGGTGGATGTACACGTAGTTACAAAGGACCCCATAAAATAAAGTATTACACATAGGTCCTTGGCAAATGTAGAAAAGACCTTGCTAAAAACCAAAAAAAGCAATCCAGTCCTTCTCTATCTCCATCGCCGAGCTGAAGATCGACAAGACCGCCACCAAGCCCGGACGCGGGGACGAAGCCACTTGCTTCCGTGCAGGCGAGAAATGCGACCGTCGATCTAAAGAGGGGCCTCACACAGGAGGTTGCTGATCTGCCGGAATCCTTCACCGGATCGTAGATAGGCCAGAGCGTGGCCTTGGATGTAAGACGGCCTTGACCCGCAGCCGAGGTTGTGCTCCAGGACACAGCTTCCGAACTCCACAGCTGCTTGACACCACTGCTCGCCTCACCTTCAGCCCCATCCTTCGCCACCACATCGCTTGATAGAAGAAGAAGAGTGAAGGGGAAGGAGCACCTTGCAGCGAACTCATCGCCAACACCTCCAGCAACAAACGGCCCGCCATCAAACTCCCCACTCCTACCACGGGAGGGAGGAGACAAGCGGAGAAGATAGGCCCAGCGAGGAGTCGAGAAGAAGGGCGATTTATTGAAGCAGCGGTTGCAGCTTGTCGTCGACGACCTCCACCTTGAAGCTCTGAATGACGGCAAACCCTCCCACTCCGGCAGTGCGTCCACTTCACCACCAGGATAGCTGCTCAGGACGGCCAAAGCTTCCTCCGCTTGCAGCAGCTCTTGCCACCGGAGCTGTGCAGCCAAGAACAGCACGCGCCGGGCGCACCAGCCATGACCGGAGATGGCTGGCGACCTACCCAAAACGCCATAGAGGACAACACCAAGCAAACAAAGAAAAGCTAGGAATCTAAATCTGTATATCTACAACCGGTGCTCTCATCTCGCCATCTCTTTCCGGCGTCGCCAGCGAGAACGGCTCAGATACAACCCGGGTCAGGAGACTCTCAAAGCGGCGCTCTCGCCTTATCCCTTTTCTGTGCAGTTCGTTTTTATGGAGTGGGTATAACTGAGGTCCACGCGTTCCCAGAATTCAGAAAAGCTGGAGTCCGAACGGGACCTAAAGCTGCTCTCTCGTTTCCTCGTATCTTTCAGCGTCCTGTCACATGCACATGCAAGCAAACAAGCAATCAAGCGCCCAAAATCATGGCGGTTAATTACTGAGTGCGCGTCACCAATTTGTCAACTCCATAGTGGGCGCGGTGCCGGGTTGCATGTTTCTTCACCAATTTTTCTTCAGCTTAGCATGCGTGGTGGCGTCCCAGCAAGCAAGCGCTACATGGTCACGTCATGGCCGGAACGAGAAATATCTCCTGCGCCCGCGCCGATATTCCGACAAGCCATGAATGCATCCAATGAAAGCCATGCTCAGAGAGATCCACACTACGGGACACGGTCTATACTCCGACGGTCGGACCCGTCGGCGTATAGATGATTCCCATCGGTCTAGGTGTAGCCTGACGGTGGCCGTCGGCGTACAGGAAGGCTGAATATTTTAGTTTATTTTTCTAACTTTTTTTAATTTTTTTATTTCACTTGTTTAACCGCTTAATCACACTATACACATATTTATCTTTATCTGTAAGCATTTTTCATTTTAATCTAAACTACTCGCTTCAACTAACACTTCTCGATCAGTCACCCATCCTCAGATTGCTGCAGCCCCAGCACGCTTAACTTCGTAGTTTCTTCCCTATGAACTGTCTAGAAACAACGGATGTTTTGCTAACGATAATATTCAGTCAATCATGTTAACCATTGTACCATCATGTCACACTATTTTATTTTGTGAATTCAAACAATTATTTAATAAAAAGTAATAACTAATAATAATCTTGAATTTAACTAATAATTATCGTTTTTTTACTTTTCTATTTAATATTGAATAATTCATATTTATAAATCCGTAAATTGAAATTTGACAAATAATATGTCCATATCGATTAGAAAAATGACCCCATGTTTGGATGTAGTAAAAACAGCTTGGAATTGCCAATTTGGAATTGTTGGCCCGAATTCTGCTGTTTGGGGTGGTACACGAATTGGGCTCGGAAACCTTGGTCCAATCCCAAGCCAGCCCCCCGCGCGTGTCTTCCCTCACACAAAGATTCCGAGCCCTCGAGCTTGGAAACGCTCGGAAACGTCCCGCCGCGTACCGCTTCGCTCGTCTAACAGAAGCCCGCTCCCGTGGTCCCGCTCGACCTAGAGCTCACCTGCGACAAAGGGAAGGCGTTGACGGCGCCCGTTCTGCTGAGCGTTCCTCCCCGTCTCCCTTTCCATGACCTCTTCCCTTCTCATTTGCCGCCCTCTCCACCGCCTCTTCCTTGAATCCGTTCGTCCCCTCAACTGCCCCGTCCCAACCCTATATCGCCGGACGGGATGGGGAGCGCCGACGGGAGGGCAACGGCGGCCACTCCAATGAACCTCCCGAAGCTGAAGGTCAGAACGTGTTCGTGGCTTCAATTTAGGTGCGGTGACCACCCTTCCTTTTCTGCATGTTTATGTATCCAGATCTACTACGTATTGAGGATGATGCAATTCCATGGTGCTTTCCAGATTCGTTGATCTAGGCAACATCAAGGAAGGAGAATTTTGATCGATGGCAACAATGAAGCAGAGAAAATATTGTCTATTCGTTGATCTAACTCATCTTTGTCTGTTCGACGGCAACAACGAAGCATGGAATTTTGTCTTGCCTGCCGAATCTCGTGAGGTGGTTGCCCGCAAATTCATGTTGCAAATGGGGTGTACAAAATAATATATATACATATTTAAATATACACATACTGTTTTTCATACATGTTATATATGTCTATATTGATAAAATTCAGCAAAACATCCAATTCTAAGGTTTGTACATCCAAAACCGAATTGGAATTGGAGTTATTCTTTGATTCCAATCATAAATTCCATGTACAACCAAACAATAGAATTGGAATCGGAGCCCATTTCCTTTCCGTCTTGGATTTGGAATCCTAAATCTAATTCAATTCCAAAAAAAAATTCCTACATCCAAACAGGGGGTGAGAGAAATTCAAATATGACATCCATATAATATATTTTTTATCATGTATAGAACTTTACTAAGTGAGATATTTAGTGTATGGGCTATGGTCAGCCAACCAAATTAGGTGTCAAAACTAGGGTTCGTGCAGAAAACAAGCCAAACTTGGGCACCAAATTACCAAACCATGTTGGAATGTGCCAAGATATGGCAAAGTGGAGCATAATTGTATTGCAAACAAACATAGACATAGGTTTGTAAAGTTGCAAACAAACAATTTTTTTCCTTTTCACTTAAAAAAAAATCCATTTTCCATTTTCCAAGTGCAAAAATGGGTTTTTTGTGTAGGACCAACCACCAATATATTGCACAACTTGGGAGATGCATTTTTTGAAACTACTAGACCATGTTATATGCACAAATAACCAAATTTTTCCTATGAAAATGTTTCCATTCACCTTTTTTTGAAAAACACAAATTTCTGCCGATTCGGCTCGAAACTGGTAAATTTGAACTACAGGTACCTCATAGTTTGCTCATGATTTTTTGCAAAAATATTTTTAGGTACACAACTACCTATTTTATCATAGATACATCAATAGTTTCTCAATATTCAACCCCTAGCTACGAATAGTCATGTCCGTCGTCTTGACTTTCTCCTGAAATCGGCTTAAAAAAGTCCAGAAAATTCCAAACAACACAAAATGATGCAAGACTTTTGCGTGGTATCATTATATATGTCCTGGTATCCACAAAAAATAATAAACTTGGAATACGACAGTTATGTTGACAATGTGTTCACAAAAATAAGCTATCTCCTCCAAACATAATAGGGTTTTGAGCCAAATGACGGGTGTTATGGCCAAATCCATGGCATAGTTTGTTTAAATGTGCCCATATTCCACACAAATATGCATCTTGGAAGCACGGACAATGTTGACGGATGAAGTTTTCCTTTTTATCGAATAAAAAACCATTTTCCATTTTTGGAGTGTCAAAAATGAGTTTTTTTGTGAAGGACCAACCACAAATATGTTGCAAAACATGGGAGATGCATTTTTTGAAAATACTATACCATGTTATATGCATAAATAACCAATTTGTTTTCCTATTAAAAGGTTTCCATCCACCTCTTTTGAAAAACACAAGTTTCTGCCGATTCAGTTGGAAACTGTTCAAATCTGAACTACAGGTACCACATAGTTTGCTCATCATTTTGGCAAAAATCATTTTTGGATACACAACTACATATTTCATCATAGATACAACAATAGTTTCTCAATATTCAACCCCTAGCTACGAATGGTCCTGCCCGCCGTCTTGACTGTCTCATGAAACCGGGTTAGAAAAGTCCAGAAAATTCAAAACAACGGAAAATGATGCAAGATCTTCACGTGGTGCCATTATATATGTCCTAGTATAAAACAAAAACAATAAACTTGGAATACGACAGTTGTGTTGAAAATATGTTCACAAAAACAAGCTATCTCCTCCGAACATAATAGGGTTTCGGGCCAGATGACGGGTGTTATGGCCAAATCCATAGCATAGTTTGTTTAAATGTGCCCATATTCCACAAAAATATGCATCTTAGAAGCACGGACAATGTTGACGGAGGAAGTTTTTCTTTTTATTGAATAAAAAACTATTTTCCATTTTTTGAGTGTCAAAAATAGTTTTTTATTGTGAAGTACCTACAACAAATATGTTGCGAAACTTGGGAGATGCATTTTTTTTAAATACTAGAGCATGTTGTATGCACAAATAACCAATTTTTTTCCTATGAAAAGGTTTCCATCCACCTCTTTTGAAAAACACAAGTTTCTGCCGATTCAGCTGGAAACTGGTCAAATTTGAACTACAGGTACCTCATAGTTTGCTCATGGTTTTTGGAAAAAATCATTTTTAGGTACACAATTACCTATTTCATCATAGATACAACAATAGTTTCTAAATATTCAACCCCTAGCCCCGCTAGAGAAAAACAAAGCTTATAGGTCTATACTCGGTAACCGTTAACCCTTTCTTGTTTGTTCTGTTCTTGGTCATGGAATTTTTTGAAGAATGTAGCTTGAGCAACATTCATAATGATGTAGATCTATTTCTCCTTATCGAAACGAGCTAAAGAACGTCGAAATCCGAGTTCGAATGCAAAAGTAATGCTCAAAATGGTGAGTACGAAAAAAAAGGATACGCCGACGGTGGCCGTCGGCGTAGCAAAAAAAACATAGGCCGACGGGTTTGCCGTCGGCGTAGCCTATTTTTTTTTTCATTTTCGGTTACCATGTCGGGTATACGTCGACGGCCCCGATATTTGGCCATCGGTGTATAAAACGTCCGTCGGCGTATGATCGCTCTCCCGTAGTGGCGGAAACAACAGCCATCTACAAGAATCTTTACTATTAAGTTTACTGTGGTGGTATGGTGTCACACTTCAACATAATTACACATCAAATGTCATCGCACTAATTTTTCTTTTGCCAACTATAACGTTGCATGCAGCCTTATCTTGTCAAGTTTGTTAGGTTTGCTAGCTACATTGATGCATGCGGCCTTATCTTCTCCTATTATTTCTCTCATATCTCTATCTCTCTCTTATAAATTATATTTATCTTTACTATTAAGCTTACTGTGGTGGTATGCTGTCACACTTCAACATAATTACACATCAAATGCCATCACACTAATCTTTTTTTTTGGCCAAGAATAACGTTGCATGCATCCTTATCTTATCAAGTTTGTTAGGTTTGCTAGCTACATTGATGCATGTAGCCTTATCTTCTCCTATTATTTCTCTCCTATCTCTATCTCTCTCTTATATATTATATTTATTATACTACCTTCAAAGAGAATTTGGTTCCTCCGTCTGCCAACAATGCATTACGTCCGTCCACTTCGTCCAGCGACAACATTTTCGCTCAACCGTTTCCTTCATCGTCGCCACCACACCCCGCCTTTTACATTTACTCCTTTAATTGTTTAGAATGAGAAATCAACATGTGCCGTGATCCTATTTTCCTCTCCCATTCTCAACATTCACGCGATGCCTCCTATCCCAATCTCCATCCTCTCTCAGACTGCGTCGCCTATCTCTATCTCCGCATCACCGCTGCCCTAGTTCTCCCTCCCGCGCACGATGAAGTCCAGTGCTTGCGAAGACGCCAGCGGCCGCTTCAGCCTAGAAAGAGTATCCACATGGAATCAGAGGAGGCAATCGCCGGCACTCACGACGGCGAGGGATGCCGGTGAGATGCGCCACATTCTGTGCGGACGAGGAAGATGTGCGGAGGAGGAGGACACCAGCCATGAGGACCATGCGGGGAAACTTCTTCTCTCAACGGCGGTGCTTCCGCACGACGGTGGAGTCGTCCACGGCCATGTTGGTGGAGGGGTAAAAAATGGTCAAGATGATGTGTTCACGTCATCCTCTGTGGGATCCGCGGACACCAGCCGCCGGGGCGTCCCCTCCCACCGCTTTGTCCTCCGATTCTAGCGTCGCTAGTGGTAGCTTGAGAGGATATTACGCTAAATTTGGTCGCGCTTTCTTTTGTTTGTATAGCGAACCGAGGTCAGAGTAGGCATACTCTAGGTTTCTTACGAATTGGGAAAATAACTTGTCCCTAACTAACATATTCTGTCGTTTGCAAGCTCCTACTTTTTTTGTAGATCACATCTTGTAGATGACATGCAGAGACACCATTTAGTGAAATTCAAACACAGTGATCCTTATATGCGTCTTCAACAAGAAGTAACTATGTGGACATCGATCCAAAAGTTTAAAAGGTGTTGCATGCTCCTGTAGTCCAATTTATAATTTTTGCAGAATTGAAGCTTGAACTTTTGGTTGTCCCACATTTATTTGTTACATGATTTTTCAGGAAAGGCTCGAGGATTGATTTGGACGGCATTTTTGCAGCGAAGGCACATTTTTCACGAGGTCGAGGCCAAGAGGGGCGGCACAATGGATAGGAGGAGCCTGCCGATGGCATTCTTCTGCTTCTAGCGGTCCTTGAGGGCCTTAGAATCCAGCAGGGGTATGGGTCGCTCACCATGAGTCCTTCTGCAGCGTATGCTGCCACCACCGTTCTCGGCTGGGGATGCCTGCCGAAGGTAAGCTACTTGATGTAAATGCAACACTGGGATTTGTATGGTCACGCGAAACTTGAAAGATGAGTGAAATATGAACTTAGCCTTGCAGGGTAGTGCCTTTGTTTTCTTTTTATTGACTGATATATATTGGTTGTTTTTAGCATGGAAAGAACCCTTAGTAAGTTATGTAACACAGTGTGATCGCTTGGACAATAATGAAAACATGGAGGATAGATTCGCCAGCGAGTATATGGAATGCCTGCGAATTGTGATTGTAGTTCCGGTGCAAAAGGAGTTTTGGTTCAGTCTCTGTTTGTGCTGACTTTCGATGCACTATCCTGTGAGGTTTTGGAAATGATCCATGTCTTTGATTTGTTTTATTGGAACTCGCATGATATTACATATTAAATGAAACTTTTGTGAACCTTTTCACATGTCAGCAGGTAAAAACAATTTGATCGAAGCACATTCGACCTAACAATTTTTTTGTCCCCGTTGCAAAGCATGGGCATTCAGCTAGTTGGTGGAAAGGTTGTCATAGTTATGAGAGCAAATTTTTAAGTACAAAAACATGCATGATATTTTTATTTTTTAGTATAATTTTTTTTTGCAGCACACGGGGCAAAAGGCTTGCCGATTATATTGATATAGGAGAAGCAAACAGGGTGGACTGGGGCCATCAGAAAAAGGAAAAAACGTAAAATACCAGAAAACTAGTTTCCAATAAGCTCGGATAACTTCTTCGCCCCAGTCCGGACCCAGTTTCACCCTTCATCCTTGATTTTCTGCATGAGGACCAGAGGCATCGAGGACTTGTTGCTGAACACTCTAACGTTTCTCTCCTTGCAAAGTTACCAAGCAACAAGGATGATAGACGTCTTGAGGCCCTCGGGGGAGCTGCAAGAAGAGACCAAGAGGGCGTTCCAGTAGTGCAGCACAGTAGGTCTTCCCGATCCCAAGCATTGAAGCAGGGTGGGACAAGAAAGCCAAGTCGCCGATGCTGCCTAGATGCGCTTGGAGTAACGACACTCGAAGAGAGTGCCTCGCCGTCTCTGGTTGGTTCTTGCAAAGCTGACATAAGGGATGGTGTGGCCAACCCCTAATAGCCAGGCGATCCGAGGTCCATTGGCGGTTCTGCACCGCCAGTCAAGCAAAGAAGCGGCATTTAGGGGGGGGGGGGCTAGGTCTTCCAGATGATCTGCTTGAAAGAGAAAGCGACAAATCCAGCAAACTGGCACAGTGGCACTAGTAGGAAAGTGCTTATAGCCACCACTTTACTGCTGGCGAACATATAACCAGGTTCGCTAGCACTATTACTCCTGGAAAACACGATTTTGTGATCGCCAACGCTACACACCTTACCGCTGGCGAACAGTCAAGTTCGTTCGCCAGCGGTAAGTGTGGGCCCGCCTGCGCGCGCATCTGCCACTACCGCTGGTGGACACAATCCTCAGTTCGCCAGCGCTACGGATGCTACCGCTGGCGAACCAGCTTGCTGGTTCGCCAGCGCTAACCTGGCAGATGCTGGCATAAGTGAACATGCACCCACGACCCACTTTTCCCCTCCTCACTCTCTTCTCAACCTTACCCTTGTCCCTCATTCTCTCTCTAGCTAAAACCCATGCCAATTTTCCCCACCTCCTCCTCTCTTTTCAACCAACCAAAACTATTTTAGTTGGTAGATCTAGGTTTATCTCTCTCCCAACACCCTTTCTACCCAAAGTTTTCCCTTCCTAGGAATGTAGATCTAGAATTACCCCCTCCCTCTCTCAAGATCCAAAATTTGAGGTGGGATTATTGATTATATATAATTAAAAGAGTTTGTATGAATTTTGTCCAGATACACGCGATGTGCAATATATGTGTGAAATTTCACCGGATTCAATATGGTCTTGACATGGAGACGCTATATGTGTAATTTTTTTGGAATGAAATTGAGTAGCCAACTAATGCCGGAATGTTGATTTATTTTCGTCTCGGCAAAGTTGGCACTCCCTAACCTCCTATTTGTAGGAAGGTCATTGTCGCACCCGGACTTCTAAAGGATACTCGTCGTTCCGTTGAACAGTAGTAGATTGGATTACGGGGCTTACCGGCACCCGCGTCCTCTTACGAGTAGGCCAACACACGTATGTGTGACAACCAACCCCTATCTGTTCAGCGTCGACGTAAACTATCCCATAGAAATCAGGACACTACCATTGACGTACTTCATACCATACACACATGGTACGTCAACGGCTTTGAACAAAATGATAACACAACATATCTCTAAGACACAAAAGATTGAAATAAGTTGCAAATAGCTCTCACTAGAGCAGAGATAGCAAATACAATCATCCAGAGGACACATGTCCCAACATAACATCATTACATCTCAGCGGAAGCATTCAAAGGGGTCTGAGTACAGACAAATCCAAATAGGCTTAAGAAGCCGGAAACTGAAATAAAGACGGAGCCCATCCATGATGTCTCGGATCCTGCCCGGGTCCGCTAACTACTCGTCAGCAGCCTCGTCAAACTCCACGTAGTAGCCGTCACCTGGATCCTCGTAAGCGTAGTCCGCGGAAACCACAGCCCCAAAGGGGTCAGTACACCAACGTACTGGCAAGCAAGACTCACAGTTCACCAAAGTGTAGCCCGTCAACACCAAGCACAGATGCCTTGGGTTCAACGGAAGAGGGGGATATAAAAGATGCTGCAACTGGCTGCGCTAACCAACTACAGAGATTCTACCACTACCGACTAACAGAAAGGAGATAAGATCGAGTATTGTAACCAACTGAAAGATAACTTCAAACAAACCCATCCTGGATCTCGCCCCTTATCCAAAGAAGCAATCCAAGGATAACTCACACAGTTGTATTAAAGATGAATCAAGTTATTGTGTCAATAATCCTATTACTAGTCAAGTTGTTAATCATGGGGTGAGATTGTGAGTCATTAGGTTTAAGTTGTCCTGAGTACTTGTTAGCCAGTACTTTCACCAAGTTAACCATAACCGCGGAAAACACGGCTTCTCGAGAAGATTATCCCTGCAGGGTTGCACCAATTTGGCCGTACACGTATGAATAACCCGCCAGATGGGATGCCTCCCACCAAGCGGGGCACTCAACACAACTCAACTCTTCTTCGCATCAAGCCCAAAGCACCTTGGGCGCATGGCTAATCAAGCCCCAAAGAAAAGGGACCCTCATAGCACTCTAAGACCGTGTCCCCCTATATGCCGACTACAAAAGTTCCACCCTGCGCTGGGCTCGCAAAAACATGCATGCGGCAAATGGAAAACACGAACTAAATGAGATGATTTGGACGAGATGCGAATCGAATCAAATTGAGGGGGGCGCCCATACTCGCTTCCCACATGCGGGTAGTGCGCTCATCATGGATCAGTAGACAAGACCCTTTTCCTATTAGGGTCGACACTAGCAGGCCTCAAAACCACACAGGGCCTCCTGCCGGTGCCTTATCATCAAATTATTATTAAGAATAACATTAGCAGAATTGATTGATTAAACATCGAGCCCCAGAACATAATAAAATATAGTAACTGAAAGTATCGGGTAACAGACTCGAGCAAAACAACCTAAGCATGCTAATAAGACACTGGCTCAATCAATGGGGTTGTAGGAGTGGTGGTGAGGCAATATCAGGGTTAAGGGATTCATGTGATAGGTTCATAACAGAAACAACTACTACTAAGGCTAGCAGAAATAGACAACGGAAAGTATCGGTAACCAGGGTTGAAAGGAACACAGTGGTTCATGTGAGTGATAACTTGCCTGCAAACTCAGCAGCCGGGTACTGAGCTAGATCCTCAGAAGGGGTGCTGTAAAGATCGTCTGTCTCAACGTCGTCGTCTATTCGAGAAGAAGCAAACAAACAAGACAGAAATATAAACAATCAATATCATGGCATAGTGCACAATCATGGGATGATGCATGTCAAGTTAAATGGATGCATCAAATTGAGCTAGTTGACAAAGTGACACCATTTAAATGGACCCCTATGCAATTGGATTGCATATGGAAAAGGTCCATGCATTAGGGTGGAAACAAATGGACTACAATTAATTACCATGTGAAAGTTGTTTAGCATGATGCATGCATGATGATAACAACAAAATAACAACAATAGATGCAAGTGGAAAAGGAATTTAACAAGTTTGGAAATTATTTATTAAGTTTGGAAATTTTTGGTTACCTAAAGATGTCACACAATCATTTGTTGTTTTCATCAATTTAAAATGTTCAAAACAAATAACAAAATTCATATTTGAAAAGAATACCAAATTTTAGTTGGATTACATGTTTCAAATATTGAAATAGGAGTTAGGATGAATTTATTATGAATTAAACAATATTAAACAAGTTTTAAATGAATTTAAAACAAGTTTGAATATTATTTGAATTTTATTTGTTCAAAACATAAATTCAAATTCATATTTGAAAAGTTCATACTTTTCTAGTTTGAAAACATATTTTGCATGTTCAAAAATAATTTATTTTGAGTAAGTTATGATTTTAGCAAAATTTAAATGAATTAAACAAGGATTAAATTATTTAGGCAATTTAAATTATTCAAACCAGGAAACAAAAATTATATTTGAAAAGGTGAGTTGAAATGGTATGGAAAACACATTTTATTTGCATTATTTGGATTAAAGATGAATTAGTTATGGAATTTAGAAAATTGCATTTGAATTATTTGAATTTGAAATTTAAATGCATTTGGAAATTTCAAAACAGTACACAATTGGATTATTTGGATAGACAAGTAAATTTAGAACAACAAACATATATAACTTTTATTAATTGGAGTTATATTTTAAAAGTTATTCAAGTTTTAAATTTAGGGTTCAATCTGCAATTTAAAAGGATTAGAATTTAAAACAGAAACGTGTTAAAACATTTTATACGCACTGGGGGGTCTACCCTGCCACTGCCAGTGGGCCACAGGGTCTCGCTGTGCCCACGTGGCTTCAGGGTGGCTGACAGGGGGCCCTCCCTGTCAGCGTGGCGGTGGAAAAAAGTTGGGAAATTTCCCGTGCGAGGCCAGGGGCTCGAACCCTGGACCTCTCGCTCGTGTGCGCGCTTACTGAACCAGTGCACTGCTCGCGTTTCTTGTCAGTTAACAGAGATGCATACATGTTAAGGTTACAAACGTGGATCTGAAATTTTTGACGAACAAATCTTTGTCTGAAACTTTGACAGTGAACGGAGCGGCGCCGTCGACGATCACCCTGTGCTCGAGCTCGTTGCTGCGGTGATCTGGTGTGTGTTGACGCGTGTGCAGTGCGTGCACGTAGGCGTGAGCAAGCAGAGGGAGAGAGGGGATGGAAACGGTGGCTGCTCACCGCGGTGTAGAGGGAAGCAGGGGCTCGAGGAGGCGCGGCCGGCGGCGATGTTGTCGATGGCGGCGGCTATTCCGTGTGCCTTCGGGCTAACTAGGGTGTCCAAAAGGAAGAGGAGCTAGTGGGGTTTTGGTTTCGGGGTTTAGGTAGGGTGGAGGAGTAGCGCTGTGGAGGTGGCCATCGGAGTTCAGACAACGGGCTTCTCCGGTGAGGTTCAGGAGGTGGAGATCGCGGCGAGGAGAGGGAAGAATGGCGACGCGAGCTCGGGGAGCGAGGGAGACTAGGGTTAGGCGGCGCCAGGGGCCTATGGGGGTACTTATAGGGGCCACGGGGCTCTCCTGGCCGTCGGGGGCGCCGTACGGCGATGTGGCGCGGCGGATTTCGTGCCGTACTGGAGAAAGACGACGCGCGTCTAAACGAACCGGTACGCGCGGCGCTAGCGGGCTGGGCCGCGCTAGGAGGGTGGGCTGGCGATGCTAGGCTAGTTGCTGCGCGCTGTTTTTTTTTCTGTTTTCTGCTCTTCTGTTTTTTTTTGTAGCAAAATGAAATTGGAAGGAATAGATGCTTTGGGGTTTGCCAAAAATTACAGAAAAATTTGGGTGGCCTATTTAGTGTGTTAGCAAACATTTGGTCATTTTTATTGTTCAAAATTTCAACATGTCAGTGTTGTTTGTAATTGGGTTTAGTTTTGAAGTGTTTATTAATTATTTGATTAATCTTGAAACCACCAATTTAATAAGGTGAACAAATAACTTTAATTTGGACACAAAAGAGTGTATTTTGTTTTGGGTAATTTCATAATTTGAAAAATGGTCCTGTTTGAATGTTTTTGATAGGAATTTGAATAATTTGTTAATTAATGAATTAATATTGAAAACAATGTTTTATTTAGGGTGACCCCTATTGAGTAACATAGAACACATGTGATTATAAATTGTTTGGTACTTTTATAACTTTCAAATTAGGTGCTGTTGATGATTGCTTGAATTTGAAACCAAGTTGGAAAATAATTAATTGGAATAAAAAGCACCATTTTATTAGTTGATCATTATGGAATAATAAGAAAACAAGTTGGTTGTTTTTATTTGTGATTTTTATTTCAAATGTTGTAACAGAGCAAGTATGAAACAATTGTTTGGAAATAAGTTGAATTTCAAATGTGAAAACAATTAAGAACAGATGCAAAACAATTAGTAAACAAATGCAAACAATGAAATAAACATGATGACATGATGCAATACTTTAATTAAACAGGAAATCAAACATTCTAAGGGATATTTTCATACTTGGGATGTTACAAAACGCCCCCCCTTGAAGGAATCGCGCCCCGAGATTCCTTACTGAGAAACGAAAAGGTCCGGATACTTCTTGCGAAGATCCTCTTCTGTCTCCCACATTGCCTCTTTATCGGAATGATGCGACCACTGCATTTTCAAGAACTTGGTGCTCTTGTTGCGAGTCTTACGCTCGGTCTCATCGAGAATACGAATAGGGTGCTCCTCATAAGATAGATCATCTTGCAGTTCGATGGAATCATGATCAACTGCACGATCTGGATCTTTGAAACACTTCTTGAGCTGTGACACGTGGAACACATCGTGCACCTTGGATAGCTTTTCTGGAAGTTCAAGACGATAAGCATTTTCTGCACCCCTTGAGAGAATGTTTAAAGGACCAATGTATCTTGGTGCAAGCTTTCCTTTCACACCAAAACGATGAGTGCCTCTGAGGGGAGTTACACGGAGATATGCCTTGTCACCAGGTGCATAGATCATATCCCTGTGCTTGCTGTCATAATAGCTCTTCTGACGAGACTGAGCAATCTTGAGATTGTCACGAATGATACGAACTTTCTCCTCGGCTTCCTTAACAATGTCAGGGCCTAAGAGTGAACGTTCACCAGCTCCAGACCAATTGATTGGACTCCTGCATCTGCGGCCATACAATGCCTCAAATGGTGCCATGCCTAGGCTTGCCTGGTAGCTGTTGTTGTAGGAGAATTCAGCATATGGAATGCAATCCTCCCATTTCATGCCAAAGGAGAGACCACATGCTCTGAGCATATCCTCGAGAATCTGATTGACTCTTTCGACTTACCCCTGAGACTGAGGTTGATAAGCTGTGCTGAACAGAAGTTTGGTGCCCAATGCTTCTTGAAAACTCTTCCAGAAATGAGAAGTGAAGATACTTCCACGGTCTGATCTTATTTCCAATGGAACACCATGAAGAGGAACAACCTTTGCTGTGTAGAGCTCTGCTAACTGGCCAGCTGAGATAGTTTCCTTGACAGCAAAGAAGTGAGCTACTTTAGTGAGACGATCAATAACAACGAAGATTGCATCGTTGCCCTTCTTGGACTTTGGAAACCCAGTAACGAAGTCCATTTCAATCATGTCCCACTTCCACTCAGGAATTTTCAGAGGTTGGAGTAGACCTGCTGTTTTCTGATGGACTGCCTTAACACGTTGACAAACGTCGCATTCAGAAACGTATTGAGCAATTTCATGTTTCATGCCAGGCCACCAATACAGAGTTTTGAGATCCTGGTACATCTTTGTACTTCCAGGGTGGATGGAGAGAGGAGTTTCATGAGCCTCCTTGAGAATGACATCTTTGAGACTTTGAATCTGAGGAACTGCAATGTGTCCTTCGAAGAACACAGTTCCCTTTTCATCAATTGAGAAGGACTTGAATTTATCATTGCCTTCCTTGATGTGCTCTACAATCTTCTTGATTTTAGTATCACGAAGTGGTTCAGAACGAATCTTGTCCTCGAGAGTTGGACTGGCTGTCAAACTAGCAAGGTAACCTTGAGGAACAAGACCAAGGTTCAGCTTCTGGAATTCTTCATGAAGTGGAGGTTGGCTTTCCATGATCATGAGATTATTGCAATAGGACTTGCGACTGAGAGCATCGGCCATAACATTAGCCTTGCCTGGAGTGTAAGAAATGGTGAGATCAAAGTCTTTAATCTTCTCAATCCTTCTCCTTTGCCTGAGGTTCAGATCTGGTTGAGTGAAGATGTATTTCAGACTCTTATGATCGGAAAAGATTTCAGTTTTGTTACCCAACAAGTATTGTCTCCATTTCTTGGGGGCAAACACAACTGCTGCAAGTTCAAGATCATGTGTGGGATAGTTTTGCTCATGTGGGTTCAACTGACGTGAAGCATAAGCCACAACTTGACGTTCTTGCATAAGAACTGCACCTAGACCTTGGAGAGATGCATCGCAGAATATCTGGAAAGGTTTGGTAGTATCTGGGGCAACCAGAACAGGTGTTGAAGTGAGTTTAGTCTTCAGGAGATTGAAACTTTCATCACACTGTGGAGACCAAACGAACTTCTTGTCCTTCTTTGTGAGATCAGTGAGAGGTTTGGCAATCTTGGAAAAGTTTTGGACGAAACGACGGCAATAGCTAGCCAAGCCAAGAAAACTTCTGACTTGCTTCACCGTCTTAGGTGGTTTCCAATCAACAATTGCCTTAATCTTTTCTGGGTCAATGGCTATGCCTTTGGCAGAGATGATATGACCAAGGTAAGCAACTTCTGGAATCCAGAACCCACATTTGGAGAACTTGGCATACAGACGATGCTCGCGAAGTTTCATGAGAGTGAGACGAAGGTGTTCTCCATGCTCTTCCTCGGATTTTGAGTAGACCAGAATGTCATCGAGATATACCACAACAAACTTGTCGAGGTATTCATGGAAGACAGAATTCATGAGTCTTGAGAACGTTGCCGGTGCATTGGTGAGACCAAAGGACATGACGGTGTATTCATATAGACCGTACCGAGTGGTGAAAGCTGTTTTATGAATGTCTTCCTTTCTGATCTTTATTTGATGGTAACCCATCCTCAAGTCCAACTTTGAGAATATTGAGGCTCCAGCAACTTGATCAAAAAGATCATCGATACGAGGAATTGGATACTTGTTTTTGATGGTTTTCTCGTTGAGAGGACGATAGTCAACCACGAGTCTTTTTGTTTGATCCTTCTTGGCAACAAACAGAGTTGGGCAACCCCAAGCGGAGGAACTAGGCTGAATGTAACCTTTCTCCATGTACATATCGATTTGCTCCTTCAACAATTTCAGTTCAGGAGGAGCTATCTTGTATGGATGCTTAGAGATTGGAGCAGTACCTGGCTCAAGCTCGATCACGAACTCAACTGCTCTGTCCGGAGGCATCCCTGGCAACTCTTTTGGAAAGACGTCAGGGAATTCACAAACCACCGGAACATTTTCAATTGCAGGAAGAGGTTTTGCATCGAGGTTGAACAGCTGAACAGAACTTGATCCATAAGGAGAATAGACTATCTGGCCTGAAGGGTGAGAGAGCGTTATTGACTTTTGAGCACCGTCAATTTTTGCTTTGTGGGTCTTCAACCAATCCATACCCAGAATGACATCAATGTCAGAATTCCCCAGCAACATGAGTGAAGCAAGGAATATGCGACCTCCAATTAGTATTTGATCGTCCATACTTATCTTGGAAGTAATCATTTTAGTTCCCGGAGAGTGAACATAGATTTGATTGCTTAGTGGAACCAGAGCTAGGTTGTACGTTGTAGCAAAGATCTTTGACACAAAAGAATGCGATGCTCCGGTATCAAACAACACTTTAGCTGGAAAAGAGTTTACGGGTAATATACCGAGAACGACGTCGGCAGCTTCCTCAGCTTTGTCGGCCTTGATATGATTCACCCTCGCGGTCCTCCCGACAGGCCTGTTGTTGGAGTTGAAGGCTTTAGCCGGGGGAGCACGAACCATTGCCTGGTTGGTGTTGGGGCGAGGAGGTGGAGGTAGCTGCCTCTGAGTGCACTTATCAGCATAGTGTCCAGTCTCCTTGCACTTGTAGCAAGTGACGACACGAGGAGGACCTGGCCTTGGCTGCCCCATTGGAACCCTCTGACTCTGCATCTGAGCTGGGTTGGGTGGGCGGGGAGCAAAGCCTGGAGAAGCTTGGGCATAAGGATCCCGAGTGACAGCAGCATTTGGCACCCAGATGCGGCGCTTCTGCGGAGGGGTCGTCATTGACGAGGACATAGATCTTGGATCCTGCGGGTAAAGACACCTCCTCTCAGGCCCAATGTCAAGGCCCAAGAAGAGGCGTCCTTGGAAGACTCCAGAAGGCCTACCAGAAGCCCACCCGCACCAAACTTGCGGGTTAAGTTAGGTAGTTTTGTAACCGACTTAAACTAGGGTTTGAGTCCTCTCCGGGTAGGACTCGAGACCTGGCCATCTATATAAGGCCAGGAGAGCCCCCAGGGAGAGGGCCAAGTATTACCGCACGACCACAAAAGCCTTGAAACTCGAGATCTACTCTCGATTCGAGCACCCTGTAATCGATCTAATCATCCAATACAGATCAGCAGAAGGCAGGAGTAAGGGTTTAACCTCTTCGAGGGCCCCGAACCTGGGTAAATCTCGCCCCCCTGTCAAGCCGACGATTTCACCAGCGCCTATGACATCTCCTAGTCGAAACCCGATAGGGTCACCTGAGGGATTTGCGGAGCCAGAGCTTCGACAATTGGCGCCGACCGTGGGGAACGCGGGCGCTGGATCACCGGCATCTTCGGCTTCATCGACATCCAACTCCCGTTGGAAACCATCGACCACGGCTCCGAACAATCCTGTACGGATCGGATCCGTCATAGTCACACCTCACTCGCCGGAATCACGCCCGGTATTCCAGGATCTGGAGAAGAGCGTCACCCTGACGTTCGGAAGCTTCAACTTCATGGCAAACAGAGACGGAATCCTCCACTTTTCGGATGAATCTGAACCCGAATCTGGAGCCGTCAACTCGCGCTTCCCTATGGAGAAAAGCGGCGAGTCCATCCGCTTCAACACGTTCGACTACCACGCACTCTCGACAGAGGAACCCTCTCGGGTGCGAAGAGCCTCCCGATCTGCGCCTAGGACACACGGGCCACGACTGGCCCAAGTCTGCATGGCAGGATCGGAACAGCCCTCGGAAACTGAATATAGCACAACCGAGCGCGATCTAATCGGCGTCTCGCGGGAAGCCTGGAAAAGAGCCAAGGAATCCATGTGAAAGAGTCAGCCACCCGCAGCAGGTGCCACGCAGGAAGACCTAACCGCCTACCACTATCACCTAGTGAGAGCGGCCTCAAACATCAAGGACGCCCGAGCAGATCTAGCCCGTCGCAGGAGAGCGGCGGATGAGTCAAGCCTACGTCGAGCCGAGCTGTCCCTTGCACCTTCGGTCGGTACCCGACCCGGGGGAAAAGGACCCGCAGCGTCGACAAGGGACCACGAATCTATGGCTGGGACCAACAGGTCTACCACGTCTTCTTTCATGAGGGTTGACGACGATGGCAACGTCTACCCGCAAACTCCAGCCGCTGCAATTCTAGCCGCGGCAACCTACATGCAGATGAACCAGCCGACGGACAGCGATCCTCGGGTGGAACAATACAAGCATATCCGCAAGGGTCTAGGGCTGGCAGCCGCGAAACTCGCCTCCCACGATCGCAAGGAACAACTGGAGAAGGCGCGACAGGAGAAGGACAAAGACAAGGACACGCCCCGCAGGCACAGGAGCTCCTCTCCGAGAAAGGATAAATCGCCGCGTCGCGGCCGAGGAAAAGAGGCTCGACGCCGCGGCGACAGTCGAAGCAGCAGCGACGACAGCCTGAGAGACAAAGATTCGCGGCACCACAGCAGCCGCTCGAGAAAACGAAGTAAGGAACCAAGAAAAGATAGCGACCGCGACCGGTCCGGGTACGACGCGCGATCCGATCTCGCCCAGAAGAAGGTGGATAAAGCAAGGGCTTCACGATATCGCGAACGCTCCTCATCCGGGTCTTCAGACGACGAAACCTGCGGAGCACTTTGCTTTGCTCGCAGTATTCGCGAAGCACCTCTACCCAAGAGATTCAAGCTCAGCTCGGAGGTGAAAAAATACGATGGCTCACTCGAGCCCTCCCAGTGGTTAAGCGACTACCTCACGGCAGTAAAATGCCAACGTGGTAACAAGAACACGGCCATGCAATACCTCAATTTGCACCTAGCCGGAGCGGCCCGCAGCTGGCTGGAGAGGAGACCACGATCTTGCTACGCATCGTGGGACGACCTGCATCGCGATTTCTGCAAAAACTTCCAGTCGACCTACAAAAGGCCAGCTACAATCGAAGAACTACGAGCTTGCAAACAGAAAAGTGGCGAATCCACACGAGAATACATCCAGCGGTGGAACACGCTCAGGAACACCGCAGGGACAATCTCTGAAGAAGTGGCGATTGAGGCCTTCGCCAAAGGAGCAAGAAGAACCGCGTTTCGAGAAGAACTCGGCAGAGCTGCACCCAAAACCATAGGGGAGCTCATGGTCATAGCCGAAAAATGGGCCAATGGAGAAGACACGGTACGCAATGAAAGAACATCATCGCCCACACACGACGAAGACCGTCATGGGCGAAGAAAGAGAAGAAAATATTACGACCACGAGGATAGAGAAGAACTAGTGGCAGCAGAATTCACGCGAAGTCGCGACTCCGGTCGTCGTGGAAGTCGCGAATGGAGACCAAAGGTAGAAGAAAAATCACCCGAGGAAGACCTCGATGCGTACTTCTCGCTACATCTGTTCACAGACAAGCGCACGGGCAAGACTAAGGCAACACACCTTCTCAAGGATTGCCGAAAGTTCATCGAAATCTCGGACGCGCTCGCCAAGAAAAGATTCGCTTCCACCCAAAACTATCCACCGCTACCAGGAGGCGGACAACAATTCCAGCTACCACCGCCACCACCTCCACCAGCCAACCCAAACATGGCACTCGCCGCATTGCCAGCACCACAACAACAAAACACGGGAGCAAATACATACCCGACTCCGCACGGACAACTCCTCGGGATGATACAGAAGGTATGCCCCTCTCGCAGAGCTCAAAAAACTAACTCGAGACAAATATGCATGGCAGTGTAGACGCCACCAACAAAGCCCGAGTACCTGAAGATGGCCGAGCAGCCAATCACGTTCTCGAAGGAAGACCACCCGCCACGAGTCTATCGACCAGGACACGCCGCCCTTGTCATTCAAGCTCAAATTGGCAACTATGACCTGGCCCGCGTATTCATGGACGGCGGCAGCGGCATCAACATCATCTACGCGGATACACTCCGTCGAATGAACAAAAACCTGGACGGCCTAACGGAATCAGAAACATCCTTCCACGGGATAGTTCCGGGCAAGGCAATACGTCCACTCGGAACAATTAACCTTGAAGTTGTACTGGGCTCCCCACGCAACTACAGAAGGGAATTCCTGGACTTTGAAGTCGTCGACTGGCCCTCTCAGTACCACGCCATTCTTGGTCGAACAGCGTTCGCCAGATTCATGGCCGTACCACATTACGCATACCTGAAGCTCAAGCTACCCGGCGAATACGGTGTGATCACCATTGACGGAGACTTCCAGAAATCGGATAAGTGCGACATAGAATTTAATGAGATCGCGAAATCTTTCAGGATGCAAGAAGAACTACAAGAGCTGGCAAAAACCACGGATCACTCCGTCATGCCCCTCACGAAGAAAAACGCGCCTGAACTGGAATTCAGCGCCAACAGCGACACTCGCAAGCACCAAGTGCACCCGACGGATTCCGCCAAAACCGCGATGGTTTCCACAACCCTCTCGCCAGCATAGGAAAGCGCGCTCGTCAAACTCCTCCGTGAGTACTGGGAGATTTTCGCCTGGCAGCCATCAGATATGCCAGGTATACCCAGGGAGTTTGCCGAGCACTCACTCGAAGTCTTTCCTAACGCCAAACCCATCAAACAGAAGACTCGACGATTTTCAGAACCCAAACAAAAGGCGCTGGGAGAAGAAGTAAATAGGCTGCTAGCCGCCAACTTTATTAGAGAGATCAAGATATCCACCTGGTTGGCAAATCCGGTGCTGGTCCCCAAGAAGAACACGGATATCCTTCGAGTGTGCATCGACTACACGTCACTAAACAAGCGCTGCCCCAAGGACAACTTTCCTCTACCACGAATCGACCAGATCGTGGATTCCACAGCAGGTTGCCAACGTCTCTCCTTCCTGGACGCCTACTCGGGATACAACCAGATCCGAATGAAAAAGGAAGACGAAGAGAAGACGGCATTCATCACACCACACGGTGTATACTGCTACACGACAATGCCCTTCGGGCTGAAGAACGCAGGCGCAACATATCAACGTTGCATGCAGAGATGCCTTGCCAATCTCATTGGCAAGAACGTACAAGTATATGTCGACGACATCGTCATCAAAACTCGAGTAGAGGACACACTCCTCGAAGATATTAAAGAAACATTCGACGCCCTTAATGCATATCGGATCAAGCTCAACCCGACAAAATGCGTTTTCGGCGTCCCCGCAGGAAAACTCCTAGGATACCTGGTATCCGCCAGAGGCATTGAGGCCAATCCGGAGAAAATACAAGCCATCCTCACCATGAAGGAGCCTACCAATCTACGCGGAGTCCAACAGCTCGCAGGGCGATTGGCCGCCCTAAGCAGGTTCATCGCACGATTGGGAGAGCAGGCGTTACCCTTCTACAAGCTACTGAAGAAAACGGACAAATTCGAATGGACACCCGAAGCCAAACAAGCATTCGCAGACTTGAAACGGTCGCTGCAGAGCAGGCGCATTCTCGCAACACCACAAGAAAGGGAGCCACTTCTTCTCTATTTAGCCGCCACAAACCAGGTCATCAGCACTGCAATCGTAGTCGAACGACCTGAAGATGGCAAGGCATACGGAGTCCAGCGCCCAATATATTACATCAGCGAAGTGCTCTCGCCATGCAAGCAGCGATATCCTCATTACCAGAAGCTTGCATATGGAGTTGTCCTCACAGCCCGAAAACTCAAACATTACTTCCAGGAACACGCCATCACAGTGGTTAATGATGCGTCACTCGGGACAATCATGAACAACCCTATGGCATCCGGAAGAATAGCGAAGTGGAGCATCGAGTTGGGCGCTTGGGATATCACCTATGCAGGACGCAATGCAGTCAAATCCCAAGTTCTCGTGGAATTCATCAGCGAATGGACAGAGCTACAAACACCCGGGCCACCCGAGTATACAAGCAATTGGATCATGTACTTTGACGGGTCCAAAAGAAACGAAGGGGCAGGAGCTGGAATCGTTCTTATCTCACCTCGTGGAGACAAACTGCAATACGTCCTGCGACTAGACTTTCCACCAGATGATCCAGCATCGAACAACGACGCAGAATATGAAGCACTGTTGCACGGGATGAAGATGGCGATTGCTTGTGGAGCTACCCGGTTGATGATTTATGGCGATTCCAATCTCATAGTGCAACAAACAATGAAAGAATGCGATGCCATTGCTGAAAACATGATCGCGTACCGCGACATGTATAATCTACTCGAAGGAAACTTCAAAGGATGCGAGTTGAAGCACATTGCAAGATCCAGCAACGAAGAGGCGGATAGACTGGCCAACATGGGTTCCACGAATACACCCATACCGCCAGGGATATATTTCGAGCGCATGATTAAGAGATCAGTCAAAGTGAAGAAAGCCCTAGAGGCACCCGCAGCACAAGAAACCGAGGTCAGCCCGCAAATCGCGCTTCTCGAGCTTACTCATAACATATCACGGCAGGTTTTTCTGGTCGAGCCAATCTGGACGCAGAAATATCTCGACTACCTGCTCAACAAACAGCTCCCGGCCGATCCACGCGAGGCTCGACAGCTAATCAGGCGTAGCAAATCCTTTCGGGTAATCAACGGAGAGTTATACAAGCAAAGCATCTCGGGCATCCTTCAGCGGTGCATCGCACCCGAAAACGGCAAAGAGTTACTCCGGGATATACACCAGGGTGATTGCGGACATCATGCTAGCTGGAGAGCAATACTGGGAAAAGCCTTTCGAGCAGGATTCTACTGGCTAACAGCAGCCAACGATGCAAAAAACCTGGTCGATAGATGTGACGCTTGCCAGCGATTCTCACCCAAGCCGCACGCGCCCGCCACAGAGTTGCACATGATACCCATCGCCTGGCCCTTTGCACAATGGGGGCTCGACATGGTTGGCCCACTGCGCAAATCCACTCCAGGAGGGTACACACATTTGCTGGTTGCAGTCGACAAATTTACCAAATGGATCGAAGCTATGCCAGTGACCTCGGCTAGCGCCCAATGCGCAATCAAGTTCCTCGACTCCATAGTATGCAGATTCGGAGTACCACACGACATCATTACCGACAATGGTACGAACTTCACTGCAAAGGAGACACAACAGTTCTGCGAGGAGAAAGGAATTAATTTGAAGTTTGCTTCGGTCGCCCATCCGCAAACAAACGGCCAAGTTGAAAGATCCAACGGCTTAGTTTCGGCTGGCATCAAAAAGAGATTGCTCGATCGGCTACATCCCGCTGCAGGACATTGGGCAGAGGAGTTACCCTCCGTACTTTGGAGCCTCCGCACAACCCCCAATCGATCAACGCAATACACACCATTTTTTATGGTATACGGGGCGGAAGCCGTCCTCCCCGAAGAGGTTCGATTCAGCGCCCCACGAGTTGTAGCCTACAGCGAAGAAACCTCCAACAAAGCACTTGCAGAAGATATAGACGCACTCGACGAAATTCGGGACATTGCACTCGCAAGATCTGCAGTCTACCAACAATCACTGCGCAATTATCACAGTCGCCGCATACGCCACAGATCATTCGTGGTTGGCGACTTGGTGTTGCGGCTGAAGCAAAAAGAAGGACACAAGCTCGAACCACCTTGGGAAGGACCCTTCATCGTACACGAAGTGATCCCAGGAGGAGCCTATCGACTGAAGAATCCAGAGACTGGAGGCATCTATTCCAATCCATGGAATATCGCGCAACTGCGCAAATTCTACCCCTAGGTTTATTTATTTTGCAACAATAAGGCTATACTAGCCAATCTTGTAGCTCGAACACATGACTCCTCAGTCATAGCAATAAAGACATGATTCCCTCATCATATTTACTCGACAGCTTTCAAGTTTACTACATGCTAAAAGGTTACAGGTACACACCCCATAAAATACACGGGGGCTACACCTAAAACTAAGCATCACAGAAAAGAATTATCAAGTACAAGGTTGCACACCTTACTACAGTTTTTTCAAACTACAGATAAACTTACAGGATATTCACATCCGATAAAGTCAGTCGAAACGCTGAGCATTCTTAGTCGCTAAGACCCTATCTACCTCTTCAGAGGTCATTCGGATAATCTTCTCGGCTGCAGGACGAACAGCATCATAGTACGGCGCAATATCTTCGATTGCATAATCTGGACGCCGAGCTACGGAGTTCAAGTCTATCTCAGGATGCCATATTCGGACAAACGAGAGAGCAACAACCGCGCCGCACGTCATCTGGTTGCGAACGCACGCGCGAACCTCTCCTTCTCGTCCGAATAACCTGAGAAGATAACTCCAGTCTTCGGGGCCCCTCTCAAGTGGATAAAAAGCAGCATTCACCGCAACCAGGACCTCGTGGAAAGAACTCACGAGAATTTTCGCCTGGCGGATTCGAAACTTCAAGGTAGCCATCACAAAACCTCGACTGCGATCAGACCAGAAATTACTCGCATGAGGCTTTGTGCTGTTAGCTTCTTGATGAATGTGGTTTTCCACCCACTGCTTTTCTTCCCTGTCATCTGGTTTCACAACTAAGAAGCAAACGCACTTAGTAAGCTAAGAAACACAGAGGAGGAAATAGCATGGGGGCTACACTACTCACATAGTAACTCCCTTGCAATCGAAGACAGTTCACCAATTAGAAATTGCTCGCGCTCAGCCGCCAATTTCTGCTTGGATATTGCCACGTCAGCTACTCCGCGCAGCGCTTTCAGCCTACGCTCACCCTCCTGAACCTTATCACGAAGGCCAGCAAAAGTGCCCACGGCAGCCACAAGTGGACTTACTGGATTACCACGTCCACTCGAAGATTCAGCGGCAGACGCAATCGCCTGGAGGAAGTACAAGGAAAGAAGTGAGACGCCCTACTCGAGTTGTCTCTAGTCGCACATCTGACTAATCGCTCGGGGGCTACTCCCATCGGGAGGCAAAGTATAGACGACAAGGATAAATTCTAAATGCAAAATGCTTCGATTAAAGACCAGCAAAGGTACGGGAATACATCCCAAAATTCATTACATCCAAGCAACATAAACAAAAGAAAAAGAGCCTACGAAGCCGCGTTGGTGCTGCCACTAGCAGCGGTCGACCCTCCCTTCTTCCGAGCAAACATCTCAGATAATTTCCGAGCAAGAACAGTGGCTTGCTCGGAAAAACGAGATAGCCGTACCTTCTTGCCCGTGGAAGGGTCGACCGGCATGGACGAGTAGGCCTCCTCCAGACCATCAACTCCGTTCGCCAGAGCGAACTGAATCGCAGTCTTTGCGCCAGCTTCCGATTGAGCAACCGCAAAGGCTTCCAGGAGGTTGCCTTCCGAGAAAACCTTCAACAGCTCGCTCAGCGCAGGCGCAGGAGTATCGCTGGCAACAAGACGGCCATGCACTCGCGCCAACGCTTTGGAAGCATCATTAATCAGGGAAAATATTCCCTCAGAATGCTTCCTGAGCTGCGCGAGAGTGTCGGTCAGCACGTCCACCCGCTGAATCCCAGGAATCTCCAGAGGAACACTCAGAAGATCTACAGACAAAGAAAATAATGCTTAGCAAAAATCAGCAGAATGAAAAGTTCAAAAACCCAAGACACTTACCCGCAAAGCGTTCGGCGAGGGGACGAAGGAACGCGACAGTGTCGTTGTCAGCCTTACTGCCGGCCTCCTCCAAGTCCTTCACGGCCTTCCGCGCCTCCGCAAGCTTCGTACTGAGTTCCTCCGATTGCTTGCGAGAAGCTTCCAGCTCTTGTCGGGTAGTCTCCAGCTCAGCTTCCCGAGCAGTTACCTGCTCGGAAAGTTTGGTCCTTTCAGACTCTGCGAATTCGGCTCGAGCTGCAAAGGGGATATTAATCAGAAATCAAGAATGGATGATACACTGAAGCCAAGAAGATAATGGAATTTACCTTTAAGAAGGTCGCTCTCAGATTTGAGTCGGTTAACTTCTGATCGAAGCGACTCGCAATCTGTCTCGGCCAGAACGACGCGGCGACCGATCGCCGCAAGGGAATCGACGAGCGACTGCGGAGGCACGAAGATAGAAGAGTTAGAGTAATTAAGACTTGAGCCTGTACCCGATTATTTACAATCGACTACAGCCTCGGGGGCTACTCCCATCGGGAGCACTGTCGTGCACCCGAAGAAGACAAAATAAAGAAGAAGAGAAGAAAGAGGTTTTGAGCCTGTACCCGATTATTTACAATCGACTACAACCTCGGGGGCTACTCCCATCGGGAGCACTGTCGTGCACCCGAGAAAATTTGTTTGTGAAAGCCAAAGAGATAGAAGTTTACCTGTCCAGAGGCGCGGGAGAGGGGATCCGCAGAGCTGTCCGTCGCCTCCTTCGAGACCGAAGTTCTAGCAGCGGAGCTGGGGACCTCCCGCTCCACAGTCGCAGCATCAGGCGCTGCCCTGGGAGAGTTCTGGACGGTACCCGCAGTAGGGGTCTCACCCGCGTCCTTTGCCTTATTCCTCTTTTCGGGAGGAAAAGCGGCGGCGAACCTACGCGGGCTGATCGCCTGCAGACTGCGGTGAAGGACAAAAAAAAAACGTCAGCGTTGACAAATAGAGATTGATCGAATTAAAGTATGGAAAAGTCCTACTCGTCATCCTCGTCGTCTTCATCCAAGTCATCCGCATTCCAGGCGGTTGCGAACGGAGCCAGAGGAGGAAGAGATCGAAGCGGAGTTGCGGAAATTGGAGCTTGGCCATGTGACGCCTCCAAAGACTTGTCTTTCGAGGTGACTTCGTCTTCGTTCACCCGACGGCGCTTTAGTGGGACGCCATTCGAGTCTTCAACATCATCTGAGGAATCATGCTCAGAACTCGAGGAGGCGTTGGCCACGCTGGTGTCAACCGCGCCGTCCTGGTGGCTCGACTGGAGACACGAGGCATCTTCACCAACAACGGGCGGGTAGCAATTTGCTACAGCTAGGCTCTACAAAGATAAGAAGACGGCAAAGATCTTATCGACTACGAAATTCTGAAGATGGAAGTAAGTTAAAGACAGGAAACTAACCGCAGCTGGAGGAGGGTTTGAAGCAGAATAAGCCTCGACTGAGCAATCGGGGAATTGCTCCCCAACCTTCAGTCGAGTGATGGCCGCGATCTTCTTCTCGAATTCCACGTTCGAAAGTTCTTCGCGGCTCACTCGGCTGGGATCTTCTGCACCTTGATACTCCCACATAGTGGAAGGCCTCTGCTGCAAAGGCTGGATCCTGCGCTTCAAGAAGAGGCTCGCCAGATGGAGCCCATTGAGCACTACTCCCGAGGTTTGGTCTCGAAGAGCAGCTACTCTTTCGAGTAGAGGTGTGACTGTCTGGGTTTCTTCGGCTGACATCTTGTGGCTCCAAGACTTGCGCCTCGCCAGAACTGCGAATGGGTGGAACTCTACAAGCCCGCTCGAGCTGTTGTCGGCGACGTAGAACCACTTCTTCCGCCAGCCTTGGGCGGAGTCGATGAAGTGCATGTTGAAGTATGCATTCTCCTGGCGCGCCTGGATCCCGAAGCCACCCGTGCGAAGTGGCTCACCAGGCTCGGACTCCACCCGCGATTTCTCGCGGAAGATCCGGATCTTGAACAGCGCCTTCCAGAGCGCCCAGTGCGGGCGAATGCCAAGATAGCATTCGCAAAGCGCGATGAAGCACGAGATGTGCTGCACCGCGTTCGGGGGAAGGTCGTGGAGCTGAATGCCGTAGGCACACAGCAGCCCGATGAAGAAAGGATGAAGAGGGAAGGAGAGGCCTCGAGTCACGTGGTCCACAAAGACCACGCGCTCGTTCGAGTGAGGGTTTGGTACCTCTTCCCTCTTCCCAAGACGGACGCGCTTCTCCGCCTCCGCCGGCAGCAGACCCTCCCGCTGCATCTCCTTGATGCTCTTAGCGGTGGTGTTGGGGGTGCGCCAGTCGCCGGCGCGAGGGGCGGGTGGCGCAGAAGGCTCGCCAGACGCGGAAGTTCCAGCGCCACGTTTCTTTCCGCCGGCCATTGTTCACAGCGAGAGCTCGAGCGCAAGGAAGACGAAGACGAGCGCGAGGTGGAAGATGAAGATAGAGAGCGGAGAAAGTTTTACCGCAGCGCTAACACCTGTATATATACACAGGGTGAAACGATTTCAGCCGTACGATGCGCTACGTGGCATCCATCGCGGCCGCCACGCGTGCAGATGAAACGAAGCGGCGGCCCAGTGCTGTTTCGTGCCACGATCTTAACAGAAGATCGTGCGCATTTACTGCACGTTTTGCGTAAAAACCAGGAACGACGTCTCGTTTCCCCGGTCAAAAAGCTGACAAGGTGGGCCAACTTCTGCTGCCACTCCGTCACGTCCCATCGGGAGAAGAGGAGCACGCCTTGACGTCATGGCGTTCGTCATTCAAAAGGGAAATCTTTTTCGAATGGAAGTTCAAACGCGAAATTATCTTCGCACGAATATCAATTCCTTCGAATAAAACACAATTTTCCCATGAAGAAATTCATGGATCAAAGCCTCTTCGAATAAGAGAAACATACCTTATACACGAAAACTCTTTCGTACGGGCACAATTTTCTAAAACATGAAAACTCTTTCATACGGAACTAACATTTCCTACACGAAACTTTTTCGTACGGAACTCATACCAATCTAATCGGGTAGAAGGAACCTACCTTATGCGTGATAATTATACATCACAAGAACCTGGATTGTACAGCCGACTAGGCACATCCGGATGCCATATTCTTCGAATATGAAGGTAAGACCCAAAAGATCTTTCTTTTGGGCCTGGAATCGCACTCGAAAGCTGCGTCCTCCGGCATAGTTCCGTGTCAACAACACGAAGAAAAATCCTAGCGGACGCGCCGGGTACCCTCTTAGGTTAAGTTCGACTCGATAAGTCCACAACGGCCCAGTCGTGACGATCACCTCATCGGGTTCGAGTCGGAGGTCTGGAATCTGTGTAGGCCAGGAGTGTTTTTGCCCTAGTCGCAATTAATTGGCCCTGATCTCTCGGGAGAGCCAAGCTACTGCGCCACATCCTTCTGCAAATATAGCCGCAAAAACTGGCGCCTATGCTGCTCGATACTCGAGTGTTTTAATTCACGAAACAGGGAACACACCCTTCGTAGACAACAACTGTCGAACTGAACTTCCAGGAGGAGATCAAAAAAGGTCTGACCGTCTACCCGACTGGAAATAAATCCCAATCGAGCACACGCTCGGGGGCTACTGACGAGGACATAGATCTTGGATCCTGCGGGTAAAGACACCTCCTCTCAGGCCCAATGTCAAGGCCCAAGAAGAGGCGTCCTTGGAAGACTCCAGAAGGCCTACCAGAAGCCCACCCGCACCAAACTTGCGGGTTAAGTTAGGTAGTTTTGTAACCGACTTAAACTAGGGTTTGAGTCCTCTCCGGGTAGGACTCGAGACCTGGCCATCTATATAAGGCCAGGAGAGCCCCCAGGGAGAGGGCCAAGTATTACCGCACGACCACAAAAGCCTTGAAACTCGAGATCTACTCTCGATTCGAGCACCCTGTAATCGATCTAATCATCCAATACAGATCAGCAGAAGGCAGGAGTAAGGGTTTAACCTCTTCGAGGGCCCCGAACCTGGGTAAATCTCGCCCCCCTGTCAAGCCGACGATTTCACCAGCGCCTATGACATCTCCTAGTCGAAACCCGATAGGGTCACCTGAGGGATTTGCGGAGCCAGAGCTTCGACAGTCATGTTGGAGGAGGAACCACCCTCACGTGAGTGCTTGCGGGACTCCTCGAACGCCTTGCGCCCATTTTCCTCATTGATCGCGGTGTTCACGAGCTCCTCGAAGTCCTTGCACTTGATGTTGGTGAGAGCGTACTTCAGTTCCGGGTTAAAACCTCGGCGGAACCTTGCCATCTTCTTAGCTTCAGTGGACACCTCATCACCAGCGTATCGAGCGAGACGATTGAACTCGTTCTGATAGCCAATGACGTCCAGCTTGCCCTGCTTGAGAGAGCAAAATTCCTCACGCATCCTTTCCATGAGACCATCTGGGATGTGGTGCTTCAGGAAGGCATCCTTGAAACAACCCCAGGTGATAGGATAGCCAGCTCTCATGGTCTGGTAGTTCTCCCACCAGGTAGCTGCCTGACCCTTCAGTAGGTAGGTGGCATACTTGACTTTGTCTTCCTCGGCAACGTGAGCAATGTCCAGAGCCCTGGCCATCTCCCTGATCCAGTCATCAGCATCCAGAGGCTCACGTGTTGCCACGAAAGCTCTCGGACCCATACTGAGGAACTCCTTGATGCTGACCCGTGGAGCATTCTGGTTGTTGTGCTGGTTAGCCTGGATCTGGGCCATCTGAGCCACGACCTGAGTCATCTGAGTCAACAGCTCCGTGAGCGGAGGTGGTTCAGGCGGGTTGCTCCTTGTTGGCGGCATCCTGGATAGACATGCATTTTAGCACAACAACAGAAAAGGATAGACTTGGTAACCGAAAGAGAGATTATTCCGACGCATGAATAGATAACCAACAGGTACATCATCACATGTTCAAATACATCAGAATATCCAACACACCAATACATGGTTCGAAAGACAAAGGATAACTAAACATAGCTAGGACTGGATACATCGATACTCCCATGCTCATCACGCAGGACGGCGGTGAGTAGTACGACGAGAGATACGGTGAGGAGGATCCCACGGAAGTAGGTAGAACGACAATCCACGTAGATCGGGACTGCTCTGAGAGCGACTCTCGGTGTGGTGAAGTAGAAAGCGTCGTCTCCCTGTGCTCCAAAGCGTGGAATCCCAGTGTAACCAGCTCCGAGGTTGAGGAGTGGACCTCTGATCGGCTCGTAACCTCCAGCATCTGGCATACGACGACCAACTGGCTGATCGAAACGTGCAAAGCGCTCATCTCCAACAAAGTTTGTGGTGTACGTCGCCAGACGAGTCAAGGCAAGGTAGAGCTGCTCCCTGACTGAGGCCAACTCCTGAGAAAGTGTGGTGGCAACAGCGTCACTGTGCCTCACAAACTGAGCGGTGGTGTGCAGCCTAGTGTTATCATGCTCGTAGACATCCAGGTTGTCGTAGAGGGTGAAGTGAGCTCCCGCTGAAGTGATGTAACCACGGGGGATGTGGCGATAGGTAGAATCGTCAAATCCCCAGTATCAGCACGAAGGACGGTGAGACTCACATACGCTGCCTGCTGCACGGCCATATCCACTGTGGAACCTACTGCCTCGTAGCGGTGGACAACGATCATGCCATCATCTGACAGAATGTAGACGATAGCCTGGTAGTAGGTCTGGTCAAACTCTCGCTGCTGCTCGTAGACCTGGTACTCTGGTGCCCAACGGAACCCCAGATAAGTGACCATGTCTCTCAGCATCTCCGGATAACCGGCGGTGCTCTCACAGCGAGTCATCCGAACCACCTGCGGGTAGAACCTGAGATCCATCTGCAGATGATTTGGGGAAGTTTTGATTAGACGCCGGTAGAGAACTGAAGTGGAAAGCAACAACAAGATTTCAACGGACGAAAGGATGTTGAAAAGAACAGGATATTGAAGCAACATCGGGAAACACGAGACCAAAACTCCTGAGGTACTACGGAGAACCCAAAACACGTGAAATCCTAACTTGAAAGTTTAGGTGAGAACAGAAAACATAGTTGCACTTCCTTACCAGAAAAGGGTGGGTGGGTGGGGAAAGAAGAAAAATGGCAGAATTCCTACTCTCACGTTTCATTTTTCCTATATAGCTACAAAATAGTTTCTAGACTCAACTGCGACCAGTAAAAAGGGATCCTACAGGAAGACAGGCTCTGATACCATTTGTCGCACCCGGACTTCTAAAGGATACTCGCCGTTCCGTTGAACAGTAGTAGATTGGATTACGGGGCTTACCGGCACCCGCGTCCTCTTACGAGTAGGCCAACACACGTATGTGTGACAACCAACCCCTATCTGTTCAGCGTCGACGTAAACTATCCCATAGAAATCAGGACACTACCATTGACGTACTTCATACCATACACACATGGTACGTCGACGGCTTTGAACAAAATGATAACACAACATATCTCTAAGACACAAAAGATTGAAATAAGTTGCAAATAGCTCTCACTAGAGCAGAGATAGCAAATACAATCATCCAGAGGACACATGTCCCAACATAACATCATTACATCTCAGCGGAAGCATTCAAAGGGGTCTGAGTACAGACAAATCCAAATAGGCTTAAGAAGCCGGAAACTGAAATAAAGACGGAGCCCATCCACGATGTCTCGGATCCTGCCCGGGTCCGCTCACTACTCGTCAGCAGCCTCGTCAAACTCCACGTAGTAGCCGTCACCTGGATCCTCGTAAGCGTAGTCTGCGGAAACCACAGCCCCAAAGGGGTCAGTACACCAACGTACTGGCAAGCAAGACTCACAGTTCACCAAAGTGTAGCCCGTCAACACCAAGCACAGATGCCATGGGTTCAACGGAAGATGGGGATATAAAAGATGCTGCAACTGGCTGCGCTAACCAACTACAGAGATTCTACCACTACCGACTAACAGAAAGGAGATAAGATCGAGTATTGTAACCAACTGAAAGATAACTTCAAACAAACCCATCCTGGATCTCGCCCCTTATCCAAAGAAGCAATCCAAGGATAACTCACACAGTTGTATTAAAGATGAATCAAGTTATTGTGTCAATAATCCTATTACTAGTCAAGTTGTTAATCATGGGGTGAGATTGTGAGTCATTAGGTTTAAGTTGTCCTGAGTACTTGTTAGCCAGTACTTTCACCAAGTTAACCATAACCGCGGAAAACATGGCTTCTCGAGAAGATTATCCCTGCAGGGTTGCACCAATTTGGCCGTACACGTATGAATAACCCGCCAGATGGGATGCCTCCCACCAAGCGGGGCACTCAACACAACTCAACTCTTCTTCGCATCAAGCCCAAAGCACCTTGGGCGCACGGCTAATCAAGCCCCGAAGAAAAGGGACCCTCATAGCACTCTAAGACCGTGTCCCCCTATATGCCGACTACAAAAGTTCCACCCTGCGCTGGGCTCGCAAAAACATGCATGCGGCAAATGGAAAACACGAACTAAATGAGATGATTTGGACGAGATGTGAATCGAATCAAATTGAGGGGGCGCCCATACTCGCTTCCCACATGCGGGTAGTGCGCTCATCATGGATCAGTAGACAAGACCCTTTTCCTATTAGGGTCGACACTAGCAGGCCTCAAAACCACACAGGGCCTCCTGCCGGTGTCTTATCATCAAATTATTATTAACAATAACATTAGCAGAATTGATTGATTAAACATCGAGCCCCAGAACATAATAAAATATAGTAACTGAAAGTATCGGGTAACAGACTCGAGCAAAACAACCTAAGCATGCTAATAAGACACTGGCTCAATCAATGGGGTTGTAGGAGTGGTGGTGAGGCAATATCAGGGTTAAGGGATTCATGTGATAGGTTCGTAACAGAAACAACTACTACTAAGGCTAGCAGAAATAGACAACGGAAAGTATCGGTAACCAGGGTTGAAAGGAACACAGTGGTTCATGTGAGTGATAACTTGCCTGCAAACTCAGCAGCCGGGTACTGAGCTAGATCCTCAGAAGGGGTGCTGTAAAGATCGTCTGTCTCAACGTCGTCGTCTATTCGAGAAGAAGCAAACAAACAAGACAGAAATATAAACAATCAATATCATGGCATAGTGCACAATCATGGGATGATGCATGTCAAGTTAAATGGATGCATCAAATTGAGCTAGTTGACAAAGTGACACCATTTAAATGGACCCCTATGCAATTGGATTGCATATGGAAAAGGTCCATGCATTAGGGTGGAAACAAATGGACTACAATTAATTACCATGTTAAAGTTGTTTAGCATGATGCATGCATGATGATAACAACAAAATAACAACAATAGATGCAAGTGGAAAAGGAATTTAACAAGTTTGGAAATTATTTATTAAGTTTGGAAATTTTTGGTTACCTAAAGATGTCACACAATCATTTGTTGTTTTCATCAATTTAAAATGTTCAAAACAAATAACAAAATTCATATTTGAAAAGAATACCAAATTTTAGTTGGATTACATGTTTCAAATATTGAAATAGGAGTTAGGATGAATTTATTATGAATTAAACAATATTAAACAAGTTTTAAATGAATTTAAAACAAGTTTGAATATTATTTGAATTTTATTTGTTCAAAACATAAATTCAAATTCATATTTGAAAAGTTCATACTTTTCTAGTTTGAAAACATATTTTGCATGTTCAAAAATAATTTATTTTGAGTAAGTTATGATTTTAGCAAAATTTAAATGAATTAAACAAGGATTAAATTATTTAGGCAATTTAAATTATTCAAACCAGGAAACAAAAATTATATTTGAAAAGGTGAGTTGAAATGGTATGGAAAACACATTTTATTTGCATTATTTGGAGTAAAGATGAATTAGTTATGGAATTTAGAAAATTGCATTTAAATTATTTGAATTTGAAATTTAAATGCATTTGGAAATTTCAAAACAGTACACAATTGGATTATTTGGATAGACAAGTAAATTTAGAACAACAAACATATATAACTTTTATTAATTGGAGTTATATTTTAAAACTTATTCAAGTTTTAAATTTAGGGTTCAATCTGCAATTTAAAAGGATTAGAATTTAAAACAGAAACGTGTTAAAACATTTTATACGCACTGGGGGGTCTACCCTGCCACTGCCAGTGGGCCACAGGGTCTCGCTGTGCCCACGTGGCTTCAGAGTGGCTGACAGGGGGCCCTCCCTGTCAGCGTGGCGGTGGAAAAAAGTTGGGAAATTTCCCGTGCGAGGCCAGGGGCTCGAACCCTGGACCTCTCGCTCGTGTGCGCGCTTACTGAACCAGTGCGCTGCTCGCGTTTCTTGTCAGTTAACAGAGATGCATACAGGTTAAGGTTACAAACGTGGATCTGAAATTTCTGACGAACAAATCTTTGTCTGAAACTTTGACAGTGAACGGAGCGGCGCCGTCGACGATCACCGTGTGCTCGAGCTCGTTGCTGCGGTGATCTGGTGTGTGTTGACGCGTGTGCAGTGCGTGCACGGAGGCGTGAGCAAGCAGAGGGAGAGAGGGGATGGAAACAGTGGCTGCTCACCGCGGTGTAGAGGGAAGCAGGGGCTCGAGGAGGCACGGCCGGCGGCGATGTTGTCGATGGCGGCGGCGATTCCGTGTGCCTCCGGGCTAACTAGGGTGTCCAAAAGGAAGAGGAGGTAGTGGGGTTTTGGTTTCGGGGTTTAGGTAGGGTGGAGGAGTAGCGCTGTGGAGGTGGCCATCGGAGTTCAGACAACGGGCTTCTCCGGTGCGGTTCAGGAGGTGGAGATCGCGGCGAGGAGAGGGAAGAATGGCGGCGCGAGCTCGGGGAGCGAGGGAGACTAGGGTTAGGCGGCGCCAGGGGGCCTATGGGGGTACTTATAGGGGCCACGGGGCTCTCCTGGCTGTCGGGGGCGCCGTACGGCGACGTGGCGCGACGGATTTCGTGCCGTACTGGAGAAAGACGATGCGCGTCTAAACGAACCGGTACGCGCGGCGCTAGCGGGCTGGGCCGCGCTAGGAGGGTGGGCTGGCGATGCTAGGCTAGTTGCTACGCGCTGTTTTTTTTTCCTGTTTTCTGCTCTTCTGTTTTTTTTGTAGCAAAATGAAATTGGAAGGAATAGATGCTTTGGGGTTTGCCAAAAATTACAGAAAAATTTGGGTGGCCTATTTAGTGTGTTAGCAAACATTTGGTCATTTTTATTGTTCAAAATTTCAACATGTCAGTGCTGTTTGTAATTGGGTTTAGTTTTGAAGTGTTTATTAATTATTTGATTAATCTTGAAACCACCAATTTAATAAGGTGAACAAATAACTTTAATTTGGACACAAAAGAGTGTATTTTGTTTTGGGTAATTTCATAATTTGAAAAATGGTGCTGTTTGAATGTTTTTGATAGGAATTTGAATAATTTGTTAATTAATGAATTAATATTGAAAACAATGTTTTATTCAGGGTGACCCCTATTGAGTAACATAGAACACATGTGATTATAAATTGTTTGGTACTTTTATAACTTTCAAATTAGGTGTTGTTGATGATTGCTTGAATTTGAAACCAAGTTGGAAAATAATTAATTGGAATAAAAAGCACCATTTTATTAGTTGATCATTATGGAATAATAAGAAAACAAGTTGGTTGTTTTTATTTGTGATTTTTATTTCAAATGTTGTAACAGAGCAAGTATGAAACAATTGTTTGGAAATAAGTTGAATTTCAAATGTGAAAACAATTAAGAACAGATGCAAAACAATTAGTAAACAAATGCAAACAATGAAATAAACATGATGACATGATGCAATACTTTAATTAAACAGGAAATCAAACATTCTAAGGGATATTTTCATACTTGGGATGTTACAGTCATGCTGAATTTTTTCGTGAATACGACATGAAGTGAAAATTTTGGATATGAAAATAAGTTGCCACTATCGCTGGAATGTTGATTCATTTCCGTCTCGACAAAGTTTGACACTCCTCTAACCTCCGATTTGTAGGAAGGTCATGCCGAATTTTTTCGTGAATATATATATATATATATATATATATATATATATATTGTTCTAATATTATCTTGGCACGTTCGCGTAGGCGACAAATAATGGTGGTCGTTATGAGTGAACGTATCGTGAATAGTTACTTGAGACACGCGACAGAAGACATGTTACAAAATCCGCAAGGAGATACCATGTCCATGTCTAAAGTGCAAACTAGGGGGCTTGCTCAACCCCTTTACCGGAGATTTTCTCAGTCACCTCCTCAGGTATGGTTTCATGGATGGCCACAACAGTCAGTGGATACGTGATGATGAAGATGATGAAGTCCATGGGGCGGCGGTGGAAGGAAATGATGTGCAACAGGACAATAACAACGATCGGCAAGAACAACAGGACCAAGAGCCTCATGACCCCGCACATGATCATGGAGAAGATGCTGAACAAGACGTGGAGGAAGATAAGGACACGGGGACACCACTAACGGAAGTTGTGCGTGACCTTCATCTCAAAGAACTGCTTTTGAGAAAGACGACTAACTCGAGATCTGCTTCTAGAGAGAAATCTAAGTTGGCGCAACTAGAGATAGACTCGAAAACACCGTTGTATCCAGGATGCGGTCCGGGAGAGTCCCGCCTGAGAGTGGCACTTGATGTTCTGCAGATGAAGGCGAGATACAAATGGAGCGACATAAGCGTCGATGCAAGCCTGCAATACTGGGACGATATCCTTCCATAGGGCAACACGTGTCCTAAAAGTTGCCACGAGGCCAAGAAAGTCGTGTGCCCCTTTGATTTACCGCACGAAAAATACCATGTGTGCATCAACGATTGCTACATTTATCAGAAAAAGGATGCGGACAAGACCATTGGTCCATTTTATAACGCTGCTCAATACAAGAAAGGGAAGAATAAAGCTTCTCGAAAAGTTGCGTGGTACTTTCCGCTCATTCCCCGTCTGCAACGGTATTTCGCGGACCGCAAGGAAGCAGAGCTCATGCGCTGGCACGCGAAAAAGAGGAAGAAAGTTTCGAAAGATCCAAAGCGGAATGAAAAAGTAAATCTGACACATCCTTCGGATGCAAGCCAATGGAAAGCAATTGACTATGAATATGCAACGTTCGGTGCGGAGGCAAGGAACATCAGGTTGGGTGTGAGCACCGATGGACTCAATCCGTTTGACAACCAGAGCAACACCCATAGAACCTGGCCCGTGTTTGTATGGATGTACAACATCCCCCCTGGTTGTGCATGAAGAGGAAGTATATTCACATGAGTAAGCTAATTCAAGGGCTGAAACAACCAGCCAACGACATCAATCTATACGTGAAGCTGCTTAAAGATGAGTTGGACACGCTATGGGCCGAGGAAGGGGTCAACACATGGGACGCCTTCGGTGAACAATATTTCCCAATGAGAGTTGTATTGCTCTGTACGGTTCACGACCTACTCGGCTACGAATATGTGGCAGGCCAGGTGTGTCACGGACATAACGGTTGCGTGAGGTGCATGGATGACCCCACGTTTATGCAACTTCCGAAAGATCCTGAGTCTTGAAAAACAGTCTTCGTTGGCCATCGAAGGTGGCTACCCAACAAAGACCCGTGGAGAAGGCGAGGAGACCTTTTTAACGGTGAAGATGAGCTCCGGGGACCTCCACGTAAGAGGTGCGGCGAAGAAATCTACAAGTTGCTGAACGATTGGAAGGAATGCCCAGAGCCGGGAAAGAAGCAAAAAGCGACAAAATCTCTTCTAGATGTATGGAAGACGGGGTCGGTGTTTTGGGACTTGCCATACTAGCCCATTTTTCGATACGCCTCACTGCCTTGATCTGATGCATATCACGAAGAATATGTTTGAAAGTTTGTTTGGCACGCTGCTCAACATGCCGGAGAGGACCAAAAACGGGGTGAAATCAAGAAACGACATGAAATATTTTGGTATTAGGGAAGATCTTCAGGGGGGCGCCCGGATGATGACGACAACCAATCGTGTGATGAGGAGACAGAGGGTCGCAAAGCCAAAAGGGTTAATAGGAATGAATATTACTGCCCCCTCCTGCTTCACTCTTAGTCCGGACGAGATCACAAAATTGATGATGTGCCTTCTCGGAGTCAAAGTCCCTAGCGGTTACTCAGGGCTAATAAGAAGATTCGTAGACACGCAGAAACAAAAGTTCAGCGGGTTGAAGTCTCATGATTGTTACGTGATGATGACGCAGATACTTCCGGTTGCGATCCGCAGAATAATGGACAAGCACGTCTGGGAAACCCTGTTTGGCTTGTGTAACTTCTTCGATGTGATATCTCGAAAGTCGATCACGGGGAAGCAGATCTCAAGGCTGCAGGAAGAGATTGTCATGATACTATGCGAGCTTGATATGTACTTTCCACCATCATTCTTTGACATATGTGTTCATCTGTTGGTCCATATCATGGACGATATCATCCATCTCGGGACGTTGTTCCTGCACAACATGATGCTGTTTGAAAGGATGAATGGGGTCATCAAAGGATTTGTTCGCAATAGGGCTCGTCCGGATGGAAGCATTGTTCAGGGCTTTCTCACCGAAGAGTGCATATCTTTCTGCACGAATCATAATTACGTGGAGGACCTTGTTGGTCTGCCCAGAAACAAGCGCATTGGCAAGCTCGATGGAGCAGGTCACAAAAATGGACGTAGAGAAGTGCATGTGAATCGGGCTTATCGACGCACTGACTTTAACAGGGCAAACTTAGTAGCTCTCCAACACACTGACATGGTCGATACTTGGGTGGAAAAACAAAAGAGCTCAATTAAGAAAAAGTACACTGGCCAAGGCAAGCGGAGGACCGAAGGAGAAATAATCAGAGAGCATAACTCCACTTTCTTGCGTTGGTTTAAAGATGAGATGGTCGCTAACCCACCGCCAAGGGATTGTGCAAAAAATAAGCTCTTCTATGCCTTGGCACATGGCCCCGCTCCCAACCTCGCGACGTTTCAAGCATATGATATCAACGGGTTCACTTTCTACACGGAGGAGAAAGACAAAACTTCTGATTATCAAAACTCAGGGGTAACGAGGGAATCCTACACCGGTGACAAAAAGTTAAGATACTACGAAAGGATCGAGGAGATATGGGAGCTTAACTACTCTGGAGAGAAGGTGCCTATGTTCCGCGTCAGATGGGCTAGGATGTCGACCGTCAGAAAAGCAGACAAATACTTTACAACCATGGTTATTCCCGAAGCCGGAACTTCATCAAGCGCGAACGTCACAATGCAAAATGAGCCATGGGTATTGGCTAAGCATGTGTCCCAATGCTTCTTCATAACAGACCCCTCAAGGCCTAGCCGTGTTGTCGTGAGGAGAGGGAAAAGAAATATCATCGGAATGGATGGAGTCATTGACGAGGACGAGTTCGACACGTTCGGCGACCCAAATATTGACGATGATCAAGAAGATGATGATGATAGTCATGCAAGATACACCACAAAAAGAAGCAGAACTATGCTACCTAGGCATGGTCTTCCATTCAAAAGAAGAAGTCATGATGTGGGGCTAAATTATGCAACTGCGACCAAAAAGGCAAAAATATCAAACACTGAGAAACTATGTATATATATGACTTCCTTGTATGCGATGAAACTATGTATATGCATGGATCAACTGGTGTGATGTGCACTTATTATAAATTTAATGTACCTTGTTTTGTATTTGAAATGTGTGGAGTTATTATTTGAAACATAAAGGATATAATGGAAAACAATAGAAAACAATAGAAAACATAAAGGAAACAATGGAAAACATAAAGGAAATAATGGAAAACCAAATAAAACAATAGAAAACATAAAGGAAAACAAAATAAAACAATAGAAAACATAAAGGATATAATGGAAAACAAAATAAAACAATAGAAAACATAAAGGAAACAATGGAAAACAATATAAAGCATAAGGTAAACAAAAGAAAACATAAAGGAAACAAGAGAAAACAAAAAGGAAATAATGGAAAACAAAATAAAACAAGATAAAACATGAAGAAAATCATGGAAAACAAAATAAAACAAGAGAAAACATGAATAAAATAATGGATAACAAAATAAAACAAGAGAAAACATGAAGAAAAAAATGGGAAAAAAATGAGAGAATTCCTTATTTGGCCCTTACTTAAAATTGTGTTCCCTATTTGGCCCTAAAAAAAAATTCTTCCCTATTTGACACCTTAAATTCATTTTCTTCCTAACATGGCCCTATAGTGTATTCTAAACAAAAATGGGGATGCAAAAAGACTCGTTTACCCCTGATGAATGTTTGTACCAGAATTTATAATTGAAGTTGAAAATAAGAGAGGGCCTGTTGGTCCCACACACATGCATGCTACAGAGATTTACGCAAGAATTTCAGCTTGCCTTTTGCCCCTCAGCTTGTTGAGGTGCTAAGAGAGGGCCTGTTGTGTTGTCGGAATGTAAGATGAGTTTGGTGTATGTGTAATCATGTGATGCCACAAGTCTATTAATCATTTGGTCTGCCAGCAAAGCAAACAGAGTAGTTATGAACTCTTGATGTGGATCTAATTGTAGACATTATATATAATGTAAGTATCACAGTTCTTTGGTCAGAATGTCCAGAAATTAGCCTAGGAAATGGCGATAGTCTTGCTAAGTAACTAGCGGCACTCGACAGCATCTCCATCCATCCTTCCTTTCTGTTGAGAGGAATTAGCTAGGCATCATCGCAAACAAGAACCCATTGCTCTCCTTAATATCTTGCATGCGTAGCCCACTGGTGTACGTGAAGGATGGATGAAAAAAAAGAGCTAGATTGAATCGATCGGGGCAGTCGGACGTGGTGGCATATTGGATCGTGTGACGGAATAAAAATCACCATCGAGCGGAACGTGCCTCTTGTTTCGTCGACGAAACGAGCAGAAGAAGGCGTCGCTCTGCATGTACCCTTCCCAGCGCGAAAGGACAAAAAATAAAAAATAAAAGAAGAAGAGTGATCCATGCATCTAGCTGGTTGGGCGATCTCATGCATCTAGCTGGTTATTCGCTCTGCACGTATACCTTTGATCACATAGTTCATCGGGGGTAAAAGAGTCTTTTTACATCCCTATTTGTGTTTTGAATACACTATAGGGCCATGTTAGGAAGGAAATGAATTTAAGGTGTCAAATAGGGAAGATTTTTTTAGGGCCAAATAGGGAACAAAATTTTAACTAAAGGCCAAATAAGGAATTCTCTCAAAACAAAATGTCACTATAGAAAACATTTGAAATCTGTATTATTTTAAATGCACACATATGCATGTATTTTAAAATAAAACATTTAAAAATGCTTATTATTTAAATGCACACATATTATTTGAAACATATTAAAACTATAGCGCTAGCGAACAAACCGGCTGGTTCGCCAGCGCTATATTACCGCTGGACGATAACCCGTGTTCGCCAGCGGTAACATAGTGCTGGCGAACCAGCGGGTCCGTTCGCCAGCGGTAAGTGATACTGCTCTGTCACTTACACGCGGGCCCCTGCCCTCCCTCTCCCTACAGATCGAAACGCTGCGCACGGGGACCTAGCAGTTTTCGCGAATTTCGAACCAGAGCGCCCTCCCGCCTCTCTCCGACGATCACAGGCGACGCCCACCGCGCCTTCCACTCTCCGACGATCACCGGCGCCTCCCACCGCGCCCTCCACCCCCCTGGCCCATGCAACGCCCCTCCTTCTCCCTCTGCGCGCGCGCCCTGCTCCTCCCGCCCCCTTCTACGTCCTCTCCGGCCACTATTCCGGCCGGCGACTGCTCCGCCGCCACTCCCTGCAGCCCCCTACTCCCTCTCCTCTATAGGTATACATCATCTCTGCCTCTCGCCCCATGTTCTCGGCCTGTGCACACCAAGTTTTCGATGAATTGCCTCAAAGAGAAAAAAAATTATTGCTGTTTTTTTTTGAATGTGTTGATTTGGTGGATGGATGGATGTTATGTGTGGTGGATGGTGGATGGATTGTATGTGGTCGATGGTACTGCATGCCACGGTGTCGGCGGTGAATTTTAATTATGTGCATGTGGTGGTGGGTGGATGATGTGATATGGGTGGTGGTGGACGCGGCGGTGTCGACGGTGATGCTGTAGAGGTGTATGCGCATGTGTGGGACCTCCTTCGTGTGGATGTCGATTGAATGGTTGATCGATGGGATATGGGGATACGGGGTGGGATATTTATGTGCAAGTACCCTACGTGAGTCCCTTGATTGCTGGAATGTTGATTAATTTCCGTTCCGGCAAATTTGGGTACTCCATATGTGATATTTTTTAGGAAAAGTCATACCGAAATTTTTCGTGAATTTTGACATTACATTTGTTAAAGATATCATATATTAGAGTGCCCGAGAAATTTGGACTCATATATGGGGTATATATCGGTTAAATTGCAGGATATGTTAAACTAATTTTCGCTATTCTCTCGTTAGATATGGCTCATAACGACGAGGCGGGTGGTTCTGGGACCGGACGCGGGGACGACGATGCGTGGCTGTCGATGCTTACCGCCGAAGGAGGAACCCTAGTTCTCGGACCGGAGGCGGAGACGCACGGCGATGCAGACGACGAGATGGATGAAACCATTCGCCATGAGGCGCCCACCGATACATCGGCTGGAGAAGGTCAAACCGGTAGTGACACCGGGGATGCAACCTCCGGTAGCGAGGCGGCACATAAGCGCAAACATAGACGACCAAACCAGCTTTCCACCGCCCGGCAAGAGTTCAGAGTACTGGACCCCAAAAGCGGTGCTCCTATCGAGCCGGAGCAGTACGCTAAAGGGTATGGAAACCAGATAGGCTGCATTGCTCGAGACTTTGACAATGTTAATACGGGCCAGCTCAGAGATAAAGAAAACAAGGCTATGGCCGCCCTGCTCATTGAGAAGCTGCACACACGGTACAAGTTCCCGTCTCCTTATGACAACCAGGACCTGAAGAGGAATCTGGTAAACTCCTTAGCACTCGGCAAGTTCCCTAAGGCGTTTACAACTTGGAGATCTAGTTTGCAGGAGATGGTTGATACAGGTAAGAGTTTCGATGAGATCCATAAAATGTGGCCCTCCATTTCGGAGGAATACTTGGCCACATTCAAGGTCGATGAACTCAAACCGGAAAGGAAGAAGCTGAGAGAATGGGGAAAAGATTTCCGAGAGAAGAACATAGGTCCGCACAATCTCGGAAGCCGAGGCTACCTTGGGAAGGCCAAAATTTGGGCTAAGCAGAATGCGCAGAGGACATGGCCGAACCCAAATGAAAAGATCACCGACCCGCAGGTGAGAAATTTTGTCAGGGCCCATTATAGGGAAGATCCCCAAAAACCCGGCGATCTTATGTTGAACAAGATGGTCAAAGAGCTCGAGAAGAAATATCTCGAAGTAGTAGAAATAGAACGGCTTGCTCAGTCTGACGCGGGATCCTCGACGACGACGAATAAGGACCCGTATGACACCTCTTTTATTAGGGTGCTTAACAAGACGAAGGGAGTGGCCATAGAAAAGAAGCTGCATCGTGGCCATGTGCATGGCGGCAGGAAAGGGTCATCGGCATGCGCACTACTAGTCGGACACCAAGGAGAAGAGAAAAGAGCGTAACAAGGTGTCAGAGAAAACGATCGACGAACTTGTGAACGAGAGGGTCAACGCCCTTCTTCCTAGCATATGTGCGTCCGTCGCTCAGTCCTTAGCGCCTTGGATGGATGGTGGCAGACAAGGGCCTCCCCCATGATCAATATAGCCCCCATTGTTCCGTATGCTGCGCAGAACGAGGCCCCCATCATGGCGCCTATTGCGCAGAACGAGGCCTCCAACCCTTAGCCGCATGGTCCACAAGTTAATTATATATTATGACTTCATTCATGACAGACTCAATCTCTAATGACAATCGTGCGACGTTTCGTAGGCCGACAAGACGGGATGCACATAGCTCTTTGATGACCCACAAGTATAGGAGTTGTATCATACTACTTTCGATAAATAAGAGTGTCGAACCCAACGAGGATCAGAAGGTGTTGACAAGAAGGTTGGATAGAGGATTCACTATAAATACTAATAAATGGGTTTTTGGTTGTTTTGGATATAGCGGATAAATAAAGTGCGAGTAAATAAGGAGCAACAAATAATATTGCAGTGAGTGGCCCAATCCTTTTGAGATCAAAGGACAAGCCGGTTGTGTTACTTATGACTACCAAACGTTCTCGAGGACACATGGGAATTTCGTCAAGTGCTTTCGCTTCGTTAGGTTGATTAATATCCATTGGTTTGTGAAGTATTGTGTGGGTGAACCTATGCTAATGCACCACCCAACTAGGACTAATACATACTTGTGATTATAGCCCTCGTAAGAATCCGCAAATACAAGAAAGTAATTAAGATAAATCTAACCACAGCCTTAAACTCCGGGATTCTACGCTCCCTCGTGCATTGGTTTCCTAACGGGAGTTTAGGTTTCTATCACTCCGACAACCCCACACTTAGTAGCCAAATACACAATGCATCCTCTAAGGCCCATAAAGGTGAAGTATGATGTAGTCGACGTTCACATGACACCACTAGAAGAATAGCACCACAGCTTAAATACCGAACAACTAGATATTACTTCAACATAACTTCACTACTAACATCATGACTTCTCCCATGTTCTCAAGAACTAAACGAACTACTCACAAGACATCATATGGATCATAATCAGAGGTGATATAATGGATGATAACAATCTGGTCATAAAGTGCAAACACCGATAAATCTCACAAGCATCAACTACTAACAAGTAATCCACACCGGGAGAGAGATCTAATGTAAAACAATGATATAGGCCCCTAATTTTACAGCGGGATGATGGTGGATGATGAGGGTGATGGTGCTGGTGATGACGATGATCCTGATGAAGCCCGGAGTGATGACGGTGACGATGGCGATGATTTCCCCTCTCTGGAGAGGAATTTGCCCGACAGATTTCTCCCGGCCAGAGAGCTTTTCTCTCTCGGCTGTTTTCCGCCCTGAGACGGCGGCGGAATAATTCTTCGATGATGGTCTGGGGCTTAGGGTTCCTTGGGGATCAAGTACGCGAAAGACCTCGACCAAAGGTGGGCCAGGGTGGCCACACCACCTGGCGGCGCGGCCAGGGGAGGGCGCGCCACCCCATGGTGTGGGCCCCTGGTAGCCCCCTCTGGCTCCCCTTCTGACTGGTGTCTTCCTCTGAACTTCTAAGATACCTCTGGTGTCCCTCTTCTTCTTCTGATCTTCTGAAATATGGTATCTCGACGATGCTTTTCCATCAGATTTCTGGTCCCGGTGTTTATTCTCCAAAAATTATGAAACATGCAAAATAAGATAAAATAACATAATTAATCCATCATAACATGAAATATACCGATGAATAACAGAAAATAACAATATAAAACGGTGATGCAAAATGGACGTATCACTCCTCCGTGTGAACATCGAGTTAAAAGATGTGGCTAAAGGAAAGATCGTCACACCTCTCAACCGCGTGTCCCATGGCGCACGTATGCCCGACGACGTGTTCAGGGTGATACTGAGTCGGGTGCTCCCCTGTTGTGGTGCTCTCGATCCTCCGAACCAACCCCCCACAGCCGACAGTGAGTTTAACCAGGAGAAGTGCTTGGTTTGGCTATTGACATGGCCAAAATAACTAATTCGTTTGGACACTACTCCTATCAACACTCCAACACCGGTCGAGGGGTCGGGGTACCCAAGCCAACACAAGGATTTCTCACCTACAAAGTCCGTGCGACACGACGACGACGATGCTGATGAGGACCCTAATGACTACCTCGTCGATGATCCTTATGATGGGGCCGGCCTGGCTGATCTTGATGAACTACTCTTGCCAGCGGAGGAAGTGGATAAATATCGATGCACCAAGTGTCTTTTCTGTTCTCAAGAACCGGCAGCCCCTGAGCAAGTTGGCCTCAGCCAGGACGCACTCAAATAGGCGGTACAAAATGTATTTCAGAAGGAGCCTAAGAAGATGGGACGAAAAAGAACTAAAAAGAGTTCTGATGTTGCCTCCATGAGCCATCCGGTGGAGGGGACTAAGGCGAAGCCGCCGAGAGAACGAGTATTGGACAGGATACCCATACCCGACTGGCATCAGATCCATGTGTTGGGAAAACCGACGCTTCCGTCGAGGTTGGCCGCCTTGTTGACCGGTCATATGCGTAGCGTCCATGATCGTGTTCTATTTATGGAGGAGACGCTTCTCAAGGAGAAAAATCCAATGCTGCCGGTTTTTCTCGCAAAGGTGCCATCTACGGTGGGATTTGTCACTGCAGGCAACGCAGACACGATCATCGTGAGATTTTATGAAATATTTCGGATGTTCCACATGCAATCCCTCCACTCATTAATCGTCCGCCTTCTTACGCTCAGTTTGGCGCATCAACTATCCGCAGAGAATATCGTTAGCATCTCGTTAGTAGACCCCTACTACATGCAAGACATGTACTTGAACAACCCTAAGGGTAGGGCAAAAGCGACAAAGTACCTCGAAGAGGTGTTGTTGAAGAATCATATGCACAAGAGGATCGTTCTCCTGCCTTACTTTCCCGAGTAAGTCATTCACTAGCCGCCATAACATGATTTTGTCTATTTCCCATCTTTATTTAAGTTTGTGCCTTTGAAATGTTTTGCACAGAAACAAATACGGCACCCTCATCATGCTTTACCCGAGAGACTCTCACGCCCTATATCTCGACTCCGGGAGTAAACTGAAGGAGAAGAACTACTCCCTCATCAAGCCCGTTATCAATGAAGCTATGGACGACTACATCAAGGAGGAAGGCTACTGCGGAAAAGTACAACAGATTAAAGGCAAATATGTATTCAGACACCGGAGAGAGTTCCCCTGCCCAAGCAGGCGCCAGGCGGCCATATGGAGGCGTGGTACCTCATGCAACACATGCTGGAGATCGTGAAGGAGCAACAAGGTCTACAATTTATGTCCGCTTTGAACAAATGGTGTCGCGGCATGGTGAATTGGTCCGGTGCTGAATACAGCCGAACTTCGGTCGCATCCAACGCATGCTCTCGACAATCATTTATGGGGATGTAGTAAGTTCAGACGGGGCCTTCTACTATGGCCCGAGGGGACCACCACCTAACTATGAGCTGCTACAACGTGTACTAGAGCAAGGTGACGCGAGACCATTCAACTCGTTAAAGGGTGCTCTTCCCTTCCCGCCGATGCAGATCAAGAAGAAGACAACGACCAACAAATGATCGACGGTGTGTATTCTATTTCGTACAAATTGTGCTCCGAAGAACTTGTGCTTTACTTTGCCTAATACTTTTATCTTCGTCTAAAGAGATCTGAAAAAGTGGATGGCGCTGGCCGAGAAAGATTGCAAGCGGAGGCGGAAGCTAAAGCCCATCTCTTTTCTTTTTTAATCGTCGATGTTCTGCGATTCTATATCGAGTGTCGTAATGCATGTGATCATTAAACTTAGATGGCTATTTTTGGTTCGAAATCTTCCGACCTAAACATGTTATCGAGATCAATGTGTATTAAACATGAATGCATGTATAATATTTATGAAACTTATTTTGGTACGATAGATGGATCTCGGTTTTGTGTATTGCATATGTGAACATATATATATGTGTGAATCAAAAGTTGGAGTGATTTGCAGAAATCTGGTATATATAATGTATTTGCACCTTATACGGTTTAAATACAGCTGTATATACGAAAATACCAAAAAAATAAAAAACTGGGCGTTTTAGCACTGGCGAACTTACCGCTGGCGAACGGGGCTGTGTTCGCCAGCGCTAAGTGCCGCTACCGCCGGCGAAGCGCTGTTCGCCAGCGCTAACCCACTACCACCGGCGAGTTAGCGCAGGCGAACAGCGCTTCGCCAGCGGTAGCTCATATTTGTTCGTCACTGGTAGGCTATTTCCTACTAGTGTAGGCTGAACCAGACGAGTAGACCCCGCTGGCCGAGAGTGTCGAAGTGATGTCGTCCTCGATGCCAGGGGACAAGGTCATAACATCCACCGCCTCCCAGAGCATGACAAATTGTGAGATGTGCTCAGCGGTGAAGGCATCCATTCTGAGGTTAGTGATCCAATTCTGATTAAGGAGGGCGTCGTGGACAGAGCGGTTTTTGCGATTGGAGGCGGCGAAGAAAGGAGGAAAGGAATCACTTGTGCAAGGCGAATGATCTTCACGAGCCTCCCACAGTGATAGCCATCGCAATCGGAGTAGACCCTAGGGAAACCTAGGTCTCTCCTCGTATTCGATCGTCCTTGTCTGGTGCAGCCGTTATTTCGTTTATTACTTGGTCCGATCGCGCTGGATGGGCCGGCCCATGGTAATCGGGCAGCTGCTCTACAGATCAAGTTCGGCCGTTCCTGGTTAATCGGGCCGAAAACCGTTCAGCTGGGCTGTACCTGTCTGAGCCTTCTATCCTTTTCTTCCGCAGCCTATAGTACAGTAAAAGAAAATGCCGTTACCTTTGGTTGGAACCATGACCAGACAAATCCTACGCGCACGCGCTTGCAGGGATCAGCTGCCAGCGCTACGACCTAGCCGCCGACAAGGCGAACTAGGTTTTTTTCTCCTCCACGACGGAATCAGCCGGCGTGGAGTTCTCTTCCCCTGACCGCAACCGACTCTACTTGGAAGCGGGGCGCCTATACCCAGGGGCCGGGCTTGGGTTAATATCGCTCACGATCCTTTGGAGAAAAGGGTTTTCGCCGAGATCTTCAGATCGCTCCTTCCATGACCACCACGCAGTCCAGCGCCTCGAGCCACAACGGTGCATCAGTGGATCGGGGACCAGATCCCATAGACGACCTGTTAATGCGCCTGGGAATAGAAGAGGATGAGATTGACGATCTGGTTCTTGAAGATGAACTCGAGGATCCGATCAAGGAGATCAAGTGGCTAGCATTGGCCAGAGTTCATACGGCCAACGTTTTTAGCCCTCAAACCTTCGAACAACATATGAACATTGCTCGGAGTCCAGCAAAAGAGGTGATCTTTACATGTCTCGAACCAAATTTATTCACCATCCAGTGTTTCTGCTTGGGAGATTGGCTGAAGGTGAAAGAAGGAGTCCCCTGGCACTTTCGTCAGAATGCGGTTATAATTGAGGAATATGATGGACTATCTCCAGTTGAGGCAATTGACCTGAACCACATTGAAGTCTGGGTACAGATTCATAAGCTACCCGTTGGATGTCGCGACCATTCTCTGATCAAGAACCTGGTAGAGAAGAGAGATGGGAAAGTTTTGAAAGTAGAAACTACCGTTGATGGTATAGGTAATTTTGTTCGGGTGAGAGTCAATCTTGACGTTCGTAAGGCCCTGGCTCGCATAGTATCCTTATCTCGTGGAGGCCAGAGGGAAATTTTCCAACTGAAGTATGAAAAGATCCCTAAATTCTGTGGGGCTTGTGGCAATTTCGGGCATAACCATCTTGAATGTGGGACGGGAGAGCATGATGAATCAAAACTTAAATGGGGAGATTTTCTTAAGGCCGACTGGGAAACTTGGCATGGCCGGAAAATCGCCTGTAATTGGAGTGGTGCTCGTGGTGGCCGTAGTGGATTTCAACCAGGCCGTCGTAGAGATCCTTTGGGGCGCGGGAGAATGATCCCTCCTAATGATGGGATGCATATGAGCTGGCGTCACAATGCCATTCTACCACATCAAGATCAAACAACAAAAGATGACAACTTAATGGATACAACTTCTAGCCCCCATAAACCTACGGATATTGACATGAAAGATAAGGAGGCAGAGGTTATGGCTAGGAAGAGGCTCACATATGAGGAGAAAGTGATTGATAATTCCGATGCAATACCGGATACAGGCACTGTCATGCGTACAGAGGAAGTAGAACATGAGGGAACCAAGTCTACGGCGGGTGTTTCTATGAGATCGAAGAGATCAAAGATGACTGGAGCTAACTCCTCATCACTAGGATCGGCGGGCTCCCGCGAGGGGTCCGTCCGGGAGCAATGAAAATCTGTGGATCAAACTGCCGTGGCCTCCAAAAAGTCACGGCAGTGAGGGCGCTCCTGGACGTCCAGGGGCAAGTGAAACCAGATGTATGGTTTTTGTCAGAGACACACATTTCGAGAGAAAAAGCGGAGAATTTGAGGAAGAGACTTGGTTTTGATCATATGATACTATCTGAAAGTGATGGGCGTAGTGGGGGTTTGATCCTCCTTTGGAAGAATGATCTGTTGGTTACTTCTTTTACAGAACATACAAATTATCTTGATATTCACATTGAGGAGGGAACTGATAACGCATGGAGGATTACAGGTATCTACGGTGAGCCAAGCGGGGATAGGAAACATTTGACATGGGACTATATGCATACTTTACACGGTATGTACAATCTGCCATGGGTTATGTTAGGTGACTTTAATGAGATCTTACACAACAATGAGAAAGAGGGGGCAAATTTGAGACCCCAAAGATGTATGGAAGGCTTCAGGAATGCATTATCAGATTGTAATTTGACAGATTTGGGCTTCTACGGTGATATCTACACCTGGAGGAGAGGACGGATACGAGAAAGGCTCGACCGTGCAGTGGCTATAATCAACTCTGGATTGACATGTTCCCTTAAACGGGTGTGATTAATGAGGATTTCTACAAATCAGATCACGGTCCAATTACCGTAGATACAATGTATCTGGATAATGTGCAACATAATTCTTTTATTAGAAGGAATATTTTCGAGGCCAGATGGCTGCTGGAGGATTCAGTAAAAGACGTAGTAGGCTCTGCATGGCAGCAGGCACAGCAGGCCGGGCCGGGAAATCTTGCACGGAAACTGGCCAGGTCCACGGGGCACTCCATGCATGGGACATGCATACGCTGAAAGAACCACGTCGATCGCTGCGGTGTTTACAGCGAGAGTTAAATGAGGTTCTTAGTGGACCGTTAACGGATGAAGCAACGGCAAGACAACAGGAAATTCAGTTACAGATTGAACAGGCACAGGAAAAAGAGGAGTTGAAATGGATACAGAGAAGCCGTGTTAATTGGTTACAATCGGGGTGACAGGAACACCAATTTTTTTCACAATCACGCAAAGGAAAGAAAGAAGATGAACCTCATTAAGAAACTGACAGATGAGAACGAAAATATTATTGAGGGAGAGATAGCACTTTCAAATCACATACGGGATTATTTTTCGGGCCTTTTTTCTTCGGAAGTGCAAGCTCCGGATCAGGAGGTTACTTCAAGGGTTAAACAGATTGTGACAACGGAAATGAATAATTCTCTCACGGCCCCCTACACTAGGGAGGAGGTGAAAAAGGCTATTTTCAATACTGGGGATTTAAAGGCCCCGGGTCCTGATGGTCTTCATGCTATATTTTTTAAGAAATATTGGGAACTTATTGACGAAGTTCTACAAGCAATCAACTCTGCACAAATTCTAGATGGGTGGAATAATACAACTATTGTCTTGATCCCAAAATTCAATAATCTAGAAAAGGTAACACAATTCAGACCCATTAGTCTTTGCAATGTTACTTACAAAGTTATCTCCAAAGTTATTGCAGCCAGACTCAAAGGTATTCTCCCAGAAATTATATCTCCAACACAAAGTGCTTTTGTCCCGGGCCGACTTATAACGGATAATGTACTTGTTGCTTATGAATCCTATCATGCGATTAAGAAGAAAAGGCAGGGCAAATCTGGTTGGTGTGCGATTAAACTTGATATGCATAAAGCTTATGACAGAGTCGAGTGGGATTTTTTGGAGGCGATTCTAATCTGTATGGGGTTCGATCAAGGCTGGATAAAATTGGTTATGGTTTGTGTTAAATCTGTTACGTATCAAGTACGTTTTAATGGTCAAGAAACGGATGGCTTCTCGCCCTCCAGGGGCTTAAGACAGGGAGATCCCCTCTCCCCGTACTTATTTTTATTATGTGCGGAAGGTTTAACCAATTTACTTCAAGATGCGGAAGATAGAGGAACCCTAATCGGGGTGCAAGTGTGTCGGAATGCACCTAGGGTCTCTCACCTCCTTTTTGCGGATGATTCTCTAATCTTAATGAAGACTGACATCTCAAATGCAAGAACTGTGAGGGCTATATTGCATGCTTATTGTACATCCTCGGGACAGTTGGTAAGTGAATCAAAATCCAGTATATTCTTCAGTCCGTGCACATTGGTTGAGACAAGAGAAGCAATATGTTTGGAATTAAATATTCTTACGGAAGCTATCACTGATACCTATTTGGGATTGCCTACCCAAGTAGGAGTGGATCGTACAGATTGTTTTGTCCACATTATTGAGAGAGTAGTTAAAAGACTGAGATGTTACAAAGAAAAACTACTCTCCTATGGAGGGAAAGAGGTTCTTTTAAAGGCGGTGGCCAAAGCCATCCCAACGTATGCAATGTCCGTTTTCAAACTCCCAAAACAAGTAATCAAAGGGATCACAGCTGCTATGACCCGTTACTGTTGGGGAGATGATGAGGGACAAAGACATATGCATTGGTTTTCTTGGTGGAAATTATGTGTTCCGAAAAAAAGAGGAGGTATGGGTTTTAGAGATTTACACTGTTTTAATCTTGCAATGCTGGCCCGCCAAGCGTGGAGACTTTTGTGTGAGCCCGAGTCTTTATGCGCTCAAGTTTTACGAGCAAAATATTATCCTTCAGGTGATCTGCTTAATGCACAATTGAAAAAGGGATCATCCTTCACTTGGCAAAGTATCTGGGCAGGTATTCAATCTTTTAAGAAAGGATGTATCTGGAGAGTTGGGAACGGAGAAAATATTAATATATGGGAGGATCCATGGATACCGAGCAGCCCGTCTAGGAAGATTATTACTCCAAGGAACAACATTGTTTACACTAAGGTTTCAGAATTGATTGATTTTGAGGGACGGTGCTGGGATGAAAACTTGCTCCGATTATTGTTATTTTCGGTGGATGTTAATAGGATTCTCAGAATTCCTCTTGTTTTCGACATGATGAACTATTTTGTCTCCTGGAATATCACAAAAAATGGGATATTCACAGTGTGGTCAGCATATTATACTGAGTGGGATTTTCAGCACGGAAGGAAACTGATCCGTATTAGTGGTCCTGGAACTTCTGATGTGAACCCATTTTGGGAGAAATTGTGGAGACTCAGATCACTAGCCAAAATCAAAATATTTGCGTGGCGTTTTCTACATGGAACTATACCGTGCAAGAGCATCCTTTCAAATAGGCATATTACTTCGGATAGTATATGTCCCATATGCAACATTCACTGTGAGGACACTAAACATGCCTTCTTCGAATGTCATCGAGTCAAGGAAATTTGGGAAAATCTCGGACTTCTCCCTATCATAACTGAGGCATGCGGAATGGACAGGGAGGGTTCAGCGATACTAGAATTCCTACTACGATCTAATGGACAACAAGATCATGATTATGAGGGATTTGAGATAAAGGAGCTAATTATAACCGCATGTTGGTACATGTGGTGGGAGCGCAGGAAAATTGCCCGGGAAGAACAAGTTTCAAAACCGGCCCATTCCACGCAAGCTATATTGGCGACAACTCTTAACTACTCGAGAGCTCTCTCAAAGAAAAAAATTATTAAAAGAAAGGGATGGGAGAAACCAGCAGCAAACTATGTAAAGCTAAATATTGATGCCTCCTTTATGCCCCAATCTGCTTCGGGTGCAACAGGAGTGGTGATTAGAGATGACCGGGGTATCTTTGTGGCGGCTAGTTCTCGAACTATTCCTAATCTGGGCGACGCTATGAGCGCGGAGGCTTGGGCACTTCGAGATGGTCTTATACTAGCAGGTCAGTTGGGCTGCAATAGGATTGAGGTCAACAACGATTATATGGAGGTCGTCAATACTATGATTGAGGGAGGCAATTCTCTAGGCGGCGCCGCTGCCATTTTTGAAGAGTGCACATTCCTAGCTAGGAATTTTAGAGTGCATATTCCTAGCTAGGCATTTTAATCACACCATTTTTATTCACTGCCCTAGAGATTGTAATACTCACTCACTATTTAGCTGATAGGGCGGAGGGACCTGATCATAGTCTGTTAGTAAATGATGTAACCCTCTTTGAGGCAACTTGATGTCCGGGCAGCAGCAAGTTTTTCAGACGCACTCTTTTCCTTGCCAGTGTATCTAAGTGGACGGGAAGGTTTTTAATGAGGCGGACTTGCCTGCTTAATATATACTAGTGGACAAGCACGTGCGCACCGCACGTCTATATAAAGCATCTTTTGCTACATTATGTAGTAGTACCTGAAAAATTACCACGCGAATAAGCATCATCAACATGTGCCCATATTGATAAAAAAAAATATTGTGGATCCAATGCACCGGATTATCCAAATATAAGATTTTTTTTCACAGTCATAAAGAGACGATAAGAACTGTTCATGAACGATCATGTTTCAAAAAACTCCATTATAATCTTACTTAATCTGGCGAAAATAAACAATAGATACTTCCAGCTTAGTCTTAAAATCAAGATATTCTTTGTGAGTGCTCTCCTTATACTCACATATCGTGAAAAAAAAATCAATAAATGTGTAATGATGATTCCAAAATTCTATATTGAGTTTGTTCCAAACTTCTAGACATATTTTATTTTCTGGTCCCTTAATTCAAACTTCTATGAGAAGGCCAGTGCCATTTGATCCCGGTAGCAACATCTGATTTGGTGAGGTTGGGACAGCATATTGGCAAACAAGGGAATAAAAAAAAATCAAACCTTATCAAGGTCAAGGGTGAGTGGCGATGAGGAGGGGGTGGGGGGGGGGGTACTTTGATGGAGGAAGCTAAGATGGATTCGTCGCAACCGTCGCAACCGTCCTTGGTCGAGGCTGTCGCAACCGTCCTTGATGGAGGCAGATCGAAGACATAATGGGCCATATCTGCAATGTTCAAAGATACATAACGCATCAGAAAGAAAAAAAAAACATTCAGATTTATCATGGTCCATGGCATCGACAGCACGTAGGAGTTGTCTTGACCTGAATCTGCTTAGATGATAACGTTCAAAGCCCAGCTCTACCTAGCAAGCTAGGGGCTGTCGTGTAGCCAAGCTAGGTGTTGTCATGTAGCCACTGGAGCAACGCGAAGTAGAGGACGGCGTCACCGTCGTCGTGATGCAGGCCAGCCGAGATGTCCACGACAACACCCTGCACGTGCACGGATCCTGCGGCGCGAGATTGTGTACTACTCCCTCCGTTCAACAATAGATGACTTCCACATATCTATATATGGATGTATCTAGGCATATTTTAGTGTCTAGATACATCCATATATAGATAGGTTGAAGTCATCTATTGTTGAACGGAGGGAGTACAACCTTAGCGTCGCGTCTCTGCCTTCCAAGAATCTCCGCGTGCTACGCATCTCCAGCTGCACACTTCTCAAGGTGCCGCTGGCCAGCGACCCCGTCGCGTTCCCGCGGCTGGAGGAGGTGCGGCTCCACTTCTGCTCCGACATGCCGCTGGAGGTCTCCAGCGCGTCATCGTCTCCGCCCCGCAGCTCGCCGTCCTGGACCTCCACTCGGTATTTCTCCAGAGAAGGAAGTTCATCCGCGACTTGTGTAGTACAAGGTATCGATCACCCAAGGCTTCGCCTCTCTTTTCTTCATGTAGGGCGCGCATTTCCACTGGAGCAGCAGCCAATCGATTGTGGTTTTCACCTCCATGGGAGTGTAACCTGAAGTTTTGGCCTGGCCGGGAGCAAGGAGGGTAGGGAAGGCTGGAGCAGAATTTTCGGTGGAGGACGGCCTCCCTAACGACACACAGAGGTAGGTGGCGGGAGGCCTGAGGCGCACACACGGCGACGTGAAGTCGGCGACGATAGACGGATGGGATGTCGGGTAGCAGTCCAGCAGCCTTGTGCCCTGTTGGCTGGAGATCTATTTGACGGCAGCCCACACGAACCGCAGCTGCGGCGACAGATAGGTTAAGCATCATGTTCGTTTTCCAGACTGTGCTAGAGAAAGGAGAGAGCCAGAAAAATAGCGACTTGTACCGTTCGTTTTCTTTTTTTCGAGGGTCTCGTACCTGTTCGTTAAAAGGACTTGGGCGGTGGCATCTTTCGTAATTTAGGCTTGAGTTAAACAACTCAACATTGAAACTGTTTTGTCCGTTCGATCTACATGTTTTGACGGCTCGGATCGATTGTATCTACGAACTTTGCTCTTTTATAAGTTGTTTAGATTAGATATATGAGTTTAAAAAAAAAAAAAATGCCGTTGTTCCCCTGCCTCACGGCTCACGCCTGGGCGGCGCCTTGCTCCGTGTGCGATTGCCGCCGGCCAAGAATTCAAGAAACCGGCAAACACGGTGCTCGCGCCCGGTAGACGGCGTTTGATTCGCGTATGACGTAGGTCCTTTTCCTCGGTGTTCTCCCGGCCCGCAGTTCCTCATGAAACCCTAGCTGTCCTGGCGGCGGCGACGGACTGTTGGCGGCGAACGGCGAAGATGGGCAAGGCCTCCATCGTCGACCAACCTCTGCTTCCGCCCTGCTTCCTCGGCCTTTCTTCCGGCGGGACTTGAGAGACCGCTGATTTGCATGTGCGTCGCGATTTTGTCAGTCGCCATGGTCGATCTCCTTCTCCTCTCCCCGCATCGACCAGGTAAATTCCCTGAGCGCGTCCTTACGTTGCTGAGTTGTTCAGAAGCCTCTAAGGCTCTAACAACTGGAGCTATTTCCTTGAACTTTTAGTTGGCTGATTTTCCGAATCTATCATGTTTTACAGGTCATCGAGCTTTACTGGGCTGTTGCCTGCATAGTGAGACATGTGACCTCAGTAGCTTTACAAGGAGCGGGTGGGTCATATTGCCGTTAATCCATACACCTTCTATCGGCACGTATGAGCCCTCTTGATGCAATTACTAGGAGTCTGCATGCCTTGGTTGGATTAATTTGCATGCTCTTGAATGCACTCGGCTGTATATTTGCCAAATGCATTTGCAGGGCTATATATTTGCGTATATTGAGCTCGGGTTATCTGATTATCCTTTGGCTTCATACTAGTTCTTTTTTGCATAGGTGATAAAATCATCTAGTGCCAGTAAAGATGAAGTGAAGCAACAAGGATACTTGGCTTTCAAAAGGAAGGACTATGATGCGGCCATACTTTCTTACGCCATGGTACGCCTAGTCCGTTCTTGATTTTCATGTGCAAAAGCATTTTATGGGATGAACATCTTTTTCACTTACATTGCTCATATCTACATCTCTGAAAATCTGAAGATGGAAAAATACTTCTTTGTCATTTTGTAGGCACTGAAGTTAGATGCCACCTATATTCAGACATGAGCATCTGTTGGCTGTGCCTCGGTGTCACGAGGATGCTCTCTCGGACGACGAGGCCTGCATCATCATGTGGCCTGATTGGGCAAAAAACTACTACCGCCAGGGAATGGCCTTCTGCTTGCTTGAGGTGATGTGTCAAAAACTAGATTCAGAAGTCCAGATTCAGTCACCACTCTTGAGATCTTATTTTCATTGTCGGCTTCACATGTATTCTTAATTAGCTGGCTGACAAAGAAGGTATTCCGATTCTTGGTCTGTGTTAATTAGGATCATGCCGACACTTCTAAAGCCCTTCTCAAGGCCTTGAAGCTGGATCCTGAGAACACTGACATCAAAGAAGCTCTCCAAGAAGCTCTCCGGTGATGCACTCTACTCGCAGTTTTGTTACCTAACAGACATCATCATCATGCGAATTGATCTTACATTGCACATGTGGCGACCTGTGGTGACTTTCCGAGGTTTGATTTACTTGTGCAGCGCTGTTTCAGCATGCGGCGATGCTTCCTGGAGGAGCAAGAAGGCGCGGAATCGATGTTCAGGGAGGAACTAGCCTTTGGTGTCACCACAGTTGAAGCGTGGGCAATGTTTTGTTGTGAAATACGTATAATACGCTATAGGCGGGTGGCGGTGGTGGAACGAGGATTCTGTGATGGCCCGTTTTGAGGACATGCGTGTGAAATATTCTCTCAAGTAGACGATGCATCACAAGGTGCAATAGATGCTGCTGGGTGTTTCGAGTCTGCTAGCTTCTGTAATTATCAAGGTGCTACTGTGGACATACCTTTCAACTAAGGTACACTTAACAAGATTTCAACTGCCTATTGTATGCGAGCTATATTTTACTACTTTGCTTCGGATGTAGTCATGCACTTACTTTTCTATGAATTGAAAAGATCAAAAGACATGCATAATGCCGGTAAATAGCTGTAGATAAAGGAGCCTGAGCATATCCAACTTTGTACTCACATGTTATTTTTATATGGCATTTGACTTATTGCTCTGTTCAACAATATTTGAATATGAGATATCAGATATCTTATCTTTTTTCTCTTCTTCTGAATATGTCTGTGCCGGTGTATATATACAATCATATGTCTGAACTTTGACAAAGCTCGAACCTTCAACATGTCCTATCTATATTGTTGTATTGTAATATGAATGTAGCATGATTTCACTGTTTGGTGTTTCTTTCTTCCAAATATTTCTATTCTTTCATCAAAATAGACAGGTGCTGCAGCGCGCCCCTATGGTCAAATATAGATGCAAAAAATGTGGTAGATTTGTAAACAGCAACACAACAGACCAATTTCGGATCTATTTCTATCGACGATATGTGCTACATATATTTTTTTTTTGCTTTCATCAATATGTGCTACATATATACATTTTTCCCCCTATATTTTTGTGCTTTATCATTTTTTATATATTTCAGAGTGGCCGTGACATGTAAATGGGTGATGCGGCAATAGGAGATAGTGATCCCAAGGCGGAGCATATTCTGTTCCCTTACATCAGGGCGTGGAGGCTCCGGTGGCTGGGCATCATGGCCGCAAGATCCGATGCACGATGTTTCTGCGATGGCTGCTGGTTGAGGGCAGAGGCATCGAATAAGTGGATTAGAGGCCACAGGTACAACAGCCTATCTACACCTGCAAGTAAGGCTTCTTGCCATCAGGAGTTACTTCTTTCTCCTTAACTCCATGGGTCCATTCAGGGCCTCTTTAAATATCTATGTGTTGTTGCCTAATTTTGTAATAAGTGGGACTTCCCTCCCTTTATGCCGTTCCGGTCTCTGAAAAATTCCTTAATCAGATTAACGACAGCATCACATAGTGAATATCCTCTCCTTTTGCTTCTAGCTTTGTTGTTATATACTGATGCAATGTTTTTTTTTTGCAGCATATTGGAAATCAGCAAAGGTGCCATTTGATGATTGCTATTGGTCAAGCAACCTGGCAGCCTGTGCAGAGAAGGTGGGTCCTATAATCTTATGAACGAATTGTGATTTCTTTTTTGTGATATTGCTATCTGTATCATCATGAACTAATTGTGATTTTTTGGACGAAGGCAACTATGCAGTTTAGTGAAATCTAGAACTAGATATTCTTGTTTATGCATATTCAATCTGTCTTGGACTTGTTCATGGAGGAAATAAAATGTTTTCTTAGCTTTACTATTTACTCTGAATCGTTTATAAATTTGGTATTCAGAGGAATTGTAATTCTTCTTCTCTCTTAATACTCTTTTCCTTGCCAAAACATTCTATAATGTGGACTCTATTCTCTAAGTGCGGACTAATCATGTATATGAAATTACTATTTTTGTACTACAAATAATTTCAGGGATGATACTATTTCTTTTAGGGCTTTTTATCGAATTGCCCACAACGGTCCACTTGTACTCAGTTTTACCCCTAGCGCCGAATCGACCTCAGTTTTGCCCCTAGTCTGTGCGCAACTACTATAGAGAGGCTGGAACGGTAAGTTTGGAGTCGAATCCGTTAGGCGAAGTGGGCCCGGAGGAGTCAGACTCCGTTTCGCGCAGTGGGTCCGGGTGGGACTGCCAGTTCGTTGAAACCGTCCGGAGCTTACAGGTGGGACCGCGCAGTTAGTTGACTGATCTGAATAGTCCACACCCGAGCTTCCCGCCACCACCGTCGTGCGCTGCCGCCCAATTTTAGTTGCCACGCCGCTCTCGCTGCCGCCACCTCCGCACCACCCCCTGCTGCGCCACGAGCACCCACTACAAGAAATTTGTTGATACACGACCCTCAAATTTTGTCACCGAAAGGTCACATGGTTTCATTCATGACCCCTTTTTGACCAAATTATGAAAGTCACATACCGAGCGTCTTATTTGATCATCTAGGACCATTTTAATAGATTGGTCATATAGTTGTGTATGACCAACCAATTGTTTTGGTCATGGGCTTTCCTGGCATAGCCACGTCAGATCCTAGGTGGCTAATCCTACGTGGCAGAGATTCAGCCCAGTCCATTCTTCTCTTTTATATGGGCCAGCCCAATTTTTTGGCCCGTTATATAATTTTTCCCTGTAATTTTTTTTTGGCAGATTAACAGGCTGATGTAGATATAACAGGCTGATGTAGATATTCCAGCATTTTACTTTTTTGGCCCAGGCCTCTTCCGTCGATTTCGAATCTGGGCCACCTTTCCCTTTTCATGGTTTTTTTTCATAATTTTATTTACTTCATTTCAAAATCGAGTCCACTATTAGTTGGGCTGAGACCTTATAGCCCAACTATTCTGCAAGAATATTTCACCACAGGATTCATAAGCCCACTCAAATTCGAATCTCTTTAAACAAACTTTAATTCAAACATAATTTTCATTCCAGTAAATTTGAGTTACAACCACAAAAATCATCACAGACTACATCAGCACACAACATCATACTTTACAGGTTCAAATAATAGACCAAAATTACAATCAGCATTTCTTGTGTCCCAAAAATCTCACATTCGCAGCTGTATTAGTCGGGTCTACCCTGCAAATACGATCAACATGAAGTTCACAGGTTCTTGAAGCATAAAGAAGGGCAACACCACCACCTGCATACATTCACAAACAGATAAGGCTCTCTGACATGCTGATATTTGAACACCAGGGAACTCAAACAGCAGAGATCAAGTTCAAGTATGGTACCTGGTACAATACCCTCCTCTACTGCAGCTTTGGTAGCATTTAGTGCATCAGTCACTCTGTCCTTCTCACCAACTTCCGCTTCACTCGCTCCACCAATCTAAACACAATATCAGAATCAAAATACACATTAGCAACTAAGAGCAGTCACCAGAATAAACACAATAAGAAATGCGATGCTCTAGTTCTTATCGGTACTAAAATTGTAACAATTCTTATGTCCCTAATAATCAGTGCCTATCTGGCAATTTGCACGTTACTGAAATGCCTCAATATAGATCATAACTTTACCTTCAGAACAGCAATGCCGCCTGAAAGCTTTGCCAGCCGCTCCTGTTTGATCAATCCAGCGAGCTCGTGCATGCAAAAAACAAATAACAGTAGTTCAATAATCAGCAAAAAATGATGGATTCAGCTTGCATGAAACCTGGAAACATTTCAAGTTCTTTTTTTTATTGTATATGTGTGGTCTCTAAGCAGAATAGAGAAGTTTAGGAACCAAACAAACTACAAGAATACTTACAAGCAAAAATACATATACAAGGTTTCATCTGTTGTATGATAACATGTTGAAATCATACATCAAGTTTAGGAACCAAACATACTAGATGAATATTTACAAGCCAAATATGTGGACTGGCCATTCAGTTCCGATCCAAAGCTATGAAAGCTATGATTAGAAAACATAACCTACACATGTTGCCAGAGGTAATTTATACATCACAACAAAGAAAGAAATAATACATCTTCGATTCTACAAGTGTTGTGTATTGAAAGCAAGAGAAGGCTACATAGCTCTAGTTTTAGAGATGCAAAACTATCTAGATATTGCTTTGACAAATCAAAACAGATGCATGTATAGATGGAGTCATGATGCGATATCAGAAAATTGTAAACTTGGTGATTGCAAAGAGATTGCTTGATACATCAGTAGAATTATTGAAACCATATAAACTGACAAATTATTTCATAGAGCAGCTGTAGCTGATAGTCGTAATTTATTGTTGCTGGAAAGAGCAGGGTTTTCATAGAGTTAAAGTATTAACTCTGTCACAGAAAACGAAGGATAGTCGCCTACTACACATGTGGATGCCATTATACAGATCACAAGATCATAAGAATCCATATTGCCAGAAACTGAACCAAGCCAAAATCAAATCGTTGGCAACGCGTGCAACACACCACAATACTAGAGTGCCAAAGATACCTGAACCTAGATGCATTTAAATTCACAAGCAACATGTAGGGAGAGAGGGGGTGGAGATCGAGTCACCTACAAAGCAGCGACCCTTGGGGGAATCTCGGCTCCGGTGAGGGTCCACCATCACCATCACGTTGCCCTCGAGCTCGAGGTCGGACTCGACGATCTCCTCGTCGGGCTCGGGCGTGGGGTCGCGCATGTCGAAGTCGTCCTCGTCCCCGTCGAAGTCCTCCTCGTCGATGTCGTCCATGGACCTGAACTTCGGTGGTTCAGGCAGGAGGGGATCGGGTCAGAAATAGGAGCTGAAAAGAAGAAGATGGGGAGCAGCTATGGAAGAGCGGACCGGAGGAGGTTGCGACCTTGGGGCCTGGCTTGGCGGCGTGGGGCAGATCGGCGCCGAGGCTGGTGAGGTAGTAGCGGAAGAAGGCGAGGTCGGGGTCAGCGAGGAGCGTCGGGTCCTTCTTGCACGCGTACACGAAGGCGCGCAGCTCGGCCACCCGCGACGGATCCATGGCCGCCGCCGTCTGCTCGCGGGCTAGGGTTAGGGTTTCTCGATGGGTTTTGGCTCAGTCTCTCTCTAGAAGATGGAGAAGTGAGGGAAGAGGGCGCTGGCGCCGCAGTCGCCCTGGGTCGTGAGCGCGCATGGACGGGGATCTGGCGGCGAGAGAGCGAAACGGTGGAGAGGGGGATGGAGACGAGGGTTAGGGTTTGTCCCTTTCTGGCGGCGAGGAGCTAGATTTATTCCAGACGCGCGCGCCTCCCACCGTCGGATGGGCATCGGATGATCAGGGGTGCTCCATTCGCTGTCCAACAGGCCTAAGGGCCAGGAGGGGATGGAGCAATAGCTGGGCTGGGCCAATTTCGGACCATTTCTGTAAAATAGTTATGAAAAAAAAAACTCGAAGTATTACTATTTATGTCCTCTAAAAAAACAAAATTACTATTTATGTGAAGGACCTCCAAAAATATTTGTTACAAAATTGGACTACACAATTTTTGGGAAAACTATAGCACATTTTATGCATAATTAAACTAATATTAGACCATATTTGATGTATCGTTTTCTATTTTCTGAGTGTCAAAAATGATATTTTTGTGAAGCACCTACAAAAAATATGTTACAAAATTGAACAAAATAAAATTATAAAGTTATTATGGCATATTTTATCTACAAACAACCAAATTTCTTCCTCTAAAAATAGTTTCATCCACCTCTTTTGAAAGAGACAAATTTCTACCGATTCAGCTGAAACCGGGCCAAATTTGAACTACAGGTGCCTCGTAGTTTTCTCTTTATTTTTTTGAAAAAATCATTTTTAGGTACCCAAGTACCTATTTCAACATAGAAACACCAAGAGTTCATCAAGATTCAACACCTAAGTACGAACGGTCATGTCCCCCGTTTTGACCGTTCTCCGAAACCGGCTTTGAAAATTCCAGAAAATTCAAAAAAACTCGAAACAATGCAAGACCTTCGCGTGGTGTTGTTATATATGTCCTATTATCCACCAAAAATAATAAACTTGGAATACGACAATTTGGTGAAAAATGTGTTCACAGAAATGAGCTATCTCGTACGAAGATTCATGGCTTTCGGTCGAAATGACGGATGTTTTGGCCACATCCATGGCATAGTTTGTTTAAATGTTCCCAGATTCCACACAAAGGTGCACATGGGAACAACTAACAATGTTCACGAAGAAAGTTTTATTTTTCGTTGAATAAAAATACCATTTTCCCTTGCCGGAGTGTCAAAACCGGGTATTTTTGTGAAGCACATACACAAAATATGTTGCAAAAATATACAAAGTAAAATTCTAAATATATTATGTCATGTTTGATCTACAAATAACAAACTTACTGGCTCTCAATAGCTCAAAATACACCTCTTTTGAAAAAGACAAATTTCTGCCGATTCAGCTGAAACCGGGCCAAATTTGAACTACAGGTGCCTCGTAGTTTTCTCTTTATTTTTTGAAAAAATCATTTTTAGGTACCCAAGTACCTATTTCAACATAGAAACACCAAGACTTCATCAAGATTCAACACCTAGGTACGAACGGTCATGTCCCCCGTTTTGTCCGTTCTCCGAAACCGGCTTTGAAAATTCCAGAAAATTCAAAAAAACTCGAAACGATGCAAGACCTTCGCGTGGTGTTGTTATATATGTCCGAGTATCCACCAAAAATAATAAACTTGGAATACGACAATTTGGTGGAAAATATGTTCACAGAAATGAGCTATCTCGTACGAAGATTCATGGCTTTCGGTCGTAATGACGTATGTTTTGGCCACATCCATGGCATAGTTTGTTTAAATGTTCCCATATTCCACACAAAGATGAATATTGGAATAACTAACAATGTTCACGAAGAAAGTTTTATTTTTCGTTGAATAAAAATACCATTTTCCGTTTCCGGAGTGTCAAAACCGGGTATTTTTTTGAAGCACATACACAAAATATGTTGCAAAAATGTACAAAGTAAAATTCTAAATATATTATGTCATGTTTGATCTACAAATAACAAACTTACTACCTCTCAATAGCTCAAAATACACCACTTTTGAAAAAGACAAATTTCTGCCGATTCAGCTGAAACCGGGCCAAATTTGAACTACAGTTGCCTCGTAGTTTGCTCGTGATTTTTTGCAAAAATCATTTTTAGGTACCCAAGTACCTATTTCAACATAGATACACCAAGAGTTCATCAAGATTCAACACCTAGGTACGAACGGTCATATCCCCCGTTTTGACCGTTTTCCGAAACCGAGATAAAAGGTTCAAAACATGTTTTAAAAAATGGATAACTTTCGCAATGTGTCATCATATGTGACCTAGTAACCATAAAATATAATAAAATTGGAATAATTTTAAAACCTTGCACTTTGTATTTTGCATTTGAATTTAAAAGAGTAATCAAAAAATTTAATTAAGAATCTTCACAACCCTATATGAAGCAATATATAAAGCTTGGGGGTATTTTTATTTTTATTTTGACTTAGGATGTTCCTTAATAGTCTATAATAATAGAAGAAATATTTTTTAAAAAAATCAAAACTTATTTGTTGAAATTGGAGTTCTAAACCAAAAGTTATAAAAGAAGACAAAAAAAAATGGTAAAGGAGAAAACTAAAAACCCTCCCAAGCCGGCCGGCCCAACGAGCAGCATGGCCAACTCCTGCCTCCGCGACATGCCCAGCCCAGCGCCGAGATTCCTCCCTGCGCGGCCGGCCCAGCCCAGCAGCATAGGTCGAGGTATCATATTTAAAAAGGTTCAATGTCTTACTCTAACCGAAGCTTGTTCGTGGTCTACTGGTAGGCGCTGTGCGTGCAGCGCGCGAGGGCGTGGGTTCGAGCCCTCCCTCCGCGCGATTTTTCTCTATTTTCACTTCGGTGGCTCCACGTGACTGCATGGCACCCATGAGGGGTGGGTTCCACGTGGCTGCATGGCAACCTCCTGCATGGCTTGCTTTAATGTGACAGCTCAGCACTACGGGAGCCAAAATGAGACAACTAGGACGACACATAAGCAAAAAATGATGAGGTGGCGGAATGTATCACAATGATGTCGTATTATGACCAATTCGCCTAATGAAATTATGACTTTTCTCACCAAAATAGTCATTATGTCCTCTATTTTGGACCCTTCCAAATAGCTAACGACCAGTTGGTTTGAAATAGTCATAGAAATATGACCAATTCATCCATGGTCATTATAAAAGGGTCATGTATCAACATATTTCTTGTAGTGACCTGCGGCACCACCACCACCTGCGGCGCCACCACCATCTGCTCCACCGCCACCTTCCTCAGCCAGCGCCCCACCACCACCTGTGTCGCAGCCAGCAGCACACATTTGCGCCGCCAGCACCACCTGCACCGCCGCGGCCGTTCCGCGTGGCCACCTGCTTCACCGCCGGGGCCGTCCTGCGACGCCGTTGGTGTGGCGCTCGTTCCACCACTCTGCCCGCCACCTGCTCGACGAAATGGATTGGGTTAATGAAATGGAGAGCGGCCGCGCCATGGGGCCGGAGACACGCCGCGTCCACGATTGGGTTCCCATTGGGTAAGTACTGAGCTTTGAATTGTCGATTGGACATGGGATGCCATTGATTTGCATCTGATTGCGTCTCTGTTTTCGTGGGTTAGGATGGAGTTGCGGTTTGCTTTCTTGGTGAACGTTAGAAGGGAGCGCTACACCGTCGATGCAGACAGTAAGAAGAAATACCAAGGAGGTTTCAGTTATTCGGTCCCCATGGATTGTAACTGGAGTTTCAGACAATTTGGGGAGATAATTTGCAGCCCATATCCTTGGGGTTTGCATGATGAAGTGGAATTTAGATACTTTGATGGGGGAAAAGGTTGGATCCAAATTAGTAATGATGAAGAGCTCGCTACCATGTTTGCTAAGCATAAGGAGGCAGAGAATTTTCATGTGAAGCTGCAAAATGATGTGGTTGTGCCGGCAGTTGGACAGACGGTGGCGGGTTCATCTTCTGTGGCAGGACCATCACGTCGTACTGTCAACTCCAGCCAGAACAGTTCAAAACCAACTCGACGTGGTGGCTCGACAAGTGTGGGCACTGGGAGAAGGGTTCATGTTGAAGTGGAGGAGGATGCCTACATTTCCGCGGATGATGAAGAGAGGCTATATCCTGATGTTATTCGGAATTTAAGACCGACACCTTGGGCTGAAATCCAATATGAGTCTGACAGTGGCGATGAAGAAGAGGAAGACCGGACACCTGTTGAATGGAACCCTGCGAACCCTCTTATGGCAGAAGGTTGCATTTTTTCTTCCATGGCTGAGTGTAGAAATGCACTTGTGACGTACTGCATGAAGGTAGAACGTGCCTTTAAAGTTGACAAGAGCGATAAAATGCGCTACACCGTGCGCTGTGTGTCTGAAGATTGTCAATGGAGGATGCACGCATCTAAAATGCGTGGCAGCACCAATGTTCAGGTAAAAGTGAACCCTTTTCCCCACACATGCGGAGAATCAACCCTTAGGAAGCAAACAATCAACAGAGCCAAGTCAAGATGGGTGGCGGATGAAGTAAAAAAATGGGTGGCAGAAATCCATCAAGTGAGTGCAAAGCAATTGCAGAAAAACATGAAAGACAAGTTCAAGATAGATTTAACATACATGAGGGTGTTCAGTGGTAAAAACAAAGCACTGGAATCTATCCATGGTAACTGGAATGAAAGTTTTCAGTTGTTGTATTCATTCAAAGCTGAAGTGGAGAGGACAAGCCCAGGCAGTGTTGTTGAATTTGATCACCACGCCGTGGATTACACATTGAAGAAAGTGACAAGGACCAAGCAATGCTTTAGGAGGGTTTTTGTGTGCTTTCAAGCTTGCAAAATGAGTTTTTTGGTAGGCTGCAGGCCTTATTTGGCTATTGATGCTACTTTTCTCACAGAGAGGTTTAAAGGCCAGCTAGTAGCAGCTTGTGCAGTTGATGCACACAGTTTTGTTTTTCCAGTTGCCTACGGTGTGTTGGAGACAGAGTCCGAGGAGAGCTGGACATGGTTTTTGCAGAATCTGCGCCAGGCTATTGGACATCCCAATGGATTGGTAATCCACACAGATGCATGCAAAGGTTTAGAAGTGGCCGTGGATAATGTGTTTCCAGGAGTAGAGCACAGGGAATGCATGCGTCACCTTGCTGCAAATTTTATGAAGAAATTCAAAGGAAAAATTTTTACCGAGAATTTATGGTCTACATCTTTGACTTGCAGTGTGAGGAAGCACAACTACTACATGAGGCAGTTGTACACAAATGAGAAAGTGAAGGAATATTTGGAAACACACCACTCGAAGTTATGGGCTAGAAGCCAATTCAGTGAAGTGAGCAAAGTTGACTATGTGCACAATAATCTTGCAGAATCTTTCAACTCAACGATCCGGAGACTAAAGGATCTTTATTTGGCGGATTTGCTTGACAGGATAAGGATAGAATACGCCGATAAATTTCATTTCCGTCTTGAAATAGCTAATGCAAAATTCATGGGCCACGTTATTATCCCGGCTGTGATGAAGGTGTTGAAGAAAAAACAGAGGGCTTGAATATGAACATGAGATTTATCTCGGATACCAAATCAGAGGTATCATTCTTTGATAAAAGTAACAAAGAATGGAGATATCCAGTGGATTTAGAAGAGAAAACTTGCAGTTGTAGGCAATGGCAGATAACTGGTTTGCCATGCATTCATGCCTTGTTTTTCATCACTTCTCTGACAGGTCCAGCAGGGGATATACAACAGTATGTCCATGATTACTACTATGTAGCAATGTTCAGAGCCACATATGCACATGCCTTGCCTACTTTGGAGGGAAAACAGCAATGGGATAGACTGTACCCTGGATTCAAACTTTGTGCTCCGGTTCTGAAGAGAGCTGCAGGTAGACCGAGGAAGAGTCGACACCGACATCGCAGTGAAGGTGGAGTTGGAGCGAGGGTGCGTAAGTGCACAAGGTGTGGTGGGACTGGTCATTTCGGCAAATATTGTGATAACGCAGTAGATCCAGGGTTTGGAGAGAGTATGCCTGATGAAAATGATGGTCAGCAGCCGGATGCAGCATTTGAAAATGATGATCAGCAGCCGGATGAAACATTTGAAAATGATGATCAGCAGTCAAGTGATTCAGATGATGCTCCAGATCAAAATGATGATCAAGTACATGATCCAACTGATTATTCAAATGATGATCAAGTTCATGATGTTCCATATGCTCCATTCGATGATCCAGATGCTCCAGCTGATGATCCAGCAGATGCTCCAGTTGCTCCAGCAGATGCTCCAGATGCTCCAGCTGATGATCCGCTGGATGCTCCAGTTGATGATTCTGACATGATCTCACCAGTTTCATTGGATGCTCCATTGGATGATTCTGCCATGATCGCACAAGTTTCATTGGATGCTCCATTGGATGATTCTGCCATTGTCTCACAAGTTTCATTGGATGCTCCATTGGATGAGTCTGCCATGATCTCACCAGTTACAAGCTTAGATGGGTATGTAAATCCTTCCATGATCTCACCAATTTTCATTTTTCATTTTATTTATTTATCATGATCCTTTATGTTTTGTACAGATCTGGTGTAGTTTCAAAGAAGAAGGCCAAGGTGCCGACTACCAAGAGGATAAGACCAGAAGCTGTGAGCAAGATGAGCACAAGGAGCAAAGGGCCACCAAAACATCCAAGGATCACAAAGAAGCCCCGATGCTATTTAGACTAAGTTGGTGTTGTATTTCTGTTGAATCATGTTGTATTGATGTTGACTGGTGATGTATCTAAGTTAGAACATAGTTTGGATGATGTTTGAATAATGTTGGATGATGTTGAACCAAGTCGTTTCAAAATTTTAGGAAAATGTGCTTCAAATGAGGTCTCAAGCTAGGGTAGACACCCCCTTTTGAAATTTCATGAAAAATTTGACCTTGTCAAAATTATTCAAATAAATTTGAGGAGTAACTATATCGCATATAACAAAATGGTGCGTTGGATTCATGTCATTTTGATTTTTTTTGAATTATTTATGCTCATTTAAAACCATCGCTCTATTCTCATGAGAAATGTGCTTCAAATGAGGTGTGAAGCTAGGGTAAACACCCCCGTTTGTAATTTCATGGAAAATTCTACCTTGTCAAAATTATCCAAATAAATTTGAGGAGCAACTATATCGCATATAACAACATGGTGCGTTGGATTCATGTCATTTTGATTTTTTTTGAATTATTTATGCTCATTTGAAACCATCGTTCTATTCTTATGAGAAATCTGCTTCAAATGAGGTCCGAAGCTAGGGTAAATACCCCCATTTGTGCTTCAGCATTTTTTGGCATCTTGTCTAAATCAGTCAAATTAATTTTCTAGACATCTATTCTACATATATAGTGTAAATCTGAAGTTTCATTATGTTTTGAATAATTCTTCTATTTTTTTAATTTTTTATTTAAATAACATGGTTTAATAGAAAAATCATATGTAAAACAGATAAAAATCATCGCTCTAGTAAATCTGAAGTTTCATTATTTTTTGAATAATTCTTCTATTTTTTATATTTTTTATTTAAATAACATGGTTTAATACTTAACAACAAAGAAATCATATGTAGAACAGATAGAAACCATCGATCCCTGTGGCCAACGGATCAACCAATCAGAGCGCAGAACGAGCGTCTCGCGGATCGCTGTAGCTGCAAGCGCATCCGTCCGATGCACGATTCCTACTAGAAGGCGTCGATCCAACAGCCCAGGTCGAATCTCTGTGTTTCCTTCTAGAAGCTTTTCGGTTGGTCAAACAGAGGGTTGACCAAGCTTGAAATGAGCATACATAATTCAAAAGAAATCGAAAAAATATAAAGCCGACGCACATAGTAGTGTTATGTCATATAGTAACGAGAAAAAATTATAAACCTGTCTTATAAAGAACGGAACGAAAAAGCCTTGTGTAACATGTGATATCTTGAATAGACTAGTAGAGAGTTCAAAAAAATGAGATGAGTTTCAAACCTTTGGAACTCAAATAAGGTCAAAATCTCACCAAAGCTTCATTTTGGTGTGACTAAGAAAGATCCAAAGTTATTTTTTCATTTTGATGTTTTAAACTTGTTTTATTTACGATTTTCGATTAAAACCATTATTATTCAAAAGAAAATAAATAATACGAATATTCATCCAATAAATTTTCAGGCTTTCAGAATTGCATTATATAGGTCTAATACAAGTCTAGGAAAAATATAAATAGGATTTATAAACATTAGAACGAAATCCATCACTAAAATGAGATTCCTCGAATACAGGAGTAGAGATTTCAAAGAATATGAGGTGGAAACATTGTGAATCTTCCGAAGAGGTGGGTTCTACCTTTTTGTTTTGTGTTCATATGGGCTATCCTAGCAGAACCAAGCAAATAGTTCCACATTGCTACCCCCTTTCGATGCCGTTACCTCGTGTTTCCGTATAAGTCCGGTATTTCTCCAGCGGGTAGGATTTCACCGGGAGGGGGGCTACGGAGCGTCTGGATCCCAACACAAGCTAGGGGGTGCCATACCATGATAGTATGGGTGTGTTGTGTGATTTGGATGTCAAAGATTTCTCTCCGGGGTGTCACCCGCTTCACCGGCATCCAATTCTCTCTCGTGAGCGCTTATAGGGTGAAACTCCCGTATCGGACCAAACATCGTGAATCTTTCGAAGAGGTGGGTTCTACCTTTTTGTTTTGTGTTCCTATGGGCTATCGTAGCACAACCAAACAGATAGTTCCACATTGCTACCCCCTTTCGACGCAGTTACCGCGTGTTTCCGTATAAGTCAGGTATTTCCCCAGCGGGGCTAGGGTTTCACCGGGAGGGGGACTACGGAGCGTCTGGATCCCAACACAAGCTAGGGGGTGCCATACCATGTTAGTATAGGTGTGTTGTGTGCTTTGGATGTCAAAGATTTCTCTCCGGGGTGTGAACCGCTTCACCGGCATCCACTTCTCTCTCGTGAGCGCTTATAGGGTGAAACTCCCGAATTGGACCAAACATCGTGTATCTTACGAAGAGGTGGGTTCTACCTTTTTTGTTTTGTGTTCCTATGGGATATCCTAGCACAACCAAGAAGATAGTTCCACATTGCTACCCCCTTTCGACGGAGTTACCGCGTGTTTCCGTATAAGTCAGGTATTTCCTCAGCAGGGCTAGGGTTTCACCGGGAGGGGGGCTACGGAGCGTCTGGATCCCAACACAAGCTAAGGGGTGCCATACCATGTTAGTATAGGTGTGTTGTGTGCTTTGGATGTCCAAGATTTCTCTCCGGGGTGTGACCCGCTTCACCGGCATCCACTTCTGTCTCGTGAGCGCTTATAGGGTGAAACTCCTGTATCGGACCAAACATCGTGAATCTTCCGAAGAGGTGGGTTCTACCTTTTTGTTTTGTGTTCCTATGGGCTATCCTAGCACAACCAAGCAGATAGTTCCACATTTCTACTCCCTTTCGACGCAGTTACCACGCGTTTCCGTATAAGTCAGGTATTTCCCCAGCGGGGCTAGGGTTTCACCGGGAGGGGGCTACGGAGCGTCTGGATCCCAACACAAGTTAGGGGGTGCCATACCATGTTAGTATAGGTGTGTTGTGTGCTTTGGATGTCAAAGATTTCTCTCCGAGGTGTGACCCGCTTCACCGGCATCCACTTCTCTCTCGTGAGCGCTTATAGGGTGAAACTCCTGTATCGGACCAAACATCGTGAATCTTCCGAAGAGGTGGGTTCTACCTTTTTGTTTTGTGTTCCTATGGGCTATCCTAGCACAACCAAGCAGATAGTTCCACATTGCTACCCCCTTTCGACGTAGTTACCGCGTGTTTCCGTATAAGTCAGGTATTTCTCCAGCGGGGCTAGGGTTTCACCGGGAGGGGGGCTACGGAGTGTCTGGATCCCAACACAAGCTAGGGGGTGCCATACCATGTTAGTATAGGTGTGTTGTGTGCTTTGGATGACAAAGATTTCTCTCCGGGGTGTGACCCGCTTCACCGGCATCCACTTCTCTCTCGTGAGCGCTTATAGCGTGAAACTCCTGTATCGGACCAAACATCGTGAATCTTCCGAAGAGGTGGGTTCTACCTTTTTGTTTTGTGTTCCTATGGGCTATCCTAGCACAACAAAGCAAATAGTTCCACATTGCTACCCCCTTTCGACGCCGTTACCTCGTGTTTCCGTATAAGTCCGGTATTTCTCCAGCGGGTAGGGTTTCACCGGGAGAGGGGCTACGGAGCGTCTGGATCCCAACTTAAGCTAGGGGGTGCCATACCATGATAGTATGGGTGTGTTGTGTGCTTTGGATGTCAAAGATTTCTCTCCGGGGTGTGACCCGCTTCACCGGCATCCACTTCTCCCTCCTGAGCGCTTATAGGGTGAAACTCCCGTATCGGACCAAACATCGTGAATCTTCCAAAGAGGTGGGTTCTACCTTTTTGTTTTGTGTTCCTATGGGCTATCCTAGCACAACCAAGCAGATAGTTCCACATTGCTACCCCCTTTCGGCGCAGTTACCGCGTGTTTCCGTATAAGTCAGGTATTTCCCCAACGGGGCTAGGGTTTCACCGGGAGGGGGGCTACGGAGCGTCTGGATCCCAACACAAGCTAGGGGGTGCCATACCATGTTAGTATAGGTGTGTTGTGTGCTTTGGATGACAAATATTTCTCTCCGGGGTGTGAACCGCTTCACCGGAATCCACTTCTCTCTCGTGAGCGCTTATAGGGTGAAACTCCCGAATTGGACCAAACATCGTGTATCTTACGAAGAGGTGGGTTCTACCTTTTTGTTTTGTGTTCCTATGGGATATCCTAGCACAACCAAGAAGATAGTTCCACATTGCTACCCCCTTTCGACGGAGTTACCGCGTGTTTCCGTATAAGTCAGGTATTTCCCCAGCAGGGCTAGGGTTTCACCGGGAGGGGGGCTACGGAGCGTCTGGATCCCAACACAAGCTAGGGGGTGCCATACCATGTTAGTATAGGTGTGTTGTGTGCTTTGGATGTCCAAGATTTCTCTCCGGGGTGTGACCCGCTTCACCGGCATCCACTTCTGTCTCGTGAGCGCTTATAGGGTGAAACTCCTGTATCGGACCAAACATCGTGAATCTTCCGAAGAGGTGGGTTCTACCTTTTTGTTTTGTGTTCCTATGGGCTATCCTAGCACAACCAAGCAGATAGTTCCACATTTCTACTCCCTTTCGACGCAGTTACCGCGTGTTTCCGTATAAGTCAGGTATTTCCCCAGCGGGGCTAGGGTTTCACCGGGAGGGGGCTACGGAGCGTCTGGATCCCAACACAAGTTAGGGGGTGCCATACCATGTTAGTATAGGTGTGTTGTGTGCTTTGTATGTCAAAGATTTCTCTCCGAGGTGTGACCCGCTTCACCGGCATCCACTTCTCTCTCGTGAGCGCTTATAGGGTGAAACTCCTGTATCGGACCAAACATCGTGAATCTTCCGAAGAGGTGGGTTCTACCTTTTTGTTTTGTGTTCCTATGGGCTATCCTAGCACAACCAAGAAGATAGTTCCACATTTCTACCCCCTTTCGACGTAGTTACCGCGTGTTTCCGTATAAGTCAGGTATTTCTCCAGCGGGGCTAGGGTTTCACCGGGAGGGGGGCTACGGAGTGTCTGGATCCCAACACAAGCTAGGGGGTGCCATACCATGTTAGTATAGGTGTGTTGTGTGCTTTGTATGACAAAGATTTCTCTCCGGGGTGTGACCCGCTTCACCGGCATCCACTTCTCTCTCGTGAGCGCTTATAGCGTGAAACTCCTGTATCGGACCAAACATCGTGAATCTTCCGAAGAGGTGGGTTCTACCTTTTTGTTTTGTGTTCCTATGGGCTATCCTAGCACAACAAAGCAAATAGTTCCACATTGCTACCCCCTTTCGACGCCGTTACCTCGTGTTTCCGTATAAGTCCGGTATTTCTCCAGCGGGTAGGGTTTCACCGGGAGAGGGGCTACGGAGCGTCTGGATCCCAACTTAAGCTAGGGGGTGCCATACCATGATAGTATGGGTGTGTTGTGTGCTTTGGATGTCAAAGATTTCTCTCCGGGGTGTGACCCGCTTCACCGGCATCCACTTCTCCCTCCTGAGCGCTTATAGGGTGAAACTCCCGTATCGGACCAAACATCGTGAATCTTCCAAAGAGGTGGGTTCTACCTTTTTGTTTTGTGTTCCTATGGGCTATCCTAGCACAACCAAGCAGATAGTTCCACATTGCTACCCCCTTTCGACGCAGTTACCGCGTGTTTCTGTATAAGTCAGGTATTTCCCCAACGGGGCTAGGGTTTCACCGGGAGGGGGGCTACGGAGCGTCTGGATCCCAACACAAGCTAGGGGGTGCCATACCATGTTAGTATAGGTGTGTTGTGTGCTTTGGATGACAAATATTTCTCTCCGGGGTGTGAACCGCTTCACCGGCATCCACTTCTCTCTCGTGAGCGCTTATAGGGTGAAACTCCCGTATCGGATCAAACATCGTGAATCTTCCGAAGAGGTGGGTTCTACCTTTTTGTTTTGTGTTCCTATGGGCTATACTAGCACAACCAAGAAGATAGTTCCACATTGCTACCCCCTTTCGACGCAGTTACCGCTTGTTTCCGTATAAGTCAGGTATTTCCCCAGCGGGGCTAGGGTTTCACCGGGAGGGGGGCTACGGAGCGTCTGGATCCCAAGACAAGCTAGGGGGTGCCATACCATGTTAGTATAGGTGTGTTGTGTGCTTTGGATGTCAAAGATTTCTCTCCGGGGTGTGACCCGCTTCACCGGCATCCACTTCTCTCTCGTGAGCGCTTATAGGGTGAAACTCCTGTATCGGACTAAACATCGTGAATCTTCCGAAGAGGTGGGTTCTACCTTTTTGTTTTGTGTTCCTATGGGCTATCCTAGCACAACCAAGCAGATAGTTCCACATTGCTACCCCCTTTCGACGCAGTTACCGCATGTTTCCGTATAAGTCAGGTATTTCCCCAGCGGGGCTAGGGTTTTACCGGGAGGGGGGCTAAGGAGCGTCTGGATCCCAACACAAGCTAGGGGGTGCCATACCATGTTAGTATAGGTGTGTTGTGTGCTTTGGATGTCAAAGATTTCAATCCGGGGTGTGACCCGCTTCACCGGCATCCACTTCTCTCTCGTGATCGCTTATAGGGTGAAACTCTTGTATCGGACCAAACATCATGAATCTTCTAAAGAGGTGGGTTCTACCTTTTTGTTTTGTGTTCCTATGGGCTATCCTAGCACAACCAAGAAAATAGTTCCACATTGCTACCCCCTTTCGACGCAGTTACCACGTGTTTCCGTATAAGTCAGGTATTTCTCCAGCGGGGCTAGGGTTTCACTGGGAGGGGGGCTACGGAGCGTCTGGATCCCAACACAATATAGGGGTGCCATACCATGTTAGTAATGGTGTGTTGTGTGCTTTGGATGTCAAAGATTTCTCTCCGGGGTGTGACCCGCTTCACCGACATCCATTTCTCTCTCGTGAGCGCTTATAGGGTGAAACTCCCGTATCGGACCAAACATCGTGAATCTTCCGAAGAGGTGGGTTCTACCTTTTTGTTTTGTGTTCCTATGGGCTATCCTAGCACAACCAAGCAAATAGTTCCACATTGCTACCCCCTTTCGACGCAGTTGCCGCGTGTGTCCGTATAATTCAGGTATTTCTCCAACGAGGCTAGGGTTCACCGGGAGGGGGGCTACGGAGCGTCTGGATCCCAAAAAAGCTAGGGGGTGCCATGTAATGTTAGTATAGGTGTGTTGTGTGCTTTGGATGTCAAAGATTTCTCTCCGGGGTGTGACCCGCTTCACCGACATCCATTTCTCTCTCGTGAGCGCTTATAGGGTGAAACTCCCGTATCGGACCAAACATCGTGAATCTTCCAAAGAGGTGGGTTCTACCTTTTTGTTTTGTGTTCCTATGGGCTATCCTAGCACAACCAAGAAAATAGTTCCACATTTCTACCCCCTTTCGACGCAGTTACCGCGTGTGTCCGTATAAGTTAGGTATTTCTCCAGCGGGGCTAGGGTTTCACCGGGAGGGGGCCTACGGAGCGTCTGGATCCCAACACAAGCTAGGGGGTCACCACACTCTAACAACTATCTCTAAAAATGTCTAGAAATTACATGGCCGAGTAGTGCAGACAGCACCCGTCTACACTATTGTAGTGTAACATCCAAGTATGAAATATCCCCTTAGAATGTGTTGTTCCTTGTTTTATTTCAAGCAATGCATCATGTCATCATTTCATTGCATTTGTTTTATTTCTGTTTGCATTGTTTTCATAATAAAAGCCAAACTTAATCAACCTTTGTTTTCACACTTGTCTGTTACTTTCTTTCAAATAATGAATTGCAAAATCCAAAAACATCAATTGCTTCCAATTATTTCATATTGGATCAACTATTAAATTGTTGCTTAATTCAATCAATCACTTTAATCAATTATGTCCAAAGCATTTCCAAAGTCAAACAATTTCTCAGATCAATACACTTTTGAATCCATAAAGTTCACCACTAATTGGAATTCTTTAAATTACTTCTAACCCTAGGGGAAACCCTATTGAAAATGGCTTTATTTTCTAATATTAATGATTATTGCAAAATTCAATTAAATTGGTTCCATTTTAAAACAGCAAGCAAACTTTCAACTTTTTGAAAACGAAAACTACCAAGTGGTTGTATTTCAACTAAGGATCTTATCCAAATTTTTCCCAAATTTTATCTCAACAAAAACCTATCTTTTTTATCCAAAAGCTACAGCCACAAAAAAAAAAAAAACAGAACATCTCATAATAAAAAAAAAGAACAAACGCAGCAGGAGGGGGAGAAAGCCCAGCCCACCAGGGGCAGCCCGCTCGGTCTCCCCCTACCTCCGTACAGGTGCTGACGCACCCATGGAGGACAGCGACCTGCGCTTCCTCCTGAACCACTCGATGGTCCTCCCCCCTCCTTTATATCCTCCTCTCCCCTCCAGCAGCGAAACCCTAACCCTAGGCGCCTCTTTCCCTCCTGGCTCCCACCTCCGCCGCCGCCATCGAGGAGATCTTCCTCTGTACTGGTGCCACGGCCACCGGCCGCCGGAGCACGGCGCCGCCGCCTCCGCCACCCTCCGGCCGCGCCGAGGACGCCCCTGCGAAGAGGGTGATGCCACCTCTCCATTCCCACTCTTCCTTCCTCTTTTCCTTGATGTTTGGTCACCAATTTCTTGCCCGCAAGTTCGCCATCTTGCTCTGTTCTTCGTGACAGTAACAAGGTTCAGTATCGTGCGCTGCAGGTTTCACTTAACGGGCATTTGCAAGGCTCAAAACCACACCCGCACCCTATTCCAGCAAGAGAACGCAGCAGTCCCACTGGTTGGAGCGCCCGCAGCGAAGCCCCAGGTCACCAGTTCGATCCCCAGCCCCACCTTTTTCTTGTTTTAATCCAGTACAGCCAGCACCAACACCTTATCCTATTCCGAGATGCAGTCCCACCAACACAGCCGCAGCTAGCCTAGTGGTTCTGTTCCTTTGCTGCAACCAGGAGGTGGAGGGATCGAGTCTCCTCTCTCCCAAATAAAACAAAGTTTTATTTTTTTTGCAAGGTTTTGGTACTGGAACGTTTAGCAAATCACACATAAGCCCCTAGCACTTATTTCTAGCCCCTGGAAAATTTTTCCTAAGTCCCTAGATGCATTAAAATGGCAGATTGCACCCTATAATTCTAAAATGCATAACAAATTCATTTTAACTCCAATTTTCACTTTTTAAATATGTTTTCTGTCCAAAATTAAATGATCTATCCAAATATAAAATTTGTTTACTGTTTTGAATATTTCAAATTGGTGCAAAATTTGAAAACTTGTCAAATTCACTTAAACTTGCAAAATTCATAACTTGTTCATAAAAATTCCAAATTCCACAAACTAAATATGTTTTCCAATCAACTTTTCATGTACTTTCCAAATATAAATTTTGTTTTCTGGTTCGAATAATTTAAATTGCCTAAACAATTTAAATCTTGATTAATGCAATTAAAAATTGTTTAATATTGTTTAATTCATAATTAAATAATCCAAAGTCCAATTTCAAAATGTGAAACATGTAATCCAACTAAAATTTGATAACCTTTTCAAATATCAACTTTGTTATTTGTTTTGCACCCTTTAACTTGATGAAAACAACAACTACTTGTTTAATGCCATTAAGTAACAATAATTTCCAAACTTGGTAAATGTTTTCTAAAATTGTTAACCATCTTTCCAATTGCATTTAAATTGTTATCTTCTTGTTATTCATCATGCATGCATCATGCTAACTCACCAACACCTGATGCTTAGTGTTAGAACAATTAATTCAACTCTAAGGCATGGGTTTGCCATATGCAATCTTTGCATATGGAATCCATTTAAACTTGTGTATCATATCAAATAGTTTATTTTGGTGCATCTGTTAACATGACATGCATCATCCAATGTTTGTGCACCTATGCCATGTATTGATTGCCCGTCTTCCTTCGTTGTTGTTTTTGCTTCTTCTCGCTTAGACGACGACGTTGGTACCGACGAGACTTACGACACCACTACCCAGGACCTAGCCCAGTACCCGGCTGCTGAGCTTCCAGGCAAGTTATCACTCACATGAATCATCGAGTTCTCTTCCACACTTGTTGTCGATACTATCCTTTTGTCTACTATTGCTAGCCCTATGTATCGTTGCTATTCTCCGAACCCATCACATGATTCCCTGAACCAATGATATTGCCTCACCTCCATACCTACAGCCTTTGCTTGTGCCTGTTCTTATCTAGCATGCTTAGGGTTGCTTTTGCTCGAGCCTGTTGTCGGTTACTTCTTTTACTAACGTGCTGTTATTATCTGTTATCGTTCCGGGGGCTCGATGTTAATCAATCAATCCTGTCAATGCTGCTATTAATAATAACTTGATGATAAGGCACCGGCAGGAGGCCCTTTGTGGTTTTGAGGCCTGCTAGTGTCGACCCTAATAGGAAAAGGGTCTTGTCTACTGATCCATGATGAGCGCACTACCCGCATGTGGGAAGCGAGTATGGGCGCCCCCCTCAACTTGACTCGATTCGCATCTCGTCCAAATCGCCGTACTAGTTCGGGCTTTCCATTTGCTGCATCATATGCAGGTACAAACCCGAGGCCAGGGTGGAACTTTTGTAGTCGGCATTTAGGGCGGCGTGGTCTTCCAGTGCTATGAGGGTCCTCCTTTTCTTCGGGGGGCTCGATTAGCCGCGCACGCACAGCACGCGGTGCTTTGGGCCCTATGCGAAGAACAGTTGGTTGTGTTGAGTGTCTCGCTTGGTGGGTTTGATTCCCATCTGGCGGGATATTCTTACGTGTACGGTTACTATGGTGCACCCCTGCAGGGATAAATCTTCTCGAGAAGCCGTGTTTTCCGCGGTTATGGATTACTTGGTGAAAGTACTGGCTAACAAGTACTCAGGACAACTTCAACATAATGATCAATCATGTTCACCCAATGACTAATAACTTGACTAGTAATAGATTATTCACACAATAACTTGATTCACCTGATTACAACGGTGTGAGTTATCCTCGGATTGCTTCTTCGGATAAGGGGCGAGATCCAGGATGGGTTTGGTTGAAGTTATCTTTCAGTTGGTTACAATTCCTCGATCTTACCTTTTCTATTAGCCGGACACAAGTAGTTATCTCTGTAGTTGGTTAGAGCAGCCCGCTGCAGCTTTTATAATACCTATCTTCTTCCGTTGATCCCAAGCATCCCTGCTTGTGTTGACGAGTAACTCCTTGATGAAGGGTGAGTCTTGCTTGCCAGTACTTGGATGTACTGACCCCGTTGGGGCTGTGGTTTACGCAGAGTACGACTACGGCTACGATGATCACCAGGATGGCTACTTTGTGGAGTTTGACGACACTGCAGACGAGTAGTTGGCTGGACCCCGGGCAGGATCCAGGACCTACGTGGATGGGCTTCGTTTTCTTTATTTTCTCCGGCTTCTTAAGCCTTGGATTTGTCTGTACTCAGACCCCTTTGATTGCTTCCGCTGATGTAATGAATGATATGTTGGGACGTGTGTCCTCTGGATGATTGTATTTGCTATCTCTGCCTTAGTGAAGGCTATTTGCAAACTTATTTCCATCTTTTGTGTCTTAGAGGCATGTTGTGTTATCCTTTTGTTCAAAGCTGTTGACGTACCGTGCGTGCTTGATATGAAGTACGTCGACAGTAGTGCCTATGACTCCTAATGGATAGTTTACATCGACGGTGGAACAGCAGGGCTTGTGTTGTCGCGCATAAGCGCAGGCCTACCAGGAAGCTGGGACGTGGGAGCAGTTATGCCCCATAATCCAAGCACCTGCTATCCAGTTCGTACGATGAGTATCCCTTAGAAGCCAGGGTGCGACAAATGGTATCAGAGCCTGTCTGCCTGTAGGATCCTTTTTACTGGTCGCAGTTGAGTCTAGAAACTATTTTGTAGCTATACAGGAAAAATGAAACGTGAGAGTAGGAATTCTGCCATTTTTCTTCTTTCCCCACCCACCCACCCTTTTCTGGTAAGGAAGTGCAACGTTGTTTTCTGTTCTCACCTAAACTTTCAAGTTAGGATTTCACGTGTTTTGGGTTCTCCTTAGTACCTCAGGTTTTGGTCTCGTTTTCTCGATGTTGCTTCGATATCCTGTTCTTTTAAAGAACCTATCGTCCATTGAATCTTGTTGTTGTTTTTCCACTTCCTTTTTCTCTTACCGGCGCCTAATCAAAACCTTCCAAATCATCTGCAGATGGGTCTCAGCTACTACCCGCAGGTGGTTCGCATGACCCGTTGCGAGAGCACCGCCGGTTATCCGGAGATGCTGAGGGACATGGTTACCTATCTGGGGTTCCGTTGGGCACCAGAGTACCAGGTCTACGAGCACCAGCGCGAGTTCGAGCAGACTTTCTACCGAGCCATCGTCTACATTCTGTCGGATGATGGCAGGAGCGTTGTCCACCGCTACGAGGCAGTAGGTTCCACAGTGGATATGGCTGTGCAGCAGGCCGCTTACGTGAGTCTCACCGTCCTCCGTGCTGACCACTGGGGGTTTGACGATTCTATCTATCGTCACATCCCCCGTGGTTACATCACGTCGGCGGGAGTTCACTTCACTCTCCACCGCAACCTGGATACCTACGAGGATGATAGCTCCAGGCTGCACACCACTGCCCAGTTCGTGAGGCACAGTGACGCCGTTGCTTCCACACTTGCTCAGGAGTTGGCCTCAGTCAGGGAGCAGCTCTACCTCGCGTTGACGCGTCTGGCGACGTACACCACAGACTTCGTTGGAGACGAGCGCTTTGCGCGTTTCCAGCAGACACTGGGTTTTCCTCTGCCAGATGCTGGAGGTTACGAGCCGATCAGAGGCCCACTTCTCGACCTCGGAGCTGGTTACACAGGGATTCCCCGCTATGGAGCACAGGGAGACGACGCTTTCTACTTCACCACACCGAGAGTTGCTCTCAGAGCAGTTCCTATCTACAGGGATCGTCGTGATACCTACTTCCGTGTGCACACTCCTCCTCGCCGTCCTCTTCGTCGTACCACTCGCCGTACTCGCCGCCGTCCTGCGTGATGAGCATGGGAGTACCGATGTATCCGTTACTAGCTGTGTCTAGTTTATCCTTTCGTTTTCGAACCATGTATTGGTCTGTTGGATATTCTGATGTATTTGAACTCATGATGTACCTGTTGGTTATCTATTCATGCGTCGGAATAATCTCTCTTTCGGTTGCTGAGTTTATTCCCTTCCTATTGTTGTGCTAAAATGCATTTCTGTTCAGGATGCCTCCAACAAGGAACACGCCTGAGCCACCGCCGATCGCTGAGCTCTTGACTCAGATGACTCAGGTCATGGCTCAGATGGTCCAGGTTCAGAACCACCAGAACCACCACCACCAGACTGCTCCAAGGGTCACCATCAAGGACTTCCTCAGTGTGGGCCCTAAGGCTTTCGTGGCAACACGCGAGCCTCTGGATGCTGATGACTGGATCCGTGACGTAGCAAGGGCCCTGGAGATTGCTCATGTTGCGGAAGAGGACAAGGTCAACTATGCTGCTTACCTACTGAAGGGTCAGGCATCCTCGTGGTGGGAGAAATACCAGGCCATGAGAGCTGGCTATCCTATCACTTGGGGTTGCTTCAAGGATGCCTTCCTGAAGTACCACATCCCCGATGGTCTCATGGAGAGGATGCGTGAAGAGTTTTGCTCGCTGAAGCAGGGCAAGCTCGGCGTCATCGGCTACCAGAACGAGTTCAATCGCCTCGCTCGGTATGCTGGAGACGAGGTGTCTACTGAGACCAAGAAGATGGCAAGGTTCCGCCGAGGTTTTAACCCGGAACTGAAGTACGCTCTCACAAACATCAGGTGCAAGGACTTCGTCGAGCTCGTGAACACCGCGCTCAATGAGGAGAATGGGCGCAAGGCGTTCGAAGAGTCGCGCAAGCACTCGCGTGAGGGTGGTTCCTCCTCCAACATGACCACCCCTCCGCAGAAGCGCCGCATCTGGGTGCCAAACAGTGCTGTCACTAGGGCTCCAAATGCCCAAGCTTCTCCAGGCTTTGGTCCCCGCCCACCCAACCCAACTCAGATGCATGGGCAGAGGTTTGCAATGGCGCAGCCAAGGCCAGATCCTCCGCGTGTCGTCACTTGCTTCAAGTGCAAGGAGACTGGGCACTACGCAGATAAGTGCACTCAGAGGATGCTGCCTTCTCCACCACCTCGCCCCAACACCAACCAGGCGATGGTCCGCGCTCCTCCGCATAAGGCCTTCAACACCAACAACAGGCCTGTTGGGAGGACCACAAGGGTGAACCACGTCAAGGTTGACACAGCTGAGGAATCTGCCGACGTTGTTCTCGGTACATTACCCGTAAACTCTAACCCAGCTAAAGTGTTGTTTGATACCGGAGCATCGCATTCCTTTGTGTCAAAGATCTTTGCAACAACTAGTAAACTCCCCTTTGTTGGTTTGGGTTCCCCGCTAGTAGTAAACTCCCCTGGAGCAACTATGCAAACTTCCAAGATCAGTCATGAGAATCAGATCTTAATTGGAGGTCACATATTCCTTGCTTCCCTCATTCTGCTTGGCAATTCTGACATTGATGTCATCCTTGGCATGGATTGGTTGAAGGCCAATAAAGCTACGATTGATTGTGCTAAGAAGTCAATAACTCTGTTCCACCCTTCCGGCCAGATAGTCTATTCTCCGAAGGAATCAAGTTCTGTTCAGCTGTACACCCTGGATGCTAAACCTCTTCCTGCAATTGAGAATGTTCCGGTGGTTTGTGAATTCCCTGACGTCTCTCCAGAAGAGTTGCCAGGGATGCCTCCGGACAGAGCAGTTGAGTTCGTGATCGAGCTTGAACCAGGTACTGCTCCAATCTCTAAGCATCCATACAAGATAGCTCCTCCTGAACTGAAGTTGTTGAAGGAGCAAATCGATATGTATATGGAGAAAGGTTACATTCAGCCTAGTTCCTCCGCTTGGGGTTGCCCAACTCTGTTCGTAGCCAAGAAGGACCAAACTAAGAGACTCGTGGTTGACTATCGTCCTCTCAACGAGAAAACTATAAAGAACAAGTATCCAATTCCTCGTATCGATGATCTTTTTGATCAACTTGCTGGAGCCTCAATATTCTCAAAGTTGGACTTGAGGATGGGTTACCATCAGATAAAGATCAGAAAGGAAGATATTCCTAAGACAGCCTTCACCACTCGCTACGGTCTATATGAATACACCGTAATGTCCTTTGGTCTCACCAATGCACCGGCGACCTTCTCAAGACTCATGAATTCTGTCTTCCATGAATACCTCGACAAGTTTGTTGTGGTATATCTTGATGATATCCTAGTCTACTCAAAATCCGAGAAAGAGCATGAAGAACATCTTCGCCTCACTCTCATGAAACTCCGCGAGCATCGTCTATATGCCAAATACTCCAAATGTGAGTTCTGGATTCCAGAAGTGGCCTATCTTGGTCATATCATCTCTGCCAAGGGCATAGCCATTGATCCTGAAAAGGTTAAGGCAATTGTTGATTGGAAACCTCCTAGGACGGTGAAGCAAGTCAGAAGTTTTCTTGGCTTGGCTAGCTATTGCCGTCGTTTCGTCGAAAACTTCTCCAAGATTGCAAAACCTCTCACTGATCTCACCAAGAAGGACAAGAAGTTCGTTTGGTCTCCACAGTGTGAGGAAAGTTTCAATCTCCTCAAAACTAAACTCACTTCTACTCCAGTTCTGGTTGGTCCAGATACCACCAAACCTTTCCAGATATTCTGTGATGCATCTCTCCAAGGACTAGGAGCAGTTCTTATGCAAGAACGCCAAGTTGTGGCTTATGCTTCACGTCAGTTGAACCCACACGAGCAAAACTATCCCACTCATGATCTTGAACTTGCAGCAGTTGTGTTTGCCCTCAAGAAATGGAGACAATACTTGTTGGGTAACAAAACTGAAATCTTTTCCGATCATAAGAGTCTGAAATACATCTTCACTCAGCCAGATCTGAACCTCAGGCAAAGGAGATGGATTGAGAAGATTAAGTACTTTGATCTAACCATTTCTTACACTCCAGGCAAGGCTAATGTTATGGCCGATGCTCTCAGTCGCAAATCCTATTGCAACAATCTCATGATCATGGACAGCCAACCTCCACTTCATGAAGAATTCCAGAAGCTGAACCTTGGTCTTGTTCCTCAAGGCTATCTTGCTAGCTTGACAGCCAGTCCAACTCTCGAGGACAAGATTCGTTCTGAACAGTTTCGTGATGCTGAAATCAAGAAGATGGTAGAGCAAATCAAAGAGGGCAGTGATAAGTTCAAGTCCTTCTCTATTGATGACAAAGGAACTGTGTTCTTTGAAGGACGCATTGCAGTTCCTCGGGTTCAAAGTCTCAAGGATATCATTCTCAAGGAGGCTCATGAAACTCCCCTATCCATTCACTCTGGAAGTACAAAGATGTACCAGGATCTTAAGACTCTGTATTGGTGGCCTGGCATGAAACGTGAAATTGCTCAATACGTTTCTGAATGCGACGTTTGTCAACGTGTTAAGGCAGTTCATCAGAAAACAGCAGGTCTTCTCCAACCTCTCAAAATCCCTGAGTGGAAGTGTGACATGATTGAAATGGACTTCGTTACTGGGTTTCCAAAGTCCAAGAAGGGCAACGATGCAATCTTCGTTGTTATTGATCGTCTCACTAAAGTTGCTCACTTCTTTGCTGTCAAGGAAACCATCTCAGCTAGCCAGTTAGCAGAGCTCTACACAGCAAGGATTGTTCCTCTTCATGGTGTTCCATTGGAAATAAGCTCAGACCGTGGAAGTATCTTCACTTCTCATTTCTGGAAAAGCTTTCAAGAAGCATTGGGCACTAAACTTCTGTTCAGCACAGCTTACCACCCTCAGTCTCAAGGGCAAGTCGAAAGAGTCAATCAGATTCTCGAGGATATGCTTAGAGCATGTGGTCTCTCCTTTGGCATGAAATGGGAGGATTGTCTTCCATATGCTGAATTCTCCTACAACAACAGCTACCAGGCAAGCCTAGGCATGGCATCATTTGAGGCATTGTATGGCCGCAGATGCAGGAGTCCAATCAATTGGTCTGGAGTTGGTGAACGTTCACTCTTGGGTCCTGACATTGTTAAGGAAGCCGAGGAGAAAGTTCGCATCATTCGTGACAATCTCAGAATTGCTCAGTCTCGTCAGAAGAGTTACTATGACAGCAAGCACCGGGACATGGTCTATGCACCTGGTGACAAGGCATATCTCCGTGTAACTCCCCTCAGAGGCACTCATCGTTTTGGTGTGAAAGGAAAGCTGGCACCAAGATACATTGGTCCTTTCAACATTCTTTCGAGGCGTGCAGAAAATGCTTATCGTCTCGAGCTTCCAGAAAAACTATCCAAAGTGCACGATGTGTTCCACGTGTCACAGCTCAAGAAGTGCTTCAAGGACCCTGATCGTGCAGTTGATCATGATGGTATTGAACTGCAAGATGATCTCTCCTATGAGGAGCACCCTACTCGAATTCTCGATGAGACCGTTCGTAAGACTCGCAACAAGAGCACCAAGTTCTTGAAAGTCCAATGGTCGCATCATTCCGATAAAGAGGCAACGTGGGAGACCGAAGAGGATCTTCGCAAGAAGTATCCGGACCTTTTCCATTCTCAGTAGGAATCTCGGGGCGCGATTCCTTCAAGGGGGGGCGTTTTGTAACATCCAAGTATGAAATATCCCCTTAGAATGTGTTGTTCCTTGTTTTATTTCAAGCAATGCATCATGTCATCATTTCATTGCATTTGTTTTATTTCTGTTTGCATTGTTTTCATAATAAAAGCCAAAATTAATCAACCTTTGTTTTCACACTTGTCTGTTACTTTCTTTCAAATAATGAATTGCAAAATCCAAAAACATCAATTGCTTCCAATTATTTCATATTGGATCAACTATTAAATTGTTGCTTAATTCAATCAATCACTTTAATCAATTATTTCCAAAGCATTTCCAAAGTCAAACAATTTCTCAGATCAATACACTTTTGAATCCATAAAGTTCACCACTAATTGGAATTCTTTAAATTACTTCTAACCCTAGGGGAAACCCTATTGAAAATGGCTTTATTTTCTAATATTAATGATTATTGCAAAATTCAATTAAATTGGTTCCATTTTAAAACAGCAAGCAAACTTTCAACTTTTTGAAAACGAAAACTACCAAGTGGTTGTATTTCAACTAAGGATCTTATCCAAATTTTTCCCAAATTTTATCTCAACAAAAACCTATCTTTTTTATCCAAAAGCTACAGCCACAAAAAAAAAACAGAACATCTCATAATTAAAAAAAAAAAGAACAAACGCAGCAGGAGGGGGAGAAGGCCCAGCCCACCAGGGGCAGCCCGCTCGGTCTCCCCCTACCTCCGTACAGGTGCTGACGCACCCATGGAGGACAGCGACCTGCGCTTCCTCCTGAACCACTCGATGGTCCTCCCCCTCCTTTATATCCTCCTCTCCCCTCCAGCAGCGAAACCCTAACCCTAGGCGCCTCTTTCCCTCCTGGCTCCCACCTCCGCCGCCGCCATCGAGGAGATCTTCCTCTGTACTGGTGCCACGGCCACCGGCCGCCGGAGCACGGCGCCGCCGCCTCCGCCACCCTCCGGCCGCGCCGAGGACGCCCCTGCGAAGAGGGTGATGCCACCTCTCCATTCCCACTCTTCCTTCCTCTTTTCCTTGATGTTTGGTCACCAATTTCTTGCCCGCAAGTTCGCCATCTTGCTCTGTTCTTCGTGACAGTAACAAGGTTCAGTATCGTGCGCTGCAGGTTTCAGTTAACGGGCGTTTGCAAGGCTCAAAACCACACCCGCACCCTATTCCAGCAAGAGAACGCAGCAGTCCCACTGGTTGGAGCGCCCGCAGCGAAGCCCCAGGTCACCAGTTCGATCCCCAGCCCCACCTTTTTCTTGTTTTAATCCAGTACAGCCAGCACCAACACCTTATCCTATTCCGAGATGCAGTCCCACCAACACAGCCGCAGCTAGCCTAGTGGTTCTGTTCCTTTGCTGCAACCAGGAGGTGGAGGGATCGAGTCTCCTCTCTCCCAAATAAAACAAAGTTTTATTTTTTTTGCAAGGTTTTGGTACTGGAACGTTTAGCAAATCACACATAAGCCCCTGGCACTTATTTCTAGCCCCTGGAAAAAATTTCCTAAGTCCCTAGATGCATTAAAATGGCAGATTGCACCCTATAATTCTAAAATGCATAACAAATTCATTTTAACTCCAATTTTCACTTTTTAAATATGTTTTCTGTCCAAAATTAAATGATCTATCCAAATATAAAATTTGTTTACTGTTTTGAATATTTTAAATTGGTGCAAAATTTGAAAACTTGTCAAATTCACTTAAACTTGCAAAATTCATAACTTGTTCATAAAAATTCCAAATTCCACAAACTAAATATGTTTTCCAATCAACTTTTCATGTACTTTCCAAATATAAATTTTGTTTTCTGGTTTGAATAATTTAAATTGCCTAAACAATTTAAATCTTGATTAATGCAATTAAAAATTGTTTAATATTGTTTAATTCATAATTAAATAATCCAAAGTCCAATTTCAAAATGTGAAACATCTAATCCAACTAAAATTTGATAACCTTTTCAAATATCAACTTTGTTATTTGTTTTGCACCCTTTAACTTGATGAAAACAACAACTACTTGTTTAATGCCATTAAGTAACAATAATTTCCAAACTTGGTAAATGTTTTCTAAAATTGTTAACCATCTTTCCAATTGCATTTAAATTGTTATCTTCTTGTTATTCATCATGCATGCATCATGCTAACTCACCAACACCTGATGCTTAGTGTTAGAACAATTAATTCAACTCTAAGGCATGGGTTTGCCATATGCAATCTTTGCATATGGAATCCATTTAAACTTGTGTATCATATCAAATAGTTTATTTTGGTGCATCTGTTAACATGACATGCATCATCCAATGTTTGTGCACCTATGCCATGTATTGATTTCCCGTCTTTCTTCGTTGTTGTTTTTGCTTCTTCTCGCTTAGACGACGACGTTGGTCCGACGAGACTTACGACACCACTACCCAGGACCTAGCCCAGTACCCGGCTGCTGAGCTTCCAGGCAAGTTATCACTCACATGAATCATCGAGTTCTCTTCCACACTTGTTGTCGATACTATCCTTTTGTCTACTATTGCTAGCCCTATGTATCGTTGCTATTCTCCGAACCCATCACATGATTCCCTGAACCAATGATATTGCCTCACCTCCATACCTACAGCCTTTGCTTGTGCCTGTTCTTATCTAGCATGCTTAGGGTTGCTTTTGCTCGAGCCTGTTGTCGGTTACTTCTTTTACTAACATGCTGTTATTATCTGTTATCGTTCCGGGGGCTCGATGTTAATCAATCAATCCTGTCAATGCTGCTATTAATAATAACTTGATGATAAGGCACCGGCAGGAGGCCCTTTGTGGTTTTGAGGCCTGCTAGTGTCGACCCTAATAGGAAAAGGGTCTTGTCTACTGATCCATGATGAGCGCACTACCCGCATGTGGGAAGCGAGTATGGGCGCCCCCCTCAACTTGACTCGATTCGCATCTCGTCCAAATCGCCGTACTAGTTCGGGCTTTCCATTTGCTGCATCATATGCAGGTACGAACCCGAGGCCAGGGTGGAACTTTTGTAGTCGGCATTTAGGGCGGCGTGGTCTTCCAGTGCTATGAGGGTCCTCCTTTTCTTCGGGGGGCTCGATTAGCCGCGCACGCACAGCACGCGGTGCTTTGGGCTTGATGCGAAGAACAGTTGGTTGTGTTGAGTGTCTCGCTTGGTGGGTTTGATTCCCATCTGGCGGGATATTCTTACGTGTACGGTTACTATGGTGCACCCCTGCAGGGATAAATCTTCTCGAGAAGCCGTGTTTTCCGCGGTTATGGATTACTTGGTGAAAGTACTGGCTAACAAGTACTCAGGACAACTTCAACATAATGATCAATCATGTTCACCCAATGACTAATAACTTGACTAGTAATAGATTATTCACACAATAACTTGATTCACCTGATTACAACGGTGTGAGTTATCCTCGGATTGCTTCTTCGGATAAGGGGCGAGATCCAGGATGGGTTTGGTTGAAGTTATCTTTCAGTTGGTTACAATTCCTCGATCTTACCTTTTCTATTAGCCGGACACAAGTAGTTATCTCTGTAGTTGGTTAGAGCAGCCCGCTGCAGCTTTTATAATACCTATCTTCTTCCGTTGATCCCAAGCATCCCTGCTTGTGTTGACGAGTAACTCCTTGATGAAGGGTGAGTCTTGCTTGCCAGTACTTGGATGTACTGACCCCGTTGGGGCTGTGGTTTACGCAGAGTACGACTACGGCTACGATGATCACCAGGATGGCTACTTTGTGGAGTTTGACGACACTGCAGACGAGTAGTTGGCTGGACCCCGGGCAGGATCTAGGACCTACGTGGATGGGCTTCGTTTTCTTTATTTTCTCCGGCTTCTTAAGCCTTGGATTTGTCTGTACTCAGACCCCTTTGATTGCTTCCGCTGATGTAATGAATGATATGTTGGGACGTGTGTCCTCTGGATGATTGTATTTGCTATCTCTGCCTTAGTGAAGGCTATTTGCAAACTTATTTCCATCTTTTGTGTCTTAGAGGCATGTTGTGTTATCCTTTTGTTCAAAGCTGTTGACGTACCGTGCGTGCTTGATATGAAGTACGTCGACAGTAGTGCCTATGACTCCTAATGGATAGTTTACATCGACGGTGGAACAGCAGGGCTTGTGTTGTCGCGCATAAGCGCAGGCCTACCAGGAAGCTGGGACGTGGGAGCAGATATGCCCCATAATCCAAGCACCTGCTATCCAGTTCGTACGATGAGTATCCCTTAGAAGCCAGGGTGCGACATGTAGATGCCCTAAAAACAGAGGGAACCAGATCCTCTTACTTTGCCCACCTTATGTTCTCCGACTTTCTCCCATGACACGTGGGTCCGGTGTGTGATGGGCTCCATTTGTCAGTGACCTAAAATCAGGGGATCGCGTTCCCGCACAGAGAAGCGCTCGTCTCAGCGTCTGCAGGCCGTTGCCGCCGTAGTTTGCATGCATGGACTCGATCTTCACCGTTCCTTACGATCAAACGATCGAAAATGAAGCGGTGCATGGACTGGGTGTTTTGTCTCAATGTAACTGCATGCAACAACGGACACTGTCTAGTGGGGCCCCGTTCACCAGCCCGGTGCATGCACGCCTCGTTTTTTCAGTAAACAACGTGGCAGAAGAAGAAAAGACTAAACGTCGCGTCACATTTGCAGCCAGAAACACGAGTCGCGTCGCATTTGTAGCGACGCAGCCCTCCACGCCTAGTGTAACATCCCAAGTCTGAAAAATAGCCTTTAGAATGTTTGCTCTCTGTTATTTTATGTTTTGCATCATGGCATCATGTTGATTGCAATTGTTTTGTTTGTTTTCCATTTGTTTTCCTCTGTTTTCAGTTGTTTTCCAACTGTTTTCATTTGTTTTCCTTTGTTTTCTATTTGAATTTCAAACCAAAACTCAAACCTTTTGTTTCATCCTTGTGATGTTACAATTTCTAAAATGATATTTCAAAAATAAAACAATTATTTGTTTCCATTAAAGTGTGATTTCAAAAACTGTTGTTTTGTTTCTAACAGGAATTCATCTAATACCAAAAACAATTGAAATTCAAACATTATTTCAAATGCTTGTTCATACCTGTCATGTTACAATCTTTTTCAAATCAAAAGTTCAATTAAAAATCTCATTTGTTTCCAATTAAAATCATTTGATCACCCTATTCAAATATTGTTTTCAATAACCAATTAACCACAAAATTCAATCAAATTCACTCCAATCCCAAACATCACCCAATTTGAATCTATGCAAATTAACAAAACAATGCAATCCTCTGTTTTCATTTTAAACTACAAGTTCAACCCAATTTAAATTTTGTTTCAAATAATTCACTTAATGATAAAATCCATCCAATTTAAATCAAATTACAAAACAGCAATTTAATTTGAACTTTTTGAAACAGAAGGTGGCAAGTGTTTGAAGATGAGCTAAATAACTCACCCAAAATTTCCCAATTTTTCGTAACTCCCAAAACCCTCTCTTTTTCTTCCAATTCCAAACCAGCAAAAAATAAATAAATAATAGGACAGAAAAATAAAACAGCAACCAAACAGAAGGGAGAGAGAGCACCAGCTGGCCCAGCCCAACCCACTCCTTCTTTTTTCCCTGGCCCGATACCTTTCAGCCTCTGTCTTCTTCCTCGATGTCGTCATCTTCCTGTACGAACGCATCAGACACCGTGCGATCACCTCCTCCTCCACCCGATGCTCGCCGTACTAGCTCCCTCCTCCCTCTTTTTAATCCCCACCGAGACCACCTCGAACCCTAGACCCCAGCACCACCCTCCACCGCCGCCATCCCTCCCTCTGCTGTCTCCCCCACCTTCCCTGTTCTCCTCTGAACCTGGCCGACACCACCGATACCAGCACCCACCTCTCCTAGCTCCGATCACCACCTCCACCGCGAGGCTCATCCGGCGGCGGGAATGGAATCGGCACCCTTCCATCTCCAAGTTCGGTGAAGGTTCCATCGCCGGATACTGATCGAGCCGCCGCCGCCATCGCCGACATGTCGCCTCCAAGCTGCTGTCCGCCTCGACCTGCTCACGTCCGTCCTCGCCTGCTGCTGCTTCCGCATCGACAGATCGAGGTGAGCAGGGCCCACCTCTCTCCTTCCCTCCTCCCATCTCCTACTCGCCTCCCATCTCCCCTCGCGGCAGCCCCCCAGCCACCACGGCCACCGCGGCCATGAATCACGGCGAGCAGATCGCTGTCAGCGATGAAGTTTTCCTTCCAGGTTCAGTTAGCGCAGGAGAAATTCAGTTACAGAAAAAATACCCGCGAGCAACACCACTTACCCCCCGAGGCCCCCCTTCCTAACACAACTAGAGCACCAGCCCACTGGTTTGGTTCCCCCAGCGCAAGCAGGAGGTGGGGGGATCAAATCCCACCCCCTGCACAATTAAAAGACATTTTGTTTTGCAATGTTTTGGTCACAGATATTTCGCAGAATCACCAACAGGCCCTGGAAATTAATTCTAAGCCCTGCACAAATTATTTCTAAGTCCCTGGTTCATTAAAAAATGGCAGATTTGCACCCAATTTTGGAAATTGCATAAATAAATCATCCTAACTCCAAATTCAACATTTTTTATATGTTTTCAATACCAAATTAAATGGGCTATCCAAATATAAAATTTGTTTACTGTTTTGAATATTTTAAATTGGTGCAAAATTTGAAAACTTGTCAAATTCACTTAAACTTGCAAAATTCATAACTTGTTCATAAAAATTCCAAATTTCACAAACCAAATATGTTTTCCAATCAATTTTTCATGTAATTTCCAAATATCAATTTTGTTTGCTGTTTTGAATAATTTAAATTGCTGAAAACAACTGTTTCTTGTTTATTGCATTTAAAATTGCCAAAATAATAACTTGCTCATTTTAAATCCAATTTCCACAAATGAAATATGTTTTCCATGCAAAATTAAACCCTCTTTCCAAATATAAACTTTGTTTTCTGTTTTGAATAATTAAAATTGGTTAAATAATTTAATCCTCGTTTAATTCATTTAATATTGTTAAATTTGTCACTTGATCAAAACAAATTCTTTTGGGACATATAAAATATGTTTTCAAACCACAAAAGTATAAACTTTTCAAATATGAACTTCACTCAATGTTTTGCCCAAATAAAAATTCAAATAAGTGCATGTTTGAATTAAATTCATTTAATTCTTGCTTAAACTTGTTTAATTCATAAATACTTTATTTGGAATCCTTTTTCAACAAGTGAAACATGTTTTCCAACTAAAATCTTGTTTTCTTTTCAAATATGAACTTTGTTATCTATTTTGAACAATTAAAATTGGTGAGAACAACAAATGCTTGTGTGACACCTTTAAGTAACCAAAATTCCAACACTTAATAAATGAATTTCTAAACTTGTTAAGCCTTATTTCCATTTGGTTCTATTGTTGTTATTTTGCTGTTTTCCTCATCCATGCATCATGCTAATCCACCTTCATATAATGATTAGTTGTAAAACAATTAATTCAACCATAATTCATGGGCTTTCCATATGCAATCCAATTGCATATGGGTCCATTTAATCCTATTTCTATCTTGTCAACTAGTTTATTTTGATGCAACCATTAACTTGTCATGCATCATCTTGATTGTGCACAATGCCATGATAATGATTGTTTATCTTTCTGCCTTGTTTGTTTGCTTCTTCTCGGATACACGACGACGTTGAGACCGACGATACTTACGACATCCCTTCTAAGGAGTTAGCTCAGTACCAGGCTACTGGGTTTGCAGGCAAGTTATCACTCACATGAACCATTGTGTTCCTTTCAACATTGGGTACCGATACCTTCCGTTGTCTATTTCTGCTAGCCCTATGATTAGTTGTTTCTGTTACGATCCTATCACATGAATCCCTTAACCCTGATATTGCCTCACCTCCATACCTATAACCATCGCTTGTTGCCCGTGTCTTAATAGCATGCTTAGGTTGTTTTGCTCGAGTCTGTTACCCGTTACTTTCTGTTACTATTTCATTATGTTCTGGGGGCTCGATGTTTAATCAATCAATCAATCATGCTAATGTTATCGTTAAATAATAACTTGATGATAAGGCACCGACAGGAGGCCCTGTGTGGTTTTGAGGCCTGCTAGTGTCGACCCTAATAGGAAAAGGGTCTTGTCTACTGATCCATGATGAGTGCACTAACCGCATGTGGGAAGCGAGTATGGGCGCCCCCCTCAATTTGATTCGATTCGCATCTCGTCCAAATCGCCTCATTTAGTTCGTGTGTTCCATTTGCCGCATGCATGTTTTTGCGAGCCCAGGCCAGGGTGGAAACTTTGTAGTCGGCATATAGGGGGACACGGTCTTAGAGTGCTATGAGGGTCCCTTTTCTTCGGGGCTTGATTAGCCGTGCGCCCAAGGTTCTTTGGGCTTGATGCAAAGAAGAGTTGAGTTGTGTAGAGTACCTCGCTTGGTGGGTTTGATTCCCACCTGGCGGGATATTCTTGCGTGTACGGCCAAATTGGTGCAACCCTGCAGGGATAATCTTCTCGAGAAGCCGTGTTTTCCGCGGTTATGGATTACTTGGTGAAAGTACTGGCTAACAAGTACTCAGGACAACTTAAACATAATGATCAAACATGTTACACCCAATGATTAATAACTTGACTAGTAATAGGCTGATGACACAATAACTTGATCCACCTTTAATACAACTGTGTGAGTTATCCTCGGATTGCTTCTTTGGATAAGGGGCGAGATCCAGGATGGGTTTGTTTGAAGTTATCTTTCAGTTGGTTACAATCCTCGATCTTATCTCCTTTCTGTTAGCCGGCAGTTGTAGTATGTTTCCGTAGTTGTGTAGAGCAGCCAGTTGCAGCATCTTTTATATCCCCTTCCTTCCGTTGAACCCAAAGCATCTGTGCTTGGTGTTGACGGGTTACACTTTGGTGAACTGTGAGTCTTGCTTGCCAGTACGTTGGTGTACTGACCCCTTTGGGGCTGTGGTTTACGCAGACGACGTTTCCGAGGATCTACATGGTGGCTACTACGTGGAGTATGACGACGAGACTGCTGACGAGTAGATAGCGGACCCGGGCAGGATCCGAGACTTCGTGGATGGGCTCCGTCTTTTCGTTTCCGGCCTCTTAGGCCTATTTGGTTCTTGTCTGTACCCAGACATGTTGAATGCTTCCGCTGTGATGTAATGATGATATGTTGGGGCATGTGCCCTCTGAATGATTGTATTTGCTATCTCTGCTCTAATGAGAGCTATTTGCAATCTTATTTCAATCTTTTGTGTCGTAGAGATCTGTTGTGATATCACTTGTTCCAATGCCGTTGACGTACCATGTGTGTATGTTTTGAAGTACGTCAACGGAAGTATCTGGATTTCTACGGGATGGTTTGCGCAGACGATGAATAGTAAGATAATGGTTGTCACACGTTTACGTGTTGGCCTGCTCATATTGACGGACTCTGAGTATCCCCTAGAAGTCCGGGTGCGACACCTAGTTTTCAGAAGATACGCATCAATGCATATGCAGCAAGGCAGGATTTGGTGTAAGACTTTGGGTTTCTTCTCTTCACCTCTTTAATACACGCATGCAACATCGAATCACTAGCTGTCCTACGCCTACGCCTGTTCTATACCGCCTTGACCATGCATCTCGACTGTTCTACACTGCATCCTACGTTTTCACACAGTTTGCTTCATCTACCCCAATTAATTCACGTCTCATCGTGTCTTTAAATAGCCCGTTTCACTCGTCCTCCATCTTCTCATCCCTCTCCAGTCCCTTTGCCTTCTCTCCCTTCAAGCCACGAACACCATGTCTTCCTACTCTCTCCCTTCAAGCCCCAAGTCTGTCTCCGACGAGGACAACCGCCCCAAGGCTCGGCCTTGGTACGAGCCCGACTGGACGCCGGAGGAGACGGGCCTCGTGCCCGTCGAATCTCCCGAACGGGAGCGATCGCCGTCGTCTGACCACGACAGTGTCGAGCGCGCCAAGAACCTCTCCCCCAAGACGAAGAACCGCCTCCTCAAGAAAGAGGAGCGGCTGGAGAAGAAGGAGCTCGAGAAGGAGGAGAAGAAGGAGGAGGAGAAGGAGGAGAAGGCTCTCCGGGCCCGCATCAAGAGGGCCCGTTAGAACAACGAGGAGAGGATGCGGGAGAAGAACCGCCGCTCTCGGATCAAGGATGAGACCGAGACAAGGGCGGCGGACTGGAAGAAGTAGGCCAACCGCCGGCGGGAAGGCTGCCCGCATGCATTCCGCGGGCGGTTTAGGGCTAGGGCACTTTTTTTAATAGATGTAATATCCGACGGGCCCCACTAAATATATGTAAAGTGGGGCCAATGATTATCCATCTATATATATGTCCACTGTTTAATTATGTTTGCCAATGAATATATGTTTAAATCTGTTTGCCCAAATGCCCTCAAATTATATTTGTCCGAATGTTAGTCCGAATGTTTAAATTATATTTGTCCGAATGTTTAAATTATATTTGTCCAAATGTTTAAATTATATGTCCAAAATTTTAAATTTATTTTTTTCAAATGTTTAAATTATATTTGTCCAATGTTTAAATTATTTTTGTCCACTGTTTGTCCGTGCTAGTATACGTTGGGCCTCATTTAACATTGGGTCTGTCTTGGTTTTAGATGGGCCTGCCTTTTTATCCTGAACTGAACCTGAACTGAACTGAACACTGAACCTGAACTGAACTGAACTGAACACTGAACCTGTACATACGAACACTGAAAACTGAACATACGAACTGAAACAAACCAAATGAGGGCTGGATTCCTGACGTATTTATTCCAAGTGTTAGCCATAGACAAATTGACCATGTCAAGCTGACTACAACACTAACTATATTATTTTTGACTAATGATCTGCAAATACACAATTCCAAGAACAATTGCACATAAATAAAAAATTGCAGCCAACATATTGCTCTGCTTCTTTAGATCGACAAGCGTCTCCAGCTGTTTGGCCATCTTCTTCAACTCGTCCTTCTGCACCCCATTGTGCACCGTAGCAGATCCAAATTGCTCCACCGTCGGTAGCAAATTGGGCACCTTATTTTTGTCCTCCTTTTGAATCCTCTTTATGTAATCCTCAAGCCACTCGAAATGGTCACATGGAGGAAGATCGTGCAAATACGAAAACCCAAATCGGATGAAAACCCAAATCGGCTGAAAATTGAGGAAAAAAAAACGAAATTGACAGGGGGGAACACAGATCTCACCTCACCAAGCTGTTCTTTGCTCTCGCATTTCACATACTCGCGTCCGCGGTTGCCGCGCTTGTCGCTCTCAGTGACCCACCGCTGCAGTGGCGCCGTCCGTGGGCAGTCAGGGCATCTTCCCATCGGAACTGGCCCGAAGCGCGGCCATTTAGAGTGGGATTCGGAAGCAGAGGTCGACGACATGCCGCCGGGGAAGAAGGGGACGCGCTGCGGGAGAAGAAGCGGAGCTGGGCTGATTTTTCTGCTCACCGCCGCGAGCTCCGCCGCTTTTAACCGCCAGCCGCAAGCAACGGTCAACAGATGGGGCCCACAAACCGCTCCAACGGTTAACAGCTAAGCCCACAAGCCGCGCCAACGCCCAACAGCTGGGGCCCACAGGACGCGCCAACGGTTCTATGATGGGTCCCACAGGTCAGCATCCTAACGGGGGCAGAAAATAACGGTGGGAGCAGCGAAAGGAGTCCTTGCGCACAAACTAGGGGCAAAACTGAGGTCGATTCGGCGCTAGGGTAAAACTGAGGTCGTGGTGCCAACTGAGGGCACCCTGTTAAATAACCCTTTCCTTTATGTAAGCGATAGTACCTGGTCATGCTGGTGGAGAGGGAATGTAATCAATATCAGGTCCTTCATTCTTCTACAGTTGGAGAACGCGACGAGCTAGAGATTCTTGGTCTGCAATCAAGCTGTCGTGGCGGCGTTGTGCCGGTGGGGCGGTTGGAGAGTGGCACACACCTATATGATTTGAATGCTGATAAGCTCGACGCGCTCAAGAGCCTCCTGGATGCCCAACTCTTTCCGCAGGTTCTGTTTGTAAATTGCCATCCTCTCATCTCTTATCCCCTGGACTGGATATTGAAAGAGTTCAGACTGATTTGTGTGTTTTGCATGTGGTAACGGATCTGGTGGTGCAGGTGGTAAATGTTGTGGCAGCGCAGTCACCGGAGGGGAAGAAGCTCGTCTACCTCGACCTCCTCTTCGATGTCGAAGTGTTAAGCTGCCTCATTTCGGCCTATGATTAGTTGAGCCATGTTAGATCAATTTTAACATGAGCTAGAACTACTGCTACTCATCCGATGCATGTTTAATCGACGAAACAATCCGTTCTCTTACATTTTCATCCCTGTGCTTCTACTTAGTTGACTTTTAGCTCATGGGTTATTGATTCCAAATGAGAAAAAAATATTTCTTTGTAGGATACTAGCTGCTATAGACTTATGAAATTGCAAAACTTCAGTTTGTTACGGTTCCAAACAAATATGACTTGCAATGTCGTGGTAACGAATCCTTGTTATTATTTACTGTTTTATTTTGGTTTTGCTCTTTACTCCATTGTTGGATTCAAAGGCCAGTAGGTGCTTACTATTCTGCTTTGATCTGTATGTAGGATGTTTTTCGAGTATTTCTTATTGCGGATCATGTTGTAGATACACAGAAATTAAACCACTATTTCGGCTTTGCCTTCATGACATTTTTTAGGTCCTCAGGTAGTTGTCTAATTTTCTTCTGTGGTTTGATCCACAATATAGATTTAAATATTCTATTGTGCTGCATGGTACATGCACTGTCAAGCGCCATCTAGAGGATCCTACCCCCTGGTGGTTGCACATTGTCTAATTTAGTAAAACAAGTGAGTATAACTCCTTTTTTTTTCATCATTACCTGTAGATAGATTCATTGGCGGATTTGAGTTTTCATGCACTAACTTCAAAATACTCCATTCCTTGGAGATGAGGAACGGTTCTCCAGCTCATGTGAGTTTACTGGATAAGCACGATACATCATGCATGCATATTTATTCAACACCTTAGATTGCATTTTTCTTTTGAAACCACAAGCACAGCTAATTATTTGAATTATACTTACTTTCTTTAATTTTTGGTGAAGTTAGGAAGATTTTCATGTCATGTAACACATGTATGATGTTAAGACGTTGATTCAAGCTATGATATTTTCTAAAACCATATAATCACGTTAGGTTTCGAATACACATGGCCTAGACATTCAGTCCAAACTATGTTTTTTAAAACAGTATAATTATCACGGTTACACGTAGAAAATGTGTGTAGACGTGTCCATTTTATCATATGGCAGATTCTAAAAATACTGTGTATTGTATACCAAATTATGGTTCATGTTATGCTTAATATTTGGGTAATTATTTGGAAGTCCGGGTTCAAGTTTGTCAAAATAATAAGGAATACTACTATTTTAGCTTCATAGATCACGAAGACTACTATTTTTGCATTGAAACCCAATCTGAAGATGAAACCACCCACCATTATGGCAGTAGTCCTAGCTCATCTTAGGAGTTTTGTTTGGGCCTCCTTGCCCTACGCTTGTCATCTGTCTCCTTTCCTCTATTTTTTTCTAATGTGCCATCACAAACACATCAACATACCAAGTGAGAATGCCCCACATATTGCCTCAATTCTTGCATGATTATATACCCGTCCCAAGAGACTATCTGTTGGTTTGTAAGACATTTCCATGAATAGCAATCACCTTGTCGAATGCTAAGTAAATCGTTAGATAGTGCTTCTAGTATTGAAGTGGTGGTCAGATTAATAATATATCATTATTTTTCTCCTTCCATTGTCCTCTTCTGACCTTTCTACTACAATGCGCTCTCTTGGTCGTCCCTGCTTTCCTACGAGCTCAACGAACATCTCAGTGCATTCCTTGTTTTCGACAATGTTTCCAGCCCTTCCCATGCCCTCATCCACTGGCTACGGGTTGCTCTGTACTCTGATCTCGATCTTTCATCTCGTGTTCCCTTGCTGGGCTCCCCTGGCCCTGATGATAGGTCGCGTCATGCTCGCAGATGCTCTGTTTCTTGTACTTTAGACATGGCGATGCCGATTGTCTCTACGACTATGGTGGCGCTCTTGCGTAGGGTGGCGGTTGGAGATCTAGACTCCATGTGCTGGGTTTCTCCTTGGCTTAATGGTGGCATGCAATGCTTGGAGATCATCATTTTTCTCCTTCCATTGTATGCTAACCTTTCTACTACAATGCGCTCTCTTGATCTTCCTTGCCTGTTGTAACCCCTTGCCTCCGAGCTCAACTGGAACAACTCAGCATATTCCTTGTTTTCGACAATGTTTCCAGCCCTTTCCATGCCCTCATCCACTGGCTATGGGTTGCTCTGTACTCTGATATCGATCTTTCATCTCGTGTTCCCTTGCTGGGCGCCCCTGGCCCTGATGATAGGTAGCGTCGTGCCCACAGATGCTCTATTTCCTGTGTGTTAGACATGGCGATGCCAATTGCCTCTATGACTATGGTGGCACTCTTGCGTAGGGTGGTGGTTGGAGATCTAGAATCGTTGTGCTAGGTTTGTCCTAGGCTTAATGGTGGCATGTGATAGTTGGGGATCATCATTTTTCTCATTCCATTGTCCTCTCCTGACCTTTCTACTACAATGTGCTCTTTTGGTCACCCCTCCTTTCCTGTTGTAATACCCTTGCTTCTCGGCTCAACAGGAACAACTTAGCTCATTCCTTGTTTTCGACAATGTTTCCTGCCCTTCCCATGCCCTCATCCACTCTGTGCTCTCCTTGCTGGGCTGGGCATTCTTGCCCTGGCTATGGGTTGCTTTGTACTCTGATCTCGATCTTTCATCTCACTTTCGCTTGCTAGGTGCCCATGGCCCCGATGATTGGTAGCGTCGTGCCCACATGTGCTCTATACCTGTGCGTTAGACATGGCGATGCCGATTGCCTCTACGACTATGGTGGCGGTTGAAGATCTAGAGCGGTTGTGCTAGGTTTCTCATTGCCTTAATGGTGGCAGAGCATCGATGGTTGGCCTCCTTGCATCCTTCTTTCCCTTGCTAGATGACACCTGTGTGACTATGGTGGAGCTCTTGCCTAGGGTGGCGGTTGTAGATCTAGAGTCGTTATGCTTGGTTTCTCCTTGGCTTAATGGTGGCAGAGCGATGGTTTTCTCCTAGTATTGATGGCTACAGGTTACATAGTACGTTGACCTTGTCCTTGCATCCTTCTTTCCCTTGCCGGGTGCCCTTGGTCTTGGCGACAAGTAGCGAGAGCGCCTATGCATTAGACGTGGTGGTGCTGACTGCCCGTGCTCCTACTCCGTGGGTGTTTGAGCGGGCGGCAAATGACTATAGCCACATTGCGCCTCTATTCGTTCTGACTTTCAGTTTGGGTTGCTGGCGACGTTATGCCTTTATATCCGTCGTGACTTAGATTTTGGCGGAGTTGCTTTCAGTGTGGGTTTGCTTTGTTAGACTCGGGGATGATTTTCATCACTTCACCCACAAATCACTCCACCAAGATTATTTTGACATAAATTAAGTTATTTTTCCCATTAAACAGGAATTACCTTATTTTCCTTTTTTCACATCGTAATATATATTTATTTTTTTAGAAATGAGCAATCTTCATAGCTTGCATTCATTTTTTTTGCTGAACTAATCACCATTATTATGCCCCCTCCGATCCATATTCTTTGGTAACCGCAATTTACATTCATTTTCTAATACCACCATATATATTTTTACATTATTTTTCTAGCCAAACACCAATCAGCAATTGTCGTATATTACATTTACATTTTTGTACACAAAACTGTACATTTTTTTTTCCACAAATGAAGAGCGTTTGCAGAAACGGCTAGCTAGTTGGAAAGGAAAATTGTTGTCACTGGGTGGACGACTGGTACTCATTAATTCAGTCCTTACTAATATGGTACTGTATATGATATCATTCTTCCAGTTACCTAAAGGAGTCTTAAAAAAATTGGATTACTTCCGATCAAGATTCTTTTGGCAGGGTGACAACGAGAAAAAGAAATATCGATTGGCCAGATGGGATGTAGTTTGTCGTCCACGAGATCAGGGAGGGCTTGATATTCATGACCTGCAAGTCAAGAATTCAGCCCTACTTGGTAAATGGATTTTTAAACTACTTACCGAAGATGGCGTATGGCAGACCATCCTGAAACGTAAATACATAGGTTCGAAAGCAATATCACAGGTTATGTGGAAACCAGGCGATTCACACTTTTGGGCTGGACTCATGGCGAATAAAAATAAGTTTTTTCGCTATGGGGTATTTAAGATTAAGGATGGATCACATATACGGTTCTGGGAGGATAAGTGGTTAGGTAATACCACACTCAGAGAACAGTATCCGGCCTTGTACACGATAGCGCGACATAAGGATGATACGCTGGCTACAGTCATGCAAACATCACCTCCTAATGTTACGTTCCGACGAGATTTACTCGGGCTTCGACTTGCGTCTTGGCAAAACCTGGTTGATAGATTAACGAGGGTTACTCTTACACCAGGCGCTGATGAATTTCGTTGGAAGATCACTAAGAATGGTATGTTCTCGGTGGATTCCATGTACAAGGCTCAGATCCAATCGGATATGCCAGTCGATATCTTCAAAAATGTATGGCGTATGAAAGTGCCACTGAAGATTAAGATCTTCGCGTGGTACCTTCGTAAGGGGGTCATACTCACAAAGGATAATCTTGTCAAACGTAATTGGCATGGGAGCTCTAAGTGTGTTTCTTGTTCTCATGATGAGACAATTAAACACTTATTCTTTGATTGCACATTTGCGCGTTCTATATGGTCCGCTATCCAAATGGCTTCGAATCTATATCCCCCTACTTCCGTTGCGAATATATTCGGCAATTGGTTAAATGGGGTTAATAAACGATTTAAGACTATTATTAGGGTAGAAGCGCTTGCCGTTATTTGGTCGCTCTGGCTATGTAGAAATGACAAGATTTTCAATGATAATTTTTTTTCTCGTGTGCAGGTTCTATTCAGGAGCACAAGTATTCTCCGTTCGTGGTCCACATTACAGCGAGGGGAGTTACGAGGCCTTTTTACGGAGGCATGTGCACGACTGGAGCAGGTGGCGAGGGATATTTTTATCCCACATGGATGGCCGCTTAATCTACGGATAGAGGCTCCATAGCATCGACAGCTTACAGCGGATGTTCTGTAGCATTGTCGCTCTGTTTATTTTCAGTTTCGGTTTTCGGCTGTGTGCATCTCACGATGCAGAGGCCGGGTGTAATGCTTGAACTTTTTGAGTAATAAAGCCCTTTATCAAAAAAAAAAAATTATGCCCTCTCCGATCCATATTCTTTGGTAACCGCAATTTACATTCATTTTCTAATCACCGCATATATTTTTACATTATTTTCTGGCCAAACACCAATCAACAATCGCCGTATATTACATTTTTGTCACAAAACTGTACATTCTTTTTTCTCAAATGATTATTTCTCACACTCCCTCTGTCTGCGAATAATTGTACGTTTATCGTTTTTGGCGGTCAAATTTATTGAAGTTTGACTAACTTTATTAGAAAAATCGCTAAGCATTTATGACATCAAATTAACATCAATAGATTTGTCTTGACATGGAGTTTCAAAATATATCATTTTTATTTCATATATGTTGCTACTATTTTCTATAAAGTTGGTCAATTTTTAAAAAGATTGACTAGTGCAAAAGTTAGATGTACACTTATTCGTGGACGGAGGAGTAATTTACATTCTATTTCTCGCCAAATTAATCTACATAATTTTTATTCGGTTTCTCCCCGTAATTTACATTCATTTCGATGAATAAGTTATCACTGTATTACTTTTTTACATTATTTTTCACATCAAATTTTAATGTTGGAGCTGACTACCTGTGCGGTGACCCAATATCCCGGAAACCATGGCTTGTACCGGCTGTCCAAGCAAGCTACAGTGCTACCTTTTGCATGTACGGTAATTACTTACCACTAGCGTTTTGCATGTGCCTACTTATATATTGGACAATGGTTATTAAATAGGCTGATATTGGACAATGATTACAAAATAGGCTGATATTTTCACAATAAAGTATCCACTTACCGTTAATGTTTACATGCCTAAAAGAATAGCTATTTGATATTTGAATACTTGATTATTTAGATATTGTAACAGTAGATTTTATAGATCTATGATGTTTTTTTTTATCTCGCCAGTTAGTTACTTCCTCCGTCCCTGAAAATACAATACAATGCATACGTCGCTACTAGAAAAGCAGCTACAAGGTTGTCTTAATACTACCGATTATATGAATGACATTACAATGCATGAAGGACAATACAATGCATATGTATGAGTTTCGAGTTACCAAATTAAATTAGCATTACCATATTTACTATCCGTATTTTCAGTTTGTTCTATGATGGTCATGAGGTTATTATGTAATAGTAACCAGATTATCCCGTAACATCTACCAATAGATTATCCCAAAAGATGTACCAATACAAAATATTAGAGTATTCCACCATAAGTTAACAGATTAATTGATCACAATTATCATATTATATCCTAGCAGCGGAGAAACGCGAGACCTAGCGATGCTCTCCTCTCGCGACCCCTGACCTAGCGCCCTCCAGCCCCGTCGCCGCCGATCCCCGACGGTAGCCCATCCCCAACCTCAACCACTCCCCTCTCCCTGCCATGGCCTCCACCGGATCCTCTCCCCAGTCCGGCGATCGCATCTCCTTCGGTTCCTTCGGTGACAGGCGATGGGGTGGCTCGGACGGTGAGTCATCTGCGCGCTCGTACAGCGAGGCTGCGCGTACTCCGACGCCCCCACCGCCGGCGCCTGAACCTACGAGGATGGCACCACACATCCCTATCTCAGCCCGCCTAGGTCCCCGATCGGAGGTTCATCGCGAGCCGCACCAGCCGGAGGTTGATGCGGACGGTTTCCAACAACCTCGCCGCCAATACCGCCGCCGTCCATGTCCTGCGCCGGCCCCAAGCCCGCCTCCACAGTTCCAGCGCAGCCCCTCGCCTGAGGCGCTCGCAGGGCTGTGTTTTCGCTGCCTCGATCACCGCCATCGGGTCCGTGACTACGAAAACGACATCCGTTGCCGCCGCTGCCTCATCTCCGGCCATGATTCTCGTGGTTGCGAGGCCTTCCACAGGAACACTGGCCGTGAGCCCCCCGCTGCCTCCCCACGCGCCACTCCACCGCCTCCGCCCGCCCCTCCTGCTCCGGTCGCAATGACTGTCACCGCTGAACCAGCGCGGATCATTGTGTCTCGCTCCGTCGAGATGGAGGCCTCGGAAGAGGTGTTGACACGCGCGATGGTGGCTACCATCACGGAACCAGGCCAAGGGTTTCCCACGACGATGTTGCAGAGAACCTATTTCGCATGTTCAACTTCGCAGAGGGTGACTTCACCGTTCATGTCCACCACCCTGAGGACTTCCTGATCATCTTCAACTCCAGCGCCTCCATGGATCGCATGCGTGGAGACCACCTCGTCAGCTGCCCGCGCTTTACCCTATCGCTTCGCCCTTGGTGCAAACTTGCCCATGCTGGCTCTGGCGGGTTTGAACACCACGTCGAGCTAGAGCTCCGTGGCATCCCCGCCCACGCCTGGCACCTTGCGACAACAGAGCATATCTTGGGTGCGACTGTATGGATCGAGAGCCTCCATCCTCGGACGCGTTCCCACGCTGACCTCGCTACTTTCCGGCTTGCGAGACGCACACATGACCCCGCCGCTATTCGCCGCGAAGCAACGCTTGTGATTGTGGAGCAGCTGCCAAGACATCCCGCCTCCTCTACGCCGACTGTCCGCATGATCCTATACCCCATCCGCATTGCCCTCGCCCGTGCTGGGCTGGACCGTGCCCATGTTCAGCGGGGGCATGGTGCTGATCCTGAGCCTGATGACGCCAGTAATGATGGTGACACGCATGGTGCTGGCAACGGAACTGATGCACGACGGAACCGACAGCGCCGCCACGGCCAAAAGCGCCGCCGCACGTCCACTGCTCCCCAAGGCCGAGCTGACGGCATGGCAATGGACGTCCTCGACGGAGTTCCAACTCTGGGATGCCAGCGCGCAGATGGCGTTGTTGTCGATGCCGGCTGGACGGATTCACGGGTCGCAGCAAGCTCAACGTCGTTTCCTATTTGGCAATCTGTCAGGCCACCTCGTCGTAAGTTCAGACGACGAAAGCGTGGAGGAGTGAAAAAGCGTGCAAGGATTGCGGCAGCCCTTGCCAAGGCTGCTGCCGCTGATCCCAAGGCGGCCGAGTCGCCTCTTCAACACCGCACCACGACTGCTGGTGAAGGCAACACGGCCCCATCTACTCCTGCAGGCGATGCTGCTACTACTCTAGTGATATCTACACACGAGGAAATTGACTGTAGTGCCGCTTCGTCCTCAGCCATTCGGGGTCAGTCCACGGACCAGGACGGACAAGACACCACATTTGAAGTTCCTGACTCACAGCTAGAAGCGTGCTCCGATGATGCTGAGCACTTTCCTCTGTCAGAACAAGGAAAAATTACACCAATGTCAGCTGCAGACGAGCATGTTGATACCGCCAGCCCGGCCTCCATGCCGCGGGCGGAGCCACAGACTCGCATCCTCCAGAGGCCCAGCACGCCGGAGAGGCCCCAGTCGACATCCATCTCTGAAACGCTGCCAGCTCCTCCGGCTCTAGGCACGTTCGCATCCGCCGTCGACACAAGCGTGCCAACTTCAACTCCGGTCTGAGACCCAGCACGCTTTGCCTCTCCACCGGTCACGATGCGTCGCCATCGCCCGCGCTCCAAATCCGTCGTGCCTTGCCTGACCCTAGGCGAGTTCTTGGCAGCGGCCACAAAGCCGCTCTGCTCTGTACTTCCCACGTCCGGACGCAAAGAACGCCGGCAGCCTCTGAATTTCACTACGCCGCGTCGTGGGAGATCAGCCACCGCTTCTGCCACTCCTTGTACCAAGGCCGCGGGCAGACCAACAGCAGAGCGGCGATCGCAAGTCCAATTTCTTCGCACCCTTGGCTTCGTTGGAGTGGACCAGGTTATCTCCGCTGAAGCTATGAAGGCCTATGAAGGGATGTTCACCACACCTATCCCCATTGATGTCCTGCGCGCAATGGCTGCATTGATTGGACGTGAGCTCCCAGAAGATCCGTCTATCGCGCCTATCACCACGGTGATCGCGGGCAGCGAGGCCGAGGGCTAGCTGCGGCTGTACTTGACCTGTCGGACATGTTTTTCATGGATCACGGCCTGAAAATTATTGTTTGGAACGTGGGCGGACTCAATTCTCGCGCTAGATGCATCGCAATACGCTCGCTCGTCCTAACTACGGGAGCATCCATCATATGCTTCCAGGAAACAAAGCTGGACACGATCTACTTGTCAACTATCCTTGAAGCGCTTGGCTCGGATTATGATGAGTATTTCTATCTGCCCGCGATTGGTACGCGGGGTGGAATTTTACTCGCTTGGAAGAGCAGGGAGGTGACGATCACCAGTTAGACATTCACGACAAACACGCTGTCCGCCCGGGTGTCAACACCTTCCAGTGCCACCACCCCTTGGTGGCTCATCGTCGTCTACGGTCCGCAGCAAGACAATGACAATATAGCGTTCCTCCAGGAAATTCGCGACACACGCGCCGAATGCCCTGGCCCATGGATGATCTATGGAGATTTCAATCTTATTTACCACGATAAGGATAAGAACAATGGGAACCTTAATCGACGGATGATGGGCCGCTTTTGGCGTGTCATTAACGACCTGGCTCTCAAGGAAGTCTACCTCAACGGTCGCCACTACACATGGTCCAATGAGCAAAACCCGCCGACACTGGTTCACCTGGATCATGTCCTTTGCACCACAAATTGGGAGGAACAACACGGCGAAGCACAACTCCACTGCCTCGCCTCCGTTGTTTCAGACCACAACCCGCTCATCCTAGACTGCTCACCGACGCCTCACGTCCAGCGCCGGTTTCATTTCGAGGACTACTGGACACGCATTGATGGTTGCGGCAGCTTGGACCTCGGTGGACGCCGTCGACCCGTTCCGACGCATCATGCGTCGCATGCAGGTCACGGCCAGCAAGCTCACGAGCTGGAGTGCATGCACATTAGGCACCATCCGGGACAAGCTCGCGATCTCCCGTGAGTTGTTGCTGCGATTAGACACTGCCCATGAGCTTCGGCAACTGACGCCACATGAGGATTTGCTGAGCCATCAGATTAAACCGTCCTACTTGGGGATTGCCTCAGTTGAGCGGACTCTAGCCCGACAGCGCGCGTGCATCGCGTTCCTCAAGGACGGCGACGCGAATACGCCATTCTTCCATCAGCAATGCACCTACCGCAAGCAGAAAACGAGGATCCATAACCTGACAGTCGACGACGTCGTGCTCACCGACGCGGATGACATGGCCACAACGGCATTCGCGCATTACGATTCCCTTCTTGGGACCGATCTGCCACGAGACTGCTCCATCGACCTTGGGCACCTCATCGAGCCCTCCGACCTGGACGCCCTCGACGCACCATTCGGTGAAGACGAGATTTGGCAAGCAGTTAAGCGCCTCCCGGCGTGGAAATCGCCCGGACCTGATGGCTTCACGGCGGAATTCCTACGCTCCTGCTGGCCGGTTGTGAAGGGTGACTTTGTCGCTGCCTTTCAGCAGTTATATGAGCTCCGGGGGCGTGGTTTCAGCCAGCTCAACTAGGCGCTGCTCATGCTGATTCCGAAGCGAGCTGACGCGGCCACTCTAGGTGACTACAGACCCATCAGCTTGATTCATCTAGTGGCCAAAATCTTTGCCAAGGTGCTCTTCCTCCGCCTCGCGCCACGCCTCAACGACCTCGCCAGTCCCATACAGAACGCGTTCATCCCTGGCCACAATTTGCATGTCAACTTTGTGCTTATGCGACAATCTGCGAGATTACTACATCAACTGGGTGCACCGCGCGTGGTGCTGAAGCTGGACCTAGCAAAGGCCTTCGATTCGGTCTCATGGCCGTTCCTATATGAGGTGCTACGAAGATATGGGTTCAGCGACCGGTTCCTCGGATGGCTAGCTGTGCTACACTCATCGGCGAGCACAAGGATCCTCCTGAGTGGCGTGCCAGGTCCGCCGATTTGGCACCGCCGCGGCCTCCGTCAGGGGGATCCCCTGTCGCGGCAGCTGTTCGTGCTCGCCATGGACGCACTGGGACGCCTATTTTGCTGCGCGATAGAGCTCAACGTTCTCCAGCAGCTACACCCGCGTAGAGACATCCTCGTCATCTCACTATATGACGACGACGTCATATCATGTTCTGCCACTCGTCGTCGGAAGATACACTTGCTGTGAAGGAAATCCTGCAGCTCTTTGGACGCGCATCGGGCTTGCGTGTCAACTTCCTGAAGAGCACCGCCACGTTGATCAGATGCGACGCCGACACAGCGGCACCCGCCATCGCTAACCTGGGTTGCCCACTTGTTGATCTTCCGATTACCTACCTGGGCATCCCACTGACGATGCGGCGCCCCACCACCGCCAAGCTGCAGTTTTTGGTCGACAAAATTGCTGGGAAGCTACCAACTTGGAAAGCTCACCTCATGGATCGTGTTGGCTGTCTAGCTTTCGTCAAGGCGGTCCTTAGCGTGATTCCCATACATCAGCTGCTAGTGCTTGCACCACTAAAGAAGATCCTCAAGCTTCTCGAGAAGATCCAGGGAGGATTCCTTTGGGATGCGCGCGCTGACGCCAATGGTGGCCACTGCCACGTCAATTGGCGGAGAGTTTGCCGCCCTATTCAGCTTGGCGGACTAGGCATCTGGGACCCGCGGCGTACTGGCCTTGCCTTGCGCATCCGCTGGCTCTGGTTCAGCAAGATGGACGATGGCAGAGCTTGGAGTGGACTAGACCTCCAGTTTACGCAAGGAGAACATGCCTTCTTCTTTGCGTCCACGTTCACAATCCTGCGCAATGGTCAGCGTGCACGCTTCTGGGAAGATCGTTGGCTTCATGGGCGCGCCATCTCCGAAATCGCGCCCCAGCTCTATGCCATCATCCCCAAGCGGCGACGTAAGTCCAGGACGGTGGCAGATGGCCTTTTTGACCACCGTTAGGCGACGGACATTAAAGGTACGCTCGACATCGACGAAATCGGGCAATATTTGATGCCGTGGCACGCAATCGAGAATGTCGTCCTCATAGCTGAACCAGGTCGCCTACATTGGAGACTGACAGCGACAGGCACATACACTGCGAAGTCAGCCTACCTCGCCACCTTCCATGGCTCGGCCTCCTGCCCGGCGGGGAAGCTAACCTGGAAGGCTTGGGCACCGCCACGCATGAAGTTCTTCCATTGGCTAGCCAATCTAGGACGCTGCTGGACGGCTGATCTGCTTGCTCGCCGTGGACTTCCACACCCACCTTGCTGCCCACTATGCGACCAGGCACCGGAAACATTCCAGCACCTGTTCTTCGGATGCTCCTTCTCCAAGCAGGTGTGGCTTGAGATCCTATCGTGGCTACGTCTTACTTGCCATGTGCCTGATGACGAGGAAAACTTGACAGAATGGTGGAATAAGGCACGACAGAGCACAACAAAGCTGATGCGCAAAGGACATACCTCCGCGGCTCTGCTGATTCCTTGGATGACATGGAAACACTGCAATGACTGCGTGTTCAACGCTGCAACCCCATCAACCAACACCTTGGTGAGCAAGATTAAGGATGAAGCTGCACTTTGGGCTAGAGCCGGTGCATTGGGTCTGTGCGCCATTCTCCCAAACACTTGGGATGTACACTGATTTTTAGTTTCTCATGGAACTGCAACTCCTAGGAGGATCTAGCATCTCTCTCTCCAATGTAAAGAAACACAAATGTCATTTGCGTTTCCTCTAAAAATATCGTAGCAGCAGCTACTAGATCAATTAGTCAATGTTATCATGTTATCATAGCAATAATTGTGAGTTACAATTATCATGTTATGCTAGCATCAACTACCAGATTAATTAGCTGCATTTATTAGTTTATCCCAGCAACAGCTGTCAGTCATAATTACCGAGTTACCCTAGTCAAAATTATCAGGTTATCCTTGAAAGCAACTTATTACCAATTTTAGAGACTAGGGCATATCAATTCTAGAGAATATCCATACTTGACTACGTGGTGGTCATCCCTACCTGATACACCGATTATTTTATTCAAGATATATCATAATTTTTTTTATACAACTATCAGGTTGATTTGATATGTCTTATCATTTTCTTTGAAAGCAATTACCAGGTTTTTAAGAGCTAACATGATGATTTGTTATACCTATCATTTTCTTTGAGAGCAACTATAAAACATTTAAATGCGGCTACTAGGTTAATCCGATATGCCTATCATTTTCTTCGAGAAAAAATACAAAATGAAATTAAATGCACCTACCAAGTTGATTTGTTATGCCTATCATTTTATTTCGAGAGCAATTACCCAAAATTTGAATGCAGCTACAAGTTGATTTGATATAACTATCATTTTCTTCAAGATAATTATAAAAGAAAATTAAATGTAGCTATCAGATTGATGTGATATGATTATCATTTTTTGCTTCTGAAATCAGTTACTAGATGTGATTTGATATACCTATCATTTTTCGCCTAGAGCAATTACCGAAGTTCTAAATACAGGTACCAGGTTGGATATTATCAGATTAATTCAAGAGAAATATCGTGTGTGGCAGACTTCCACGCCCGTAGCCCACCGCGTCTCTCCAACGACCTCGAGAACAAGCCGGGGCTACATGCTGCCATCTTACAGTTCTAATCTATGTTCAAGATATTTGTTGATATTCCGATAAATCCGCAGATTTATCATTTATCGGTGTGTGGCCGAAGATAAATCGGCCGATATTCCGATAAATCAGCCGATTTAGCACTTATCATGGGTCGACCTTCCCGATATGTGATATCTTGAACATTGGTTCTGATAAATAATCAAGTCTTGCATAGTCTATATCAGAATAATAGTTCTACTTATATATATATTACATTGATAGGAGGATATCTAGAAACCAGTTAACATTGTTATTCGCTGTTAAGATATCTTCTGTGCAACCTCATCTTTCAAGTACAGAAGGCTCTTGAGAACTTGATGAGGCAATTTGGTTCCCAATATTTCTGCTTTGGTTGTAGTTGTCGTAAATTGACATGAATTTGTATCTTTGGTGAAGCTTTATGAGTAGCAGGTTGCGCAAACTGTTCTTGTTAGCGATGATGAGACTATCCACGTTGATGTTGCATTCTTTGCGAAAAATGGATGCAAGTGAGTTGTTGTACCCCAGTACGACGCAAGAGAGTAGTTTTCGTAAATTAACATGAATTTGTATCTTTGGTGAAGCTTTATGAGTAGCAGGTTGCACAAACCGTTCTTGTCAACGATGATGAGACTATCCACGTTGATGTTGCATTCTTCGCGAAAAATGGATGCAAGAGAGTTGTTGTACCCCAGTACGACGTGTATAAAACAACTTGTGGTAGACACAATCAACACATAAAAAAGATGCATCATAAAACACGTATATAAAATCCTAGTGAATTTCCTCATGTAAAATATTTCATCTCTCGTATCGCCAAATTCTAAAGGAGAGTAACACAAGATCCATGTAGCTTGGCCAGGGTAGTTCTAGTTGATTGAAAAAAATTTATACTAGGCCGTAAAGATAGACCACAAAAAGAATTAGGGTCCACATGAGTTTGTTGTTATGAACCCTGATTCTTTTCGTAGTCTTTCTCTATAGTCTAGAATGCAAATTTTTGGAATTATCTAATTAAGACCCAGCCATGCTACATGAATTGTGAACTTATCATGTGTGGTTTTGGTAATGAATGACAATTCTTATGGACTAATGTTTGCATTGAGATATTCTTACATATCTTGTCCATGGGGAAATAGTGGAGTTCATGTGTTACACTCTAGAAGATTCCATGATGACCATTGATATATTAAAGGATTTATATGAAGAATGGTCATGTATGAGCTGTGCATATTGCAAGTGTGTCTTGAAGAAAAGGATTAGGTGGCATTTCAGGATTATCTTCAAGACATCATTAAATGAAGAAAGACAAAAGAATACAAGGTAGCTATAAGATGTACCAAGTGGGATTATATATCTCGTGGTATGGTAAGTATTTGTCCATATAGCTTTATGAACTAACCAATGATATGTTTGTGTGACATTTCTATCTGTGGTTAGGTATCTTTCCATGTGCTTGCATCAAAAGAAAGATGTCATATAGCCCATGGTCGATGACGTCAAATGGTGTTTGTCATCTAGCTTGTAGTAGAATCTCAAGAGAAGTGTCTCGAACAAATCTTATGCTTGAACACCCATTTGGAGATAGTGGTCATATGAAGAGTTGCCAAAAAGGGTCCCTCACATAGTGGTGTATGGGGGAGCAATTTTCAAGTCTTCGTCAAACGAAGCATGTGCTAGCAAGCATGATCATGAAAGGAGATCCAACTTGAGAGAGTCAAGATCGGCATCATCTCTCAAGTGGAATGTTCAAGGCAAATGTATGATCTTGATAGTTTCTCTACTTTACCGGTCTCATGCTTTTGGGAGACCGAGTTATAGGATCGATAGTCGTACTATCAAGAGGGGTTCTCGAGTGAGTAAATTGATCGCATCTATCTGGAGAGCTCAAACCTTTGCATACTTGGCATATCATATTTCTTAGTTCTTATTTGTCATTTCTCTATGTGGGGTTTTTATGTTTGTCGTGATCTTCATGCCAAGCCAAGGTTTACCGAAAACGGATTTCGTAAGTAAAACTTGTTGCATTTTCGGTGTTGGAGGTTTGGCTGGTTCTTCTTTTTAGAGAGGTCAAAACTTTCCCCATTTGGTTTTAAGTTTTATTGTTGGACAATGTTTTTTATCTACATTATATTTTAGAGCTCGTCGTTGCATTCAACGAGGCCAAGAACATTAAAAAATGGTGTCTGTATGCAAAAGTTATGACATTTTTCGTATCGGTGTTCAGCCAATTCTGGGGTAATCCGACAATTCCGGATTTAATCCAGAAATTTCAGATTATTTCGACATGAACGTGAATATGTCTTCTTGTAGCCGGATTATTCCGAGATTCCAGAATAAATCCAAAAAGTTTGAACCGGATATTCCGGTTGCCTGGTCTGGTTCAGATCTAAGCACTTCGAAGGTTTGACCAAACCGGATATTCTGGTTCTGGTTCCACAAAATATCCGGAACCCTCCAGTGTCAACTTGTTTCTGGGACTTAGTGAAATCTCGAGCCCTTCTTTTCCAATTATGTATTCAAGTAGTCAGGAAATTTTCGGCTCACTTCTCTCCCAAAAACCTTTAGTCCTTAGCCGTTTTCTAGGAGACCCGGTACAAACCACATATTCTGGTTGGCCAGAAATTTCCGGCGACCTCTAGCGCCATAAACTTTCTTTCCTTAGCCGATTTCGGAATACCTCTTCCAGAACGGATATTCTGGTTGGCCAGAAATTTCCGGTTGGCTTCTGAAACTGTGAAAGTTGATCTACCTTCACACTTTTTAGTACTTGATGTATACGAATAATATTTAACACCTGCAAGGATTTATTCCGATATGGTCATTTCTGGAAAAAAAGGGCTAGTTTTTGTTACCTACTGAATGATCGGGAGGGTTAACAGGAGGGGGGGTGAACAGGTTAATTACAAGGTTTACTTCTTTTTCGATTAAAAGGATATTGCTCAAATATAGATTGACTTGATTATGCAACTAGGTGAACAATCCTATATGATGAGCAAATACTACTAGCAGAAGATATTTATACACGTTCGTTGGGAGATGATGCGTCTGAAATGTATCTATAATTTTTGATACTCCATGCTTGTTTTCTATCCAATACCATTATGTTTCACATGTTTTTCATTCGTTTTCTGGATGTTTTCTGGACTAACCTATTGGCAAGATTCCATAGCGTCAGTTCCTTTTTTCTGCTATTTTTGGTTTCAGAAAAGTTGTTCTGGAATATTCTCGGAATTGGACGAAATAAAATTTCAGGGTCCTATTTTCCCGGCATGTCAATGGAGTCCAAAGGAGACCCAGAGGGGGGCAATGAGGTGGCCACACCACCTGGTGGTGCCCCCTGGCCATGCCACCACATGGTGTGGGACCCTCGGGCGCCCACCGACATCGCCTTTTCACCTATTTATTCCCCCAGTGCAGAAACCCTAAATCATCAACCCTCCATCCATGAAAAGTTCTGCAGCTTCCGCCGTCGTCAACCCTAGTCCGGGGGACAGAAACCTCTGTTCCGGCACCCTACCAGGATGGGGAAGTGTCCCCGGAGCCGTCTCCATCAACTCCACTGCCATCTTCATCACCGTTGATGACTCCATGATGAGGAGGGAGTAGTTCACCCCCAAGGCCGAGGGCTCTAATGATAGCTATGTGTGTCATCTCTCTCTCCCATGGTGTGATCTTTATGTGATCATGAGCTTTGTAATCTAGTTGAATAAGTAGATGTTACTCTTCATGTCTTATGCTACTGAAGTGGTTTTGTTAATGAGATCTTCGGAGACACCTTTGTCCCACGGTATAAAGGTGATAGTGTGTGCATCGTGTGTGACTTATCGTGATTTATATATTTTGTGTTGGATGACCCTACGAAATTGTGGTGTTTGTCCGGAACCATCTAGGGCACTCAAGGTGACAGTGTGGGGTTACCTAGATGGGGAAAGCAATTTTAAGGTGTGCTTTTAAAGCCCTACACGGTTAATTGGTGTTTGTTATCCAACTGGAGAGTGGTTTGGAATAGCATAGTGAAGAGAAGATATTTATGTATTCAATTATGTTATTATTGTTGAGAGTGTCCACTAGTGAAAGTATTATCCCTAGGCCTTATTTCTAAGCATTGAAACACCGTTTACAACCAGTTCTGCTACATGTTTGCTTTCTGCCATTTTTATTTAAGATTTCTATTATCACTTATAATCATCCATATTACTTATATTTCACTTTGTCTTCGCCGAAATAGTGCACCTATACAACTGAGAATTGTATTAGGTTTATTGGGGACACTAGATATTTCTTGTATCGTAATTGTAGGGTTGCTTGAGAGGGATATGTTTGACCTATACCTCCCTGGGTTCGATAAACCTTGAGTGATCCACTTAAGGGAAGCTTGATGTTGTTCTACAAACCTCTGCACTTGGAGGCCCAACACTGCCTACAAGAATAGAAGTGTGCGTAGACATCAAGCTATTTTCTGGCACCGTTGCCGGGGAGGTACGGTAGAACGTACTTATATCCTAGTACTGTTGGTGGTATTGAGTGCTCGAAGTTATTTCCTTTATATTCTGCAATTATATCTTTTTGTTTCTTGTTTTTATTTTCACTAGTTAGGCTTATTTTTACTTGTTTCTTGTTTTTCTTTTTACTAGTAGGCTTAATCGAAAGCAACAAAAATATGAGAGAACTTTATAATCTTTATATTGAATTAGGACATGATGCTTTTAAAGAGAAAATTAAGAAACCTATGGAATTTTGTTTGCGTAATAGTGATAGCAATGTTTTTAGCATTAATTCTTTGAACACCATTATTTCTAAAGCTATGGAAAAGTCTAAGCTTGGGGAAGCTCGTTTTTACGAAAATGATCTTTTTAGTTGCTAGCTGTAGAGGAGAAAATTTGCTCTGATGACACTTTATATCCCATATGTGATAATTCTAATGATGCTTGCGATATTTTAAATCCTCCTACTGAAAGTATTCCTTTTAAAATACCTATGAAAATTGTTGAACGTGTTATGAATAACTGCTATTTTGGAGATGGAATTGTCCATCCTGGTGATCATTTAATCTTTATACATGAATTATGCGAGTTGTTCAAGTGTGCTGGTATTTCAATGGACCAAGTTAAGAGGAGGCTATTCTCTTTGTCACTTGGGGACAAATCAAGGGAGTGGTATGAGCTGCTAGATGATCCTCATCATTTGGAGTGGAAGGAGCTTGAATATATCTTTTACTCTAAATTTAGATAGGAATTGAATTTATAATTTTTAGCCTCGTGATGGAGAAACCATTGCCCAAGCTTTGGGGAGACTGAAAATATTAGTACTCAAATGTACCAACCATGAGTTTTGTGAGGAAATAATTGTTACTAATTTTTATGCAAGGTTTTCAGGACATTGCAAGGATTATCTAGATGCCTGTTCAGAGGGTTCTTTCACAAGTAAGAAGGTTGAAGCTAGGTGAAATCTTCTTGAAACAATTCAAAACAATAATGAAGATTGAGATATCGACAAAGGTAAAGAATCAGGTATAAACTATGAGTATGATTGCATTAAGTCTTTAGCTGAAACTGCTGATTTTTCAAGAGGTTAGTGCTAAATATGGTCTTGATCCTCAAATTATTGTTGATTATTGTAGAGCCTTTGCTTCTCATATCAATGTTCCTAAAGAAAATTGGGACATGTATCATGAACCTTTTAAAGTCACTTGCATGAAAAATGAAATTGTTATTAATTATTGCAATAAACATGCTCAAACTTTTGAAAGTACTATTTCTTATAAGCATGTTAATTGTTGTGGAGCACTTAGACCTTGTGAAAAGAATCAAATCGAAGAAGAATATTGTATCCATCACAAGAATGAAAAAACTAGAACGTGGGATAGGGCTCTAAATGATCTTGGTGAAAAAGTTTCTACGCTATATGATTTTATTTGTGAACTTTGCTATGAAATGGGCATTTCAATTTTCAATGCTCAGGCTGTAATAATATCCTTTCTAAGCCAATGATTACTGCAAGTTTTTATTGTGATAACATGATCACTCCTAATCAGCATGATGAACTTACATTATTTTTGGGGGTGTGAAGAGTTATCAAGAAAAACTTCTTTGCTAAATATGAGTGCTTTTGATATGAATAGCATCCTGCATGGTTGTCATCTTTATTGTGTTGATAATTGCCACACAAATACTTACATACAAATTATTATAAAAGATGAGACTTTACCAAAATATGACATGACTATTTAATATGTGTTTTACTCTTATTAATGAAGAGGAGGAATCCTCCAATGTTTTTTCTATTGTTTCTGACAATAAACCAGGATATGTGGAGAAGCTTCCTTTCAAGCCTATCCCTCCTAAATAGGGGAAGAAGAAGAAGAGGACGAGTAACGATATTTTACCCTAAGCACGTTGCTCCTATTATAGTTGTTGCTGATGAGTCTAAACTGAATGATATTCCTATGCCTGTTACTTATGAAAGTGATCATGATTGGGAGAAACAATACTTTTGATATTGAAAATCTCTTTGGTACCATTTCTGAAAATGATGATGATAATTGATGTACTATTAGTACTATCCATGTTCCTTCCAACGATGATATAATAAGCTCTAGGTTTATGGATGATGTGTTTGTAAATCCTTTTGCTACTGATGATTATATGTTTGATACATCTCCTTTAGTAAAAATAATGATATGTTTACAAATGAACACACTTTGGAAGATGACTATTCTATTGCTTATGATGATACTATGCCTCCAGTCTTTGGTAACTATTATAAAGAATACTATGACATAGGCTTAATTAGAATCATCCTCATGAAACTTGTCATGATTATGGAGGGGTTACCCAAAACCATCTCCCTAATATACAACTTGTCTATCATGTTGGAGTTCTTTATGATGATTATAATGATGAATATGATATTTTCAGTCCACCTACTATTGAGGAGAAAATTAATGATGATTACAATATGCTTCCTATGTTTGATGATTATGGTGATGATAATAATAATGATAGCTATTTTGTTGAATTTTCTCCCACTACTATTAATGAGAATGACTATGCTTATGTGGAGAGTATTAATTATTTTATGCACGTGGCTCGTGATAAGAATGTTTTATGTGAAATTTGTATTGTTAATTTTATTCATGATTCTACTGAAAGTTATTGTGAGAGAGGTAAACATAGTTTTATGCATCTCAACAATATTAACATTCCCCTCTTTATGTTGAAATTTTTGAGTTGCACTTGTTTTTCTTTCCTATGCTTGTTTCTTTGTGATTTATTGACTTGTTTTTTTACAAGATTATTTTGCACAGGAAGTGGGTTAGACTTAAATGTTTTGGATGTTTTCTTCTTTATGCATTCTAATATATTCAACTTATCCATTTGAGAGCATCATCAAAATTCTCATGCCTAGCTAAAAGGCTTTAAAGAAAAACGCTTTTGGGAAACAACCCATTATATTTTTGCTTTTAGTTTCCTTTTGTTTTTTTTTTTGAGTCTTGGAAGTTGTTACCTCTGTAGCAACCTCTCCTTATCCTTTTTATTTTGTTTTCGTGCCAAGAGTAGCCTCTAATAGGGAGCAAGTAAGATTTGGGGAAGTTGCTGTCCTGAAACAGATTTTGTGCTCCCACTAACAAAAAAATCTCTCAGCGAGAGCGTCGAATTGATCTGCAATTTTTTTTTGCGCATGAACCAGGTTATTATCTAACTTCCAATAGCTTTGAAATTTTTTGATTTGAGCAATAGATGATTTTTGAAAAATATTGATCTTTACCTGATGTTCTGTTTTTTCAGATTTCTGCCAATAATTGCATTTGCCTCTTAATCTTTTTCTTTTGTTGTTCTTTTGAGGGGAAGAGCTTTAAAAGAAGTTGTGATAGTAGCCAATGTTTTAATAGGTGTTAGACTTGTGTTGAAACGGAACCAAAGTGGATTTATTATTTTGATTACACTAACGTTGCTAATGAAAATTGTGAGAAGTTTAGTATGGAGTGGGTTTTCAAGTGTACGGAGAGAAGAATGATATGATGAGATGAAGGATGGACAAAAGCTCAAGCTTGGGGATTCCCATGTCACCCCAAGGTATATCCAAGAAGTACAAGCATCAAATCTTGGGGATGCCCAAGGCATCCGTTTCTTCATCAACGAAAATATCAAGTCCTCTTTCAAGACACTATATTTTTATTGCTTCATATATTATGTGTTATTCTTGGAGCGTCAGTTATTTTTTCTTTCAGTTTGTTTAGTTTTCTTTGCAGTAGTATATGGTTGGATCCTAGCAGATTTTGTTTGGATAGAGACACGCTCTGTTTTTATTGCTTAGAACACTCTAGTTTTCACTCTTATTGTTCTGTGAGTGTTCACTTTATGCTAGTACTGCGTTTAGCCCTTGGTTTCCACTCGTATTTCGTTTAGAGATTGTTGGTTTGCTTCAGTTATATATGATTAGCTGTCTGGTCTTTGAGGAATAATATCTATGAGAGTTGTTTCAAACAAGTTAATTGGTGTTGGAGAAGAGTAAAATATTTCATGCTTATAGTGGTGCAATGGAAAGCTTGTTTAGACTGTGGTTTAGACTTTAACATGTCATATTAGATGTTATTTTAATCATGTGCTTAGTGGTTATTGATGTAGCATGACTTGTCTCAAATAGGTGAGAGTTCTTCATGTGCCATTGAAAGAAATAATGAGTTGTTTTTATCATATCGAAGCATAATATTTTGGTATTCTCCTTCGAATGCTTTATTTGGTTGACTTGGCGCATGCTTACACCATGTTATGACTAGAAACCAGTCACCTTTATCCTCCATGATCATTTAGTTTTTGACTTGTAATATCATTTATGCTGTGATTAATAAAGTTTTTGTCGCTATGCATGATTATGGCCATTATTGCTCTTTTAATTTGCCGCTCCCAGTCTTTTGCTAGCCTTCACCTATACTTAGTATGAGCCTACTCGTGCATCCAACTCCCAAAAAGCAAAAGTTGGCCAAATGTGTCCACCATACCTACCTATATGTCGTATTTAACCACCACTCCAAAGTAAATTTCTCATGTGCTACCTGTAAAACCTTCAAAAGTATACATGTTTTGTGCCCCTGTTTTAGCTCATGAGGACGCAGGTAGATGATATTTATCTCACTTGTTGATTGGAATTTACACACCTGGACTAGTGGCACATCCTCTTATCCAAATTGATAGAAGAGATGGAAACGGGGTGCCCAGCCCTAAACTTGGTTACTATAAATTCACTTCACTCTTTTTGCCCCTGATTTATGAGTGAAATCATAATTGTGTAAAAAAAAAGAGAAGAGGGATAATCTACTGATCCCAGTAGAATGAACGTCCTTCAATGTGAGACACTCTTGTAAAGTATAGTTGGCTTGTGACGCACTGTATTATCCGTTTGCCATTCTTTGACATAAACATACACCTCTCTAAAACATTGTTTTAAATACCTCTGTTTTAATAAAATAAAAAGCTCTGGCACATGAGTTAATCACTGCTTCCCTCTTTGAAGGGCCTTTATTTTTTTACTTTTATGTTGAGTCATCATCTTCTAACCTTATTCACAATTAAGAGAGCATAGTTGTCATTCTGAGTATAATGTGCATCAGTCCCAAAGATTATTATTGATTGGTTCATGATATGGTATTACTTGTTCTCAAATTATTTGTTTCTAGTCACCACTTGAACTTTGAAGGTGTCCTGGATTTTATGTTTTGCTCTCACTTTTAAGGACAAGCTGAATACCACTTTGCTATGTTGTCTTTATGCTCAAAACAAACATATAACTTTCAAGTGCATTATTATTCATGATCTTTTGTTTGTGTTACTTTCCTGTTGCAACATAGTTGCTAAGTTACATTACTGAAATTATATCTATCATGCCTATTTTAGAGTACTTTGACTTCAGCTTGCAATGCTTTTACATAACGTTGATCAAGATTGTGTTGGCTGCATGTCACCTCAAAAATTATTTTGTTATCACTTACCTACTCGAGGACGAGCAGGAGTTAAGCTTGGGGATGCTTGATACGTCTCAAACGTATCTATAATTTTCGATGCTCCATGCCTGTTTTATTTCCAATAACTTTATGTTTTCACATGTTTTCCTTCGTTTTCCGGATGTTTTCTGGACTAACCTATTGACAAGATTCCACGATGCTAGTTCCTGTTTTCTACTGTTCTTGGTTTCAGAAAAGTTGCTCTTGAAATATTCTCAGAATTGGATGAAATAAAATCCCAGCCCTATTTTTCCCGGCACGTCAACGGAGTCCAAAGGAGACCCAGAGGGGGGCAATGAGGTGGCCACACCAACTGGTGGCGCCCCTGGCTGCGCCACCACACGGTGTGGACCCCTCGGGCGCCCACCGACATCGCCCTTTCGCCTATTTATTCCCCTCGATGCAGAAACCCTAAATCATCAAGCCTCCATCCACGAAAAGTTCCGTAGCCGCCGCCGTCGTCAACCCTAGTTCGGGGGACAGAAATCTCTATTCCGTCACCCTGCCTAGACGGGGAAGTGCCCACCGAGTCATCTCCATCAACTCCACCGCCATGTTCATCGCCGTTGCTGACTCCATGATGAGGGGGGAGTAGTTCTCCCTCGAGGCTGAGGGCTCTACCGGTAGCTATGTGTTTCATCTCTCTCTCCTGTGGCGTGATCTTTATGTGATCATGTGCTTTGTAATCTAGTTGAATAAGTAGATGTTACTGTTCATCTATTATGCTACTCAAGTGGTTTTGTTAATGAGATCTCCGGAGACACATTTGTCCCACGGTGTAAATGTGAAATTGTGTGCACCATGTGTGACTTATCATGATTTATATTTTTGTGTTGGATGACCCTATGAAATTGTGGTGTTTGTCTGGAACCATATAGGGCACTCAAGGTGACAGTGTGGGGTTACCTAGATGGGGAAAGAGACTTTAAGGTGTGGTTTTACAGCCCTACACGGTGAATTGGTGTTCGTTATCCAACCAGAGAGTGGTTTGGAGTAGCATAGTGAAGAGAATATATTTATGTATTCAATTAGGTTATTATTGTTGAGAGTGTCCACTAGTGAAAGTATGATCCCTAGGCCTTGTTTCTAAGCATTGAAACACCGTTTACAACCAGTTCTTCTACATGCTTGCTTGCTGCCATTTTTATTTTAGATTGCTATTATCACTTATAATCATCCATATTACTTGTATTTCACTCTCTCTTCGCCGAACTAGTGCACCTATAGAACTGACAAATTTATTAGGTGTGTTGGGGGGCACAAAAGACTTCTTGTATCGTAATTGCAGGGTTTCTTGAGAGGGATATTTTTGACCTCTACCTCCCTGAGTTCGATAAACCTTGGGTGATCCACTTAAGGGAAACTTGCTGATGTTCTACAAACCTCTGCACTTGGAGGTCTAACGCTGTCTACAAGAATAGAAGCGTGTGTAGACATCAGGAGACTCCAAGAGGAATGTATGATGAGTATAGTAGAAAGATTTTCCCTCAGTAAGAAACCAAGGCTTAATCGGACCAGTAGGAGAAAGAAAATCAATTTTGAAGCTTGTTGACAGCTGATGTTGGTAGGGCGCACTACCAGGCTCAACAGCAACGTGGAATCTGCACACAACACAACCAAGATACTTTGCCCGAACGAAACAGTGAGGTTGTCAATCTCACCGGTCTTGCTGAAAACAAAGGACTAGACGTATAGTGTGGAAAATGATGTTTGTTTCCAGTGAAAAAGAAAGTGTTTGCAGTAGGTTGTATTATCAGTGTAAAAGAATGGACATGGTTCCACAGTTCACTACTGGTGTCTCTCCATAACAGATAAATAACATGTTGGGTGAACAAATTACAGCTGGGCAATTGACAAACAGAGGATGCACCGTAATGCATATACATGACATGATGAATACTATGATATTCATTTGGGCATTACAACATGATACATAGACCGTTATCCAACTGCATCTATGCCTAATAATCCACCCTTAGGACGTCATGCGAGCAAACTTTGGGTATTAAGTTGCAACCAACAAATTATTGCATTAAGTAAAGTGCGTAATGTAAACAACACAATTATCCTTAGACAAAGCATTGCTGTTTTACCCCTAGTGACAACAGCACATCCACAATCTTAGAACTTATTTTCACTCTCCCAGATTACTTGAGGCAAGAACCCACTATCTACCATAAATACTCTCTGTAGGAGTCACAAGCATCTACATGGCCAGAGCATCTACTAGCAACAGAGAGCATGCAAGATAAAAAAATAACATATATGATTGATGTATAATCAACTTGACATAGTATTCAATATTCATCGGATCCCAGCAAGCACAACATGTAGCATTGCAATAAGATGATATGGATCATGTTAGGCAGCTCACAAGATCTAAACATGATGGCACAAAATTGGAGAAGACAACCATCTAGCTACTTCTATGGACCCGTAGTCCAAGGATGAACTACTCACGCATCACTCCGGAGGTAGGCATGGTGATGAAGAGCCCTCCGATGATGATTCCCCTCTCCGGCAGGGTACTAGGAAGAGCTTCAGAACCCTCCTGAACTAGGGTTGATGACATCGGCGGCTATGTAACTTTTCGTGGATGCAGGCTCGGGTATTAGGGTTTTCCCGAGGAAGGCAATATATATGTGGAAGGAGGATGTCGGTGGGCGACCAGGGGGCCCACACCACGTGGCCACGCGGCCAAGGGGGCCGCACCGCCCTATGGTGTGCCTGCCTCCCTGGCCCCCTTTGAGTCCCCTTCGGAGTCCGTGTACATGACAGAAAATAGGCACTTTGGCTTTTGTTTCGTCCAATTTTGAGAATATTTCTAGAACAACTTTTCTGACATACAAAAACAACAGAAAACAGGAACTAGCACTGTGGTATCTTGTCAATAGGTTAGTCCCAGAAAATGCATAAAAATGTATGAAGTGTATAGAAAACATGTAGCAGTTGGCATAATATCAACATGGAACATCAGAAATTATAGGTACGTTGGAGACGTATCAAGCATCCCCAAGCTTAGTTCTACTCATCCTCGAGTAGGTAAAACGATAACAACAAAGTAATTTCTGAGGTGATCAACATTATTGTAAAAGCATTGCAAGCTGAGACCAAAGTACTCTAAAGATAGGCATGATAGATATAATTCCAACAATGTAACTTAGCAACTATGTTGCAACATGAAAAATAACACAAACAAAAGATCATGAATAATAATGCATTGAAATTGACACGTTTGTTTCGAGCATAGAGAAAACATAGAAAACTGGTATTTAGCTTGTCCTTCATGGAATAGCAAAACATAAATGTCAGGACACCTTCAAAATTCAAATGGTGACTAGATACAAATAATTAGAGAACAAGTAATAACATAATTATGAATCAATCAATAATAAATTTTGGGACTATGCACATTATACTTAGAATGACAACTATGCTCTCTTAATTGGTGCATAAAGTTAGAAGATGAAGACTCAACATAAAAGTAAAAAAAGGCCCTTCGCAGAGGGAATGAGGGATTACTCATGTGCTAGAGCGTTTTATTTAAATAAAACAGAGGTATTGAAAATATAATTTTGAGAGAGGTGTATGTCTGTGTCAACGAATGGTAATGAAAAACTTATCATAACTCATGTCAAGCAAGGTTTTCAGACTTTTGAGAGCGGTTTCCGTTGTTTTATTAGTTGGCACTTCCCCCCCACCCACCTATCTTTCACAAACCAAGGCTAGCCCTGTTCACGGGTACCCACCAGCTTTCATCAAACCATGGGGAAGTGGATTTTTGTTATATTAATTGGCACCAGCTCTCTGCAAATTTAGATGAGCACAGATTGCATACTCATCGGGTGAAATAAGGAAGAAGAACTTTGCTTGACACAAACCATAATAAACTTTAAAGTACTTCCTCATGAGCTAAATCGGGAGCACGAAATGGGTATAATAGTGGCAGTGAAGTGGCTTGAAGGTTTTAAAGGTAGTACACAAGAAATTTACTTTGAAGTGGTGGTGAAATACCACATATAGGTAGGTATGGTGGACACATTTGGAAAACTTTGGGTTTTTAGGATTTGGATGCACGAGTAGAGCTCATACTCAGTATAGGTGAAGGCTAGCAAAAGACTAGGAGCGACTAACTAAGAGAGAAATAATAGCCATAATTATGCATAGCGAAACAACATTATTAATCAAAGCATAAATGATATTACAAGTCAAAACTAAATGACCATAGAGGCTAGAGGTTACTGGTTTGTAGTCATAACATGGTGTGAGAATGCGCAAAGTCAACCCAAATAAAGCATCAAAGGAGAATACCACAATATTATGCTTTGATATGGTAAAAACAACTCATGATTTCTTTTAATGGCACATTAAGCAGTCTCAAATATTTGATACAATTCATGCTACATCAATAACTACTAAGCATTTAATTAAAATAAGATCTAACATGACATGTTAAAGTCTAAGACACAGTCTAAACAAGCTTCCTATTGCACCATTATAATCATGAAATATTTTATTCTTCTCCAACACCAATCAATTTATTTCAACACAAACTCTCCAAATAATTTATCATTGAAACAAGAGAGTACTACTATACAAGAACAAACAACTCTGAATAAGAGATGCATGAAAAACATGAGCTAAAAGAATTGCAGCAGCTAGAGAATAAATGAAGAATACGAATACTCATATGAAAAAGCGGAGCATGTCTCTTGTTGGAACGCGTAGAGATAAAAAAAACTTTTTCCTACGCGGTACTTCCAGATCTAGCCGAGGTAAAAGGCCACGATGATTACCACTAGACGCGCGGTTGCGGATTATCGATGAAGCGCGTCGGGGTAGTGCAGTCCCACGATCCAATCCAGCAGATCCAATCCCGCGATCGTCGAAGTGCTGAACATACAGCACCTCTGCCGGTATCCACACGTATGAGGAGGAGTTCCGACGGCAGACTGCTAGGTCTGGTGCGACGGCTGGACTGAGTGGGGCTAGGGTTCCCAACGCATGGGAGTGGACTAACGTTCCCGCTGGGCAACCTGCGCCCCCTCTTTATATAGCAAATGGTAGTGGGCTTCACAACACTTGTGGCCCATTCCCTCTGTGAGTCCGACTCACAACTCAGTCCATTTACGGTTCGGGTCCAACCCGACAAAAACATTTGCTCCCGCTCTTAAGTGTGCGACCCTGCAGGCTCATGGCGACTTGGACACGATTGGAGTCCAACTCCCAATCAATCAATCGGTAGCGGCTCCTAGCAGAACGTGCCGACTCCCAAGTCCCATTGAGTCATGACGACATACCTTTCAATGTGATATTTATCTTAGTCCATTTTGCCTCACGATATACCTTGTCGAACTATAGGCGATTTATCGTCATCCCTTAAATAGTTTGACTCTCTTCTCGATCCGTGATATGTGATTCATCTGACTAACTCTTAGTCAACAGACACAGTTAACACTTAACTGAGTCGCGCATGGCCATGCTTCCTGAATCATATCACTCGAGAGGGCCCAGAGAATATCTCTCCATTCGGAGGGGCAAAATCTCATCTTGATTATCCACATCACGCAGCTTGTTTCTCATTCGACCCGAACTCTGCCTTTATAACTGCCTTGTCACAGAGCAGCGTTTAACAGAACCTAAGTCGGTGATCCACAACTCGGATTGTGCTTCAACCTCAGGTCTAAGGATTACATTTATTGAGACATGCAAATGATGACTTACTCGTTGCATATCAATATGGGTCAGTCCGACTTTCTAAACTCTTTAGCCAAGTCCGTGATCGTTGGAATAGCATCACCATGCCCATGACAAGTGGAACCATGTCATCAGCCAACATTCACATTAGTCTAGGGTGTGTGTCCAGCACAACCTTAATGACCAAGGACAATCTAGTATGAACAACATGAATATATAGTTCCACAATCGAATCACATATTCAATGACGTATATCAGATGTTCAAAACAAGGACAACTTAATAACTTTTATGAATACATTGGGAATTACATCATCCATGATTGCTTCTAGGGCATATTCCCAACAGTCTCCCACTTGCACTAGAGTCAATCATCTTGGCATCATATGCCTAGGCATCTAATGCCCATACCTCTCGTGTGCGCCTCATGCATAGGCTGTGGTAGCGCCTTTGTCAACGGATCTGCAATGTTTGCATCCGTGTGTACTTTGCATAACTTGATATCACCTTGTTCGACAAACTGGCGAATGAGGTGGTACCGCATGAGTATATGTGTGTTCTTCTGGTGTTGCCTAGGTTCCTTGGCTTGTGCGATAGCACCATTGTTGTCACACTATACGTCCAGTGGATTGGACGCGCCCTGAACCACACCAAGATCTATCAGGAGGTTCCTGATCCAAACAGCTTCCTTTGCCGCCTCTGAGGCAGCAATATACTCAGCTTCTGTTGTAGATGCAGACACAGTATCTTGCTTGGAACTCTTCCAGCTCACAGCTCCTCCGTTCATTATGAACACGTATCTAGATTGCGAACAAGAATCATCTGAGTCGGTGAGATAACTCGCATCCATGTAACCCTTTACACTGAATTCCTCATCACCTCCATAAACTAGGAACATTTCCTTAGTTTTTCTCAAATACTTAAGGATGTTTTTAACCGCTGACCAGTGGGCTTTGCCAGGGTCAGCCTGGTATCTGCTCGTAACACTTAGATCATAGGAAACATCTGGCCTAGTACAAATCATGGCATACATGATGGATCGGATTGCCGAAGCATACGGGATCACACTCATCCGACTTCGCTCATCAGTCGTCGAAGGACACTGAGTCTTGGTAAGTTTTATGCCATGGGACATCGGCAAAAATCCCTTCTTGGACTCTTCCATTTTCAATTTCTTGAAAACTTTGTCCAGATATGTACTCTGACCCAATCCAATGAGCCGCCTTGATCTATCTCTATAGATCCTGATTCCTAATATGTAAGTCGCCTCACCCAAATCCTTCATTGAGAAACTCCTTTCCAATGACTCTTTGGTTTCTTGCAACATCATGACATCATTTCCAATCAGCAATATGTCATCCACATATAAGAATAGAAAATTTACTTTGCTCCCACTAAACTTCTTGTATAAACAAGAATCATGATCGCTCTTGATGAAGCCAAACGATTTGACTACCTCATCAAAGCGAATGTTCCAACTCCGAGATGCTTGCTTCAACCCATTAATGGATTTTTGAAGTTTGCATACTTTGTCAGCGTTAGCTGGATCGACAAAACCTTCGGGATGTATCATATACACGTCCTCAGTTAAATTCCCATTAAGGAAAGCCGTCTTGACATCCATCTGCCATATCTCATAGTCGAAATAGGCTGCTATGGCTAACATGATCCGAATTGATTTAAGCATCGCTACAGCCTACAGGCAAGAATGTCTCGTCGTAGTCAACTCCTTGAACCTGTCAGAACCCCTTCGCGACAAGTCGTTCTTTATAGACGGAAATATTTCCATCCATATCAATTTTCTTCTTAAAGACCCATTTGCACTCGACGGGTCTTGCACCGTCAGGCAGATCAACCAAATTCCAAACTTGGTTTTCATCCATGGACTATAACTCGGATCTCATGGCTCCAAGCCATGACTCGGAATCAGATCCCACCATCGCTTCCAAAAAAGTTGCCGGCCCATTACTGTCTAACAGTAAAACATCACGAGCATTTTGTAATCTTGCAGATCTCGGTGGTCCGGGTGCTGTTACCGGCGTAGGTACCACGACTGGCTCAGCCTCCAAGGCCCTTGCCAACTCGCCCCTAGCTGGTTCTTCTCGAATTTCCTCGAGTTGCACTGTGCTCCCACTGACTTCCCGACTGAGAAACTCTATCTCAAGGAAGATACCATTCTGAGCGACAAACACTTTGCCCTCTTCCCGGTTGTAGAAGTAGTATCCTAAGGTTTCCCTCGGATACCCCACGAAAATACACTTATCTGACTTGGGCGTGAGCTTGTCTGACTGTAGTCGCTTGACAAATGCTTCACAACCCCAAATCTTAATAAAAGACAAACTTGGCTTTTTTGCCAGTCCACATCTCATGCGGTGTCTTCTCTACTGACTTTGATGGTACTCTGTTTAGTGTGAACGCTGCAGTTTCTAGACAATAACCCCAAAATGATAAAGGTAGATCTGTCCGACTCATCATTGATCGTACCATGTCCAACAAGGTCCGATTTCTCCGTTCCGATACACCGTTTCTCTGCGGTGTACCCGGCGGAGTGAGTTGAGGAACTATTCCACAACTCTTTAGATGGTCATCAAACTCATGGCTCATGTACTCGCCTCCACGGTCTGACCATAGAAACTTTATTTTCTTGCCGAGCTGATTCTGTACCATACTCTGGAATTCCTTGAACTTTTCAAAGGCTTCCGACTTGTGTTTCATTAAATAGATATATCCATACCTACTCAAATCATCAGTGAAGGTAATGAAGTACTCATAACCACCTCTGGCTGTCGTGCTCATTGGACCACATACATCACTATGTATTAGTTCCAACAAGTCGGACGCCCTTTCACAACTTCTTGCAAAAGGTGTCTTGGTCATTTTGCCTAATAGGCATGATTCACATGTCTCGAACGACTCTAAGTCGAACGAAGTTAGAAGTCCATCATCATGGAGCTTCTTCATGCGCTTCTAACTTATATGACCAAGCCGACAGTGCCAGAAGTAAGTCATATTCAGATCATTTGGTTTCAACCTTTTAACATTTATGTTATAGACCGATTCACCATCAAGATTCAAAATAAATAACCCGTTCTGAATGGGTGCAAAGCCATGAAACATACCATTCAAATATAAAGAACAACCATTATTCTTAATATTCGACTCATAACATTGTCTCATGAAACATGAGGCGGAAATAATGTTTCGACTAAGCACTAGAACATAATAACAATTATTCAGTTCCACTAAAAATCTTGAAGGTAAATGAAGTTGCATTGTGCCGACTTCCAACGCAGCGACTCTCGCCTTGTTGCCGACCCGAATATCAACCTCTCCTCTTGCCACGCTCCTATTTCTTACCAGTCCCTGCAACGAGTTGCATATGTGAATTACTGATCCGGTATCATATACCCAAGAACTATTAGGGGCATCAGCAAGATAAATGTCTATAACATTGCACACAAGCGTACCTGAGTTGGAAGTCACACCTTCACTCTTGGCTCTATCAGCCAAATACTTGGTGCAGTTCCTCTTCCAGTGGCCATCCTGCTTGCAATAGAAGCAATTGGCTCCGGCTGTAGGAGAAGGCTTAGTCTTTGAGGAAGCGCTCTGGACAGGGCCATGGGCGTTGCCTCCTGACTTATCCTTCTTCTTCTTAGTCCAAGAACTCTTCTTGAACTTAGCCTTATTCTGCACCATCAACACTTGACTGGCACCTTTTTTAAGATCAGCCTCTGCCGTTTTGAGCATCCCATGTAATTCAGTGATACTCTTATCCATACCATCTATATGGTAGTTCGACATGAACGGACCATAAGCACTAGGAAGAGAGTTCAGAATTATATCAGTAGCGAACTCTTCGTTAATTGGGAAGCCCAGCCGATCCAGAGACTGTATGTAACCAATCATCTTGATTACATGCGGACTCAGTGGATCACCGTCTTTCAGCTTACAACCCAGCAAAGCTTGAGAAACTTGATACCTCTCGGTCTTTGCCTGAGCCTGGAACATACTTTTGAGGCTTTCGATCATATCGTAGGCCTCAACATTCTCGAACTGCTGCTGCAAGTCCGGTTCCATGTGTGCAAGCATAAGACAGCTAATTTCCGTAGACTCATCTCTAGTCTTACGGTAGGCATTCATGACTGCGACAGTCGCATCGTCATCTGGCTCTTCTGGAAGTGGAGTTTCTAGAACATGTTCTTTCTTGTCATGCTTGAGGACTATCCTCAGATTACGGTACCAGTTGGTGAAATTAGTTCCATTAAACTTATATTTCTCTAGGATTGACCTCAACGCAAAAGTGGACAACTGAGGAAGGTTGCTAGGTGCCAAAATATGCAAAACACTTAAGACATGTATTCATAAAAGAGTAGGCATATTAAACGCTTTAATACTTATGCTCCCACTAGAACCAACACCCCTCCGATGGTTGCTGAGTGATTCAAGATCCTAAATAAGCAAGTCGACTAGTGAGCTTTAGCATCACCGCTAGCCGTCAAGTGATCTAGGTAGGCAACACCTTGCCAATCGTATCCCTATACGACTCCTGTTAGTTGGGTGGCATCACATGCCCCGGCTCCCAACCTTCCTCGCCCCGAGCCCCACAACCGTTGTGATGGACTCGTCTAGATTACCAAGTGCTTCCGCTTGTAAGAGTCCGACTCAAACCCACCTAATTGGAAAGAATTGGTAGCACCTCAATTTCATGATCCCACTACCAAGAATGTCCGACTTGTGATGGTGCAGGACTGGCGGGGCGACCGACTAGACCTTCTTTGAGGGATTAAATCTACCAACTATCTAAATAGAGGTAAACAGAGACATAACAATAACACAAATAAAGCAATTATAATGTGAAATGGTAAGGCTCTCTTCATGGTGATCTCCATCTCCATGAAGCTTGTAAGTCGACTCGTGCCAACTCTTGTCACGTGCCATCTTACTCCATGTAGCCGACTTGTACGTCGACTTGCATGTCTTCCGGATTCTCCAAGAAGCTACACTAGCTAGTAAATGAAAAATTACATAGAGAATCCGACACGCAGGCCGTTATACAATAAAATGACAGCACCTAGGCTCCAGCCGGCTGACAAAAACATGATACGTAGATCATGTATGGATTACACACATCACATGCACATAAGCCATATCATTCACAACTTCCTGCAAAAAAAAGTTATGCATGGACGCGATATCTACCGGCGTTGTGAAACTCGTAACGACATCTAAGGCGCTACGACAGGGCGAAGCCGGTGGTCCCGCTAGCAGTATGATCACGGAAACCTGATCATCCATTAACCCCGAGTACGGTTGATCCAATCAACCTTGTACAAAACCGATCTATCTCATAGACCGACCACCAAAACAGCAATTAGATCACATCTAACACTAACTACATATCACATATGTACGGATCTCGGGCCTAATACCAGAAACTACCGCTCTGATACCACTGTTGGAACGCGTAGAGATAAACAAAACTTTTTCCTACGCGGTACTTCCAAGATCTAGCCGAGGTAGAAGGCCACGATGATTACCACTAGACGCGCGGTTGCAGATTATCGATGAAGCGCGTCGGGGCAATGCAGTCCGACGATCCGATCCATCCGATCCAATCCCGCGATCGTCGAAGTGCTGAACGTACAACACCTCTGCCGGTATCCACACGTACGAGGAGGAGTTCCGACGGCAGACTGCTAGGTCTGGTGCGACGGCTGGACTGAGTGGGGCTAGGGTTCCCAACGCATGGGAGTGGACTAACGTGCCCGCTGGGCAACCTGCGCCCCCTCTTTATATAGCGAATGGTAGTGGGCTTCACAACACTTGTGGCCCATTCCCTCTGTGAGTCCGACTAACAACTCAGTACATTTCCGGTTCGGGTCCAACCCGACAAAAACATTTGCTCCTGCTCTTAAGTGTGCGACCCTGCAGGCTCATGGCGACTTGGACACGATTGGAGTCCAACTCCCAATCGATCAATCGGTAGCGGCTCCTAGCAGAACGTGCTGACTCCCAAGTCCCATTGAGTCATGACGACATACCTTTCAATGTGATATTCATCTTAGTCCCTTTTGCCTCACGATAAACCTTGTCGAACTATAGGCGATTTATCATCATCCCTTAAATAGTTTGACTCTCTTCTCGATCCGTGATATGTGTTTCATCTGACTAACTCTTAGTCAACAGACACAGTTAACACTTAACTGAGTCGCGCATGGCCATGCTTCCTGAATCATATCACTCGAGAGGGCCCAGAGAATATCTCTCCATTCGGAGGGGCAAAATCCCATCTTGATTATCCACATCACGCAGCTTGTTTCTCATTCGACCCGAACTCTGCCTTTATAACTGGCTTGTCACAGAGCAGCGTTTAACAGAACCTAAGTCGGTGATCCACAACTCCGATTGTGCGACAACCTCAGGTCTAAGGATTACATTGATTGAGACATGCAAATGACGACTTACTCGTTGCATCTCAATATGGGTCAGTCCGACTTTCTAAACTCTTTAGCCAAGTCCGTGATCGTTGGAATAGCATCACCATGCCCATGACAAGTGGAACCATGTCATCAGCCAACATTCACATTAGTCTAGGGTGTGTGTCCAGCACAACCTTAATGACCAAGGACAATCTAGTATGAACAACATGAATATATAGTTCCACAATCGAATCACATATTCAATGACATATATCAGATGTTCAAAACAAGGACAACTTAATAACTTTTATGAATACATTGGGAATTACATCATCCATGATTTCCTCTAGGGCATATTCCCAACATCTCTCTCCCACACAAGAATGCTAGGATCCAACGAAGTTTATTATAGAAAATAAAAACAAACAGATTCTCCAAGTAAAGTACATAAGATGTGAACAAATAAAAATATAGTTTCACTAGAAATGACATGATAAGTTGTTGATAAAGAAGGGGATGCCTTGGGAATCCCCAAGCTTAGACGCTTGAGTCTTCTTCAAATTTGATGGGATGATCCACGGGGGCATCCCCAAGCTTGGGCTTTTAACCCTTCTTGATCACATTATATCATCCTCTTCTCTTGACCCTTGAATACGTCCTTCACACCAAACTCAAAGTAATTCTCATTAGAGGGTTAGTGCATAATAAAAAACTCACATGATATGCATGGACACAAGCATTACCGATACTTTATAAACATTAGCTACAGCCACTCATGTTTTATGGAGCAAAGAAATCCACTCAACATAGTAAAAGAGAGAATGCAAAATAAAAGGCATAATCTGTCAAAACTAGAACAATCTATAAAGACGGAAATTTTCGAGGCACTTACATTGCTCAAATCAGAAAAACCAGAACTAAGATAAGTTGCGTACATATCTAAAGATCATGCACAAAACATTTCAGGATGTTTCGATTTTTGTAGAATTTATTACTAATTAAACGGTGGACAGCAAAAATCTCTTCCTGCGCAGAAATCCGAATCTACCATCAAATTTCCACTAGAGACTTTACTTGGCACAACAATTAGAAAAAATAAAGATACAAAGGAGTTATTACATAGATAAACAACACCTTGACTCAAGGAAAACAAAATAAAAAATTTCAGAAATAAAACATGGGTTATCTCCCAAGAGTGCTTTCTTTAACCTCTTTCAGCTAGGCACAGAAAGCAAGAATCAAGTATTTTCAAGTGAAGAAGCATCAAAATCATAATTTGTTCTAATAATAGAATCAAAAGGTATCTTCATTCTATTTCTAGGAAAGTGTTCGACATCTTTCTTGAGGGGGAATTGATATTTAATATTCTCCTCTTTCATATCAATAACAACACCAACAATTCTAAGAAAAGGTCTTCCGAAAACAATAGGACAAGAAGCATTCATTCAATATTCATAACAAAAAAATCAATGTGGACAAGGTTATTGTTAACCATAATAATAACATCATCAACTCTTCCCAAAGGTTTCTTCTTAGCATTATCAGTAAGATGAACATCCAAATAACAATGTTCCAAATGTGGTAAATCAATCATATCATAGAGTTTTTAGGCATAACAGAGGACTAGCACCAAGATCACATAAAGCATTACAATAAAAATCATTCACCTTCATTTTAATGATGGTCTCCCAACCATAATCTAACTTCCTAGGGATAGTGGCTTCACCTTTTAACTTTTCTTCTCTAACTTGCATGAGAGGATTTGTAATATGTTTTGTAAAAGTCATATTTATAGCACTAGCATTAGAACTTCTTGCTAGCTTGGAACATAATTACTTCAGAAATATTGCAACCATAAAAATCAAAATCATTGTTATCAAAGGTAATGGGAACATTGTCTCCCATATTTCGAAAAATTTCAGCACTTCTACATGAACATTTTCAGTGGTTTTCTTGAAGTGGAGACATTGCCAACACCAATTACTTTACAATTAATAGTAGGAGGTTTACTAGCATTTGAAACGTCAGCATTACTAGTGGTGGTAATAGTACAAACTCTAGTCATATTATTCTTTCTAGCTATTTTATCTTCTCTTTCCCACCTAGCATGCAATTCAGCCAAGATCCTAACATTGTCATTAATTCTAACTTGAATGGAATTCAAAGTTTTGCTTTCTTTAAAATCATGAGGCATAACCTTTATTTTCAGAAGATCAATATCAAGAGCAAGGGTATCAACATTAGAAGCGAGAACATCAATTCTGTGAAACTTTTCCTCAACAGATTTATTAAAAGCAGTTTGTGTACTAATAAAGTACTTAAGCATGATTTGAATATCATAGGGTACACTTCTATTGTTGTTGTAGGAATTACCATAGGAGTTAACATAACCATTACCACTATTAGAAGGATAGGGTTTATAATTGTTACTACCACAATTATTTCTATAAGCATTGTTGTTGAAATTATTGTTTTTAATGAAGTTCAGATCAACATGCTCTTCTTGAGCAACCAAAGAGGCTAAAGGAACATTATTTGGATCAACATGAGTTTTACCATTCACAAGCATAGACATAATAGTATCAAGCCTATCACTGAAGGAAGAGGTTTCTTCAATAGGATTTAGCTTCTTACCTTGTGGAGCTCTCTTAGTGTGCCATTCAGAATAGTTTATCATCATATCATCAAGAAGCTTTGTTGCAGCACCCAAAGTGATGGACATAAAGGTACCTCCAGGAGCTGAATCTAGAAGGTTTCTTGAAGAAAAATTCAGATCTGCATAAAAGGTTTGGATGATCATCCAAGTAGTTAGTCCATGGGTGGGACAATTCTTTACCAAAGATTTCATTCTTGCCCAAGCTTGATAAACATGCTCATTATCAAGTTGTTTAAAATTTATAATGTCACTTCTTAAAGATATAATCTTAGCAGGAGGATGTAACATCCCAAGTATGAAAACTCCCCTTAGAATGATTGATTTCTTGTTTATTTAAGTATTACATCATGTCATCATGTTGTTTGCTTTTGTTTCTAAATTGTTGCATTTGTTTTCCACTGTTTTCACAACTCAAATTCAAACCTTACTCAAACACTGTTTTCATACTTGTTCTGTTACAACTTTTGGAATAAAAATCACAAATAATAACAACCAATTGGTTCCATGTTTTTCCATAGTGATCACTTGGGAAAATAATGGGTTTAAATCAATTATTCATTTTCCAAACACAATTAAAAATTCAAATCAAAGCACCCAAAACAGGACCATTTTGAAATCATGTTGTTACCAAATCAAACCAACTCAATTTGCCTATTTTTTACCTAGGGGTTACCCTATGTTCAATATTGGTTTTAATAAAGATTATTAATATTAACCATTTCACCCAAAATTGGTTCAAATTTCAAAAAGCATTCAAACCTTCAACTTTTTGAAAATAAAAAGTACCAACTGGTTGTATTTGAACTAAGGAGCTTCTCCAAAAAAAATTTCCAAATTTTTCCATTAATAAAACCTATTCTTTCCTTCCATTTTTGATTTCAGCAAAAAAAAATAATAATAAAAAGAAAAGGAACACAGGAGAGGGAGCAGCCCATAACCAACCCAGCCCATCTAACCCGAGTTGGCCTAGTACCCCTCCACTCCTATCGCTGTCGTCTTCCCCGAGCTGAGGTCACGTCCTGTACGAACACCCTCTGAACCACTCGATCGATCCCTCCCCTTCTGCGATGCTCGCCGTACAAGCTCGAAGCCTATATCTACCCTACCCACTCCCGAGCCTATACCTAACCCTAGCCCTAACCCTAGCGCCGCCGATCCCTCCTCTTCCTCTAACCCGATCACCCTCTGCTCTGAATCTCAACGCTGAACCCACCACCGAGTCCTTCGTGGCCGGGAGTTTGCCTCCTTGGCGCCACCGAGGTGGCCCTCTCCGAGGAGCCCGGAGGGCGGGAATGGATACGGGCGTGCTCCAGCTATCTCCCCGTCCCCTCGCCATCGGCTGGGAGCCATCGTGGACGCCGCGCCATCGCCGGGGAGAACCGCCGCTACCTGCCTGTCGACAGTCGTCATCGACTGACAACGCGAGGTGAGCCGTCCTCTCCTGCTTCCCTCCCCTGTCCACATCCACGCATACCATCTGCACCTGGCACGCACACGGCGCTCACACGCAGCAGCAGCAGGGCACCGCGCGGCCGGCCGTCGAGCCGAGCTGCAGTTCCCGGTCGTCTTGTTCGCGTCTGTGCACCCGTTCAGATTCAGTTTCGTCAGAAACTATTCACGCAGCAACTAGACAAAAAGGCCCGAAGCCCGTTTCAATCACGAGACCAGCCGTGGCGTGGTCAAGGGTATGCGCGCGCACGTCCCAGGTCGCGAGGTCGAGCCCTGGAGGAGGGATTTTTGCCTCCCATTTTCGTTTCCATGCGCGCACCCTCTGGGGCCACCCGTCAGGGACTCCCGAGGCCACGTCAGCCTCCACCCGCGCCCGTGGCGCCTACGTGGCCCCTGGCCCACGCGGCAGTGCTGCGGGTAGCTGCCACTCGGTAACAAAAGTTTTGCCTCTCTGTTTTCCAAATTAAAATCCTTTTAATTAACAGATTTAAACCTAAACTTTAAAATTTAATATCTTTTAATCTATAAGCCCAATAATTACAAGTTTTATATGTTTATTGCTCCAAATTTCATAATCTTTCCAAATAACCCATTTGTTCACTGTTTTGAAATTTCAAAATGCATTTAAAACTCAAATTTGAATAATTCAAATGTAATTTGCAATAATTCATAAATAATTCATACCAATTCCAAATAAGGCAAATAAAATAAGTTTTCCATACCATTTTGCATAACCTTTTCAAATATGATTTTTGTTTCCTGGTTTGAATAATTTAAAATGTCCAAACAATTTAAATCTTGTTTAATTCAATTAAAACTTGTTTAATATTGTTTAATTCACAATTAAATAATGCTAAGTCCAATTTCAAAATGTGAAACATGTATTCCAACTAAAATTTGATAACCTTTTCAAATATCAACTTTATTATTTGTTTTGAACAATTTAAATGGTTGAAAACAACAAATACTTGTGTGTCACCTTTAATGCACCCAAAATTTCCCTAAATTAATAATAAAATTCTAAATTGCTACACCCTATTCTAATTTGATTCTAATGTTGTTATTTTGCTGTTTTCCTTTTGCATGCATCATACTAAACCACTAGCACCTGTTGTTTAGTTGGAAAACAAATAATCTAACCAAATCCATGGGCCTTTCATATGCAACTCAAAATTGCATATATGTCCATTTAAATTGTGTTATCATATCAGTTAGTTTATTTTGATGCATCTATTAACATGTCATGCATCATATTTGATTGTGCACTATGCCATGGTATTGATTGTTTATCTTTCTGCAATGTTTGTTTGCTTCTTCCCGGATATACGACGACGTTGAGACCGACGATACTTGCGACACCCCTTCTAAGGATTTTAGCTCAGTACCAGGCTACTGGGTTTTGCAGGCAAGTTATCACTCACATGAACCACTGTGTTCCTTTCAACATTGATTACCGATACTTTCCGTTGTTCTTTCCTGCTAGCCTTAGTATTAGTTGTTTCTGTTACGAACCTATCACATGAATCCCTTAAACCTGATATTGCCTCATCTCCCTTCCTACAACCCATTGTTTGAGCCTGTGCCTTACTAGCATGCTTAGGTTGTTTTGCTCGAGTCTGTTATCCGTTACTTTCAGCACTATATCTATTACGTTGTGGGGGCTCGATGTTTAATCAATCAATCATGCTAATGTTGCTATTAATAATAAATTTGATGATAAGGCACCGGCAGGAGGCCCATGAGAGGTTTTGAAGCCTGCTAGTGTCGACCCTAATAGGAAAAGGGTCTTGTCTACTGATCCATGATGAGCGCACTACCCGCATTTGGGAAGCGAGTATGGGCGCCCCCCTCAACTTGACCTGATTCGCATCTCGTCCAAATCGCCTCATTTAGTTCGTGTTTTCCATTTGCCGCATGCATGTTTTTGCGAGCCCAGGCCAGGGTGGAACTTTCGTAGTCGGCATATAGGGGGACACGTTCTTAGAGTGCTATGAGGGTCCATTTTCTTCTGGGCTCGATTAGCCGTGCGCCCAAGGTGCTTTGGGCTTGATGCGAGGAATGGTTGGTTGTGTTGAGTACCCCGCTTGGTGGAAGGGCCTTTCCATCTGGCGGGTTATTCATGAGTGTACGGCCAAATTGGTGCAACCCTGCAGGGATAATCTTCTCGAGAAGCCGTGTTTTCCGCGGTTATGGATTACTTGGTGAAAGTACTGGCTAACAAGTACTCAGGACAACTTAAACATAACGATCAAGCATGTTACACCCAATGATTAATAACTTGACTAGTAATAGGTTGATGGCACAATAACTTGATTCACCTTTATTACAACTGTGTGAGTTATCCTCGGATTGCTTCTTTGGATAAGGGGCGAGATCCAGGATGGGTTGTTTGAAGTTATCTTTCAGTTGGTTACAATCCTCGATCTTATCTCCTTTCTGTTAGCCGGAAGTGGTAGAATCTCTGTAGTTGGTTAGTGCAGCCAGTTGCAGCATCTTTTATATCCCCTTCCTTCCGTTGAACCCAAAGCATCTGTGCTTGGTGTTGACGGGTTACACTTTGGTGAACTGTGAGTCTTGCTTGCCAGTACGTTTATGTACTGACCCCTTTGGGGCTGTGGTTTACGCAGACGACGTTTCCGAGGATCTACATGGTGGCTACTACGTGGAGTATGACGATGAGACTGCTGACGAGTAGATAGCGGACCCGGGCAGGATCCGAGACTTCGTGGATGGGCTCCGTCTGTTTGTTCCGGCCTCTTAGGCCTATTTGGTTCTTGTCTGTACTCAGACATGTTGAATGCTTCCGCTGTATTGTAATGATGAGTTGTTGGGACATGTGTCCTCTGAATGATTGTATTTGCTATCTCTGCTCTAATGAGAGCCATTTGCAGCTTATTTCAATCTTTTGTGTCGTAGAGATCTGTTGTGATATCAGTTGTTCAACGCCGTTGACGTACCATGTGTGTATGGTTTGAAGTACGTCGACGGAAGTGCCTTTGATCTCTAGTGGATAGTTTACATCGACGATGGAATAGCAGGGCTTGTGTTGTCGCGCATAAGCGCAGGCCTACCAGGAAGCTGGGACGTGGGAGCAGCTATGCCCCATAATCCAAGCATCTGCTATCCAGTTCGTACGGTGAGTATCCCCTAGAAATCAGGGTGCGACAGAGGATACAATTTTCCGATGAAAGCATCTTTACATTTAGTCCAAGAATCAATATTATTTCTAGGCAAAGATAATAACCATTCTTTAACTCTTCCTCTCAAAGAGAAAGGAAACAATTTCAGTTTAATAATATCTCCATCCATATCCTTATACTTTTGCATCTCACAAAGTTCAACAAAATTATTAAGGTGTGCAGCAACATCATCAGTACTAACACTTTCTCTCTCATAACAAGATTTAACAGGGCAGGCTTAATTTCATAAAAATCTGCATTAGGAGCAGGTGGAGCAATAGGTGTACAAATAAAATGATTGTTGTTTGTGCTAGTAAAGTCACACAACTTAGTGTTCTCAGGGTTACTCATTTTAGCAATATTAAAATAGGATAACAAAAATAACAACTATAATAGGAACTGATTTTTTTTCTGTTTTTGATAAAAAGAAGCAACAAGACAAAATAAAATAAACTAAGCAAAACAATAACAAAGTAAAAAAGATTACATGTGAGAGGCTCCCCTTGCAAAAATCCTCTTCCTCTCCAGCAACGGCGCCAGAGAAGAGCTTGATGACGTGTTAACACACGTTCATTGGGAGACCCCAAGAGGAAGGTATGATGAGTACAACAGCAAGATTTACCCTCAGTAGGAAACTAAGGATTTATCGGACCAGTAGGAGAACGAAATCACTTATGAAGGCTGTTGAGAACTGATGTTGGAAGGGCGCACTACCAGGCTCAGCAGCAACATGGAATATGCACACAACACAACCAGATACTTTTCCCCAACGAAACAGTGAGGTTGTTAATCTCACCAGTCTTGGCGAAAACAAAGGATTAGACGTATAGTGTGGAAAATGATGTTTGTTTGCAGTGAATGAAATGAGAAAAATCTTTGAAGTGAAAAAGAACAGTGTTTGCAGTAGGTTCTATTATCAGTGTAAAAGAATGGACCGGGGTCCATAGTTCAGTAGTGGTGTCTCTCCATAATAGATAAATAACATGCTGGGTGAACAAATTACAACTGGGAAACTGACAAATAGAGGATCGACCGTAATGCATATACATGATATGATGACTACTATGATATTTATTTGGGCATTACAACATGATATTATTGATAAGGCTAGGAGAAGATGTGTATGGAGGAAAGATAAAAACAAGAAAAGAGTGAACTCCTTGGCTGGTTGGGACATGGTGTGTAAGCCCAAATGCAAAGGTGGTTTGGGATTCATTAATCTTCAGATCCAAAACAGGGCTTTGCTGCTAAGATTTTTAGCCAAATTTTACAACTCTGTGGATATTCCTTGGGTAAATCTGGTAAAAAATGCATATTATTTTCAGTCTGTTCCCCATGCAGTCACTTCTTGTGGGTCTTTCTGGTGGAAAAGAATTATGCAGTTATCTGAATCTTGGTGTTCATTCTCATCTTGTTCAGTTGGGACTGGTTTCTCTGTCTTATTTTGGAAAGGTTCTTGGCTGGGAGATATTCTCTCACTAAAATTTCCAATATTGTTCTCGTTTGCTAAGGATCAGCTGGCCTCAGTTAGGGATTTGAAAGTTCTGAATGACCTTTTTGATGCCTTTCATTTGCCACTTTCTAATGAAGGATTTCAAGAATTTGTTGCTCTTCAAGGTATCTTGGAAAATGTTCAGGTGAATAATAATAAAGATGTTTGGTCTTGTAATTTCAATAAAGGTATATATACCTCCAGTAAATTCTATAAGTTGCAGTTTGCTTAGTTGGCTGATGATAAACCAGCCAAGTAGATATGGAAATCCAAATGCATGTCAAACCAGAATTTTTTTGCCTAGCTGATCCTAAATGATAGGATTAATACCAAAGATATGATTAAGAGAAGGAAATGGAAGATTGATGGGACTGAGTGTTGTGTCCTATGTAAACAACTCTGTCTTGAGGATTGGACACATTTGTTTTTCCAATGTGTTTTCATCTCTAGAATCTGGAATTACCTGCAGATACCTTGGAGTGATAACATAGTTTTGGATAATCTCTCCAATGCTAAAAGGAGTTTCAAAGGTCCTTGTTTCAATGAGATAGTGATTCTTAAATGTCGGAACATCTGAAAACAGAGGAATGGAGTTTTCTTCGAGTCCGAGAGGCATTCCTTCAAGGTTGGAAAGTTGGTTTCATGCTCGATCTCACCTTGCTTAGGCATAGGTTGAGTGCTTCCTTGGCTGAGAAATTATCATCATGGCTTAACACCTTACTTTAGTTTGTGATATACTATCTTAGTCTATCCTTCTCTGTATATATGTAAATATTTGTAAACTCTTTTTTTGGTGGTAATAAAGGGCTGCGGGGGACTCCCCTACAGTAGAAAATGTTTCAAAAAAAATGATACATAGACCGTTATCCAACTTCATCTATGACTAATAATCCACCCTCAGGACATCATCTGAGCAAACTTTGGGTATTAAGTTGCAAGCAACATATTATTGCATTAAGTGAAGTGCATACTTTAAGCAACACAATTGTCGTTAGACAAAGCATTGCTATTTTAGCGCTAGCGGCAACAACACATCCACAATATTAGAAGTTATTATCACTCTCCTAAGTTACTGGAGGCATGAACCCACTATCTAGCATAAATACTCCCTCTTGGAGTCACAAGCATCTACTTGGCCAGAGCATCTACTACCAACAGAGAGCATGCAAGATCACAAATAACATATATGATATATCTATAATCAACTTGACATAGTATTCAATATTCATCGGATCCCAGCAAACACAACATGTAGCATTACAATAATATGATCTTGATCATGTTAGGCATCTCACAAGATCTAAACATGATGGCACATAATTGGAGAAGATAACCATCTAGCTACTGCTATGGACTCGTAGTCCAAGGATGAACTACTCACGCATCACTCTAGAGGCATGCATGGTGATGAAGAGCCCTCTGGTGATGATTCCCCTCTCCGGCAGGGTGCTGGGAAGAGCTTCAGAACCCTCCCGAACTTGGGTTGACGATGGTGGCAGCTATGGAAGTTTTCGTGGATGGAGGCTTCGGTACTTAGGGTTTTCCCGAGGAAGGCAATATATAGGCGGAAGGGCGATGTCGGTGGGCGACCAGGAGGCCCACACCACGTGCTCGCGCGGCCAGGGGGACGCGCCACCCTATGGTGTGGCTGCCTCCCTGGACCACTTCGAGTCTACGTGACAGAAAAATAGGGACTTCGGCTTTTGTTTCGTCCAATTCTGAGAATATTTCCAAAACAAATTTTCTTATATACAAAAACAATAGAAAATAGGAACTAGCGATGTCACATCTTGTCAATAGGTCAATCCGAGAAAATGCATAAAAATTATATGAAGTGTATAGAGAACATGTAGCAATTGGCATAATATCAACATGGAACATCAGAAATTATAGATACGTTGGATACGTATCACACACCCTATCTCCTTCTTCTCCAACCACCAAACTGGATAGGAATGAATCACTATGTTGCCATGGAGGTTGACAACTAGAACCTTTACAAGGACGAGGCACACTTCACAGCTTGGAGGGTCCTCACAAAATGATGGAAGCCTCTAAGACTACAAGAAAAAAGATCTAATGTATCTCAAAACTTCGTGGACATTAACGAGGCTATAAGATCTAATGAACTAAGAGCAACAAGGCAGATAGGTGAGTTGGTGATGAATCGGTTAGGTGGAGATGTAGATCTAGTGCTTCTCCTCCAAATTCGAAGATATCAAGAGCTTTGGTTGGGTATTTGGGAGATCAATGAGTTTTAGGTGGTCACAAATAGTGGAGAGAGAAAGGGAGCTGCAAGTGACCCCTTCTAAAGGTAGAAGAAGACCCTTGTTATAGTGGGGGAAAATATGGTTGTTTTAAGAGAATCTTTGCCTGCCATGAAACCTGGCCTTAGACCCGGTCTGGCTGTCTGAAGCACATAGAACCACGGCCTTGGGCGCCAAGAAACCTGGCCTCAGCCCAGCCTAGGCCGGCTGGCCAGAGGACCCAACCTCGCGTGTAGGGAGCCCGACCAGAGGCTTTCTAGTGCACATGCCGGTGATAAGTCATAAATGTATCCTTGATTTCTGATGTTCCATGTTGTTTTCATATTGTTTCCCACATGTTTGCATAAAATTTATGTCATTTTTATCGATTTTCCGAACTAACCTATTGACAAGATGCAACAGAGCCAGTTCCATGTTTTCTGCTGTTTTTTAGTTTCAGAAAAGTTGTTCTAGAATTATTCTCGTAATTGGAAAATTCAAAAGCTAGAAGTATGAGAAGTTCCGGAGGGTCCACGGAGTCTCGAAGAGACCCAGAGGGGTGCCCGGGAGCCACCACACCATTGGGGGCGTGGTTCCCCCTCTGGCTGCGCCGGGATGTGGTGTGGCCCCCCTGGCCACCCCTCGGCATCGCCCTTTCGCCCATATATACCTCCCGATGCATAAACCCAAGAGGAATCGGCCTTTTCCACCAAAAACATCTGTAGCTCCACCGCCGCCGACAAGTTTCAGGGGACAGAAATCTCTGTTCCGGCACCCTTTCGGACGGGGAAGTGCCCCCGGAGCCATCTCCATCAACTCCACTGCCATCTCCATCGTCGTTGCTGTCTCCTATGATGAGGAGGGAGTAGTTCTCTCTCGGGGCCGAGGGCTCTACCGGTAGCTATGTGTTTCATCTCTATCTCCCGTGGTGTGATCTTTATGTGATCATGAGTTTTGTAATCTAGTTGAATATGTAGATGTACTCTTCATCTATTATGCTACTCAAGTGGTTTTGTTATCTCTGTAAACACTTTGATCACGGTGTAAAGGTGACAGCGTGTGCACCGAGTGGTTTAGCATGATATTTATATCTTGTGTTGGTTGACCCTATGAAATAGTGGAGTTTGTTTAGTACCTTCTAGGGCGCTCATAGTGATAGCGTGGGGTTAACTAGACATGGGAATACAAACTTGAGGAGTGTTGTTAGAGCCTACGCAATGAATTGGTGTTTGTTATTCAATCGGAGAGTGGTTCGGAGTAGCATAGTGAAGAGAAATATTTATGCATTCAATTATGTTATTATTGTTGAGAGTGTTCACTAGTGAAAGTATGATCCCTAGGCCTTGTTTCTAAGCAATGATACACCGTTTACAATCAGTTCTGCTACATGTTTGCTTGCTGCCTTTTTTTATTTCAGATTGGTATTATCACTTACAACCAATCATATTACTCGTATTTTGCTCTCTCTCTTCGCCGAACTAGTGCACCTATACAACTGAAAATTGTATTAGGTGTGTTGGGGACACAAGAGACTTCTTGTATCGTAATTGCATGGTTGCTTAAGAGGGATACCTTTGACCTCTTCCTACCTGAGTTCGATAAACCTTGGGTAATCCACTTAAGGGAAACTTGTAGCTGTTCTACAAACCTTTGCACTTGGAGGCCCAACACGGTCTAAAAGAATAGAAGCGTGCGTAGACATCAAGCTCTTTTCTGGTGCCGTTGCCGGGGAGGTAAGGTAAAAGGTTCTCACATCCAAGGGTGTGAGTGCTCGAAGATATTTCCTTTAGATTCTGCAATTATATCTTTTTGTTTCTTGTTTTTATTTTCTCTAGTTAGGCTTAATGGAAAACAACAAAAATATGAGGGAACTTTATAATCTTTATCTTGAGTGTTTGAAGAGAAAATTAAAAACCCATGGAACTTTATTTGCATGCTAGTAGCAATGTTATTAGTATAAATTCTTTGAACATCATTATTGCTAATGATATGGAAAAATCTAAGATTGGGGAAGCTGGTTTTGATGAATATGATATTTTTAGTCACCCTAGTTTTGAGGAGGAAATTTACTTCGATGATGCTTTGCCTCCAATATATGATGATTATAATGATTGTGGTATTCTAGTTCCACCTATTATTGAGGATACATTTTATTGTGATCATGATATGCCTTCTATATATGATGTTTACAATGATGAATATGATATTGTCAGTCCACCTACTATTGAGGAGAAATTAATAATGATTACAATATGCCTCATATATTTGATAATTCTGGTGATGAGAATAATAATGATAGCTATTTTGTTGAATTTTCTCCCACTACTGTTAATAAGAATGACTATGCTTATGTGGAGAGTATTAATTCTTTTATGCATGTGGCTCATGGTAAGAATGTTTTATGTGGTAGTTATATCTTTGATTTCATTCGTGATGCTACTGAAAGTTATTCTGACAGAGGGAAACATAGTCCTATGCATCTAAAAAATATCAAGTTTCCCCTCTTTATTATGAAATTTCTGAAGTTGAACTTATTTTGTCTTCCTATGCTAGCCACATTGTGCTTTGTTGACTTGTTCTTCTACAAGATTCTTTTTCATAGGAAGTGGGCAAGACTTAAATTTCTTTTAAATTTTCTTCTTGACGCTCTCTTTTTCTTAATGCATATTTCTTATGTGATCATCTTCTTCATTTGAAAACACGTGAATCCAGTTTTCTGGGCCTAGCTAAAAGGCGTTAAAGAAAAGCACTTCTTGGGAGATAACACAGTCTTTATTTTTCCTTTGTTTTTCTCTATTTTCTTTGAGTCAAGGGGATGTATTAGCTGTGCCAAGTAATGTTTCTAACGAAAGTTGGAGTTGGTTTTGGATTTCTGCGCAGGAAACAGATTTTTGCTGTCCACAGTAAAAAATTGTGAAAAATCCAGAAAGATCAGAATGACCTGAATTTTTCTTTTGCTTATTCCTCAGCTAATTCCGCAAATTTTTTGTTCTTTAAGTTTTTTGATTTGAGCAGTGTACGTGCCCCGAAAAAAATCGTGTTTATAGATTGTTCTGGTTTTGGCAGATTCTGCTATTTTTCTTCCATTTGCTCTTTTATGATGTCAAGTGGATTTCTTTGCTTCACGAAACATTAGTGGTTGTAACTAATGTTTAAAAGTAACAATAGAACTTGTGCCCATACAGAACCCATGGATTTTTAATTGTTGCACCCTCTAATGCGAAATACTGTTTGAGTATGGTGTGAAGGAAGTTTTCAAGTGTCAAGAGAAGAGGTGATATATATGATCAAGAAGAGTGCAAGGTCAAAGCTTGGGGATGCCTCCATGGTCCATCCAAGAATATTTTTATAAGACTCAAGCATCTAAGCTTGGGGATGCCCAAGGCATCCCCTTCGTCATCAACTATCTATCTGGCCACTTCTCGTGAAACTATATTTTTATTCGGTCACATCATATGAAATTTACTTGGAGCGTCATTTATTTTTTGTCCAGTTTAATTTTGTTTTCTTTTGTTTTCCTTGCTGAATTAATATCACTGGAACCTATTATACTTGTTTGGGAGAGAGACACGCTCCGATTTCATTGCTTTAAACACTCTAGTTTTCATTCTTATTGTTCTGTGAGTGTTCACTTTTTGCTACTACTGCGTTTAGCCCTTGTTTTCCATGCATCTTATTTTAAGGATGTTAGTTCTAGTAGAGTTATGTTAGTAATCTCTTGTTTCATTGCTATATTATTTGGAGAGTTTTTGTTGTTTGGTGTTTGATGGAAATAGAAAATGCTACATGTGGTAGATGGTATAACGAAAAAGCTTACATATTCTTGTAGATCACTAAACTGTTTCACTTGATTATTTACTGTTGTTTTGAGATATTAATATGATTAATGGTAAACTTGCTGGTTTAGTAAAGTTAAAACAATTAATGGTTGGTCTAGAAGCTTGAAACTGTGCCACACTCAAATAACCAGTTGATAGGATAATGGTATATGACTTCCTTCGCTGATATCAATCGTGATAGCCTTTGTTACGCGCTACGGTCGGGGTAGCCAACAGTGACTTGTCAATGCCACAAACCCTCTTAGAGTGATTTTCATTATGCCTTATGATATCATGATTTTATTTGGAATCTTTTAACTTGTGAGTTCTATGTTGCGGTTTTGTGGCACTTCCACCATCCATATTTTCTAGCCTCTCCGGTACTGTGCATTGCTCATTCTCACATTCAGAGGTTGGTGCAAACTTTGGTAGTACATCCAAACCCTATGGGAGAACTTTGTTCTTCTACACATAGGCCAAAAATTATCTTCCTCAAAACAGCCACCATACCTACCCATCGTGGCATTTCCATAGCCATTCTGAGATATATTGCCATACAACATCCATCATCATTATGTTACTTTTCATGCTTCATTGTTATTTCGCATACTGCTACACTGGCAGGAGAATTTTGTTTTACATACATTAGAGATATTTCAGTTTGAGTTATGAGTACTAAAAGCGTGATGATTCACTGTAAAATAGAGTGTTGCCCCTACCAATGAGGGTATAAATCAAAAAAATAAAAAAGAGAAAAAGCCAAAAAGAGAAAAAAAGAGAGAGGCAAAAGAGAGATAATAAAGAGAGAGGAGGTAGCACTACTATCATTTATTCCACACTTGTGCTTGGTTTGCATCGTTACTTCAGTTTGGAGAGAGTTTTCATATTATGACTTACATAACTATGTGGGGAACTTACATTATAGAACTTGGCTTGTATATTCCAATGATGAGCCTCCTCAAAAGAGCTCTGGGTCTTTGTGAGCAAGCAAGTTGGATGCACCCCCACTAGTTCCATTGGAGAGCTTTCATACACTTATAGCTCTATGTGCATCCGTTGTGTGGCAATCACTACTCCTTGCATAACCTTCGATTATAAGACTTCCTCTTGTCTAATGATCACTTTAGTTGTGTGAGACTTTCTTCCATTGACCATCCAAACCCCCGATAATGTTCTTTTAGACATAACATCCTGGTGCTAGGGACCAATATAGAATGCTTGCTTGTTTTAAGTGCACAATTATTTGAATGATTTTCCTATGTGCATATTGTTGTCACTTGACTTGATCCTAACAGGGGTTTTTGTGAGAGTTTGATGCCTTGGATGATTATATTGTTGTTCTTGAAGCTTAAAACATCTCTAATATACTTTCCACAGTGGATTGTCTTTTAGTATTAATTCATTGAAAGGTTTTACTTTGTTATTCCTAATGGTTTATACATTACTCTTTGATATCAACTATAAACCAAAACCTTTATTCATTTGATTCTAGTTTCATGCTTTACATTACTATGATGATCAAGTTTATGTTGGTAGCATTTCACCTCAGAAATTATTTGTTTTGTCGTTTACCTACTCGAGGACGAGTAGGAACTAAGCTTGGGGATGTTGATACGTCATAAACGTATCCTTAATTTCTAATGTTCCATGTTGTTTTCTTATTATTTCCCACATGTTTGCTATACACTTTATGTCATTTTTATCGATTTTCCGGACTAACCTATTGAAAATATGGCACCGAGCCAGTTCAGTGTTTTCTGCTATTTTTATTTTCAGAAAAGTTGTTTTGGAAATATTCTCGGAATTAGAAAATTCAAAAGCCAGAAGTATTAGAAGTTCCGGAGGGTCGACGGATTCCTGAAGAGACCCGGAGGGGTGCCCGGGAGCCACCACACCATAGGGGGCGTGGTTCCCCCTCTGGTCACGCCAGGATGTGGTGTGGGCCCCCTGGCCACACCCCTGCATTGCATTTTCGCCTATATATACCCCACGATGTGTAAACCCTAGAGGAATCCACCTTTTCCACCAAAAACATATGTAGCTCCGCTGCCGCCGCCGACAAGTTTCGGGGACAGAAATCTCTGTTCCGGCACCCTGCCGAACGGGGAAGTGCCCCCGGAGCCATCTCCATCGACTTCACCGCCATCTCCATCGCCGTTGCTGTCTCCTATGATCAGGATGGAGTAGTTCTCCCTCGGGGCTGAGTGCTCTGCCGGTAGCTATGTGTTTCATCTCTCTCTCTCGTGGTGTGATCTTTATGTGATCATGAGCTTTGTAATCTAGTTGAATATGTAGATGTACTCTTCATCTGTTATGCTACTCAAGTGGTTTTGTTATCTCCGTAAACACTTTGATCACGGTGTAAAGGTGCCAGTGTGTGCACCGTGTGGTTTAGCATGATATTTATATCTTGTGTTGGATGACCCTATGAAATTGTGGCGTTTGTTTAGTACCTTCTAGGGCGCTCATAGTGACAGCGTGGGGTTAACTAGACATGGGAATACAAACTTGAGGAGTGTTGTTACAGCCCTACGCAATGAATTGGTGTTTGTTATTCAACCGGAGAGTGGTCCGGAGTAGCATAGTGAAGAGAAATATTTATGCATTCAATTATGTTATTATTGTTGAGAGTGTTCACTAGTGAAAGTATGATCCCTAGGCCTTGTTTATAAGCATTGATACACCGTTTACAATCAGTTCTGCTACATGTTTGCTTGCTCCCTTTTTTATTTCAGATTGGTATTATCACTTACAACCAATCATATTACTTGTATTTTGCTCTCTCTCTCTCTTCGCCGAACTAGTGCACCTATACAACAGAAAATTGTATTAGGTTTGTTGGGGACACAAGAGACTTCTTGTATCGTAATTGCATGGTTGTTTGAGAGGGATACCTTTGACCTCTTCCTCCCTGAGTTCGATAAACGTTGGGTAATCCACTTAAGGGAAACTTGTTGTTGTTCTACAAACCTCTGCACTTGGAGGCCCAACACTGTCTAAAAGAATAGAAGCGTGCGTAGACATCAGCCGGCAAGGGGCCTGAGAAGTCCGGCCTCCTTAGAGTCAGTCCATCCTAGGTCGTCATGTCTGTGCTAGGCCGGATAGCACACAAAACACCCCGGCCAAATGTGATAACCCGGGGATGACATAGTCTTGCAATGGCATAATGTGATAACCAAGTTCAACGAATATAAAAATCAAACAGAGTTCAATTAAGATATTTAAAGCAAGCTGCAAAGGTAAGAAGAAAATGGATGGAATGCAATTCTCCCTAATGCAAATCCCTGGCAGTCTTAATAAACGTCTCCCCCCCTTGGCATCAAGATACAAAAAAGGGAGAAAGCGATGCTACGCACCCAAGGGACCAACTGATGAAGTCTTCATCATCCTCATCATCTTCACCATCATGAACTTGTCCAGCCTCCTCATCATCTTCCTATCCTTCCTCATCCTCTGCGTCACCGTCTTCATCTTGGGGAATAACATCACGTTTGGGACTAGCTTCGGCGGCATTTGCATGCCAAAACTGACCAAGAGATGAAGCATCGTCACCAAGCCACTATGTTTTCTTGGGATACCAAGAATTTTCAGAGAGCTCCTTAGAGCTAACTTCAATAGGGAGATCAAGCTATTCCATGATGAGCCTGACATGATTGCTTATCCTTTTATATGCCTTGTAGGATTTGGACTGATGATCAATGAAGAAGCAATTCATCTTTTGAATATCATCCTTGATAGTGAACTTCTTCTTGGGCTTTGCACCTGGGGATGAAGTTTCAGAAGCATCATCCGTAGAATGAGAGCTAGGAATCTCCTCAGAAATTATTGTACAAGCCCTCTTGGCCTTTAGCTGGGCAACCTGAAGAGGTGGACCATGGAGACGAAGCATGGTCGGAGCGGTCATCTAATAGTTGGAGATAAGGGTAGCTGGGATCTTTGACACACAGAGATTCTGGAGGTACTGTCCATAGATAAGAACCTTATTCTCCCAGATCACGGTCTTCATCTCGTTGTACATGTAGTCAGGAACTTCCAGCTTTTTACCGGATTCCTTAGCTCAAACAATGTGATGAAGGAGGTTGATGAGCCATTTTTGAACCTCACCCTTCTCTCCGAACTTCGCATTGATAGCATTCCTCAAGATGGTATCCATGACATACAAATTATCGGTGAAGTAGGCGTCCTTGGGAATATAATTAGTGCCAATCTCAGGAGGGTAACAGTGACGGATGCCTTCACGAGCCTTCATCATGTGCCTCGTCTCACCATGTATCCAGATATGTGACATATGAAGAAAAGACAGTTCCTCAAGGATGAGAAGAGCACCAAACTTGGCAAGGGTAGCAGTACACTTGATACCGCCACTCAACCTTGTCATAGACCAAGGACCCTCTGAGAAGTGAACGGTTGCATAGAATTCCCGAAAGGGTAGCAGTACACTTGACACTGCCAGTCATCCATGTCATAGACCGAGGACCCTCTGAGAAGTGAACGGTGTCATTTGTAACATCCCATGTATGAAAACCACCCTAGAATGTTTGATTCTTGTTTAATTATTGTTTTGCATCATGGCATCTCAATCATTGCATTTGTTTTCCATTTTTTTTGCATCTGTTTTCCTTTGTTTTCACAATTGAAATTCAAACCAATATTTCAAATGCTTGTTCATACTTGTTATGTTACAACTTTCCAAATAAAAGGTTCAAATTAAACTTCCATTTGTTTCCATGAAAAATAAAAAGCTCAACTAGTTATTTGTTCTTTAATAATCCACTTAATCCAAATTGCATTCAAAATTCAAATCACATTTTTCCAAACAGCAACCTTTTGGAATTAATGATGATTACAACTCAATGCTAATCATTTGTTTCCATTTAAAATATAAGGCTCAAACTATTTAAATCTTGTTTTCAATAAATCACTTAATCTTAAATTCATTCAAATTTCAAATCACATATTACAAACAGCACCCAATTTGAAATTATGAAAATTACCAAAACATTTCTAATCCTTTTGTTCCATTTAAACTTTAGGGTTCACCCTATTTAAACCTTGTTTTCAATATTTCACTTAATAATCAAATTCACCCAAATTTGAATCCAATTACAAACAACATTTTATTTTTGAACTTCTTGAAAACAAAAGTTGGCAATTAGTTGATGTTGTAATAAATAACTTAACCAGATTTTTCTAAATTTTTCCTAACCCAAAAACCTATCTATTTCTTCCTATTTCTTTTTCAGCAAAAAAAAACAGAAGGAAAAAAAATCAAAAAAACGCGCAGAGGGGGAGAGACACAGGCCAATGGGCAGGCCCAGCCCACCGCACTGGCCTGGTACCCCTTCGCTCCCCCCTCGCTCTTCTTCTCGCCGTACGGCAGGGCATCGAGCCCCGCCACGTCGGCGCCGTCGCGCAGCAACGGCCAGCAGCTGCCCCCTAGCCCTATAAAACCTAGCCTAGGCCCCCCCGAGCGCAGCCCTAGCCACCAACCAGCCTTCTCCCTCGCAGAGCGCCGCCATTCTCCTCTCTCTGCCACCTACCTCCTCCATCTCTGAACCTCACCGGCGCCACCTCTCTGAAGCCATGGCGATCGCCGCCGATACCTCACTCCACCTCGCTGGCTAGCAGCTGGAACCAGTCCCCCACTGCTCCCTCTCCATCCCGGACATCTCCGTTGAGCACGAGAGGTACTGGAACGCCGCCGCCATCCCTGCTGATGCCGCCGGCGACAGCGACATGCACCGAGCCGCTGCTACGCCTTCATCGACAGTGAGCACGCCACCTCCGCTCGCCCTTTTCCTTCTCTGCACCGCACACCGCGCGCAAGCACACGCTGCACCACCCTAGCCCAGCCGCAGCACGAGCACGCCGTCCACGGCAGCTCGCCGCCGGCCGTCGAGCCATCTGTCGAAAGTTCAGAGCTTTGTGCAGTTAAAAGTTTCAGTTAACGAAACTGAACTATAACCTCGTTGCGCATGCTTTACTGACAAGGAACAAACGCTCACCGCACTGGCACGCACCACTGCACGCGAGCGCAAGGGCGCAGGTTCGAGCCCTGCCCCGCGCGATAAAAACCCCAATTTTTTTGCGCGGGGCAGCTGACAGGCAGGGGCCACCTGCCAGTGGCCTCTGCTGCCACGTGAGCGCCACGCAGCCACGGGCCCCTCTGTCAGTGGCTAGGGCTAGCCACTGCAGAGTAAAATTTGTTTTTCAGCCTTTTTCTTTTTCAAATTAAGTCCTTTTTATTCACAGATTGATCCCTCATTTTAAATTGCTAATAACTTTTATTTTACAAATCCAAACAATATAAATAAAATATGTTTGTTGAACCAAATTTAATTCTCTACCTAGTTAAACCATTTGTATTCTGTTTTGAATAATTCAAATGCATTCAAATTTCAAATTCAAACAATTCATTTAAAATTTGATTAATTGCATAACTAATTCATACTTAATTCAAATAACACAAATAAAATATGTTTTCCATGCCATTTTGAACCATCTTTTCAAATATAAATTTTGTTTCATGATTTGAATAATTAAAATTGCTTAAATAATTTAAAACCTTGTTTAAATCATTTAAATTTGATAAATTCATAACTTACTCAAATTAAATTATTTTTGAACATGTAAAATATGTTTTCAAACCAGAAAAACATAACCTTTTCAAATATGAATTTGAATTTATGTTTTGAACAAATAAAAATTCAAATAAATTCAAACTTGAATTTAATTCATTTAAATCTTGTTTAACTTGTTTAATTCATAAATAATTCATCTTAATTCCTTTTTCAATATTTGAAACATGTAATCCACCCAAAATTTTGTGTACTTTTCAAATATGAATTTTGTTATTTGTTCTGAACAATTTAAATTGCTGAAAACAACAAATGCTTGTGTAACACCTTTAAGGAACCAAAATTTCTTAACTTAATAAATAAATTTCTAAACTTGGTAAACCTTATTTTAAATTGTTTCTATTGTTGTTATTTTTCTGTTTCCTCATCCATGCATCATACTAATCCACTTTCACCTGTTGGTTAGTTGTAAAACAATTGTTTCAACCATAATTCATGGGATTTTCATATGCAACTCAAATTGCATGAGGGTCCATTTTAATCATGTTGTTACCATGTCAACTAGTTTATTTTGATGCATCAATTAAATGGTCATGCATCATCCCATGATTGTGCACTATGTCATGTTATTGATTGTTGTCTCTCTGCGTTGTTTGTTTGCTTCTTCTCGGATAGACGACGACGTTGAGACAGACGATACTTACGACACCCCTTCTGAGGATCTAGCTCAGTTTCAGGCTGCTGAGTTTGCAGGCAAGTATTCACTCACATGAACCACTGTGTTCCCTTCAACATTGGTTACCGATACTTTCCGTTGTCTATTTCTGCTAGCCCTATGAATCGTTGCTTCTGTTCGATCCTATCACATGTTACCCTTTAACCCTGATATAGCCTCACCCCCACACCTATAACCCCTTTGCTTGTTGCCCGTGTCTTACTAGCATGCTTAGGGTTGTTTCTGCTCGAGTCTGTTACCCGTTACTTTCTGTTACTATATTTCTATTATGTTCTGGGGCTCGATGTTAAACAACAACCTGTTAGCTTTGAGGTAATAATAATTTGCTGATAAGGCACTGGCAGGAGGCCCGGCGTGGTTTTGAGGCCTGCTAGTGTCAACCCTAATTAGGAAAAGGGTCTTGTCTACTGATCCATGATGAGCGCACTATCCGCATGTGGGAAGCGTGTATGGGCGCCCCCTCAATTTGATTCGATTCGCATCTCGTCCAAATCGCCACACTTAGTTCGGGATTTCCATTTGATGCACTCATATGCAGGTACGAACCCGAGGCCAGGGTGGAACTTTTGTAGTCGGCATTTAGGGCGGCGTGGTCTTAGAGTGCTATGAGGGTCCCCTTTTCTTCGTGGGGCTCGATTAGCCGCGCACGCACAACACGTGGTGCTTTGGGCTTGATGCGAAGAAGAGTTGAGTTGTGTTGAGTGCCTCGCTTGGTGGGTTTGATTCCCATCTGGCGGGATATTCTTACGTGTACGGCCAAATTGGTGCACCCCTGCAGGGATAAATCTTCTCGAGAAGCCGTGTTTTCCGCGCTTATGGTTAACTTGGTGAAAGTACTGGCTAACAAGTACTCAGAACAACTTACACTTAACTAATGATAACTTGACTAGTAATAGTCTTATTGCCACAATAACTTGACCCATCATTAATCCCACTGTGTTAGTTATCCTCGGATTGCTTCTTTGGATAAGGGGCGAGATCCAGGATGGGTTTGTATGGAGTTAGTTATAGTTGGTTACGATACGCTATCTTATCCCCTTTTCTGTTAGTCGAAAGTTATAGCAACTCTGTAGTGGGTTAGTGCAGCCAGCTGCCGCATCTTTTGTATCACCCCTTTCTTCCGTTGAACCCAAAGCATCTGTGCTTGGTGTTGACGGGTTACACTTTGGTGAATTGTGAGTCTTGCTTGCCAATACGTTTATGTACTGACCCCTTTGGGGATGTGGTTTCCGCAGACTACGCTTACGAGGATCCCCGTGATGGCTACTACGTGGAGTTTGACGAGGCTGCTGACGAGTAGATAGCGGACCCCCGTGCAGGATCCGAGACATCGTGGATGGGCTCCGTCTTTTCGTTTCCGGCTTCTTAAGCCTATTTGGATTTGTCCGTACTCAGACCTTTCGAATGCTTCCGCTGAGATGTATTGATGATATGTTGGGACATGTGTCCTCTGGATGATTGTATTTGCTATCTCTGCTCTAGTGAGAGCTATTTGCAACTTATTTCTATTTATTTGTGTCTTAGAGATATGTTGTGTTATCATTTTGTTAAACGCCGTTGACGTACCATGTGTGTATGGTATGAAGTATGTCAATGGTAGTATCCTGATTTCTATGGGATGGTTTACGTAGACGATGAACAGTAGGGGTTGGTTGTCACACATACGTGTGTTGGCCTACTCGTAAGAGATGCGGGTGCCGGTAAGCCCCGTAATCCAATCAACTACTGTTCAACGGAACTGCGAGTATCCTCTAGAAGTCCGGGTGCGACAAATGGTATCAGAGCCTGTCTGCCTGTAGGATCCCTTTTACTGGTCGCAGTTGAGTCTAGAAACTATTTTTGTAGCTATATAGGAAAAATGAAACGTGAGAGTAGGAATTCTGCCATTTTATTTCTTTCCCCACCCACCCTCCTTTTTCTGGTAAGGAAGTGCAACGTTGCTTTCTCTTTCTCATCTAAACTTTCAAGTTAGGATTTCACGTATCCTGGTTTCTCTAGGATAGTTATATCTACTAGACCATAGGAATGGAGGTGGTTGTGACATGATTTATCATGTTGCCTACTCGTGATTGAGAACGGAGGCGTGTAAGCCCCGGAAGCAGATCCTCTATTCCTTAAGCAGTAGATATTTATCCTTTAGAAGCCCGGATGGGTTTTCCGTAGTACCTCAGGAGTTTTTGGTCTCGTGTTTCCCGATGTTGCTTCAATATCCTGTTCTTCTCAACATCCTTTTCGTCCGTTGAAACCTTGTTGTTGATTTCCACTTCAGTTCTTCTACCGGCGTCTAATCAAAACTTCCCCGATCATCTGCAGATGGATCTCAGGTTCTACCCGCAGGTGGTTCAGATGACTCGTTGCGAGAGCACCACCGGTTATCCGGAGATGCTGAGAGACATGGTCACTTATCTGGGGTTCCGTTGGGCACCAGAGTACCAGGTCTACGAGCAGCAGCGAGAGTTTGACCAGACCTACTACCAGGCTATCGTCTACATTCTGTCAGATGATGGCATGAGCGTTGTCCACCGCTACGAGGCAGTAGGTTCCATAGTGGATATGGCTGTGCAGCAGACAGCTTACGTGAGTCTCACCGTCCTTCGTGCTGACTACTGGGGATTTGACGATTCTATCTATCGCCACATCCCCTGTGGTTACATCACTTCGGAGGGAGCTCACTTCACTCTCTACGACAACCTGGATGTCTACGAGCATGATAACTCTAGGCTGCACACCCCCGCTCAGTTTGTGAGGCACAGTGACGCAGTTGCCAGCACACTATCTCAGGAGTTGGTTTCCGTCAGAGAGCAGCTCTACCTTGCTTTGACTCGTCTGGCGACGTACACCACAGACTTTGTTGGAGATGAGCGCTTTGCACGTTTCGATCAGCCAATGGGTCGTCGTCTGCCAGATGCTGGAGGTTACGAGCCGATCAGAGGTCCACTCCTTAACCTCGGTGCTGGTTACACTGGGATTCCACGCTTTGGCGCACAGGGAGTCGACGCTATGTACTTCACCACACCTAGAGTCGCTCTCAGGCCACGTCAGATCTATGTGGATCGTCGTTCTACCTACTTTCGTGGGCGTGCTCCTCACCGTACCTCTCGTCGTACTACTCACCGCCGTCCTGCGTGATGAGCATGGGAGTACCGATGTATCCACTCTTGGCTATGTTTAGTTATCCTTTGGCTTTCGAACCATTTATGGTGTGTTGGATATTCTGATGTATTTGAACATGTGATGATGTACCTGTTGGTTATCTATCCATGCGTCGGAATAATCTCTCTTTCGGTTACCAAGTCTATCCTTTTCTGTTGTTGTGCTAAAATGCATTTCCATTCAGGATGCCGCCAACAAGGAACACCCCGCCTGAGCCACCGCCAATCACGGAGCTGTTGACTCAGATGACCCAAGTCATGGCACAGATGGCCCAGTTCCAGACTAACCAGAACAACAACCAGAATGCTCCACGAGTCAGTATCAAGGAGTTTCTCAGTCTGGGCCCGAGAGCTTTCGTGGCAACACGCGAGCCTCTGGATGCTGATGACTGGATCCGTGAGATAGCTAGGGCTCTGGAGATTGCTCACGTTGCTGAGGAAGACAAGGTCAAGTATGCATCCTATCTGCTGAAGGGTCAGGCAGCTACTTGGTGGGAAAACTACCAGACCATGAGAGCTGGCTATCCAATCACCTGGGGTTGTTTCAAGGAAGCTTTCCTGAAGCACCACATTCCAGATGGTCTCATGGAAAGGATGCGTGAAGAGTTTTGCTCACTCAAGTAGGGCAAGCTGGACGTCATTGGCTATCAGAGTGAGTTCAACCGCCTCGCTCGATACGCTGGTGATGAGGTGTCCACTGAGGCTAAGAAGATGGCAAGGTTCCGCAGAGGTTTTAACCCGGAACTCAAGTACGCCCTCACCAACATCAAGGCCAACAACTTCGAGGAGCTCGTTAACACCGCGCTCCATGAAGAAAATGGGCGCAAGGCGTCCGAGGAGTCTCGAAAGCACTCGCGTGAGGGTGGTTCCTCCTCCAACATGACCACCCCTCCGCAAAAGCGCCGCATCTGGGTGCCAAATGGTGCTGTCACTAGGGCTCCATATGCCCAAGCTTCTCCAGGCTTCGCTCCCCGCCCACCCAACCCATCTCAGATGCATGGTCAGAGGTTTGCAATGGGGCAGCTAAGGCCAGATCCTCCTCGTGTCGTCACTTGCTTCAAGTGCAAGCAGACGGGGCACTACGCTGACAAGTGCACGCAGAGGCAACTACCTCCACCATCACCTCGTCCCAACACAAACCAGGCAATGGTGCGTGCTCCCCGGCTAAAGCCTTCAAATCCAACAACAGGCCTGTCGGGAGGACCGCGAGGGTGAATAATGTCAAGATCGACAAAGCTGAGGAAGCTCCTGACGTCGTTCTCGGTACATTCCCTGTAAACTCTTTTCCAGCTAAAGTGTTGTTTGATACCGGGGCATCGCATTCTTTCGTGTCAAAGATCTTTGCGACAACAATTAAACTCCCCTTTGTTGGTTTGGGTTCCCCGCTAGTAGTAAAGTCCCCTGGAGCAACTATGCAAACTTCCAAGATCAGTCATGGAAATCAGATCCTAATTGGAGGTCACATATTCCTAGCTTCTCTCATTCTGCTTGGCAATTCTGACATTGATGTCATTCTTGGCATGGATTGGTTGAAGGCCAATAAAGCTACTATTGACTGTGCTCAGAAGTCAATAACTCTGTTCCACCCTTCTGGCCAGATAGTCTATTCTCCAAATGAATCAAGTTCTGTTCAGCTTTACACCCTCGATGCTAAACCTCTACCTCTACTTGAAAATGTTCCGGTGGTTTGTGAATTCCCTGACGTCTTTCCAGAAGAGTTGACAGGGATGCCTCCGGACAGAGCAGTTGAGTTCGTGATCGAGCTTGAACCAGGTACTGCTCCAATCTCTAAGCATCCATACAAGATAGCTCCTCCTGAACTGAAATTGTTGAAGGAGCAAATCGATATGTACATGGAGAAAGGTTACATTCAACCTAGTTCCTCCGCTTGGGGTTGTCCAACTCTGTTCGTTGCGAAGAAGGATCAAACAAAGAGACTCGTTGTTGACTATCGTCCTCTTAACGAGAAAACCATCAAAAACAAGTACCCAATTCCTCGTATCGATGATCTTTTTGATCAACTTGCTGGAGCCTCAATATTCTCCAAGTTGGACTTGAGAATGGGTTACCATCAAATAAAGATCAGAAAGGAAGATATTCCAAAAACAGCTTTCACCACTCGGTACGGTCTATATGAATACACCGTCATGTCCTTTGGTCTCACCAATGGACCGGCGACATTCTCTCGACTCATGAATTCTGTCTTCCATGAATACCTCGACAAGTTCGTTGTGGTATATCTTGATGACATCCTTGTCTACTCCAAATCTGAGGAAGAGCATGGAGAACATCTTTGTCTCACTCTCATGAAACTTCGTGAGCATCGTCTATATGCCAAGTTCTCCAAATGTGAGTTCTGGATTCCATAAGTTGCTTACCTTGGTCATGTCATCTCTGCCAAGGGCATAGCCATTGATCCAGAAAAGGTTAAAGCAATTGTTGATTGGAAACCTCCTAAGACGGTGAAGCAAGTAAGAAGTTTTCTTGGCTTGGCTAGCTATTGCCGTCGTTTCGTCCAAAACTTCTCCAAGATTACCAAACCTCTCACTGATCTCACAAAGAAGGACAAGAAGTTCGTTTGGTCTCCACAATGTGACGAGAGTTTCAATCTCTTGAAGACTAAATTCACTTCTACACCAGTTCTGGTTGGCCCAGATACTACCAAACCTTTCCAGATATTCTGCGATGCATCTCTCCAAGGTCTAGGTGCAGTTCTTATGCAAGAACGTCAAGTTGTGGCTTATGCTTCACGTCAGTTGAATGCCCATGAGCAAAATTATCCCACACATGACATTGAACTTGCAGCAGTTGTGTTTGCCCTCAAGAAATGGAGACAATACTTGTTGGGTAACCACACTGAAATCTTTTACGATCATAAGAGTCTGAAATACATCTTCACTCAACCAGATCTAAACCTCAGGCAAAGGAGATGGATTGAAAAGATTAAGGACTTTGATCTCACCATTTATTACACTCCAGGCAAGGCTAATGTTATGGCCGATGCTCTCAGTCGCAAGTCGTATTGCAATAATCTCATGATCATGGAAAGCCAACCTCCACTTCATGAAGAATTCCAGAAGCTGAACCTTGGTCTTGTTCCTCAAGGCTATCTTGCTAGCTTGACAGCCAGTCCAACTCTCGAGGACAAGATTCGTTCTGAACAACTTCGTGATGCTGAAATCAAGAAGATGATAGAACACATCAAAGAAGGCAAGGAGAAATTTAAGTCCTTCTCAATTGATGACAAAGGAACTGTGTTCTTCGAAGGACGCATTGCAGTTCCTCAAGTTCAAAGTCTCAAAGATGTCATTCTCAAGGAGGCTCATGAAACTCCTCTCTCCATCCACCCTGGAAGTACAAAGATGTACCAGGATCTCAAAACACTGTATTGGTGGCCTGGCATGAAACGTGAAATTGCTCAATACGTTTCTGAATGCGACGTTTGTCAACGTGTTAAGGCAGTCCATCAGAAAACAGCCGGTCTACTCCAACCTCTGAAAATCCCTGAGTGGAAGTGGGACATGATTGAAATGGACTTCGTCACTGGTTTTCCAAAGTCCAAGAAGGGCAACGATGCAATCTTCGTTGTTATTGATCGTCTCACTAAAGTAGCTCACTTCTTTGCTATCAAAGAAACAATCTCAGCTAGCCACTTAGCAGAGCTCTACACAGCAAAGGTTGTTCCTCTTCATGGTGTTCCATTGGAAATAAGCTCAGACCGTGGAAGCATATTCACTTCTCATTTCTGGAAAAGCTTTCAAGAAGCATTGGGCACCAAACTTCTGTTCAGCACAGCTTATCACCCTCAGTCTCAGGGGCAAGTCGAAAGAGTCAATCAGATTCTCGAGGATATGCTCAGAGCATGTGGTCTCTCCTTTGGCATGAAATGGGATGATTGCCTTCCATATGCTGAATTCTCCTACAACAACAGCTTCCAGGCAAGCCTAGGCATGGCACCATTTGAAGCACTCTATGGCCGCAGATGCAGGAGTCCAATCAATTGGTCTGGAGCTGGTGAACGGTCACTCTTAGGCCCTGACATTGTTAAGGAAGCCGAAGAGAAAGTTTGCATCATTCGTGACAATCTCAAGATTGCTTAGTCTCGTCAGAAAAGCTACTATGACAGCAAGCACAGGGATATGATCTATGCACCTGGTGACAAGGCATATCTCCGTGTAACTCCCCTCAGAGGCAGTCATCGTTTTGGTGTGAAAGGAAAGCTTGCACCAAGATACATTGGTCCTGTCAACATTCTCTCAAGGCGTGCGGAAAATGCCTATCGTCTTGAACTTCCAGAAAAACTATCCAAGGTGCACGATGTGTTTCACGTGTCACAGCTCAAGAGGTGTTTCAAAGATCCAGATCGTGCAGTTGATCATGATTCCATTGAACTGCAAGATGATCTATCTTATGAGGAGCACCCTGTTCGTATTCTCGATGAGACCGAGCGTAAGACTCACAGCAAGAGCACCAAGTTCTTGAAAGTGCAGTGGTCGCATCATTACGATAAAGAGGCAACGTGGGAGACCGAAGAGGATCTTCGCAAGAAGTATCCGGACCTATTCATTTCCATTTAAAATATAAGGCTCAAACTATTTAAATCTTGTTTTCAATAAATCACTTAATCTTAAATTCATTCAAATTTCAAATCACATATTACAAACAGCACCCAATTTGAAATTATGAAAATTACCAAAACATTTCTAATCCTTTTGTTCCATTTAAACTTTAGGGTTCACCCTATTTAAACCTTGTTTTCAATATTTCACTTAATAATCAAATTCACCCAAATTTGAATCAAATTACAAACAACATTTTATTTTTGAACTTCTTGAAAACAAAAGTTGGCAATTAGTTGATGTTGTAATAACTAAACTTAACCAGATTTTTCTAAAATTTTCCTAACCCAAAAACCTATCTATTTCTTCCTATTTCTTTTTCAGCAAAAAAAAAAAACAGAAGGAAAAAAAAATCAAAAAAACGCGCAGAGGGGGAGAGACACAGGCCAGTGGGCAGGCCCAGCCCACCGCACTGGCCTGGTACCCCTTCGCTCCCCCCTCGCTCTTCTTCTCGCCGTACGGCAGGGCATCGAGCCCCGCCACGTCGGCGCCGTCGCGCAGCAACGGCCAGCAGCTGCCCCCTAGCCCTATAAAACCTAGCCTAGGCCCCCCCCCCGAGCGCAGCCCTAGCCACCAACCAGCCTTCTCCCTCGCAGAGCGCCGCCATTCTCCTCTCTCTGCCACCTACCTCCTCCATCTCTGAACCTCACCGGCGCCACCTCTCTGAAGCCATGGCGATCGCCGCCGATACCTCGCTCCACCTCGCTGGCTAGCAGCTGGAACTAGTCCCCCACTGCTCCCTCTCCATCCCGGACATCTCCGTTGAGCACGAGAGGTACTGGAACGCCGCCGCCATCCCTGCTGACGCCGCCGGCGACAGCGACCTGCACCGAGCCGCTGCTACGCCTTCATCGACAGTGAGCACGCCACCTCCGCTCTCCCTTTTCCTTCTCTGCACCGCACACCGCGCGCAAGCACACGCTGCACCACCCTAGCCCAGCCGCAGCACGAGCACGCCGTCCACGGCAGCTCGCCGCCGGCCGTCGAGCCATCTGTCGAAAGTTCAGAGCTTTGTGCAGTTAAAAGTTTCAGTTAACGAAACTGAACTATAACCTCGTTGCGCATGCTTTACTGACAAGGAACAAACGCTCACCGCACTGGCACGCACCACTGCACGCGAGCGCAAGGGCGCAGGTTCGAGCCCTGCCCCGCGCGATAAAAACCCCAATTATTTTGCGCTGGGCTGCTGACAGGTAGGGGCCACCTGCCAGTGGCCTCTGCTGCCACGTGAGCGCCACGCAGCCACGGGCCCCTCTGTCAGTGGCTAGGGCTAGCCACTGCAGAGTAAAATTTGTTTTTCAGCCTTTTTCTTTTTCAAATTAAGTCCTTTTTATTCACAGATTGATCCCTCATTTTAAATTGCTAATAACTTTTATTTTACAAATCCAAACAATATAAATAAAATATGTTTGTTGAACCAAATTTAATTCTCTACCTAGTTAAACCATTTGTATTCTGTTTTGAATAATTCAAATGCATTCAAATTTCAAATTCAAACAATTCATTTAAAATTTGATTAATTGCATAACTAATTCATACTTAATCCAAATAACACAAATAAAATATGTTTTCCATGCCATTTTGAACCATCTTTTCAAATATAAATTTTGTTTCATGTTTTGAATAATTAAAATTTCTTAAATAATTTAAAACCTTGTTTAAATCATTTAAATTTGCTAAATTCATAACTTACTCAAATTAAATTATTTTTGAACATGTAAAATATGTTTTCAAACCAGAAAAACATAAACTTTTCAAATATGAATTTGAATTTATGTTTTGAACAAATAAAAATTCAAATAAATTCAAACTTGAATTTAATTCATTTAAATCTTGTTTAACTTGTTTAATTCATAAATAATTCATCTTAATTCCTTTTTCAATATTTGAAACATGTAATCCACCCAAAATTTTGTGTACTTTTCAAATATGAATTTTGTTATTTGTTCTGAACAATTTAAATTGCTGAAAACAACAAATGCTTGTGTAACACCTTTAAGGAACCAAAATTTCTTAACTTAATAAATAAATTTCTAAACTTGGTAAACCTTATTTTAAATTGTTTCTATTGTTGTTATTTTTCTGTTTTCCTCATCCATGCATCATACTAATCCACTTTCACCTGTTGGTTAGTTGTAAAACAATTGTTTCAACCATAATTCATGAGCTTTTCATATGCAACTCAAATTGCATGAGGGTCCATTTAATCATGTTGTTACCATGTCAACTAGTTTATTTTGATGCATCAATTAAATGGTCATGCATCATCCCATGATTGTGCACTATGTCATGTTATTGATTGTTGTCTCTCTGCGTTGTTTGTTTGCTTCTTCTCGGATAGACGACGACGTTGAGACAGACGATACTTACGACACCCCTTCTGAGGATCTAGCTCAGTTTCAGGCTGCTGAGTTTGCAGGCAAGTATTCACTCACATGAACCACTGTGTTCCCTTCAACATTGGTTACCGATACTTTCCGTTGTCTATTTCTGCTAGCCCTATGAATCGTTGCTTCTGTTCGATCCTATCACATGTTACCCTTTAACCCTGATATAGCCTCACCCCCACACCTATAACCCCTTTGCTTGTTGCCCGTGTCTTACTAGCATGCTTAGGGTTGTTTCTGCTCGAGTCTGTTACCCGTTACTTTCTGTTACTATATTTCTATTATGTTCTGGGGCTCGATGTTAAACAACAACCTGTTAGCTTTGAGGTAATAATAATTTGCTGATAAGGCACCGGCAGGAGGCCCGGCGTGGTTTTGAGGCCTGCTAGTGTCGACCCTAATTAGGAAAAGGGTCTTGTCTACTGATCCATGATGAGCGCACTATCCGCATGTGGGAAGCGTGTATGGGCGCCCCCCTCAATTTGATTCGATTCGCATCTCGTCCAAATCGCCACACTTAGTTCGGGCTTTCCATTTGATGCACTCATATGCAGGTACGCACCCGAGGCCAGGGTGGAACTTTTGTAGTCGGCATTTAGGGCGGCGTGGTCTTAGAGTGCTATGAGGGTCCCCTTTTCTTCGTGGGGCTCGATTAGCCACGCACGCACAACACGTGGTGCTTTGGGCTTGATGCGAAGAAGAGTTGAGTTGTGTTGAGTGCCTCGCTTGGTGGGTTTGATTCCCATCTGGCGGGATATTCTTACGTGTACGGCCAAATTGGTGCACCCCTGCAGGGATAAATCTTCTCGAGAAGCCGTGTTTTCCGCGGTTATGGTTAACTTGGTGAAAGTACTGGCTAACAAGTACTCAGAACAACTTACACTTAACTAATGATAACTTGACTAGTAATAGTCTTATTGCCACAATAACTTGACCCATCATTAATCCCACTGTGTGAGTTATCCTCGGATTGCTTCTTTGGATAAGGGGCGAGATCCAGGATGGGTTTGTATGGAGTTAGTTATAGTTGGTTACGATACGCTATCTTATCCCCTTTTCTGTTAGCCGAAAGTTATAGCAACTCTGTAGTGGGTTAGTGCAGCCAGCTGCCGCATCTTTTGTATCACCCCTTTCTTCCGTTGAACCCAAAGCATCTGTGCTTGGTGTTGACGGGTTACACTTTGGTGAATTGTGAGTCTTGCTTGCCAGTACGTTTATATACTGACCCCTTTGGGGCTGTGGTTTCCGCAGACTACGCTTACGAGGATCCCCATGATGGCTACTACGTGGAGTTTAACGAGGCTGCTGACGAGTAGATAGCGGACCCCCGTGCAGGATCCGAGACATCGTGGATGGGCTCCGTCTTTTCGTTTCCGGCTTCTTAAGCCTATTTGGATTTGTCCGTACTCAGACCTTTCGAATGCTTCCACTGAGATGTATTGATGATATGTTGGGACATGTGTCCTCTGGATGATTGTATTTGCTATCTCTGCTCTAGTGAGAGCTATTTGCAACTTATTTCTATTTATTTGTGTCTTAGAGATATGTTATGTTATCATTTTGTTAAACGCCGTTGACGTACCATGTGTGTATGGTATGAAGTACGTCAATGGTAGTATCCTGATTTCTATGGGATGGTTTACGTAGACGATGAACAGTAGGGGTTGGTTGTCACACATACATGTGTTGGCCTACTCGTAAGAGATGCGGGTGCCGGTAAGCCCTGTAATCCAATCAACTACTGTTCAACGGAACTGCGAGTATCCTCTAGAAGTCCGGGTGCGACAGCATAGAATTCCCGAAGAAGCTCTGGAGTAAAGGGATGGTCACGTGTCATAAGAGAACCGATGCCATGAAAATCCATCACTTCCATAACCTCAGGCCACTGCTTTTTGGATTCATCCAAATCGAAGAAATGCTGCGAAACATGAGAGTTCTTGAAAGTGAAAATCATAAACTCATATAGCTGTTGGTGCATCCTGCAATAGAAGCGGGTGTCTCGGCAGGTGGGCTATCGAAAATCACACAGATTGAATTCAAAACGATCTTTCTCAAAGGCGGATGTGGGTATCTTCTTCCAAGAGGCATGAACGGGCCCATACAGATTGAATGGAGGTATCTTGGACTAAGTGGGAGCGGAGCCACAAACTTGAGAGGCATTGCTATTCTTGCGAACATAGGTTGTGGGGGCTTTGCCTGTTGCCTTGTCTTGGGGGTTATTGCATTGAGCTATGAAATGGAGAGTATATATATAAATATGCATAATAATTGTACATGGTCATATGAAAATAAATTGTTCCTACACGTGTCAAGGAAAATTAGTGGAACCCTTGATTTTCATGTGAGCATAAATTGGTGACAAAATGAATGGCTATAATAGAGCTAGTCACCAAACTACACTAATTAGAATATCTAGAATACCCTAGGTGAAATAGTGCTATGAGGAATTAGTGGAATATCACATGAACACAAACCCTAGCGCGAAAGACTCAAAAAATCCCAAATAAACGGTCTAACGAAGGATAAATAGGGGATTCGAGAGAGAGAAGACCAAAAAACACCCGAGGAGGACGACACCCTTGCCCTAACTTGGCGGATGATGCACCTAGGAGCCCAAAGGTGGGTAGATATCCCAAGGGCACAAACAATGGAGGAAGCACCTCCAATCCTCCAACAATTGAGAATCCATGTGGAGGAGTGGAGAGATTGGGGATGGGCGCCTCAGATCTGTGGGCTAAGAGGTGAGGGTAGAGGCTAGGAAGGTGGGGGAGGGGTGGAGGGGTGAGGTTGGAGGCCTCAAATGGGGGTTTTTGAGTTGGGGAAGAAGGGAAGGTTGGGGGACACGAATAGGTATCGCCCCTCTCCCCGTGGCTTCCTTTTGTCCTTTCCAGGCAAGCCAGCCAGGCTAGGCACGAGGCCGGGCAGGGACCCGAGCCAGACGGTCTGGGACCCAACCTAGGTCGGGCATGCTGCGCTCGTGGCCAGGCACCTAGCCGACATAGGTCGGGTAGTCTGCGAGAGACTGGCACCTAGCAGAGGAAGATGGCCTCCAAATCGGCCAATGCCGGCCTCATGCCGGATTTTTTATGAATTCTTGTTTCCTTTCCCCTATTTTGTTTCCCCCGTTCCCTTTGTGGTGGATGTGTGCTAATCTTCGCGCCGGTTAAATTTTTTACCATGTACAAATATGAATGTGATATGTTCAAGAGCATGAAAGATTAGATGGATGATAATAGACACATGTAAGAAAACCCATTAACATGATAATTTCACACATATCTAACGCAAAAAATGTGATCCCGGAATAAGCAACATTGGATGTGATATGAAATGAGAATAAGAGCAAAATATTTGAACCAAGACCCAATTTCTATGAAATTTAAACTTAGGAAAGATGGGGTCAGTGGCCTTAGCTACCATGTATGAGTATGCTTGAAATAACACCGCAAAGATATATCTTGGGCTCATTATAAAAAACTCATCATTTTAAGCACATTTTTTTCAATAGAAATGACCATTATGCATGATTTTGTTTATCTATACATTATAGGGATAGTGTTGACTCATGAATTGAGGTACACCCCCTATGTCCATGCCGATGCATGTAAAATGCATAGATGAATTTTGCATATTTTCACATGGTTTTCTATTACATATTGCATCATATAAGGGTATAATTCAATGTTTTATAGTATTTTGGGGTTAAATTACAAAGTCCCCCTAGTTTTATGGAATTAACCCTGCCTGTCAGAAACCCTGTTTTCTATATTTTTGACGTTTCAGGGGGCAAACTTCCGCGAAATCACCTGGAAATCTGCGGGGGTCATTTTCTTGGAAGGAGAATACTTGCGGGCGAAGGATCCACGAGAATTGGGCAAGGAGGCCCAAAAGAGGACCCTCCACGCGGCCAGATTCCTTGGCCGCGTGAGAGGCCCCTTTTGGCCCCAATTCCTTCCATCTTTGACTTACCGACTCCGTCTTGACCTAAAACCGACTATAAAAAGGGTCCCCCATACCCTTACGGAGAGGAGCGCCGCCGAAACACCGAAACACGAAACCAGAGACCAGAAGTTCCAGATTGGAGGGGGAAAACTCCGGCGGGGCGCCGCCGGTGTGATCTCCTACCCCTCCAACGTCATCTCCATCGACATCTCCATGAAGAGGGAGTAGTCCACCCAGGGCTATGGGTTTGTGGAAGTAGCACTTGTATCTCCCTCTCTATGTGCTTCACTAATTAGATCCGTATGAGCTGCCTCACATGATTACGGGTACCGTTGTAATTACTATGTGGTGGATCTTTTCTATGAGTTACTGAATATGAGATTCCAATTGTTTCTCTTGAGTTATTTGAGTAGATGTATCTTATGTACCCCGTTCTTATTTGCTAGCTTTGATCAATCTAGTTCTTGAGACCGTGTGTGGGGTGATGGGTGCATTAGTTGGAGTAACGGGGGGTGGCTAGTGCTGTGGAAGTGACAGAAGTTCAGCGATCCCCTTAGGTTTTGTTAAACCTTTCTTAGTTACCTCACTAGGGATAAAAAGGAGTACCTTGTTACCGGGGATTTGAAGTGACACTAATCAATCTCCATGACTAGATCTAGCAAGTTCTTACTTCAACTTCATGTCACATTGCTTAAAGCTATACTCTGGTTTTTCCTTAATTATCGAGGTGTTATGATTTATTTCGCATCTTGGTGGAGTATAAGAGGGATCAATATGAGCGTAGAGATCTCTATGCTAGGACGTGATGCCCATATGAAAGTACTCAATGTTAAACATGTTATTGTAATCTCACATGTAATTCTTTATGTCCACCGTCTACTACTTTATTTGAGAGAATGCAAGTGTGAAACCATGAACCCCGGTCCTATTTTAAATATAAGAAAACACTCTAGTTACTTTGCTGCACTTTACTTTACTTGCATCTTCAATTCGAATTTACATTATCTCCATCACCACTTGCATCACAAAAATACAAATAAAAAAAAACAATCCATTGCATATTTATTTTCTCATTTGCATTTAGTAGTAGATTTAATTATTGCATATTTACTTTCAGTTTTGCATTGCAATTTATAAGTCTCACACCTTGTGCTTGACAACCACTTGGTGAGGTTGAGGGCACAAAATTCTCTACTTGTTTGCAGGATCCTGGAGGAAGCTTGGAAGACAACTGCTGAAATACTGGCTCCCCAAGAGTTCGATATAAACCCTCGAGTCACCCTCGTGGGGAAGAAGGCTTGCCACTAGCTACACACTCTGCACTTGGAGTCTCAACCTAGCCATCAAGCGTTTTTCTGGCGCCGTGGCCGGGGAGCCATAGGTGAAGGAGTTGTCCAAGGGAGCTCACAAGAAGTCTTCATCACCAACAAGGTGTGCAAACACCTAAGCTTGGGGAGGTTGCACCTACGTGAGTACCGTCCTTTCTATCTCCACCTTCTTTCAAGTAGATTGTTTTGTTTGTTGTCTTGTTTTTCTTTTTGTTTTGTTTTTGTTCTTGTTTTTGTTTTGTGTTGCATATTTTATTTTAGTTTGCATTTTAGTTTTGCATTTAGTTATCTAGTTTATTTTAGTATTTCGAATTTGCCTAGTTACTTTACTTTTCAGTTTTGCATAAAAAATTAAAAACTACATAAAAACTGTTAAAATTGGTGATAGAACTAAATTAAGTGACTACACAAATACACCCAATGACCAATTCATTGCTAGACAATTACTACACCTGAAATACAAGCTGAAAGCTATGAAGTAAGTCCTAGTTTATTGAATTTAATTACTAGAGAGCAATTTGGTGGTAGTGCTATGGAGGATGCCTCTATGCATCTTCATGATTTCATGGAAATATGTGATATGCAAAAATTTAAAAATGTGGAAAGTAGTGTTTTAAAACTCATATTATTTCCTTTTTCACTTAGAGGAAAGGCTAAAGAATGGTTACTTTCACTACCTACAGCTAGTATAAAGTCGTGGGATGATTTAAAAGAAGCTTTCATTAAGAAATATTATCCTCCCGTTAAAATTTTGCAAAATAGGAATAATATCCTCTCATTTAGGCAAAATGATAATGAACATGTAGCCATGACATGGGATAGAATTAAATTAATGATTAGAACATGCCCATCACATGGAGTAAATGAATGGACCATACTACACTCTTTTTATAATGGTCTAAACTACATGTCTAGAAATATACTTGATTCTGCTGCTGGAGGTGCCTTTATGAGTAAAACTGTAGGTGAGGCTAAGAGCATATTAGAAAGCATATTGCAAAATTATAGTCAATGGAATACTGAAAGAGCACCCAATCCCACTAAGAAAATAAACTCAATTGAAGAAACCAATGAGTTGTCTTCTAAAATGGACACTATTCTTGCTTTTATTAATAAACAAAATATGGAGAATGTGCCTTTGCAGGAGCTAGTTGGTAGTAATTCTAAAAGTGTGGATGTTAATTTTGTTAGGAATTATGGTAGCAATGGTTTTGGTAATGCTGACAATTCATATAGTAAACCTCCTTATGTGCCAAATAAACCTTTTGTTCCATATCCTAATGCTAATGAAAATAAGTGGAAGCCTTCTAGTGAAATTTCTGAATCTAATAAATTGCTTATGGAAAAAGTTGCTAGTCACAATGTTATGATACATGAGTTAAATAAGTCTATTGCATCCACTAGTAGTGATATTAAAGGATTGCAACTTCAATCTTCGAATTTAGATAACGCATTGTCAAAATTAGCTGATAATCAAGCAACTCTATTAAGCATGTCAGCAGGAAAGCCACAAGCACAACCTAGTGTAGGAATGAATTCTATTACTATTGTTGCTCCTATTATTTAAAATATTGATCATATTGCTGAGAATACAAGTGAGCATGTCCCTACTAGCTTAGAAGAAACTTTGAATGAAATAGTGAAGTACCCTGAATATTTACTTCCATATATGTCTTATCTTGCTAGCAAAGATGAAATTAGTCCTCATGAATCAAGCATGCTAGCTAAATTAGAGAGTAAAATAGAGTAAATTATGATGCTTACTGGAATTAAGGATCCATTGCTTGATTTAGAAAAAAGTAGCTTGCAAGAACTTATTGCTACTCTACAAAAATTTGCTAGTGATGCCACTATAAATGTTAATCAACCTGGCTTTGGATCTTATATTGCTAATCATGTCTTGCAAGAAAAAATTGCTAGGTACAAGAATGAGGCCATGATACCTCCTAAGCTTGGGGATGCATGAATCCCCAAGGTGCTAGTTTCAATTGGAAAAGAAATTCACCATGCTATGTTAGATCTAGGTTCTAGTGTATCGGTACTCTCTAAAGAATTATATGAATTGCTAGAACTAGAAAATTTAGAAAAGTGCTCAATTGAATTTGTCCTTGCTGATAACTCTACTAAACATGCTATAGGACAAGTAAAAGATGTTATGATTGAATTGCACATGACTTTTGTACCCGTTGATTTCATTATTATGGATATGGGGGATAAATCCCCTAGTCCTATTATTTTGGGTAGACCTTTTCTTCGTACTACAGGTGCAATCATAGACTCCAAGGAAGGGAATGTCAAGTTTCAGTTCCCTCACAAGAAAAGAATGGAGCACTTCCCAAGGAAGAGGGGCACGCTGAAGAACAAGCTCCCTCATGAGCTTTATCCCTCTTGATTATCAAGTAAGTAAAGCATAGCTATATGGCTATAAAGAAAGCGCTTTACGGGAGGCAACCCGGTTGTTTTTGTTTGGATTTTCCTAGTGTCCTCTTTCTATCTCAAGAGATTAGTTTTTTTGTTTTAATTCTGGAGTTTTCAATAAAGAGTCAAGTCAAACCCATTTGGACTTATAAGTTGCTATCCTAGTGCATGAAATTTCTGTTTCAGCACGAGTCTGCTCACCGTATGATTTTACGTTTTTTATTGGTATGTCGGATTGAGCTAATTTTTTAGTATGTTCTGTATCTTTTCGTCCTCTGTAAGGAAAAAAATTGGCTTAATGTTTTGACGAGTCTAGCTTAGGGAAAAACGTTCGTTTTGCTGTTGTTGCTTTTCTGGACAGATTCTGCCTTCTTTTGTTTTATGCACTCTTTGGGCTTAGGAATCGAATTTCCATGATTGTTTCAAGAAAGATAGTGAACATACAACATAATGAACCTTATTGTCTATCTACTGGAGCATTTGATTTGGAATTTTGCACAACAAGCATGTGATTTGTTTGTCCTTGCTAATCTCACCCCACAGAAAAAGAATGGGAGAAACATGTTTTGTGAAGTTTTTTCACAGGGAATAGAGGAGATGCGCCTCAAGACATCCAAGAATGGTGAAATCCATAAGCTTGGGGATGTGATGAACACCCCACTGGAGCTACACTTGATGGAGGGATGATAACCCGGTAGGCTAACGCCAAGGTGTAATTCAGCCCAAAGGGTGCTGCGCAAGATCCGGCTTAGGGAAAAGGAGTTTCTGGAAGGCCCAGAGTGTAGGCCTCGTAACCCGATTTGTGGGTTCCGATAGGGAAACTTAGGGTTTGTAAGCAGTGTCCGGGTAGGATTCCGAGTATGCCTTGGGTGGTAAGCCAGGGGGTCCGGATATTATGTAAGCCGGCCCCTAGCGTTAGATTAAGGAAAAATCATACAATCGCAAGATATTCGAGTATCCTTTGTAACACGAGAGTTGAGATAATATATTCAGATCGGAGACTCGGCGACTCGATTGCCGGCTACCAGATCGCATATCACCATGGTTTCCCTTGAGCTAAACCCTCTCCCAAACACCAGAGTCGAATTGCCCCAAGACAAGTTACCCCCGGTAAACGTCTGCCGTGATTATCCCACGACAGTTGGCGCCCACCGTGGGGCCTACGTCCAAGGTGTTTACATCACGGGAGAAGCTCGGGAGAGCATGAAGAACCTCGTCATCGGCGAGATCTACACCGACCCCGAAGGAGAGAAGATGGTGGACGATTTTGGCTGTGGGCCAGAGTCGGATCTGCTCGAATCCGGATCTGTCATCACGATCGGCCGGGTCAACGTCTTCGTCGGTATGGTACGCGTGTTCGGTTCAATCCCTGACGACTTTGGATTTGATTATGTGTCAGGAGAGGCCACCCATGTTCAGTCGGACGGAGAAGAATCGGTCGGGACGGTGGATCCGATAGAAGAGCCCACCACGAAGAGGGAACAGCCGGAGGAGCCGGCATGGACCCCGCGTGGCCGGGTCATGAGAGAAGATGATGCCGAGTCTATCTTGCACCTGCTGGAGGACCGGTACGAGGAAGATAGCTATGATGAGGAGGAGTATGAATCTTCATCAAGCATTGCGCGCTAGGTCGTGGTCTACACGGCCCCTGCAACCAACCTCAATCAGGGGAACGTGACTACGGCCGCGGTCGGAGCGACACAAGCATTGGCCCAGCAGCAAATTCCGGCTGACAGAAATCCGGTTCTGACCCGGGTTGACGGAGAGTCGGCTTCAGTCACCAGCCGAGCGGCGGATAGCGAGCTGCAGGCAAATATGTTTGGGTTCCTGGCTAACAGGACGCCAGGGGCGGGTCCTTCAAATCCACAACACCCGGCCCTGTTCAGTAACAATATGGTCTTGGACCCAACAGTGTTAGCTACTGTGATAACCCCGGAAAACGCCGCGGCACGTGCCAGGGACTTGGAGGTAGCACGCCGCGCGCTGGAGCAACAAAGAAGGGATGTGGAAGCAGAAAAGCAAGGGGTAGCCACGCGCCAACGCGAACTGGACGCGCTGGAGAACCGGCTCCGGGCTGAGACAAGCAGGATGCATCAAAGATACCAGACAATATTACCGGCGATGGGTGGAGTCATAAACCCGAACGCACTATTCATCACACCCCAGGATCAGCCGATTCCGGCTGTGAATCAGGAAACTGTGCATCAGCCGGCAACCGGAGCAGGACAGCCGGCAAACGTGCAGGCCGGGTTACCCACATTACAGACTGGGGTCACTGTCGGCAACACAGCACCACCACCACCACCATCACGATTTCGTACGCCACCAGGTCACTTCAATAACCCCATGGATAACGTGTATGCCGCAACGTTAGTATTGAATCAGATCCCCGTAAGAGAGTCACCCCATGCGGAGCAGACCCGGCGGGCGATCGATTTGCTGCATACGGCAGTGGGTCAGCAGGTTAATTACCAGGATAATAGGAGTGGAATGCATGGAACAACTTATATCAGCCAGCAACATGGCAACACCAGCAATATTCAAACAAGTTCAGCGCGGCGGAGGGCAGAGCAGCAAATGCCGCCTCCTCCCCGCGTTCAAGCAGCACCAGCAGTATCAGCAGCACAAGCTATTGTGGATAGTTCCAGAGCCAGGCGAGCCGCGACCGGGTCTGCGGTGCACGGACCAGCAGTAGCGCCACGTCCAGCCGTGCCCCCCGCAGGATCGCATGTTTCCCGGGTGAGGCCAGGACCGACTAATCTCGCTGGGCCTAAGTGTCTATCGAATAACATCAGGGCTGAGCCTTATCCGGATAAATTCAAAGAACCGGGTAAAGTAGTGAATTATGAGCCGACTATGGAACCAGAAACATGGTTGAGCAGTTATGAGATGGCTATGTCGATTCGCAACGCATCCGAAAATCTTCAAGCCAAGTTCATGTACTTAATGATGTCAGAAGGAGCAGCAAAGTTGTGGTTCAACAATTTACCGGAAGGATCTATAAGTCGTGGGGTGAGTTGAAAACTGCGTTTATCAAGCACTTTCACGGAACATGTAGGAAGTTGTTTACTATCGACGATCTAGAACGGTGTGTGCAAAAGAAGGGAGAGTCGGCGCGCAGCTGGGTGCGCCGGGTTATGGAGATACTGCATTCATCTACGGATATTCAGCTAAAGGACGCGTTGCAAGCTATGGCCAAGACATGCAAATACACGCCTTTAGTGCAGAAGTTAACTCGCATGAAATCTAGTCGGAATGCTTCAGAGGTTACGATGGGAGAGCTAATGGATGCATGCAACAAGCACGCTGCAACGGATACCACAGAAGAGGACGCTGATGACAAGAAAGCAAAGGCAAATACGGGTAATAATGGAAGAGCCGACAATGGATCTACGCCGAGTAACCATGGAGGTAACAATGGGAACAACCAGAATAAGCGCCCGTTCGAGGGGAATTCCGACTTTGTTGCCAGCACAGAAGCCGGGTCTTCGAGGCCCACAGCAGAAGGAAATTTCAACGCAGGAAATCATAAACGGAGGAAACTATCAAGGGCCACCAAGGCCGGGTAACAACTGGGATATCTTCAGAATGGCGTGCCCAAAACACAGCAGGAACGGAAGGCCGGCTAACCACTCATTGGAGCAGTGTGTGGATTTGCAGAGGTGGAAGAACGAGGAAGTAAACAAGGCTATGCGAGGTGCAGGCCGAGGAGGAGGACCGGGTCCGGGTGGAAACCCGGGCAACGGCCCACCCCCAGCAGGCAACCCGGGAGCTGGAAATCCGGGTAATAACCAGGGAGGAGCTGGAGGTTTCCAAGCCAACCCCAAGCAATTGGGCCAGTATCACGTTCACACCACAGGAACTTCTAACAAGGATAGAAAGATACTAAAAAAGGCAGTAAACTCGGTTTCCTCGGCTGTCCCGAGATACCTGAGGTGGTCGGAGCAAGATGTAACATGGAGAAGAAGAGATCACCCGGAAAGGATAGAACATCCGGGAGTTCTAGCATTGGTGGTTGCGCCACAGGTTAATGGTTATGAGCTGAAAAAGGTCTTAATGGACGGCGGAAGCAGCATCAACATCCTATATTGGGAAACTTTCTTACGTATGGGTCTCAAGGAGTCTCAGCTACAGAAAAGTTCAACAGTTTTTCACGGGATTGTGCCGGGTCACTCGGCGTGCCCTGAAGGAAAGATCACCTTGGAGGTTGCTTTTGGAGAATCGAAGGACAATTTCCGGGTGGAATGGCTCACGTTCGAGGTGGTGAAGTTGCGCAGCCCTTATCATGCGCTATTTGGAAGGCCGGGTTACGCCAAGTTCATGGCCAGGCCGTGTTACGTGTACCTACAGCTAAAAATCCCGGGTCCTAAGCAGACCATCACCATACATGGGAGCCGGGATATAGCGGCTGAGTGTGACGAAGGAGATGCGGCAATGGCGGAACAAGCTTGTAGAAAGGAGGAGCTCAAGTATTATCGGTCTCAGGTAGACCCGGATGACAGGACATCGCTGAAAAGGACAAACACTGAGGATGAGAGAGCAAAATTCAAAGCGGCACAAGACACCAAGATGGTGGCCTTTGTCGAGGGTGATCCTTCTAAGCAATTCTCTATAGGATCTAACTTGGACAATGAGCAGGAAAAAGCACTTGTGGAGTTTATTCGTTCGAATCAGGATGTGTTCGCTTGGACGCCTAGCGATATGCCGGGTATCCCTACAGAGCTGGCAGAGCACAGTTTGCACGTTGATCCCAAGTCCAGGCCTGTGAAGCAGGGCTTGAGAAAAATGAATGAGGAAAGAAGAAGAGCTATAGGAGAAGAAATTGCTCGGCTATTGACGGCCGGCTTTATCATGGAAGTATTTCACCCAGACTGGTTGGCAAATCCAGTTCTCGTGATGAAAAAGACCAATGAGTGGAGGATGTGCATTGATTATACGAGTCTCAACAAGCATTGCCCAAAGGACCCGTTTGCACTTCCAAGGATAGATCAGATCATAGACGCAGTGGCTGGAAGTGACCTATTATGTTTCCTGGATGCATACTCCGGGTATCATCAGATCAAGCTCAAGAAGGAAGATTGGGAGAAAACATCGTTCATAACCCCTTTTGGGGCCTTTTGTTACAAGACCCTTACTTTTGGATTGAAGAACGCTGGCGCAACCTATCAACGGTGTATTCAGAAGTGCTTTGAGGACCAAATCAGACGCAACGTCCATGCTTATGTGGATGATGTGGTGATCAAGACCAGAAAAGCGGAGACATTTATTGACGATCTAAAGGAAACATTCAAGAACCTGAGAAGATACTAGATGAAACTTAACCCGACAAAGTGTGTGTTTGGAGTTCCAGCAGGGAAGTTACTCGGCTTCATCGTTTCAGAGAGAGGGATTGAGGCTAACCCGGATAAAATCAAAGCTATCCAGAGTTTGAAAAAGCCGGAAAACCTGAAGCATGTTCAGAAGCTTACAGGGTGCGTAGCAGCGCTGAGCCGGTTTATATCAAGACTCGGAGAGAAGGCAATACCCTTGTACCGGCTCTTGAGGAAATCTGATAAATTCGTTTGGGACCAAGAGGCGGATGAGGCGTCCGAGGCACTAAAGAAGCAGCTATCTGAGGAACCAGTCCTAGCAGCCCCGGGTCCTAAAGAGCCCATGTTACTGTACATTGCAGCCGGGCCCCGGGCGGTTAGCGCAGTGGTTGTTGTTGAGCGCAAGGAGGATGGGAAAGATCACCCGGTTCAGAGGCCGGTTTATTATGTCAGCGAAGTATTATCAGAAGCAAAGCAGCGCTACCCACATTGGCAGAAGCTGGTTTTCGGGGTCTTCATGGCCAGCCGGAAATTGAAGCCGTATTTTCAGGAACACCCCATAACAGTGGTTAGCTCTATACCAATGTCGAATATCATCAGAAACTCGGATGCAACAGGTAGAATAGCCAAGTTGGCGATCGAGATGGGAGATTATCACATCAACTACGAGCCCAGGTCAGCAATCAAATCTCAAGCTCTAGTTGATTTCATTAATGATTGGACTCACACAGGCATGCCCACAATGACTCCAAGTTCCGAGTCTTGGATAATGCACTTTGATGGTTCCAAGCAATACGAGGGATCAGGAGCTGGAGTGGTACTCACATCACCCAAAGGAGACAAGTTGAGCTACGTGTTGCAGATTCACTTTGATTGTTCCAACAACGTGGCCGAGTATGAGGCATTATTGCATGGATTGAAGATAGCCAAGGAGATGAACATTAAGAGGATACGATGCTATGGAGACTCGGTCCTTGTGGTACAGCAGGTCTCGGGAACTTGGGATAGAAAAGATGCAACAATGGCAGCATACCGCAGAGAGGTGGACAGGGTCGCCGGGTGTTTTTCCGGGTACGAGGTGGAGCATATAGATAGAAGAAAGAACGAGGCAGCAGATGCACTCGCCAGACTCGGCTCACGCAGAGAGCCGGTTCCACCCAATGTGTTCCTAGACGAGCTATGGAGGCCATCAATTAAAACCGAGTCTGAGGAAGAAGTGGCTAACAAAGACCCGGATTTGGAGCTCGTGGCCACAATACGCACTATTCCCGAATGGACAGAGCCGTTCCTGGCTTACCTATAACGGGGCGAGTTACCACAGCAGGAGGTACTGGCAAGGCAAATTCCGAGGCGAGCAAAAGGTTATTCCATCATCAATGGGGAGTTATATAAAAGGAGCGCTGCAGGAGTATTTTTGCGCTGTGTGGCACCAGAAGAAGGCCGGCAAATTCTGAAGGAGATCCACGAAGGCGACTGTGGGCATCACGCATCCACAAGGTCCCTTGTGGCCAAAGCATATCGGCACGGTTTCTTCTGGCTCACAGCCTTAGCAGACGCGGAACGCTTGGTGGCAAGGTGCGATGGATGTCAAAGGTATGCCCGCCAAATCCATGTGCCGGCTATGGAGTTGCAAACAATTCCTTTAACCTAGCCGTTTGCCGTTTGGGGTATGGACATGGTTGGCCCCTTTCACATGTCACCTTGCAAAAAGACACATCTCTTGGTGGCTATTGATAAATTTACCAAGTGGGTTGAAGTTATGCCAGTTACCAATTGTGAAGCAGTTACAACAGTCAAGTTCCTGAAAAGGATTATCTACCGGTTCGGGTATCCTCACAGCATAATTACCGACAATGGAACCAACATGTCCCTTGGTGAGGTGAAGAAATTCTGTGGTAACAACGGAATCCGGCTTGACATAGCTTCTGTAGCTCATCCACAAGCCAATGGACAAGTGGAGAGGGCAAATCAGGAGTTACTTTGTGGATTAAAGCCATGACCGCGAGTTCCATGTATCAGAGCTGCTGGAGCATGGGTGGAGGAGTTACCTTCAGTGGTTTGGGGTATCAACACTACACCCAACAGATCTACTCAGATGACACCGTTTTTCATGGTTTATGGCGTAGAGGCGGTGCTGCCGAGTGATATCATCCATGACTCGCCTCGAGTATCGGCTTACGTCGAAGTGGAGAACGAGAAGACCCGGCAGGACGCCGTGGATATGTTAGAAGAACACAGGGAACAAGCTTTGGAGAGATCAGCCATATACCAGCAGGACCTGAGGAGATATCACAGCCGGAGAGTCAAAACCCGGGTCTTCCAGGAAGGAGACCTGGTTCTTCGCCTAGTACAGTCAAAGGAAGGAAAACACAAGCTATCCCCACCATGGGAAGGACCGTTCATCATAAGCCGGAATCTACACAATGGATCGTATTACTTGATAGATGCAAGGGAAGAGTCGAATACAGTTAATGACACCGCTCATACCACTTCATCTATGCAAGAAAAAGAAAGACCATGGAACGTGGCTCAGCTGCGTCCCTACTATACCTAGAATAGACTAGATGCATAAGTGGAATTACACGATGTAACAGGCAGCAGGTTTCAGACGCACTCTTTTCCTATCCAGGGTACCTAAGGGGACTGGAGGGTTTTTAATGAGGCCGCCTGCTGACCTAACTTTTCTCATATCAATAAAGAGATGGTTCAACAATATCTTGTTTCTTCCCCATGTTTTTTATCAAGTTTTTGTATTTCTGTTATGTTCTTTTTTTTTCTTTCAGGTAAGTATTATTTATTGCTTTTAGTATATTAGTTTTTTCTAGTAAATTGCATATATCTAGGCCTTGGGGGCTGATTGCTTGAATAGCACAGTTGCAAACTCAAAGACACGGCCACGATGCCATTGAGTTATAAGGGCCGATTACTTGTAATAAGTACGGCTGCAAGCTTATAACCGGACAAAGGAGCCAAACTTTCTTGACTTTTCTTGCTTAAGCTTGATGTGACTCGCACTAAGTGGCACGCTTTGCTAGCGTATGATTACAATCAGTCATGATGCCCAATGGGACTTGCCTGACCCTGTCTTCGTACAATGTAGCAACATTGATTATCCACGCGAAAGCCGGCTTACAGTAGAAGAAGGTCAAAAGGGTCATCTAAACCACAAGTTATGCAGAGTACAAGGTTAATAGCCGGAAACTCAAGGTATATTAAGCATAACTTCAAATCCTATGTGAAATGGCTCTAGGTTTTGGGCTTAGCAGTAACAATTTGTTCCTTTCGAAAGACCCAAACACCCTAGACTCGGAATTTCGGGCTTTGGGGACTTGGGAATTTGAAAACAGAAACAAATTATCTAGCTATTCAGCTCAAAAGCCCAAAAATCCGAGTCTTGGGGACTTAGAAAAAAGTCCACTAGTCAAAACCCACGAGACCCGGAAACCGAGTCACAAAAGGAACCATAGCAGTAAGTCGGAAAATCAGGGATGAAAAAGCTCAAAGTCAAGAAATATCAAATTCAAGCAAAAGGCCAGAAGGGCCACGAAATATATTAAGGTCTTAAAACGTATTACAAACCAGGGTAGTAGTATCATAAAGTGCATAGGCGCACTATCAAAAGAATAATTGTTTTAAAAAGGCCCATTGGCCGAATAAAGTGCTTGAGACGGTTGCCGATAAAGAGTTCACTCGGCCTCTTGGGCCGAGTCGTCCATCTTGCCCTTGCCCTTGGCAGCCGGGTCTTGTTCCTTGTCTTGTTCTTCAGCAGTCTTGGTGGCAGCAGCACCCGGGTCAGCAGTAGTGTTGGCCCGTGCGGGAGGAGGAACAACCGGCGTGGAGGTAGCAGGCGCAGAATCGGCCTCAGCCTTGTTCTTCGCGGCCTCTTCCCTCGCCTGAGCAGCCTCCGCCTTCCATCGTGCCAGCATGTCATATGGCTTGGGAAGATCTGACTTAACTGCCTTATCATCAGCATCATATGGTGGGACAATCGAACTGACGTCCAGACTATCGGCAATTATGCTAGCCGGGTGACGAACCTCCTTCTAAATAGCCTTAAAGTTCTTTACTGAGAACCTGGAGCCGTCATGGTTGAACTCTAGAAACCCGCCTACGAGCTTTGCCGGCTCAAGTTTTGGAAAATATGCCTTAGCCAGTGCAAGCCCCCGGGTTACTCCAACCCGGCAGGACGAGCGTTTCCAGTGCTCAATCCACTCGGGGATAGTGGAGCACGCGTCAAGCAGTGTCTTCAAGCTACCATGCCCAACACCCGGCCACTTCAGATCCTGAAGAATCTATTTGGTTCCGGCACAGAGCTGTCGGATCGTGCTCTTTATGGTTTTCAGCTTTGCGATATCATCTTCATCCGGAGTTACATCATCCGGACCTGCAGAAAATAGAAAGAAGCTTTGAGTAAGGAAATCCGACTATTTATCAGAATGAGAATCCGGGTTATAGTTATTAAGTTAGGAATAGTTACCAGTCAAAGCACGATATGTGTCGGCAATCTGAACGGAAAGCTTGGTCAGTTCATCTTCTGCTGCATGAGCCCTCTTTCTATATTTCGTTGCAAGTTTCCCTGTCCTCTTGGCATCAGCTTCAGCCGACTCATGCAGAGTCGCCTCCGTCTCGAGGAGTTTGGTGGCCTTCGCCAATGCTTTCTCAGAGTGGGTTACGAAGGCCTGCGTGGAAACACAAGGAAGGGTTAGCCGGATAAAAGCAAACTATCAGTTGGATACACTGTGAAAGTTCCAAGCAAATTATCAATAAGTTCACTCGGAACTTGGGGACTAGACAAATACACAGGCAGTATTACTCGGATTTACCTCATGTTTGGTTATCAAGGCTTCTAGGACATTTTCTTCGTCAGCCCTCAAGGTGTGCAGGGCGTCGAGCATATGGGTAAAGGTCATATCCTCGGGCTTGACACCGGAAGAGCCGGCGGCCTGATCACTCGGAGGAGTAAATTTCTCCGGCTTTGGGGTCGAGACCCGGGCTGCCTGGGTGTTGGGGTTGGGAGTGCCCATCCTTGTGTCCAGGATCTCGACGTCGTCGTCCTCAGCTTCCTCAGATGGCTTGGGAGACCCGGCTTCCTGCCGGGCCGAGTCTGTCAGGGGGTCTTGTTTTTGATTTTCTTCACCAGCACCGCCAGTTGCGGCGTCCATATCATCAACCGGCCCTTTAGTCTCCCGGTTATCCATGTCCATGTTATCCGGGTCACTGATCGAGACCTGGGCGCTAAGGAAAGAAAAGAGAAGTGGTTAGTAGCAAAAAGTGAAGGTTATCAAAAGGACTAGTATATCGCTTAGCAGGAAATGTAACTTAACCGGAATTCACCACGAAATCCGCCGGGAGTTCGCTGCTGGACGCGGATGAGGCTGTTACAGAATCCGAGAGTGAGACCCGGAACTGTTCGGCTAATGGATGATTGGGGGAAGGGTGTCTTTGAGGTGAGTTGCAGGGATGAGATGGAGGAGTACCAGTGCGGCGAGCTGGGGACGTGGGAATACCCGGGCTAAGGGGATCATCACCCGGGGAATTCCGGGTTACCCTATGCTTGATCGTAGGCGGATCCTTCAAGTGTGGCGAATTGGATAACTGTCGGTTAAGTTCGCGCATATTATCAAAAGAATAGGGTTTGGAGGACATAGAATAGTAGGGAACCTTGAAGACGACCCCTCGGGATTTCCTCTTGGCTCCGACCTCAAACTTCCGGCTCAGCCTCGCTTTTATCGCTCTCAGTTTCTTTCGGGTCTCCCTTGTCATCCTTATCATCCATCCCTGAAAGGCACAAATACATAGTCGGAAAAAGAGAAAAAATGGGAAAGCAAAGTAACAGAGGTTAAGGTGATTGAAACCCGGGTGATACCTTCATCAGTGTCAGCCGGTTCTTCTTCTTCCTCCGGGTTCCCGGAGTTGGGAGGGGTCTCGATGTTCCAGAAAGCATTATCAGCCTGAGATAAAGGCATAAAAGTGAGATTTAGTAGTTGTATCAAGTAAAAGTACAGGAGTAAGTGAATAAGAGTCGGATTTTACCGCTGGAGCCGGGTTGTCCCGAGTGAACGGCTCTAACCCGGCTATATTTTTGATCACCTCCACCTTCTCAGTCAGGAAGCTTTTGATGATCTTGTTCGTGTCCCCAGCCGAGTAATTCCTTGAAGAATAACGGAGCGCGTCCGTGACATGCCCCGAGTACTCGCACATGAGCTTTGGACGAATGGAGTTGGGCTGAATCCGGAAATCTACCCAAGTCTTAATCAAATTAAGCCCAACAAGACCCTGGGCGAAAAGGACGGCTATCTTGGCTAGGTGGGGCTGGATGGACTCTCTTTCCGACTCAGAGGCGAAGGCATTAAAGGTGTCAGAAAGATCTAGGAGCCCCTTAGAGTAACCCGGCAATTTCCTTTCGCCGGGTGGGGAGGTGTCCCGGCAGTAGAAGAAAGATTTTTGCCAGTGATTAACGTGTGAGTTAAGACTCAGAGTCGGCATGGGCGAGTTCTTGCGCCGTTGGATGGAAACCCCGCCGCAGGCCACGAGGGCCCCGTCACCGCTTTCGCGGCACGGTTTGCATTGGAATAGTTCGATAAATAAGGCCAGATTCGGGGGGATGCACAAGTAGGATTCACAAAGGACTATGAAATGGGTGATGTTCAACATAGAGTTAGGCCCTATGTCGAATACCCGGAGGCCGTAATGGCTGAGGACTTCACGGAAAAAAAGAGTCACCCGGGGGGCGAAACCCCCGGATCACGTGCTCACCGAAGCAGATTTCCTCGTTAGGGTTGGGGGTAGGCCGGGTCTCGTCACCCGGTACTCTCCAATGGATCTCCTTCTGAGGAGGGAGAACGCCTGACTCTGCGAGCTCTTCTAGCTTGGCTTGGGTCACGGTAGACCGTGCCCAGTTGGCGGAGATGGATTGGGTTGACCTTGGCTTTGCCGGCTGTTTGCCCTTGTTCTTCGGAGCCATTTGTTCGGTCTACAGAACACAAGGCAAAGAGTACAAAACATGAGGAATTAAGACCCGGAAACTACGAGTTATTCGAGTGTCAACAAGCAATACGGAAATTATGAGCTATCCGAGCATCAACGAGCAGTACAGAAATTATGGGTTACCCAAGTATCAATGAGCAATTATGAAGAGGGGTTGGTTGTCTGGTTAACTAGTGTAAATAGAAGATCCGGAAATAGAGGATTGTCCGGGTATCGAAGAACAGCTGCGGAAATTTTGACAGATACATCTAGATTGGAAAATTTGCAGATAAATTCGCGGAGAAATTAATGATTGCGAGTAATAGGAGAGTGCTATTGGGTATACTATTGAGCAACTGAACAAGCTAGAACGGGGTTGAGTGATTTAATTCGGCGCGGAGCAAGAAAATGGCCCGCGGGCAGACCTAGATCCAATCTTGCTCGAGGAAAAGAACTTGAAGTAAAATTTCATGGAAGAGGAAGGCTTACCGGTGCAGATTGAAGGAGGGCATGACGGCGGCAAACGGCGCAGTCGTGGTGTCCCTTTGGGACTCCCGGCGGGCAGCTCGGGGGCGCGGCGGCGGAAGACGACGGCGGCGCGATGCGAGCTGTGGACGAGCGCAAATGGCGGCGGCTGGGCTCCGGCGGCACGTCCGTGGGCTCCGTGGCGGCGCGGCTACGAGCTCGAGTGAGATGGCACCGGTGAGGAGGAAGATGGAGAAGAAATGGAACGTTGAGCCTAGGTTACCCCCCCCCTAGGGCACCTATTTATAGGTGCGGGTGGGGAAAACTAGGTCAAGTGAGCGGGAGCCCAAAATTTTTGGAAGGAATACCCGTCCAGAAATTTTGGGATAAGCGTTAAATGCCCACGCGCGATATCCGGAAGAGATCGGAAACAAATCCCATCCGCGATATCCGGACCAGTTAACAAGAAAAGTGAGCCGGGTCTACTACGTTTTCCGCGGAGTGGTGATCCGGGAAAATGAAGGTGGATTCGGAGAAAGCCGGGTTATTATATGGACCACCGATGGAACTAGGCCTAGCTGTTATCAAAGCAACCTAACCCGGCCTTTATGAACTTGTATGTTTGTTATTTTTGCAGGGAATAGCAAGCGCTTCAAGGAGGATCCCGTGAAGCCCAAGCTAATCTGGGGACTACTGATGGAGGGATGATAACCCGGTAGGCTAACGCCAAGGTGTAATTCGGCCCAAAGGGTGCTGCGCAAGATCCGGCTTAGGGAAAAGGAGTTTCTGGAAGGCCCAGAGTGTAGGCCTCGTAACCCGGTTTGTGGGTTCCGATAGGGAAACTTAGGGTTTGTAAGCAGTGTCCGGGTAGGATTCCGAGTATGCCTTGGGCGGTAAGCCAGGTGGTCCGGATATTATATAAGCCGGCCCCTAGGGTTAGATTAAGGAGAAATCATACAATCGCAAGATATTCGAGTATCCTTTGTAACACGAGAGTTGAGATAATATATTCATATCGGAGACTCGGCGACTCGATTGCCGGCTACCAGATCGCATATCACCATGGTTTCCCTTGAGCTAAACCCTCTCCCAAACACCAGAGTCGAATTTCCCCAAGACAAGTTACCCCCGGTAACGTCTTCCGTGATTATCCCACGACAACACTCTTTTGGTTAGCACACGTCTACTTTCTGTTTTTCTAAGCAAAGCATTTATCGTAGAGACTTGAAGCGTCTAGTTTTTGTTTTTATTTTTGTTTTGATAAGACCACCACCATCATTTTATATGAGATTGAGCTACTGGAGTTTGGGGTTGGAATGTATTGGATGCTAGTATTATGACTTGGAATAGGGATGCCATGGTTGATTTGAAGAGCTACATATGTTTGCATGATTTATAGGCATTTTATGTGTAGAAATTTGCAATAATGTTGTCTTGAGCTATCTCTTATTCATGTCCTTGATGTTAATTGCTGGTTTATTTAGTTTGTCATGAAATGAGTAGTTCTATGGACATATGCATGCATAGTAGCTGGTCAACTATCTCCCTCTTGCTAGCCCAAAAATTTAAAAATTTCAACAAGTAAAAACTTGTTTTCCAACACTCCTTAGCCAAGTATTTCCAGTGAGTCCACCATATCTTCCCATTAGCTTCATTGCTATTCCGAGTATGTTCACCATGTTATTGTGTTATTTATGTTCTAAATTAAGATATTCACTTTATTAATTGTCATGGGTTGAACTTGGGATAGGACTCTCACGAACTTTTGAAGGCACACTTTACTTTTTATGCATCTAATAAACATGACCCAATAATGGGAGCCACAAGTTTTGCGTTTGATAAGTGTGTGGTTGGGAGCTAGCTATAAACGTGTATCACCGGAAAGCTTTCAACATTGCACAAAAAAATTTACATTTGGTTGATATCATGTACTTTTGTTTTTGGACTCCTGCCATGCCGAAATGAAATAGAGGAATAGTAAGTTTTGATGAGTAAGTATCTATATGACTAGGAAATGCATTGGGCCGCTAACCCAAGCCATGCTTTATCATGGTGGAAATTTACTTACAGCTTGACTCTACAACACATCCTATAATAAAATAAGAAGTTATGCATAATAGTGAATGAAAATAAAAAGGATGATGCGTCTACTCCGTTTGTTCATCTTGTCATTGTAACATGGGCTTGTTTCCATGTCATGGGGAAAGAGGTACCTCTTTGCGATTCTCTATGATGTCATTAATACTTATTATGATTGTACAAAGCTTATTAGGAATCTTAAGTTGAGTAATCATGGAGTAGTTTTTCACACTCACGGGGCATGAGGCTTTCAACCACCTTGTCATTCTCATTACTTCAATACTCACAATTTTAAGATGATAGTGATAAAGGGGCAATGAGAGTCCTAGATCAATGGATACCACATTTCAATTAGTAATTTTAGTTGAATAATTTAGAGGCTAAATAAGACTTGATCATGTTTTACCTCTACTCAATTTTCTCCAAAGTGTCCACCATATTTTCTATTCTCCATTATGCTATTCTTTGACCAATATAGGATTTTATTTTCATTTTGTGTATGCATTTGGTCCATAGTGATTTTATTTCATTATACACTTTGTGAACTTTCATGAAGCATCTTTGCTTGCATATTTGATATTTCTTACAACATGAATTGTATATTGCTACTCATTTCTAGTATTAATCATTTGATTATATGTAGCATGAATAATCCTCCTTGATATCCCATGATTGTTTCAATATGCAAAACCCATCTTAGTTTTATCACCTTCATACTCGAGGACGAGCATGGGTTAAGCTTGGGGATGTTGATGCATGTAAAATGCATAGATGAATTTTGCATATTTTCACATGGTTTTCTATTACATATTGCATCATATAAGGGTATAATTCAATGTTTTATAGTATTTTGGGGTTAAATTACAAAGTCCCCCAACTTTTATGGAATTAACCCTGCCTGTCAGAAACCCCGTTTTCTATATTTTTGACGTTTCAGGGGGCAAACTTCCGCGAAATCACCTGAAAATCTGCGGGGGTCATTTTCTTGGAAGGAGAAGACTTGCGGGCGAAGGATCCACGAGAATTGGGCAAGGAGGCCCAAAAGAGGACCCTCCACGCGGCCAGATTCCTTGGCCGCGTGAGAGGCCCCCTTTTGGCCCCAATTCCTTCCATCTTCGACTTACCGACACCGTCTTGACCTAAAACCGACTATAAAAAGGGTCCCCCATACCCTTACGGAGAGGAGCGCCGCCGAAACACCAAAACAGAGACCAGAAGTTCCAGATTGGAGGGGGAAAACTCCGGCGGGGCGCCGCCGGTGTGATCTCCTACCCCTCCAACGTCATCTCAATTGACATCTCCATGAACAGGGAGTAGTCCACCCCAGGGCTATGGGTTTGTGGAAGTAGCACTTGTATCTCTCTCTCTATGTGCTTCACTAATTAGATCCGTATGAGCTGCCTCACATGATTACGGGCACCGTTGTAATTCCTATGTGGTGGATCTTTTCTATGAGTTATTGAATGTGAGATTGCAATTGTTTCTCTTGAGTTATTTGAGTAGATGTATCTTATGTACCCCGTTCTTATTTGCTAGCTTTGATCAATCTAGTTCTTGAGAGCGTGTGTGGGGTGATGGGTGCATTAGTTGGAGTAACGGGGGGGGTGGCTAGTGCTGTGAAAGTGACAGAAGTTCAGCGATCCACTTAGGTTTTGTTAAACCTTTCTTAGTTACCTCACTAGGGATAAAAAGGAGTACCTTGTTACCGGGGATTTGAATTGACACTAATCAATCTCCATGACTAGATCTAGGAAGTTCTTACCTCAACTTCATGTCACATTGCTTAAAGCTATACTCTGGTTTTTCCTTAATTATCGAGGTGTTATGATTTATTTCGCATCTTGGTGGAGTATAAGAGGGATCAATATGACCGTAGAGATCTCTATGCTAGGACGTGATGCCCATATGAAAGTACTCAATGTTAAACATTTTATTGTAATATCACATGTAATTCTTTATGTCCACCGTCTACTACTTTATTTGAGAGAATGCAAGTGTGAAACCATGAACCCCGGTCCTATTTTAAATATAAGAAAACACTCTAGTTACTCTGCTGCACTTTACTTTACTTGCATCTTCAATTCTAATTTACATTATCTCCATCACCACTTGCATCACAAAAAAACAAAAAAAAAACAATCCATTGCATATTTATTTTCTCATTTGCATTTAGTAGTAGATTTAGTTATTCCATATTTACTTTCAGTTTTGCATTGCAATTTAGAAGTCTCACACCTTGTGCTTGACAACCACTTGGTGAGGTTGAGGGCACAAAATTCTCTACTTATTTGCAGGATCCTGGAGGAAGCTTGGAAGACAACTGCTGAAATACTGGCTCCCCAAGAGTTCGATATAAACCCTCGAGTCACCCTCGTGGGGACGAAGGCTTGCCACTAGCTACACACTCTGCACTTGGAGTCTCAACCTAGCCATCACATGCGCGCATCTAAAAGCCAAACAAGAGTCTAGTAGAGGTGTGTATGCAAGATTTCCAATCAACTGAAATTGCTTGCACCTACGATGTTGATATCACCCCTTAATTTCTTGAATCTCTTTTAATCAAGTGGTTTGTGAATATATCGGAAAATTGATCTGGTGTATTCAAATAAGAGAGTGAGATATCTCCATTGTCCACATGATCATGGATGAACTGATATCTGATGGTGCAGATCTTGCACTCGTTGGGTGACCCCAAGAGGAGGGTGTGATAGTGCACCTTCGGTAGATTTCCCCATAGTTACGAACCATGGTTATCCAATCCAGTAGGAGAAAGTGGATCTTCGTAAAGAGTTGATGCCACTTACGGAGGTGATGGGCCCTCACCGGTGTCAGCAACAACGCGGAACCTGCACACAACACAACCAAAATAATTTGTCCCAACGGTACAGTGAGGTTGTCAATCTCACCGGTCTTGCTGAAAACAAAGATTAAACGTATAGTCTGGAAAATGGTGTATGCTTGTAGTAAGTAAAGATAAGCAGGAAGTTGTAGAGGTTTGTTTAACAGTGTAGGAAAATGCGGGGTTTAATAGGTTCACTAGTGGTGTCTCTCCATAAAAGATAGCATGCTGGGTGAACAAATTACAGCCGGGAAATTGACAAATAGAGGTTGCACCGTAGTGCACATTCATGACATGATGACTACTATGATATTTAGTGCGGGCATTACAACAATATATAGACCGTAATCCAACTGCATCTATGACTAATAATCCACCCTCAGGTTATCATCTGAACGCCCTTAGGTATTAAGTTGCAAGCAATAGATAATCGCATTAAGCAATGTGTGTAATGTATGCAATGATTGTACACGCGGGAACTCACACCGTTGTTTTCTCCGTAGTGGCAACATCACATCCTCACCCGTCACGTTTCTGTCACTCGAGCACAGGCAAAAAGGAGGCATGAACCCACTATTGAGCATAAATACTCCCTCTTGGAGTCAGTAGCAACTACTTGGCCAGAGAAACCACTAGCAACGGAAAGTATGCAAGATCACAAATAACATATGCAATAAATACTATAATAAACTTGGCATAAGTTCAATATTCATCGGATCCCAGCATACAAAGCACATAGAATTACATAAAAACGATCTCGATCATGTTAGGCAGCTCACGAGATCTAAACATGGATGCATAGGAGGAGAACACAAACATCTAGCTACTGCCATGGACCCGTAGTCCAAGGGTGAACTACTCACGCATCACTCCGGAGGCATGCATGGTGATGAAGAGGCCTCCGGTGATGATCTCCTCTCCGGCAGGGTGCCGGGAGACAGCTTCAGAACCCCCCTGATCTAGGGTTGACGACGATGGTGGATGCGGAACTTTTCAGGGATATTTGATCAGGTGTTTAGGGTTTTCTATCGGAGGGGAATAAATAGGCGAAAGGGCAAAGGTGGTGGAGCCCTGGGGGCCCCACACCACCCCCTGGCGCGGCCAAGGGGGGCGCCACCCCATGGTGTGGGCCCCCTGGTGCCCGTCTTCGACTCCTCTTTGGTCTTCTGGATGCTTCCGGGGAAAATAGGAACTTCGGGATTTGTGGGGTCCAATTCCGAGAATATTTCCAGAACAACTTTTCTGAAATAAAAAACAGGACAAAACGGGGAACTAGCACTTGGCATCTTGTTAATAGGTTAGACCCGGAAAACGTGTGAAAATGCTATAAAGAAGGGAAAAAACATGTAGCAATTGGCATAATATCATCATGGAGAATCAGAAATTATAGATACGTTGGAGACATATCAATATCGTATTTCAATATGCTTGGTATTTCCATGGACCACCGGATTATGAGTTATCTTTACAGTACTCTCATTGTCACATAAAACAGGCGTTTTGTTAATCTTAATTCCAAAATCTTTAAGACACTGCCTCATCCATAATAGTTGAGAGCAACACTTGCAGCGGAAATGTACTCCTCTTCTGTGGAGGAGGTGGTTTGTTTCTTGAAAGACCAACACACATGAGACCTACCTATGAATTGGCAAGCACCCAAGGTTAATTTTCTATGCACTTTGTCACCTCCCAATCCGCATCCGAATATCCCACAAGACCAAAACTTTTGTTTGAAGGATACCAAAAACCATGAGTGGGAGCGTGAACTAAATACCTAAGAATCCCTTTGAGCGCAATCATATCGCTTTCCTTGTGGTTAAATTAGAATCTTGCACACAAACCCACATTAAACATAATATCCGGTTTAGATGCACAAAAATAAAGCAAAGAACTAATCATAGAACAATAAATCTTTGGATCAACCGATATACCTTTGTGATCCATTTTAAGATTCACATTTTCTTCCATTGGAAATCCCAATGACTTAAAGTTGGCCATATCAAATTTCTTGAGCATGTCTTGTATATATTTGGCTTGGCAAATAAAGGTTCCTTCATAATATTGCTTTATTTCAAATCCAAGGAAGAACTTTAATTCCACCATCATAAACATCTCAAACTCACTTGTCATTAGATCGGAAAATTGGTCTAAAAAATCCACATTAGTAGACCCAAATATAATATCATCAACATATACTTGGCATACAAAGAATTTTCCATCTACACTCTTTGTAAAGAGTGTGGGATCAATTACCCCAAGCACAAAACCAGCTCTACTAAGAACTACCTTAAATGATCGTACCAAGAATGTGTGGCTTGTTTTAGGATATACGAAGCCTTACGGAGTAAGTATACATGGGAAGGATACTTGGGATATTCGAAGCCCAGAGGTTGTTTAACATGACAGACCTAAGAGTGAAGTCCACAAAACTTGAGGATTTGGCCACGAGTGGATACGTTTCTTCCCAAACCACCAATGACATTCTTTTGATGGTGTGGCTTTTGTTGCAATATTTTGGCTTGATGAGTCATGATATAGATGCTTGCATCATTGGGATTCTCATTTGGAGGTACATCCTCGACATTGCCTTCATCAAGACCATGATCTACGCGGAGTGGATTTGTTGGTGATGAGTCACCAACATCATTACCACTATTATTGTTGGGTGGGTATTGATCACTTTATTGATGAGCGGTATCAATTTTAAGGTCTTGTTCTTGTTCCTGGTTTTTTTGTTTGATCAATTGTTGATGTAGAGGCCTCAACTTGCGTAGAGCTTGGCCCATCTTCCTTCTCCATGAGGTGTCCCTTGACGGGTATAAGAGGACATGCATGTACCCATTCTTCCTATGGATATGGAGGAAGGTTCATCACCTACATAATCACAATCAATTTTCTCCACTTGGGATCCATTATCCTCATGAAACTCCACATTGATAGATTCTTCAGCACACCCGGTGGATATGTTGTAGACTATTAGCTATGAGTTCATAGTTCATGGCATAACCAGCAAATATGCCTTCAAAACTTCTAGGATCAAATTTAGACAATCTAGTGCATATAATATAAACTTGGCATTTGCACCTGAAGACTCGAATATATATGGGATTGGGTTTGTTACCGGTTAGGAGTTCATATGTTGTCATGCCAATCATCGGACAAAGAAAGATACAGTTGGATGGATGGCAACTGGTGTTGATAGCTTTGTCCCAAAAGTTATGGGATTTGAATTCGTCCATCATAGTTCTTGCCATATCAATAAGTCTGTGATTCTTCCTCTCCTCTACACCATTTTGTTGAAGCGTGTACGCAGCGGAATATTGATGTCTTATCCCCTCGTCACTCAAGAGTTCATCCATGGTCTAGTTATTGAACTCCGACCCATTATCACTCCTAATTACCAAGATCATTGTATCATATTGGTGTTGCACTTCCGTGGCTCAAGAAATGAACTTTTGTTGAGTGTCAATTTTCTTCTTGATATAGAATACCCAAGTGTATCTAGTATAGTCATCAACAGTCACTAAGAAATATTTCTTCCCACCAAGACTATCATATGTAGGAGGTCCAAAAAAATCCATGTGAATAAGCTCAAAGGGCCTCTTTGTATAGATGATTGATTTTTTGGAATGGTTCTTCTCATGCATCTTTCCGGCAAACACAAGAGCTACAAGGGCGATCTTTGGAAAAAGTCACACCTTTTAGTCCTTCCATGTGCTCACCCTTCACAAGAGTTTGTAAGTTTCTCATACCTACTTGACCCAAGTGGCAATGCCAAATCCCCCATGTCGGATTTAGGCATTAGACATGTGGCAATATGTGTAGTTTCTTTCAAGAAATCCACTACATAATACAATTTTCCACAAATCCAACAAAGGATACTTTAAGAGAAATGGTGTGAAGGAAAAGCACGTCATGACGCACAAAAACACATGTATAATTGCACTCACAAAGTTTGAAAGACGGGTGATACGTCATAAACGTTGATGTTCCATGTTGTTTTGATGTTATTTCCCACATGTTTGCTATAGACTTTATGTCATTTTATCGATTTTCCGGACTAGCCTATTGACAAGATGCCACAGAGCCAGTTCCCTGTTTTCTGCCGTTTTTAGTTTCAGAATAGTTGTTCTGGAAATATTCTCGGAATTGGAAAATTCCCAGAAGTCTTAGAAACCCCAAAAGTTCCACAGAGTCCCGGAGAGACCCGGAGAGGGACCTCAGGGGGCCCACACTATAGGGCGGCGCCCCCTAGCCGTGCTGTGGGTTGGTGTGGGGCCCCTAGGCCTCCACCTACTTTGCCCTTTCACCTATTTAATCCCCCGAGGCATAAACCCTAAATAGATCCCACTTTGTCCCCAAAAACACTTGAGGCCGCCATCATCGTCATCCCGAGATCGGGAGGGTTCTAGAGCTCTCCCGGCACCCTGCCGGGAGGGGAATTCATCAACGGAGGGGTCTACACCACCATTCCCTCCTCCGAAGTGATGTGTGAGTAGTTCATCCCTGGACTATGGGTCCATAGAGGTAGCTAGATGGTTCTTCTCTCCACTTTCTACCTCATGTTTAGATCTTGTGATCTGCCTAACATGATCAATATCATCTTTATGTAATGCTACATGTTGTGTTTGCTTGGATCTGATGAATGTTGAATGCTATGTCTTCTTATTATCAATCTATCATGTTATCTTCATGCATATGTTATTTATGATCTTGCATGCTCTCCGTTGTTAGTAGATGCTCTGGCCAAGTAGATGCTAGTAACTCTAAGAGGGAGTATTTATGCTCGATAGTGGGTTCATGCCTCCTTTGCATCCGTACTCGAGTTACAGAAACGTGACGGATGGAGGATGTGATGTTTCCATTAGGGAGAAAACAACAATGCTTTGTCTAAGGATGATGTTATTGTTTACATTACACACTTTGCTTACTGCAATTATCTGTTGCTTGCAACTTAATACCCAACGTTTGTTCGGATGATATTCAGAGGGTGGATTATTAGTCATAGATGCAGTTGGATATCGGTCTATGTATTTTGTTGTAATGCCCGCATGAATCACAAAGTAATCTTTATGTCTTGCATATGCACTACGGTCCAGTGTTCATTTATGTCAATTGCCCAGCTGTAATTTGTTCACTACACATGTTATTTATCTTTCACAGAGAGACACCACTAGTGAAATGTGGACCCCGGTCCTTTTTCCTCATACTGATAAACACCTATTGCTTTCATATTGCTTTCATACCGTTACTACTGATTTCATATTGTTCTCCTACTGTTTTCCACACCATACGTTTAACCTCTTTGTGTTCAGCAAAGCCGGTGAGATTGACAACCTTACTGCTTCGTTGGGGGAAAGTGATTTGATTGTGTTGTGTAGGTTCCATGTTGCTTCTGAACCGGTACTGCGCCCTGCCATCTCAGCTGCTTCAACCTTCTGACGTTACTCCTTCCTCCTACTGGTTGATTCAACGTTGATTTGTTTCTGAGGGAAACTTGCTATTGTGCTCTTCATACCTTCCTCTTGGGGTCTCCCAACGAACGTGTGTATCACGCGCATCAAGCTAATTTCTGGCGCCGTTGCCGGTGAGGAAGAGAATTTCTGCAAGGGGAGTCTCTCACTTTCAACCTCTTTACTTTGTTTTTGTTTTGCTTATTTTATTTTATTTTGTCTTGTATGCTTCTCTTTATCAAAAACACAAAAAATTAGTTTTTATTTTAGTTGTTGCTTTTGTTATTTCGTTGTTATCTTTCATCATGCCTCCTCCTAAGGTTACCCTTAAAGATCTTTCAGTTGGTAGTGGTTCTATACTTGGAAAGGATACCATTAAAGAATTCTTTAATCATGCTAGTAAGCATAAAAATTTAGAGGAAAAATCCATAGTAGAACTTGCTCCAAATTATGAAATGGCTGTGACTTCTCTGATTCACCTATTAGAATCTAGGTTTCTTAACCTTCATCCCACATTGCAGCATATGTTCCTCAACTTGAATAATATTAAAGACATCGAGAGAAAAGAAATTTTATTTTAGAAACCATGCTTGAGGAATTTGGAGATGTTGCTATAGAAGTTAGGAAAGTATTCTATCGTTTCAATATGCTAGGCTCATGCGTAGATGTTCTTGGTGCTCTCGAAAATGCTAAACCCAAAGAGAAAAATGAAGAGAAAATACCAGTTCCGTTTTAATTTATAGCATTGCATGAAGCTCTAGAAAATAATTTTGATTGGATTGTTCCTGAGAATTTATTTGATGAGAATAGTGAACCTAAATGTTCTAGGAGAGGAGTCTCTGAAACACACTTAGATAAAATACAATGCATTATTAAGGAATTTCCAAATATCAATTTGGATGCTTCTTCACTTGAAAATACTTGATTCCATTTTTCTGGGCCTAGCTAAAGGGCGTTAAAGAAAAGCACTTCTTGGGAGATAACCCATGGTTTTATTTTTGCTTTATTTTTCTCTGTTTTGTTTGAGTAAAGGGGTTGTATACTTCTGTAGCAACCCCTTTGTATGTTTATTTTCATGTTTTAGTAGTGCCAAGTAAAGTTTCTGACGAGAGTTGGAGTTTGTTTTCGAATTTCTGCGCAGAAAACAGATTTCTGATGTCCACCGTAAACAATCGTGAAAAATCCAGGAAGACCAGAATGACCTGAATTTTTTTGTTCTTATTCCTCGGATAATTCCGCAACTTTTTCGTTCTTTAGGTTTTTCGATTTGAGCACCGTAATTGCCTCGAAAATTTTTGTCTTTACAGGCTGTTCTGGTTTCGACAGATTCTGCCATTTTTCTTTCATTGGCTCTTTTGCGACGCCGAGTGGATTTTTTTGCTTCACAAAACATCAGTGGCTGTAGCTAATGTTTAAAAGTATCAGTAGCACTTGTGCCATACAGAACCCATGAATTTTTATTTGTTGTACTAACCCTCTAATGCGAATTACTGTTTGAGTATGGTGTGAAGGAAGTTTTCAAGTGTCAAGAGAAGAGGTGATATATATGATCAAGAAGTGTGTAAGGTCAAAGCTTGGGGATTCCCCCGTGGTTCATCCAAGAATATTTTGAGAAGAATCAAGCATATAAGCTTGGGGATGCCCAAGGGATCCCTTTCTTCATCAACTATCTATCAGGTCACTTCTCGTGAAACCATATTTTTATTCGGTCACATCATATGAAGTTTACTTGGAGCGTTTGTTTGTTTTTATTTTATTTTCTTTTGTTTTCCTTGCTGAAATATAATAATTGTACCCAGAATCGTTGTTTGGGAGAGAGACACGCTCCACTTTTTCGTTTGAATACTTGCTATGCTAGTATTCTTAGTTTTTCTTCTAGTTACTTCAAAAAATTCCTGTTTAGATCTTGTTTTCATTGCATCTCTTATTCAGAGCTGTTAGTTTTAGTAGTGTTATGTGAGTACTCTCATGTTTTCTTGCTGTAGCATGTAGAGAATTTTCGTTAAAGCATGTTTCGAATGGTGCTTGTTGGGAAAAGAAACTGCTGCTTGAAGTAGAATTTTTAACGGTGCAAGTAGAAGCTTGTATAGACTGTGGCTAGAATTTTTCATATCATGCTAGATTTTATTTTAGTTCTAAAGCCTTGCAGTTATAGAGTAGAATTATTAGCTTCAAATAGCTGAGAGTGTTTAAAGTTCCATTGAAAGAATCATGAGTTGTTCTTGTCATATTGAAGGATAAATTTGTGATATTCTCCTTTGAATGTTTTATTTGGTTGACTTGGCGCATGCTCACACCATGTTTATGACTATGAACCAGTCACTTATAGCCTCCATTATGATTTAGTTTAGAATTTGTGGTACCACTTATGTTTTGATTAATGATGTTTATGTCGCTATGCATGATTATGGCTCTTGTCCTCTCTTGATTTGTCGCTCCCAGTCTTTTGCTAGCATCCACCTGTACAGAGTATGAGCTCTACTCGTGCATCCAACTCCCAAAAAACCAAAAATAATTCCATTGTGCCCACCATACCGACCTACATGTGGTATTTAACTGCCACTCCAAGTAAATTCCTCATGTGCTACCTTTAAAACCTTCAAAATTACTCCTATTTTGTGTTCTTGTTTTTGCCCATGAGGACATAAATAGAGAATATTTATCTCACTTGTTGATTGGACTTTTACAACCTGTACTAGTGGATTCATCCGCTTATCCAATTGATAGAAGAGCTGGCAGCGGGGTGCCCAGCCCCTAATTAATACAAACAAATTCTCTTCACTATTTTTGCCCCTGATTAATCAGTCAAAGCATAATTGTGTAAACAAAAGAGAAAGAGGGATGACCATCTACACCAGTTGCGTCCTTCATATGGGAGCCACTCTTGTGATGTCTAGTTGGCTTGTGACGTACTGTATTTTCTTTTTACCATTCATTGACACTAGCATACACCTCTCTTAAAATATAGACACTCTTCCACGGTATGTGATTGTTGGCACGCACCCGAGGATTCGGTTAGCCATGGTTTGTGAAAGATGGATGGGAGGAGTGCCAAACTTTTTAATACCTCTGTTTAATAAAATAAAAGGTCTAGAACATGAGTGATCCATGCTTCCCTCTACGAAGAGCCTTTCTTTTACTTTTATGTTGAGTCTCCGCCTTCTAACTTTATGCAAATTTGAGAGAGCATAGTTGCCATTCTGAGTTTTATGTGCATTTTCCTATAAACATTTAAATTGATTCATGATATGTTATTGCTAGTTCTCTAATTATTTGTTCTATTCTTCCTCGTGAACTTTAAAGGTGTGCTGGGATTTATGTTTTGTCCCACTCTTAAGGACTAGAGAAATACCACTTTGCCATGCTTTCTCTATACTTGAAACAAACGTATATCTTACTTTGCATTGTTATCCATGATCTTTTATTGTGTTACTTCTCATGATGCAAAGTGATTGCTATGCTTTATTATTAAAGTTTTATTTATCACGCTTATGTTGAAATTCTATGATCGCATCTTACATATGATTTTACATTATGATGATCAAGTTTATGTTGGTAGCATGTCACCTCAGAAATTATGTGTTTTTATCGTTTACCTACTCGAGGACGAGTAGGAACTAAGCTTGGGGATGTTGATACGTCATAAACGTATCCCTAATTTCTGATGTTCCATGTTGTTTTCATGTTATTTCCCACATGTTTTCTATACACTTTATGTCATTTTTATCGATTTTCCGGACTAGCCTATTGACAAGATGCCACAGAGCCAGTTCCCTATTTTCTGCTGTTTTTAGTTTCAGAAAAGTTGTTCTGGAAATATTCTCGGAATTGGAAAATTCAAAGCCAAGAAGTCTTAGAATTCCTGAAGGTTCCACGGAGTCCCGGAGAGACCCGGAGAGGGGCCTCAGGGGGGCACACCATAGGGCGGCGCGCCCCCTGGCCACGCCGTGGGGTGGTGTGGGGCCCCTAGGCCTCCACCGCCTTTGCCCTTTCGCCTATTTAATCCCCCGAGGCATAAATCCTAGATAGATCCCACTTCGTCCCGAAAAACACCCGAGGCCACCGTCATCGTCATCCTGAGATCGGGAGGGATCTGGAGCTCTCCCCGGCATCCTGTCGGGAGGGGAATTCATCACCGGAGGGGTCTACACCACCATTCCCTCCTCCGAAGTGATGCGTGAGTAGTTCATCCCTGGACTACATGTCCATAGTATTAGCTAGATGGTTGTTCTCTCCACTTTCTACCTCATGTTTAGATCTTGTGAGCTGCCTAACATGATCAATATCATCTTTACGTAATGCTACATGTTGTGTTTCCTAGGATCTAATGAATGTTGAATGCTATGCCTTCTGATTATCAATCTATCATGTTATCTTCATGCATATGTTATTTATGATCTTGCATGCTCTCCATTGTTAGTAGATGCTCTAGCCAAGTAGATGCTAGTAATTCCAAGAGGGAGTATTTATGCTCGATAGTGGGTTCATGCCTCCGTTGCATCTGTGCTCGAGTGACAAAAACATGACAGATGGAGGATGTGTTGTTGCCATTAGGGAGAAAACAACAATGCTTTGTCTAAGGATGATGTCATTGTTTACATTACACAATTTTCTTACTGCAATTATCTGTTGCTTGCAACTTAATACTCAACGTTTGTTCGGATGATATTCAGAGGGTGGATTATTAGTCATAGATTCAGTTGGATAACGGTCTATGTATTTTGTTGTAATCCCCGCATGAATCACATAGTAATCTTTAAGTCTTGCATATGCACTACGGTGCAGCCTTCATTTCTGTCAATTTCCCAGCTTTAATTTGTTCACCACACATGTTATTTATCTTTCACGGAGAGACACCAGTAGTGAACTGTGGACCCCGGTCCTTTTTCCTCATACTGATAAACACCTACTGCTTACATACTGCTTTCATACTGATACTACTGCTTTCATATTGTTCTCCTATTGTTTTCCACACCATACGTTTAACCTCTTTGTGTTCAGCTAAACCGGTGAGATTGACAACCTCACTGCTTCGTTGGGGTGAAGTGATTTGATTGTGTTGTATAGGTTCCACGTTGCTTCTGAACCAGTAGTGCGCCCTGCCATCTCAGCTGCTTCAACCTTCTGAAGTTACTCCTTCCTCCTACTGGTCGATTCAACCCTTATTTCTCTCTGAGGGCAACATGCTACTATGCTCTTCATACCTTCCTCTTGGGGTCTCCCAACGAACATGTGTATCACGCGCATCAATGGGAAGTAGATCACAACCAAGGGACTCAACAATGAGGACTTTCTCAATGGATATATCCGAAGAAATGACCATATTGCCATGTCCCAATACCTTAAGTTTTGAACCATCTCCAGTAGTCACTTGTGAGAATTTGATGAGTTGAAACTTTAAGTCTACTAACACTTTCTTACTTTAGGTCATATGTGTGGAACAACCGCTATCAATCATCCATGAATCTCCTCTGGAAGCACATACCTACAATGAATCAATTTCTTGTTTTAGATCCACATTTTTCATGAGTCCTTTCTTGTTCATCACAAGGGTCGTTGGAAACCAAATAGAGTACTTTTAATCATCACCATATGAAGTGCTAACATATTTTTCATATACAGGGCCATCATTAGATTTAAGAAGCACATAAGATAGGTTGTATTTTCCTGCAAAGTTATTGTGAATAGTACTATCCCTAGGGACAATACTTTTGGCAATAATATAAAATTCCACTTTATCAATAGGCAACTCTCCCTCCTTCACAAAATCAATATCATTAGTGGACGGAGTTGACTTCTTCTTGTGAGTCTTCTTGGATGAGAATCCAAACCCAAGTCCTTTCTTACCAACAACTCTCTTTTGATTCCTCAAAAGATCATTGAGCTTGTTTTGCCCTTGGATGCAAGTAGCCAGGCCTTTGTGAAGTTGGGCCTTGAACATGTTGTTCTACTCAATGAGAGATGCCTTGACACATGAAGGGTTAGTGGCATAAGCATTTGCATTTATATCATTTGACCCTTTTAGAGTCTTGAGCTCATTTGAGAGTGTTCTATGAGAAATTTTAAGCTTATAAAAGTCCTTAATGAACTAATTGTAACGTTTATAGTTTCATCATTTATATTCGTGAATTCCTTCACCTTAGATAATGCATGATCACGATCGAACTTTACTTGAGCTATGTCGATGGCAAAGGTTTCCTCAGTGGTTTCTTTAAGACATTGTGAATCATCTAGAGCTTCCTCTAGCTCCGCTATCTTAGAAGCATCATCACGAGCGAAGCCCTCAAGTAGAATTATTCTCTCCTCATGTTCATCAATGAGCCCATGTGCCTCACTTAACTGAACCGTGAGAGCATCAAAGATCATTTTAGTTTCACCTTCTAGTGTCTTTAAAAAATTGGTTAGGGGATCTTGTTCATTATATTTTTCCTTAACAAAATTTAATAGAGATGTAGTAGAGGTGATTACAATCTTGAGTGGAGTAGTCAGCATTGGTGGTATACCCTTGGTTATGACACACTTGTGGCTTGATGGTCCTTTCTTGTCACTAGGGTTGGAGAAGAGAGAGCTCAAGGTTGGAGGAATGACGCCCATTGTCATGGCCACCATGCCCACTTGTTCACCATCACTCTCTTCACCATCGGATGTATATTCATTGTGCTTTGCAATCAATGCCTTGGGGATAAAGTTATTAGCCTTGGGGATGAAGTTGGACTTCTTGATGATCCTACCACCATTTTCAATTATACTCTTGAAAGGCCACTCCACAACAATGTGCTCACTATCTCCACAGTTGAATCATATCCTTGCTTTCTTCATGCCTGAGACGTCATTTCCCTTGTTCTTTGTTGCATTTGATCTAAGTACTCATTTATTCCACCACTTATGTTAGGCAAGAGCCAAACATTCTTGGTGTGATATACTCTTCTCTTTCTCGGAGACAACATATGAAGAGCCACCATCATCACTTGAATCTTATTCATTATGGTCAGTGTCCTTCAAAGCAAGAGAGTTTCTCTTCATCCCATTCACACGAGCCAAGACCTTATCCAGGTCTTCTTCATCATGTTCAAGGTAATGAAGATACCCAACACATCGTTGGGGGATAAACTAAAGTAATCCACCCTTGCATGCACAGTTGCACACTCATCACCATGTTCTCATTGTATGGAATCAAGGTTAAGAGAAACTTTTCCTTGACCCAATACGCATCACAATCCTTGAATCCACAATCTCTCATGTCAACCACGAGAGCCTTGAGTCTTCTAAACATGTCTTCCGAAGTCTCTTCATTATTCATGAAGAAATTAGCAACTTGTATTTGAAGGACGGACTTCTTTGAGCGTCATACATTTCAATTATGCAATTGAATACATTCTTGGCATTTGTGAAGGATCGGATGTTCTCCACTCTTTCATTGGCCATTTCTTTCTCGAGCATGTGCATTGCATGAGCATTGATTTGTTGATCTATGATATCACTCAAGCTTAAGTTGGGTCCTTAGGCTCATATACACTCTCAATGATTCTCCATATTTGCATATAATAGCTACACACATAAGACTTCATGTAATCTTTCCAATTAGTAAAACGAGACCTATCAACTAAAGGAGGTGCACCAAGATTGTTTACATGTGGATGTTGAACATTAGGATCAATGTTATAGATATTACCAAATGCATTTTCATGGTTCTTTAACTTAGATGCTTAGATATCATCCTTAGTAGGGGGTATGGGTTTTCCATCTTCGTCTAGGAGAATATTTTCAGATGAGTGACTAGATGAAGATGAAACTTCTATTATTAACCCTTCCATCCTCTCTTCGAGTTTTCAATCATGGTTTGGATTAACTTTCTAATAGCATTCATGGTGACAGGGTCATCCATCCTCCTTCTTTAGGAGGTAAAGCCTTTAATAAAGAGACGAGCCTTTGAAACCAATTGAATGATCGAGAGGGTTAACTAGGGGGGGTGTGAATAGGTTACCTACAAATTTACTTCTTTTTCAACTAAATAGATATTGCTCAAATATAGATTGACTAGATTATGTAACTAGGTGAACAATCCTATATGATGAGCAAATACTACTAGCACAAGATATTTATACAAATAAGCTAGTAGCAGCAGGTAAAGGTAAGTTGAGGAATAACAGAACACAATGACGCGGACATTTATCCCGAACTTCACTTTCCAATGGAAGCTAATCTCCGTTGGAGCGGTGCGGTGCCACCGAAGTGAAACACCGAATAGCCGTCAAATGGCACACCGTATCTCCTTCATGTAAAACCACCAAACTAGATACATACAAATCACTATGTTGCCATTGAGGTTGAAAACTAGCACCTTTACAAGGATGAGGCACACTCCATAACTTGGAGGGTCCTCACCAAATCTTGAAAGCCTCCAAGATTCCAAGCAACAAGATCCACGAGATCTCAAAGCTTCGGGGACACCAACAAGGCTCTAAGATCCAATGAACTAAGAGAAACAAGGTTCTAGGTTTAAATGAACCAAGAACTACAAGATCGCTAGGTGATAGGTGGGGTGGTTGATGGTGTAGCACTCGTTGGGAAACCCCAAGAGGAAGGTATGATGAGCACAACAGCAGTTTTCCCTCAGAAAGAAACCAAGGTTTAATCGACCAGTAGGAGGAAGGAGTAACTTCAGAAGGTTGATGCAGCTGAGATGGAAGGGCGCACTACCGGTTCAGAAGCAATGTGGAACCTACACAACACAATCAAATCAATTTGCCCCAACGAAGCATTGAGGTTGTCAATCTCACCGGTTTTGCTGAACACAAAGAGGTTAAGCATATGGTGTGGAAAACAGTATGAAAGCAGTAGATGTTTATAAGTATGAGGAAAATGGACCGGGGTCCACGGTTCACTAGTGGTGTCTCTCCGTGAAAGATAAATAACATGTGTGGTGAACAAATTAGAGCTCGACAATTGACAGAAATGAAGGTTGCACCGTAGTGCATATGCAAGACATAAAGATTACTATGTGATTCATGCGGGCATTACAACAAAATACATAGACCGTCATCCAACTTCATCTATGACTAATAATCCACCCTCCGAATATCATCCGAACAAATGTTGGGTATTAAGTTGCAAGCAACAGATAATCGCAGTAAGAAAAGTGTGTAATGTAAACAATAACATCATCCTTAGACAAAGCATTGGTGTTTTCTCCCTAATGGCAACAACACATCCTCCATCCGTCACATTTCTGTCACTCAAGCACAGATGCAAAGGAGGCAAGAACCCACTATCGAGCATAAATACTCCCTCTTGGAGTTACTAACATCTACTTGGCCAGAGCATCTACTAATAACGGAGAGCATGCAAGATCATAAATAACATCTACATGAAGATAACATGATAGTTTGATAATCAAAAGACATAGCATTCAACATTCATTAGATCCCACCAAACACAACATGTAGCATTACATAAAGATGATCTTGATCATGTTAGGCAGCTCACAAGATCTAAACATGAGGCACAAAGTGGAGAGAACAACCATCTAGATACTGCTATGGACCCGTAGTCCAAAGATAAACTACTCACGCATCACTTGGGAGGAGGGCATGGTGGTGTGGACCCCTCCGGTGATGAATTCCCCTCCCGGCAGGGTGCCGGGGAGAGCTCCAGAACCCTCCCGATCTCGGGATGACGATGACGGCGGCCTCGGGTGTTTTTCGGGATAAAGTGGGATAAATTTAGGGTTTAGGCTTGGGGGGATTAAATAGGCGAAAGGGCAAAGGCGGTGGACACTACTAGGAAAACAGCTATAGGAGTGATGATACCCGTGACGCACCAGCAATACGGCGCGTCACGCCTAATAGCCGTGGCGCACCACAGTTTGGTGCGTCGCGCCTATAGCCTTACCCGCGGCGCACCAAACGGAAGGCCCGTCGCGCCTATGTGTGGGGCCGGGGTGGCGAGCCTCCGAGGCATACCCGCGACGCACCGAGCCTTTGGTGCGTCACGGTTATGTGGGATAGGCGCGGCGCACATGCCCGTGGTGCGCCATGGGTTAGATAGGCGTGACGCACCAAGGCGTGGTGCGCCACGGCTATGGGGAGTACAGGTATAGGCGCGCCGTTCCCCTCTCTTCTCCTTCTCTCCACACACGCGTTGCTCCCCTCTCTTCTCCTTCCTCTCGTCGCCCGCCGCCACCTCCCATCGCCCACCTCCCATCGCTCGATCTCCCTTCCTCTCTAGCACCCACCGCCACCTCCCATCGCCCACCTCCCATCGCCCTAGCCGCCCACCGCCCAGCGCCGCCCATCTCAATCTGAGGAGGAGGAGCCACCGATCTCGATCTGAGGAGGGGGAGTCACGCTGCTGCCGTCCACGACAAGGAGGAGGAGGGGGAGTCACGCTGCCGCCATCCACGACAAGGAGGAGGAGGGGGAGCCACGCCTCCGTCCATGACAAGGAGGAGGAGGAGCCGTCCGGTTCGTCCTCGACGCCGTCCACCTGCCTCCCCAACGTGAACGTGAGGAGATCGTCCGTATTCTCACCGATGACTTTGATTTACGGCTTCTGCATTCTGAGACCTATCCGTGGGGCGTTGGACTGATAGCTTTTGATTCACCTGTCATCCGTGACCAGTTAGTTCACGATAGCCCCCATGCGCTAGATGAAGATTCTACGTTTAGCATTGTTCGCCACGATGAAGGAATTAACATGCGCTTTGCTGTTTTTGAGTTCGAAGCATGGATTATGTTCTTGGGGTTTCCGCTCGATTATCAAACTGAATACTATATCAATAAGGTGGTTTCATGTTTTGGGAAACTAATTCTTTGGCACCGACCTGGTACCCGCCATGCCCGAGTGCTGGTTAAAGCTTGGATTAATGATTTGGCTGCTATCCCTTACAGTTTAGTGATTAAACGTATTGGATCTCTTGGCGGGGTGGGTCGTTCATGGTCTGTACCTGTCTATGTACTTAACGGACGTCACTCGAACACTGCATTGTTCTCTATAGAAGATCCGCTCCCTCTGCATAATGCCACGCCTCATCCTCTGATTATGCCTGGACTTTCTGTCGCTATGCAGAACCAACTGGCGGTGCAAAATTGGCTTCAGATGAATGCCCAGCAACCTCAAGATGGGCCTGCTCCCTCTGATGCTCCGCATGCTGGGATAAATCACTGGGAGCAACCTACCCCAGTCCCGGATCCCATCCTGGCTAATGGATGGCGTGCTTGGCCAGTTCCCAGCTCTCCAGCTCCGGTGATCATCGCATTCCGTGGCATCAATTTTTGCAGGCTTACTGGTTATGATGGTCCTTCTATGATGGACGGAATCCCTTCTACTGATTCTGATTTTGTGGATGGCATTGATCTCTGGAATGCCTATGCTGCGGAGTCTGAGGATACCATGTCTTCGGATTTTTCTGCTATCAACTATGCTGATGTATCTGCTATGGGACTGGAGAATGAATTTATGTGGCCCTCCTTTCTTCATTTTCTTGGTTGGATGCTTTCCATGACTCACCGTCGTCGCATTTTTATTCCTTTGGTCCCTCTAGTGCCTCCCCAAGTCCAGGTGATTTACTGAAACTCTACTCTGTGTCTAGCTGGGCTCTCGAGGATGCCTCCCTACACCTAATGGATCCCATTGATGCTGCTTACTCTGCGATTGCATTCCCCATCTGGATTGACGCTGCTACACTCCTGCATCTGACTGATGCTGAGAGCTCGCTTGCTGGTGTCATGGGCGTGAGCACACCTGCTCTGTTTTCTGACGGCATCAGTCAGTTCGCTGGTCTGACGGAGGAGTGTGCCTCTTCTGACGGCAACTTTCAGGTTGCAATGACACTTGCTGGGGATGCTATGCCCTCTCCATTGCGCCCTGGACGTGGACGTCCTCGTCGTGCTCCTACTCCTATCCATGTGGCTACGGTGCGCCGGTCTACTAGGAGCAACAATGAAGGCTATAAGTTTGAATCCCTACCTTTGGGTCCTTCTCGCCGCAAGGGTACTCATACACCTAAATCCATTGCCCCCCTGTCACTCTTCTGACAGAGATGCAGCGCATTGGTATCGAGGACTGCAATATTGAACCTGAGGAGCTTACGGCAGCCAAGCTCCACCAGGCCAAACCTATCTGAACGTGTTTTCTGCCTGACGGTCTGCAGCCTGCTTCTTAAGCTTCTGTTGGGTTGTTATCCTTCCTATCATTAGTGTTTTTATCTAGTTTGTGTGATGTCGACTCATTTTGTTAAACCTAAGTTATCGAACCTTATGTGGCATATTCTGTGTTGGAATGTTCGTGGACTGAATGGTGCGGAAAAATGGCCGCTTATCCGCGACAAGGTTTCAGAGAGTAATGCTTCTATCTTATGTTTTCAAGAAACAAAGCGCGCTAGTTTCGACCTTGCTTTTATCAAATTATTTTCGCCTAGACGTTTTGATCGTTTTGCTTTTGTCCCCTCGGATGGATCTTCTGGTGGTATCATTGTCATCTGGCCTAGCCAAAAATTCAGTGCCCACGTACTGCTCGAAGAGTCTTTTGCGCTAGTTTTGCATTTCACCTCTGCTACTACGCTTGAATCCTTTATTCTAGTTAATGTATATGGACCCTGTGATGGCATTGCGCGGGACAATTTTGTTGCCTGGTTATTTCATTTAGACATTCCTTCCGATGCCCAATGGATCGTTCTCGGGGATTTTAATTTCTATCGCTACTCTGACAGCCGTAACCGACCAGGCGCTAATACTGTAGATATGGCTACGTTTAACGAGATCATTGGTCACCTTGGCCTCATCGAGCTCCCCATCAAAGATAGATGCTATACCTGGAGCAATATGCAATCGGAACCCCTGTTAATCCAACTCGACTGGTTCTTCACCTCTTATGCGTGGACGATTAAATATCCTAACTCTACTGTCCGCACGTTGTCTCGTCCTATTTCTGATCATTCGCCGTGTGTCGTCTCTATTGGCACGGATATCCCTCGTGGATCGGTATTTTGGTTCGAAAATCACTGGGTTAAGCTCCCAGGCTTCATGGATCTTGTGCAAAGAATCTGGAATATCCATTGCCCAGGGGATAGTGCTCGATCCATCTCGGGCAAACTCAAACTCCTACGCAAAGCCCTCCGAAATTGGTCAACCAGTATTTCAATGATATCCCTTTACATCGAAAATTGCAATAAAACTATTCTGCACTTTGATGAAATTGAAGAACTGCGCCCATCGCACATTACTGAATGGAATTTTCGGGGCATAGTTAAATATAAGCTCAAAACCCTTCTTGATTGCAAGCTTGAGTATTGGAAAAAACGTTGTACCACTCGATGGGCTAAGTTTGGTGGTGAAAATACCAAAAAATTTCACTCAATGGCATCTATTCGGTATAGACATAATATGATCGCTACACTAGACAGAGGAGATGGTACAATGGCTATGGAGCACTTTGAGAAAGCTGGTATTCTTAGAACAGCATTCAAGCAAAGGCTCGGTATCTCTTCGCCTATTGATCCATTATTTGATTTTTCTTCATATATCTCTGCTAGGGATGGCCTTGAGGCCCTCTCCTCACCATTCTCACATGAAGAAATTGAGAAAGTCATTGCTGATACACCTATTGATAAAGCTCCTGGTCCTGATGGTTTCTCTGGAATCTTCTTTAAAATATGCTGGCCAATTATTAAATGGGATTTATACAAACTATGTGATGATTTCTGGTCCAATATGGTTAATCTTCAGAGTATCAATGATGCCTACATTGCTCTCATCCCAAAATTACCTTGCCCTACTTGTCCAAATTATTTCAGGCCTATCTCCTTATTGAACTCCTCCTTTAAACTGATTACTAAACTTTTGGCTAATCGTCTGCAAAGCAAAATATTGGAGCTTGTCCATGCTAATCAGTATGGATTCCTTAACAGTAGATCAATCCATGACTGTCTTGGCTGGGCCTATGAGTATATCCACCAATGTAAACAATCCAAAGCTGAGGTTATTATCCTAAAATTGGATTTTGCTAAAGCATTTGACACTATTGAACATGCTGCCGTATTAGCTATCCTTAAATGTTGGGGATTTGATGATAGATGGCTTACTTGGGTGCAATCTATCTTTAATACTGCAACCTCCTCGGTCCTACTGAATGGGGTCCCAGGAAAGAAGTTCCCATGTCGCAGAGGTGTTCGACAAGGAGACCCATTCTCTCCTATTTTATTTGTTGCTGGGGCTGACCTTCTTCAATCCATGATCAACTCACATATGCTTGCTGGATCTCTTACACCACCTCTACCGATTCCTGGAGCTGATTTCCCAGTTGCCCAATATGCTGATGATACACTACTTATTCTCCAAGCATGCCCCATTCAACTTGCTACACTCAAAACTCTTCTGACTAGATTCTCTGCTGCCACGGGTTTACATGTAAATTACTCCAAATCCTGCCTAGTTCCTATCAACATTACTCAAGAGAAATTACATGTTTTGGCCAGCACCCTGGAATGTGCTACAGGCTCTTTACCTTTTACCTACCTTGGGCTCCCCCTGGGCGACACCCTCCCAACAGTGCATGATCTCTCTCCTATTGTGGACCAAGTGGAGCGACGGCTTAATGCTAGTGTCCGCTTTCTGGATTATGGCTGTCGACTTACTCTAGTCAATTCTGTCCTATCTTCCCTCCCGGTGCACTTCTTATGCTCTCTACGTATCCCTAAAACCACTATTGCTCTGTTCGATCGGGTGAGGAGACAATGTCTATGGAGCAAAGATGACGAAGGTCGTGTTCAGTCGCTAGCAGCTTGGCCTCTCGTATGTAAGCCGAAAATCCATGGTGGAGTTGGGATCAAGAACATTCACATACATAATCAGGCCCTGCTCATGAAACATCTCCACAAATTTTATTGCAAGCATGACACCCCGTGGGTGCGCCTAGTCTGGTCCCTTTATGATACCAACTCACCTCCTCATGCACAATCTGCCCGAGGCTCCTTTTGGTGGCGAGACATCTTCAAACTCATTGGTACCTACAGGAGTATTACTACATCAAACATAAACAATGGTCTAACAACATTATTTTGGAAAGACTTTTGGCTAAACAAGACTTTGGTATGTGATCGTTTTCCTCGTCTATACTCGTTTGTGTTAAATGAGAACTCATCGGTGGCAGAGATGAAGTCTTCATGGGACATTGATAACTTATTTGCATTGCCATTATCCTCTCAGGCATTTGATGAACTCAACCAATTACATATGCTAATTGACTCCATTATGCTCAACAATGAATTAGAAGACACAAGATTCTTCCCTTGGGGTTCTAATCTCTTCACTTCCTCTCGATTTTACAACTACATGTTCTCTCAACTGCCCAAACAAGACTCTTTTATTGCAATCTGGAAATCGAAATGTCTACCCAAGTTAAGAGTGTTTGCCTGGCTATTGCATATGGACAAATTGAACACTAAAGACCTAATGCTCAGGAAGCATTGGTCATTTGAGGGGGGATCAAGCTGTATCCTCTGTGATCACAATGTTTGTGAAACCAGAGACCATCTCTTCTTCTCCTGTCAGTTTGCTGCTAACTGTTGGAATTTTGCCCGAATAAAGTGGGACTCATCCCTCCCTTTATCCCAGAGATTTCTTCGGGCCAAAAAGGATTTCAGAGGAGACCATTTTACTGAGATATTTGTATGTGCTTGCTGGAATATCTGGAGGAGCAGAAATGATTTTATCTTCCAGGGCATTATTCCAACTTTCACCAGGTGGAAGAGCACATTCCATGAGGATCTCCTCCTGCACCAACATAGGATTCCAGCTTTACTTCTGCAAGGGTTTTTAGCTTGGATTTCCAATTATTTTTCCTAATGTTTATTTACTTTCAAGTCCATCTCTTCCCCCCCTAATTGTATTGCTTGTACAATCAATCTCACCTCCCCCCTCTCCCTCCTTTTTGTAAGCCCCTGGCTTTCATATATAATTTGAAAATCACACCATAGGGTTTTTGCCCTATGGTAACACTTTCAAAAAAAAACGTGAACGACTACATCGAGCCAAGGCCGCCATCTTCTTCCCCTACTTCCCCAGGTAAGCCCCTCCTCCACCCCTCCGTATGCTCACTGTCTTGCCAAAAGGTGTCATTGTTGATAAATAAAAGGGCTGTTATTTGTGTTGGATTAATTCACCTAGTGGCTGTTAAATAAAAGGTCTTGCTCACTGTCTTGCCAAACTCCTAGTGGCTGTTATTTGTGTTGGATTAATTCACCTTATTTTGCTCTTGTTGCACTTGGCATTGTTGATAAATAAAAGGGCCTCTTAATTGGTTTTCTGTTGCAAAGTGTGTGCAATGTGAATGATGGTAGGACAATGCAAACAGTGTGCCTGGAAAGGAATGTTTAAATCTGTAGCATTTGCAACAACAAGCTGGTGGTATAGCAACTGTGCTAGGCAAAAAATACTGAAATGTTAAGTTTGGTATCCAAATTCAGAATAATGGCATGGGGCTAGCAGCATTCTTTTTCTAGGTTCTTAGCATCACTTGTAAATCATGAAATCGATTTATTTTGGTATAAGTTAAATGGATGCTAGCTGCTGGATTGAACAAACACCTTACTTATTTTGGTATAAGTTAAATGGATGCTAGCTGCTGGATGCTATCTAATGTCAATCTTCTGCAATGCATGGTTCATACATATCCATTCCCTTAATATGGGCATGCAATGATCAGATGCACCACTGTGATCTTTTTTTAAATGCTAGATAGCTTAGAATACTGCTGCTTGCATTTATCTTAACTTCCCAATGGGATTTTTTTTTTAGATTAAACTTCCCATGAGAATGTCAGACTAATAGACATAGAATGTAAAATCTATGTGCTGCATGCACCATGATTTTGTATCTATGTGTTTCTGTATCGAGGCATCTTCTAGGTTATTCTGTGTGTTTCTGTATCGAGGCTGGTTTGATTTCCGGAGAAGCAAACCATTCCTTTTTTTCTAATCAGGTTGCTGCTAGTTCTAGGCTGGTTTGATTTCCGGAGAAACAATAATTTACCTATGTTGTACAATATTTTGTTCAGCTAGTTGTCACAAGTAAAATGTTGCTTTCTTCTAACACCTGATGCTTTATACCTGATGCTTTGTACCTGATGCTTTATACCTCTATGTCTAATTTCTTAATTTAATAGAACATGGCTTGCAAAGTATGTTGGTCCCTATGTGCCCAAGGACAATTCACTGGGTCTTCTTTTATGATTGAGCTGAAAGACGGTCACCTTGATTCTTTGGTAATTAACAAACAATTCTTTTTATGTTTCTTTTTATGTTTTACTATCCAGCTTAGATTGGTATGTTTCTTAACAAAAGATTCTTTATATTTCTTTTTTAGATTGTACCATGCAATATTCGGGAAGAGTTCAACGAGTTAGTAGGCAATATCGTGGATTTCGATGTTCACGGGACCACTTACAAAATTCGAGTGAAGAAAGAAAGAAACAAGACCTACTTCTACGGGGAACAATTGGTGTCTATCATCGCCACCTATAATTTAAGCGGAGGTGATCTCTTTCACTTCTCTATGGCAGGACCGCAACCTCGTATCGTACTTCTGTATATGGGCGAGATTGCGAGCGAGGATAGCGAGAGTATGGAGGTGGATGGCGGGAGTGAGGAGGAAAGTGAGGAGGAAAGTGAGGAGGATTATATGCACGAGGAGGACCCATGGAAACATGTGGTGGTTGCTCAAAGAGCCAATCTTAGCGAGCTTGAGAAGGACCGTGTCCTTCAGAAACTAGCTCAGATAGATAGCTACATCGGGGTCCCTTTCGTGCATCGCATCACCAACAGTAATATCTCCAATGGACATGTCATGGTATGTTTCTTAACACTTTCTTATTCCTATAGTTGCTTATCCATGTTATAATGTGGCCGGTATGTGACATTGTGCTTTTATTCTTTCTTGGAATTGTGTGTTCTAGAAAATACCTATGGCGGTAGCGGAGAGTGCTGGCATGGAGCAAGGTACCATTGGAGTACGCCGTGGAGAATCAGGAAATGTCACCGCAGTTCCGATCACCAGGGATAATGCTGATGGTCGCGTCATCCTCAACTCTCAAGCATGGAGGCAGTTCCATTCCGCAAGAGTTGGTATGGAGGCTGGCCGAGCTATTCTGATCACCATGAGGAATAGTGACATCCCCGACTTGGACATGATGATGGTCATCGACTACATCAGCGCCCGCTTGATAGATGAACTATGTGGTGATGATCGAGACTATGTAATATGGTTGTTTTCGAGACTAACTCCTGGATTTATTAGTAGTATATATGGTTGTTTTCGAGACTATGTAATAATTCTGCTATGAAACTTTATTCTGTCATTTTGCTGTCAATTGCATACCTGTATTTGAGCTACTGATATTCTTCTGTATTTTGTCTACTGATATTCTTCTGTATTTGAGCTATATATACCTGTATAAATACGGTACTGCTTATTTATAAAAAATACAGCATAGTATAGCCGTGACGCACCAAAAAGGCTACTCGTGACGCACCTGAGAGATTAGGCGTGACGCGCCTAGCAGTAGCCGCGGCGCACCACGGCCGTGCGTCACAGGTATCAATACGCGCGGCGCACCAGCTAGGTGCGTCACGGCTAAACCCATAGGCGCGGCGTGATAGCCGTGACGCGCCCGGGTGCGTCACGGATAAGAAAATTGGTGCGTCACGGGTAAGCTTTTCCCTAGTAGTGGGATGCCGGGGGGGCCACACCACCCCATGGCGTGGCCAGGGGCGCCGCCCTATGGTGTGGGCCCCCTGAGGCCCCCCTTCGGGTCTCTTCGGGACTCCGTGGAACCTTTGGGACTTCTAAGACTTGCGGGTTTCGAATTTTCCAATTCCGAGAATATTTCGAGAACAACTTTTCTGAAACTAAAAACATCAGAAAACAGGGAACTGGCTCTGTGGAATCTTGTCAATAGATTAGTCAAATCGATAAAAATGACATAAAGTGTATATCAATCATGTGGGAAACAACATGAAAACAACATGGAACTTCAGAAATTAAGGATACGTTTATGACGTATCAAGATCCCCATGCTTAGTTCCAACTCGTCCTCGAGTAGGTAAACGATAAAAACACATAATTTCTGAGGTGACATGCTACCAATATAAACTTGATCATCAATAATGTAAAAGCATATGTAAGCTGAGATCATAGAATTTGAACATAAGCTTGATAAATAAAACTTTAATAATAAAGCATAGCAATCATCTTGCATCATGAGAAATAACAAAAATAAAAGATCATGGATAACAATGCAACGAAATATATACGTTTGCTTCAAATATAGAGAAAGCATGGCAAAGTGATATTTCGCTAGGCCTTAAGAGTGAGACAAAACATAAATGCTAGGATACCTTTAAAGTTCATGAGGAAAACTAGAACAAATATTTAGAGAACGAGCAATAACACATCATGAATCAATTAATAATGTTTCTGGGACAAATGCACATAAAACTCAGAATGGCAAAAATGCTCTCTCAACTGTGCATAAAGTTAGAAGATGGAGACTCAACATAAAAGTAAAAGAAAGGTCCTTCGCAGAGGGAAGCATGGATCACTCATGTGCTAGAGCTTTTATTTTATTAAACAGAGGTATTAAAAAGCTTGACACTCCTCCCATCCATCTTACACAAACCATGGCTAACCGAATCCTCGGGTGCCTGCCAACAATCACATACCGTGGAGGAGTGTCTATATTTTAAGAGAGGTGTATGCTAATGTCCACGAATGATAAACAGAAAATATAGTAGTCACAAGCCAACTAGATTTCACAAGAGCGGATCCCATATGAAGGACGCATCTGGGGTAGAAGGTCATCCCTCTTTCTCTTTTGTTTACACAATTATGCTTCGACTGATAAATCAGGGGCAAAAATAGTGAAGAGAATTTGTTTGCATTAATTTGGGGCTAGGCACCCCGCTGCCAGCTCTTCTGTCATTTGGATAAGCGGATGAAGCCACTAGTCCAGGGTGTGAAATTCAATCAACAAGTGAGATAAAGATTCTCTATTGACGTCCTCGTGAGTAAAAACGGGAACATAAAGCAGGAGTAATTTAAAAGGTTTTAAAGGTAGCACATGAGCAATTTACTTGGAGTGGCGGTTAATTACAACATGTAGGTAGGGATGGTGGACAGAATGGGAAAACTTTGGTTTTAGGGAGTTGGATGCACGAGTAGAGCTCATAATCAGTACAGGTGGAGGCTAGCAAAAGACTGGGAGCGACAAATCAAGGGAGCATAAGAGGCATAATCATGCATAGCGACATAAACATCATTAATTAAAGCATAAGCAGTATAAAAAGTTCAAAAACTAAATGGTCAAGGAGGCTATTCATGACTGGTTCATAGTCATAAACATGGTGAGATCATGCGCCAAGTCAAATAAAACATTCAAAAGAGAATACCATAAATTTATGCTTTACTATGACAAGAACAACTCATGAATCTTTCAATGGCTCATTAAACACTCTCAGCTATTTGAGGTTAATCATGCAACTCAATAACCACAAGGCTTTAAAACAAAAATAATATCTATCGTGATATGAAAAAGTTCTAGCCACAGTCTATACAAGCTTCTACGTGCACCATTATAAATTCTACTTCAAGCAGCAATTTCTTTTCCCAACAAGCACCATACAAAACATACTTTAACAAAAACTCTCAAAATTCTACAGCAAGCAAATATGAGAGTACTCATATAACACTACTAAAAATAACAACTCTGATAAGAGATACATGCAAAACAGGAGCTAAATAAATGCAGCAGCCAGACAAAGATTAAGAATACAAAGTATTCCCATGAAAAAGCGGAGCGTGTCACTCTCCTATAAAATAATTCTAGGGTCCAACCAAGCTTATTGCAAAAATTAAAAGAAACTGAGAGCAAAAATAAAAGACGCTCCAAGTAAAGCACATAAGATGTGACCGAATAAAAATATAGTTTCACTAGAAGTGACCTGATAATTTGTCGATGAAGAAGAGGATGCCTTGGGCATCCCCAAGCTTAGACGCTTGAGTCTTCTTGGAATTTTCTGGGATGTACCTCCATGGCATCCCAAGCTTAGGCTTTTCAATCTTCTTGATCACATCTTATCACCCTCTTCTCTTGACCCTTGAAAACTTCATTCACACCAAACTTCTCACAATCTTTATTAGCAACGTTAGTGCAATTGAAATAATAAATTCACAAGGTTCAGTTTCAACAAAAGCCTCACTCATAAACACATTAGCTACTGTCACAACTTCTTTTAAAACCCTTTTTCTCAAAAGAACACCAAAAGAAAGAGATTAAGATGCAAATGCAATTATTGGCAGAAATCTGGCAAAACAGGACAGAAGGTAAAGATGATTTTTTTCGAAAATCTTCTGTTTCTGAAATAAAAAAGTGTTCAACTAAAAAATGTTGCGTATATAGCCCAGGATTACACACACAAAAACTCAGGTCATTCTGAATTTTCTGTGATTTTATACGAATTTAACAGTGACAGCAGAAATCTGTTTCCTGTGCAGAAATCCGAAATATAGTCTCAACTTTCCACTAGAGGCTTTACTTGGCTCAACAAAGACACACAAAAAAGATACAGCGGGTTTTCTAAGGAAATAGAAAACACCCAGGTGCAAACAAAACAAAAGAAAACGACGGAAAACGGGTTGAAAACGGAGAAATAAAACGGGTTGTCTCCCGGTAGCGCTTTTCTTTAACGCCTTTTAGCTAGGCCTAGAAATGTGGATTCACGTAGATGCTCACTGAAGCGAAAGAGAGCATCAAGAAGTAAGTATAAAACAAATTTAAGTCTAACCCACTTCCTATGCATAGGAATCTTGTAAATAAATAAATTAAAGAAGCTCAAACTAGAAATCATGGGAAGGTAGAACAAGAGCAACTTCAAAACTTTCAACAAAAAGAGAGGTGTTTTAGTAACATGAAAATTCCTACAACCATATTCTCCTCTCTCATAATAATTTCCAGTAGCATCATGAACAAACTCAACAACATAATTATCACATAAAACATGTTTTTCAAGGTCTAAAAGCACAAATTCATATCAAGCTCCAAAACAGTGGGATCAAAATTTAAAATCAGCTCCTCTTTTTCCCCACTTTTTGCAATAGAAAAACAAGATTATTGATCACTCATAAAATTTATAGGACATTTTATAGCAATCCTATTTTCAGTAGTATTATGATTTATAACATCAAGTAACATAGGACCATCATAAAGAGCATTATCATATAAATTTTCTAAACAAACTTCCTCATTATCATGCATATCAATAGTTGGAATAAATAGAGGATTCTCATATAATTCATCAAAGTAGCATGGATTATCATAAATAACAGTAGCAATATCATTCTTACAAGTTTCATTCATAGTAGTATAAAGGTCACAAGTATAGCAACTATCAATTTCATCAAAAAGGGATATTTTAAAAGAATCAATACGATCATCACTTTCATCAAATAATGTATGAGTTAAAGAGTTACTATCATTTTAAGGTAGACATGGGTAGCTCCATTCTTCTTCCTATTGATCATCACTCTCCTCCTCTTTTTCATCCAATGAGCTTCTAGATTCAGCAGTTGCTTCTTCCATAGGTTCCTGCAAGGCATTAGTCTCATCCTTAGGTTGAGAGCATTTATTAAAATATTCCATTATGTAGTAATTATAATCCTTTTAAATTATCAAATAAATATTCAAGTATAGCATAAATCTCGTATTTATAAGGTGCGTCATAAATACTTTCAAGTAAATAAGCAATTTCGAAAGCACCCTTCCAAGCAATAAATTATTCAATTTGTTCCACATCATATAATTCATAATTTCCCTTAACATAAGAAGATATGGTAACATCATCATTATACTCACATTGAAAAGGGAGGTGTTTATACCTCCTACAGCAGTAAGATTTATCAAAGCAATAAGTAACATGATAAGTAGAGCACAAGTTTTTAGCATAGTCATGCAATTTACTAATTTTCTCCCATAAGTGTATTCCTTTTTGTGACAAGTGGTGTTCCTTATAATGTTTTTGTTGTTCTTCCATGAACCCATCTTTCCAATAAGATCTAGTTTCAAAGACATCAAACATTGATAGCAAGCATGATGAAGCAAAAAATAACAACTAGAATAAGAACTAATTTTTTGTGTTTTTTTCTGAAACATATTTTTTGTGTTTTCGATAAAGAGAAGCAAACAAGACAAAAAAATAAAAAGAAACAATAAACAAAATAAAGAGGTTGAGAGTGAGACTCCCCTTGCCAGAAGACTTCTTTCTCCCCGGTAACGGCGCCAGAAAATTCCTTGATGGTACAGATCTTGCACTCGTTGGGAGACCCCAAGAGGAGGGTGTGATGAGCACAGCGGTAGGAATTTCCCCTTAGTTAAGAACCAAGGTTATCAATCCAGTAGGACAAATTGGATCTTCGGAAGGTTGACGCCACTGACGGTGGTGATGGCACCTCACCGGTGTCAGCAACAACAAGGAACCTGCACACAACACAACCAAAATACTTTGTCCCAACGGTACATTGAGGTTGTCAATCTCATCGGTCTTGCTGAAAAGAAAGATTAGACGTATAGTGTGGAAAATGGTGTATGCTTGCAGTAAGTAAAGAAAAGCAGGAAATTGTAGAGGTTTGTTTAACAGTGTAGGAAAATGGATCGGGGTTCATAGGATCACTAGTGGTGTCTCTCCGTAAAAGATAGCATGCTGGGTGAACAAATTACAGCTAGCAATTCACAAATAGAGGTTGAACTGTAGTGCAGATTCATGACATGATGACTACTATGATATTTACTGTGGGCATTACAACAATATACATAGATCGTAATCCAACTGCATCTATGACTAATAATCCACCCTCAGGTTATCATCCGAACCCCCTTAGGTATTAAGTTGCAAGCAACAGATAATCGCTTTAAGCAATGTGTGTAATGTAAGCAATGATTGTACACGCGGGCACTCACACCACTGTTTTCTCCCTGGTGGCAACAGCACATCCTCCCCCGTCACGTTTCTGTCACTCGGGCCCAGGCGAAAATGAGGCATGAACCCACTATCAAGCATAAATACTCCCTCTTGGAGTCACTAGCAACTACTTGGCCAGAGCAACCACTAGCAACGGAAAGCATGCAAGATCACAAATAACATATGCAATAAAGACTACAATCAACTTGGCATAAGTTCAATATTCATTGGATCCCAGCAAACACAGCACATAGAATTACATAAGAACAATCTCGATCATGTTAGGCAGCTCACGAGATCTAATCATGGAGGCATAGGAGGAGAAGACAACCAGCTAGCTACTGCTATGGACCCGTAGTCCAAGGATGAACTACTCACGCATCACTCCGGAGGCAGGCATGGTGATGAAGAGGCCTCCGGTGATGATCTCCTCTCCGGCAGGGTGCCGGGAGACAGCTTCAGAACCCCTCTGATCTAGGGTTGACGACGATGGCGGCTGCGGAACTTTTCGGGGATATTTGATCAGGTGCTTAGGGTTTTCCATCGGAGAGGAATAAATAGGCAAAAGGGCAAAGGCGATGGAGCCCTAGGGGCCCCACACCACCCCCTAGCGCGGCCAAGGGGGGGCGCCACCCCATGGTGTGGGCCCCCTGGTGCCCGTTTTCGACTCCTCTTCGGTCTTCTGGATGCTTACGGGGAAAATAGGAACTTCGGGATTTGTGGGGTCCAATTCCGAGAATATTTCCAGAACAACTTTTCTGAAATAAAAAACAGCAGAAAACAGGGAACTAGCACTTGGCATCTTGTTAATAGGTTAGTCTCGGAAAACGTGTAAAAATGCTATAAAGAAGGGAGAAAACATGTAGCAATTGGCATAGTATCATCATGGAGCATCAGAAATTATAGATACGTTGGAGACGTATCAGCGTTCCCCAAGATTGTGGTGACCTCGAAAGCCTCCAATAAATTTGTGGATGCGTGTCTCGAGATTGAAGGTTACCAAAAGTGGAAGCTGAACTAGGTCTTTGTGGCGAGGTTCATCAGAGAATGCGGCAATGCCTTTGTGGCGTTGGGTAGGCCTCTTGTGGCGAGCTCACACCCCTACAACGAGACGTACTCGCCTCAAAAGGAGGAACTCGGGAATGTGTCATCGTCTCTGTGTGCCATGATTATTTTTATACCCGAGATATTTACTTATGTAATTTACATTGTGATAGCCTTCGTGTTTGAAGTCATTTATCTTGATATCACCTTGTTACTTGTCTTTCTTAGCATAAGTTGTTGATGCACTTAGTTGAGACTAGATTATTTAGTTTGTGTACTTGTTAACTTAAACACCCAGTTTATTTTCATATTTAGCAAGTCTTAACCGGAAAAGTTTTAATCGCCTATTCAGGCCCCCCCCCCCTCAGGCGACATCATCGATCGTTCACTCTCGGGTTTGAGGCTACGAGATGAGATAATTTGGATATAAGTAAATACATCATAAAACACGTATATAAAATCCACTAATGAATCGCCTTATGTAAAATATCTCATCTCTCGCATCACCAAAATTGAAAGGAGAGAAGAACTTCCAAGATCCATTTAGCTTGGCTAGGGAAGTGCTAGTTGATTAAAGAAAATGTACTAGGCCATAAAGATAGAATACAAAAAGAATTAGTGTGCACAAGAGTTTGTTGTTGTGAACCTTGATTCTTTCCGTAGTCTTTCTCTATGACCTATTACGCAAATTTTGGAATCAACTAACTAAGCCCCAGCCATACTATATGAATCGTGAACTTATCTATCCCCTCTCGGCATTGAGACTACGAGATGGGATAATTAGGATATCAGTCAATATATCATGAAACACGCCCATTTAGGATATCAATAATCAATGAAATATCCTAATTAACATTCATCAATGGGGTATGAAGGAGAATGCAACATTGGCAGTAATAGAAGTTGTCCAGTCTGGGATCCCCTTTACCGGGCAACTACTGTGACCGGCAATGCAACATAATCCTTATATCCGTCGATGAATGTTAATTAGAACATCATTAATATTGATCCTATATATGCAACACCGTCGGTCCATCTACAACAAACTAGTGACAACCTACACTAAATTAATCTAACACTGACACTAACACTTGATCATCGAAATCCACTAACATAAATTAATCGGATCCATCCACTAATTAATCTAACACTAACACTAGATTCTCTAGATCCTATAACATCATTAATCAGATTCATCCACTAACACTACATAGACCTAAACCTGAGTGTTACACTATCATTACATTAATCAGATTCGTCCACTAACACTACATAGATATAAACCTAAATATTACAGTAACACTACATTAATCGGATGCAGCAATAGCAACGGGGGCATGGGAATAGGTGTACGTACCTCTTCTCAGTGGTAACAGGTTACCGCTGGCGAACTAGTTATGTTCGCCAGCGCTATGTAGTTACCGCTGGCGAACCAGTCATGTTCGCCGGCGTTATGTGCTAAGTTTGAAATATTGAAAATTCAAAAATAAATTTTTTCGCATTTTATTTTCAAAATTGTTGAATTGGGGAACCTTTAATCACGGTGTACAATTTTTTTCCTTTTTTTTTTTGCTTTATTTTAATTTTAATTATCCACTTCCCGCTCGGTTACCCATCCTCTCACTACTCTAGCCCCAACACGCATAACTTCTTAGTTCCATCCCTATGACCTACCTAGGAACAAGTCATTCTTTCTTACTAGAAAATTACCCCGCGCGTTGCAGCGGGTATCTGTTTAAAAAATATTCTATAAATGAAATGGGTATAAGGTGTATGAAATATTTCATTATCAAGATTCAGTTGATTACATAATCGATATACTAAATTTAATTTGCGTGAAATTTTTGTATATTTTAGAAAATAAATATTAATGACATGGATAATTATATGGTTGAAAAAAGATGGCATAGCTTTGTGGCATGAAATATGTAATATGTAATATCACAATTATTAATGGAGATGACATGGATAATTGATTGGCTAAAATGGTGGGTGATGTGGATAGCTTGAATGTTGAGATAGAAAAATCATAAATGAATCTTAGTGGGGTTTTGTCTTATAAGAAGTATAGTTAAGTATAGTATTATCAATCCTCTTAACTATTGGACCATATCTACAAATCCGTAATTACAAATTCGACAAATGATATGTCTAAATTGATCAGAAAAATACGAGGAATCCAAATATGACCTCCTTATAATCTTTTCTTAAAAAAACATTTTTATTTTTTTTGAATTTTGAATTGTTTTTATTAATTTGATTTTGTAGGAAAATTTCGTCTATCTCAATCAACTTTTTTTCCTTTTTAAATTTGCCGATTCTGTGAAAACCTGACCGAGTAAACCCGGATGAGGCCGGATTGGAAATTTGCTCACGATATTTTTGATATATTAAACGCATTTTTTCTACGTCCTATGCAAAAGTTATGGCCGTTTTACGTTTTATTTTTGAATTTTGCATAAAAGGTCAAATGGAATATTTCAAATTGTCTATACCAACTAGACGGTACACCCTACCCACAGGTCAAAGGATTTTTTTTTAACATTTTATCATTTTTGTTTAGATTTTAGATGGCTAAAAAGGCGGTCGGGGGGTGGAGCGAAAAAATCCAAAATTTACCGCTGGCAAACCAAAATAGTGGTTGGCCAGCGGTATACTTAGCGCTGGCGAAGCTATAGGTTGCCCGGCGGTATACTTAGCGCTGGCGAACCTATAGGTTGCCCAGCGGTAACTATCTCTGTTTGCCAGCGCTAATTTAGGTACCGCTGGCGAACTGGTTCGCCAGCGGTACTTGCTGCCGTGCGGCGCCACCAGGCCCACACTTATCGCTGGCGAACAAAATGGTATGTTCGCCAGCGGTAAGAGGTGTAGCGCTGGCGAACACGATTTCGTGTTGCCCAGCGCTAATATCGCTGGCGAACGTATATCTGTGTTTGCCAGTGGTACAGTTGTGGCTATAGCATATTTCCTACTAGTGGGTAGGGCGGCGACGACACGCGGAGAGGGCAACGACGCTCCGGGCGGCCACGGCAGGGGCGATCAGGCAGAGCCCATGCGCGGGGAGGGCGACGGAGCTCGAAGCGGCGGCGGCGGTGGCGCTTGGAGCTCTGTCCAGAGAGGAGAGGGTTCGATCTTAGATATGATAGATCGGGTCTTGATGACCTAAATAAATAGATCGATATCTGCTAGCGTACGGGTTATAGTAGACGGGGAAACGGTTCTACTTGTTTCGTCCTCGTCCAGAGAACCTGGCGAACTACACTGGAAACGTACCCCTGGGAGCACACGCTGCCGATAAATCTAGAAGCGTACACGCATGCTCTTGCGCTGCTACTATTTTCCAGAAGCGTGTATTGTACTGGCCTCGCTTCTAGTAGGTTTTCCCTATAAGTTTTTTGCTACTAGTGCATGCGGCCATCTCCTGCGGGGCTGCTTAATTGCCTAGACAAAACGAGGCCCCTGCGGGGCTGCCCAACCCTCGCATAGGTCCGTTTTGGGTCCGTGGGTGCTCAAACCCAGACCAAATTTGGTCCAGATTTGAGCAGCCCGCGGACAGAAAACGGACGCGCGCGCCGCCCCATCACCGCTTGGTCAAAGGGGATGGCCCGCCGGTCAGTGACCGTGGTGGCGGCTGTACTTCCCCACCGGTCCTATTAAATGGGACCGCCGCCACGCGTTCGACCCCACGCGCACCAGTCCCCACACTCCCCCGCCCCTCACTCTCCACTCTCTCGCCTCCCTCGCCGGCGGCCGCAAAACCCTAGCACCATGGGCCGCAGTGGCTCAACTGGGGGGAGGCCAAGAACGACGACGAGGCCGGCAGCTCCCGCCGCCGCGCCTCCCCCACCCCTCCCCTACCACCGCCACCGCTAACGCGGGCCGCCCGCGCTCAGGCGGAGCAGGTCCCGCCGCCCCCTCCCTCTCACGGGCGCGCCGTCCCCTTCTGCATATCTCCGGCGCGCGTCCGCGACCGGCCCTACCTCAATAAGAGGAAGTGCCAGTGGTACTGGGACCGCGCGATCCCAGTGCCCTGGTCCGACGTGCACCTACCGGACGGGTGGCATCTCAACCGGGACCGCATCCCGGTGCCGCCCGTTCCCAAGGGTGGCCTGGAGCGGGAGGTGGAGATCCACCGCCGCCGCGACGAGCTGCCGCCTGACCTGCGCGGCCACCCCGCGTTCGCCGTGGACAGTCCCCATTGGGACACCTGGTTCACGGACGAATATGACCTGCGCCGCAGGTCGTTCTTCGGGGCGTGCCAGGCGCGCGACGCGGCCCAGCACACGCCGCCATCTCCACCACGCCCGGCGCGGCGTGGACGCGCGGCGCCTCCCCTTCGCATCGGGGACCCCGCGCCCGTCATCAAGGACGAGCCACTGGAGGAGCGCCCCAGTGGTACGAGGAAGACGCCGACGAGGAGGAGCCCGCCATGTCCCAGCCTAGCGAGGAGCTGGAGCTGGCCATGGACATTGAGGCCTCTGCGCGGGAGGCGGAGGAGGCGGCCGCGGCGGAGGCGCGTGCCGTGGCAGAGGAACTCGTGGCAGTGGCCGCCCAGGAGGAGGCGGAGGCCAGGGACGTGCATGAGGCCGTGGCGGCCATGCGCGCGCCGCCCGCGCCATACGCCCATGAGGAGGAGGCCGACGAGGACGAGCGGGACGAGAACCAGCCAATCCCGGCGTGGTTCGCGCCCCTCGTCGGCATGAACTGGCAATGGACAGGGCCACCGCCGGCGCTGCCCGGGGCGGCGCCCCAGCCCGTCACCCAGCCTCCCAACCCTCCGCGGGCCACCGTGCTCCTCGCCCACCTTGTGGAGGACCCGGAGTACATCATCCTGGAGTAGGATGCTCCGGGGAACCTCCGGCCGCCGCGCGGCCACTGTCCAGTGGCCGCCTAGTTTAGTGCTTAGTTTTTTTTTTGTTTTAAATATTGTAAAAACTATGGGCCACTCTGGGCCATACCATATTTATAAATTGTCCGTGTTTGGAATGAGCAGCACCGTAGAAGGCACCTGGCCCGGTCCCTGTCCGCGCAGCGCGGACCGCTGCTCAAACAGACAATATCCGGACCAAATTGGTCCGGATTTGAGCAGCCCCGCAGGAGATGTCCTGAGGCTTCGCTCGAAGGTGGTCAGCGGAGGACTGGGGAATCATCTATGTCGTCAACAACGCCCCTCCCACAGGCGATCCCAGTGGCGGCGACGACAGCGGGGTACAATGGCGTCAGCTACCCCATGGGTTTGTTACTCTGACAGTTGCGGAGCTGGCATACAACCGTTGGGTTCAGAATGCCTTCTGCCGTAAAAAGCGAAGCTATTGCAAAAGTAAACAAGTAGCATGTGTTGCACAACCTCTGCCGGCTGGCCGGTCCCGAGGGTGTGCGGCGGTGATGAAGTAGACGAAGGCACAGATCTCACACGTAGAGGAAAGAAAAGGGACACAGTGTGGGCAAAGTAATCTTTATTTCTCTTCTCTGTTTCTAGACTACGTACAGTGCCTCAATATATAACAGGGGGATGGAGAGGGGATGAGACCCAAACGTATGTACAAAGTGGGAGAAACCCTATGGCCTGGTTGGACTGGGCAAAGCCCACCGACTGGGCTGCCACCACCGGCCCAAGTTTCCCAACACTCCCCCTTGGGTATTATCCGTATAGCCATGCCTCAAAACTCCGAAAAACCCAGTGGAAAAAATATGGAGAAAAAACACATGGTATACTATTGCTATGTTGCACGAATTGCCTCATTAAAAACCTCGTGTGAGAAACTTCATAAAAACTCACTTAAGGGAAAAGAGTACAACTCACTTAACCATCAAGTTAAGTACTCAATCATCGGGATTGAGATTTTAGCGATGAGTTTGTGAAGATTCTCCCCCTGAACCTTACATCTACCTAAGTCTCATCATACCGATTCCACGAACACATCTCTCGAAAGAAGATGCTGGTAATGATTTAGTGAACAAATCACCAAGATTTTCACACGACTTAGTATGTAAGATCTTTACTTCATTCAACTTCTGCAACTCATGTGCGTAGAAGAACTTGGGGTTGATATGCTTCGTGAGATTGCTCTTCACATAACCCGTCTGAACTTGTGCAACACAAGCGGCATTATCTTCATAGATAATAGTGGAGGTCTGGGCGATGTTCAGCCCACATGACAGCTGGATGTGGCCGATCACCCGTCGAAGCCATAGACACTCACGTGATGCTTCATATAGTGCTATGATTTCCGAGTGGTTCGTCGAAGTTGACACTAGGCTTTGCTTAGACGATTTCCAGGAAATAGCGGTTCCACCACAAAAGAAAACATATCCAGTCTGAGACTTGGATGTGTGCGGGTCCGAAAGGTACCCAGCATCAGCATAGCCTACAACCGTGAGGTCTTGATTCCTCCGGTAAAACAAGCCAAGATCTTTGGTCCCTTGCAGGTATCGGAAGATGTCCTTAACGCCTTTCCAATGCCTCTTGGTAGGCTCAGAACTGTACCTAGCAAGCAAATTGACAGCGAACGCAATGTCCGGCCGTGTGCAATTCGCGAGGTACATGAGTGCGCCAACTGCACTCAATTAGGGGAATTCTGGTCCCAGAATTTCCTCCCCCTCTTCCTTAGGCCTGAACGGGTCCTTATCCTGCTGTAAAGATCTCCCAATCATCGGGGTCTTAGAAGGATATGCCTTGTGAAATCCAAATCTTTCCAACACCTTCTGGGTGTAGGCAGACTGGTGCACTAAGATACCAGTAGGGGAATGTTCAAGTTGCAAACCTAGGCAGAACTTAGTTTTGCCTAAGTCTTTCATTTCGAATTCCGACATCAGGTAGGAACTCGCTTCCTCAATATCCTCAGGTGTACCGATTATATTCAAATCGTCCACGTACACCGAGATAATACAGAAACCATCTTGTGATCTCCGTATAAAAACACATGGGCAATCTTCATTGCTCGTGTAGCCCTTCTGATGAAGGAAATCTCTTAAACGATTATACCACATCCTACCTGACTGTTTAAGTCCATACATTGACTTCTTAAGTTGAACACTATATAAACCTATGTTAGCTCTATCTTGGTTCGGGACAGGGATACCTTCGGGTACATTCATGTATATGTCCGAATCCAAATTACCATAAAGGTAAGCGGTGACAACATCCATAAGTTTCATTGCCAAGTCCAAGTTTACTGCCATTGAGATCAAGTATCTAAAGGTAATTCCATCCATGACTGGGGAGTAAGTTTCCTCGAAGTCGACACCTGGTCGCTGGGAGAAACCTTGAGCAACGAGCCTTGCTTTGTACCTTACTACCTCGTTATTTTCGTTCCTCTTTCGAAAAAATACCCATTTGTGGGCAACGGCGCGCACATGGGGAGGAGTTAGACAAACATGTCCAAACACCTCTCTTTTGTTGAGAGAAAATAACTCAGCAGTTATTGCCTTCTTCCAATCTTTCCAATCCGACCTTTGCTTACAATCAGCGATAGTGTTAGGTTCTGGGTCAAGATCTATGATTGAGGCAATTTTCTTGGAAAAATAAATGTCGACATTTTCCATAACTCGACTAATTGACTCGCCCGAATTAATATAATTAATGGCCATTTTGTCATGGAGTGCATCAGGCACATTCCCTTCCTCCACCGGATTTCCCATTCCGGGAGCAAGGTCCTTTAGCTTTCCCGATCCAATGTGTGCGCACACATCTTCGTTGGGTATTTCCGTAGTAGGAAATTTCAAGTCCGGAATTTCGTGCACTGAAACGTCCGTACTTGTGCCAGGTCTCAACTGGCTCCCCTTTGCAGGGGTAGGCTGCGATAAATCTCTCTTAACCTTTTTCTTCGGGCGTCCCCGGGTACTTGGGATTTGAGAAACCGGATTCCTCGTCCTCTTAGGCCTAAGAACGGGAGCGGGTATACCGTGATTTCTCTTTGGTATTTCAACCCTTTCCGGTGCATTGCGCGCAGGCACATGCGACTTTGTCACAGTCTTTAAGTCACTAAAGTGATCAGGCAGTTGATTCGCCAACGAGTGCAAATCTATTATCTTTTGAACTTCTCTATTAGACTCAGCAGTGCCCGGGTCATGAGCGTGGATCCCCGTGGCTTTCCACGTAAGTTCTCGACTTTTATCATCAATGGATTGATTATCTCCCCCTAAAGTCGGGAAAAGATCCTCGTCAAAAATGCAATCAGCGAAACGGGCCGTATGACAGTCACCTGTCGCGGGGTCCAGAAACCTGATTATGGACACAGTCTCATAACCAACGTATATCCCCGACTTATGGAGTGGTCCCATTGCTGATCGCTGAGGGGGTGGTATTGGTAAATATACCTGGCAACTGAACCTACGAAGGTGGGCAATTTTCGGTGCCGACCCTTGCGCAAGCTGCATAGGAGAATGGATGTTGTAGGCCGATGGTCGAAAGTTGATGAGATTGGCAGCATGTAACACCGCGTGACCCCAACATGTTGTTGGTAAATTACAACCCTGAAGGAGCGGTCTGGCAATGAATTTAATTCTTATAATCAATGCCTCCGCAAGTCCATTTTGTGTGTGGACGTGCGGTACAGAGTGCTCAAGTTTGATTCCTATTGCCATGCAATAATCATCGAACGCCTTTGAAGTGAATTCATCGGCGTTGTCCATTCAAATAGACTTAATACGATGATTAGAGAATTTATTCCTCATTTGTATGATCTGAGAGATCAACTTTGCAAAAGCATGGTTCCTTGTTGACAGCAGGCTAACATTGGACCATTTAGAGGAAGCATCAATGAGCACCATGAAGTACCTAAACGGGCCCGACAGGGGCTGAATAGGACCGCATATGTCCCCTTGGATACGTTCCAAGAACGCGGGGATTTCATCCTTCACCTTTAGGGGTGATGGTCTAATGATTAATTTCCCCTTAGCGCATGCGGAGCACACGAAATCATCAGGATTCGGGAATTTTTCACATTAACATTATGACCATTAGAGTTGTTAATTATATTTCTCATCATCGTAAGACCGGGATGGCCTAACCTATCGTGCCAAAGGCAGGATAGTTCAGAGCTTCTAAAAACGGTTTTAAGGGTAGTGTACATGGGTAGTGCTACTATCTTAGTGTAGTACAACCCTGTCGCGAACGAAGGAAGCCTTTCGACAACATGTTTACCATTTTCATCGCGTTTCGTGATGAGTAGGTATTCCTTACCGGTGTCATCATCATGGGTTTCAATGTGGAACCCATTAACACGTATGTTTTTAAAACTCAAGAGAGTACGAGTCGCTTCCGGGTACAACAATGCATCATTAATGATGAAAGTTGTTCCCATGGAGAGTGTTATAGTGGCTCATCCGGAGCCAACTATATGAGGACCGCAGCCGGCGATCGTCGTAATACTCCCTGGAATTTTCTTGATGGACTCAAAGTACTTTGTATCTCTCAAGATGGTATTGGTGGTACCTCTATCGGCAAGGCACGTTTCCTCCATTCGGGCGCCACACGTGTTCTAAAATATAGTGTCTAATTATTAAACGAGAGCGAGGAAGATGCTACAGTAATAATAATTAAACATGCAAATATTTCAGAACATAACATAAGTATCTCTATTTAAAATAATGGAATAAATGAATGATGACAAAGTCATCCAAGCGCCGATAAATGTTTAATGAAACAAATAATGTTACTCTCATAGAGCTTACAACCAAATCGAATAAATTGTATCAAATTATTGCCATAAGAATCATGAATAAATGGGCGGAGTTTAGATGGAGTCCACAAGGTAACCATCCAGCTCAGCCGAGATCTCCATCTCGCTAAGCTTCTCCTCAGTGGCTATCATGGTGGCGGCAGCGGCGATGTCCAACTGTGGCCTTGGAGGGGACACGGTGTGCTCAACCTCCATGGACACGGTGGCGTTTGTGGGAACCGCCACATGTGCCTCCACAGGTGCCCCGGTGTGCGCCACGACGGGCACGGCGGGGGGCGTGAGGATCATCACGGGCGCCGCAGCGGGCACCGGTGGTGCCCCTATCTGGACAAGGTGCGCCTCATGCGCTCTCTTGGCCTTGAAGGCGTCCACGACGTGCTTGGGAGCACGACACTGCCTGGAGAAGTGTAGCTTCGATCCGCAGCGGAAGCAGTCTTGGGGCCTCGCCTCCTCCTTACCCGCCTTTTGCTCCTTGGCCGGGTGGGGGTGGTTGGGTCCCTTCTTGCCTTTGCCTTTTCTGCCGCGCTGCTTGAACTTTGGCTGGCGCACTTTGTAGGCGCCGGCATAAGCTTCCTGGCTTGGGCCCCCTCCGAAAGGCTGCGAGTTGAAGTTCTTTTTCAGAGCCTCATCCTGCGCCTCAGCCACCTGGAGGGCGTCAATGAGCGCCGAGTACTGCGTGAAGTTCTCCAGGCGGTAGTTCCGCGCATTCTGGAGGTTACTTGGATGGAAGGTGGAGAGAGTTTTCTCTATCTTCTCCTCGTCTGTGATTTTCGTACCACACATCTCGAGATTCGCACAAATCACGTGTAACACGGAATTGAACGATTGTACCGATTTGTGGTCCGCAAACCTCAGACGCAACCAATCCCCCTCCGCCTTTGGCTTGACGTGGTACTTCAACCTAGCGAACCTCTCTTTAAGAGCGGCCCACGGGGCTGAAGCACTCCGTTCAGCCATGTACTCGTTTTTCAACGTAGCACTCATGTGGTGGCGGAGGAAATGCAGTGCCTGCGCATTTTCTGCAGCAGTCGTGGTGCTGGGGGCCGTCGGGGTCCCCGCATCCAGCGCTCCATTGATCTTTCGGCCCTCGAGGACGATCTCCACGTCCGAGGCCCAAGCAAGGTAGTTCAGCCCAGTCTGGGACAACTCCTCGAATTCGCGGTTCATGATTCCGGCCATCTGCGATTTATGCATACATGTATCAGATTACAACAGGTAATCGATTGCATAAAGCGATGTTGATACAAAAATTCAATATGACGGCGTTCCAAAATTTAAATAACATTCTAGCAGTGCTCTACTATGAATTGAACAATTAATTACGATAGTTAAACATGATATAAAAGCATGTATGAAGAGATATTATGTTAAGCGCGTTCTAAACGTGAAAATTAGACCTAAAAATGACTTTCTGAATTTATTTTGTGGCCAAATTTACAATTTCAACAAATTCAGACAGTTCCAGGGGCTTACATGCAAATTATTCAGCAAGAAATAAAAATTTATGCAATTCTGAAAAAATCTGAGTGCTAAAACGTAAAAATCAGCGTAGAACCGTATTTGGTCCGGCCCAAATCGGCAGCTGGCCGAAAACGGGCTGAAAATGGCCTCAGCCCACAAGCTCCCAGCACGCCATCCGCGTTGCCGTCTTCTTTTTTTTTTGAGCAGAGGGTTAAGCGACCCTGGGCCGTCCGTGGCCTAGCAGGGCCCAACACGCGGCCCAGCCGAGAAACCCTAGGCGGCTGCCTGCTCGCGCGCTGACCGAGCAGGGGCTCAGGTCGCGGCGGCGGCGGCGCCTCCGGGCTCGGTGCCGGGCGCATGGCGGCAGGGCACACGCAGGCGGTGCCGGAGGCGGAACGGCGGCGGCGTCCACGGCCCGGCCGAACCCCAGGGCGGCGGCGCGCACGCACGCGGACCGAGCCAGGGATTTCTCTCCCGGGGCTCGAGGCCGGCAGGGCAGGCGCGAGGAGGCGCTGCAGGCGCGCGGCCGGTGCGCGACCGGCGCAGGGCGGCGCAGATGGCCGGTGCGCGTCCAGGAGCTCGCTGGCGAGGCCGAGCACGGGCGGCGGCGCTCGCGCACGCGCACGACCGAGCGTGAGCTCGAGATCAGGGCGGCGGCGGCGACCAGCCTGCAGCGGGCAGACGGTGAGCGGCCGAGGGGCGGCCGGCAAGGCGCGGCTGGCACGGCGCGGTGCGGCCATTGCATTCCCGGGCGGTGGCGCTCGTGCCGGCCAGCAGGGCGGGCGGCGCGGCTGCCGGAGCGCGACGCGGCCACGACGGCAGCCGGTGCAGCGACCAACAGGGCCTCCAGCGAGGAATGCCGGCGACCAGCAGGGTCGCACGTGCGTGCGGCAGCGCAGTGATGGCAAGAAAATAAATCGAAAAAGTAACGTGTTCATCGTCAGATCCATCTGGGATTTTGACGGCGCGTTGCACAGCCGGTGCAATCACGGCGGTACCGTAACCAGCGGGATCACGATCTGTACCGTCTCTCTAATGTGTAGTCATCAAATCTCTCGTGATCCGGGGATATCGACATTGGCCGGCGACAGCGTATCAGCTCGATCCCCGGGAGAGAAATCCACACCCTAGATGTGATCTAAAAACTACGCGGAATGCAAAAACGGAAAGGAAATTGCGAGACGGTTCCATTTTTGCGATCAGATCTGAGTTATACCTTCGCGATTTTTGCAGAAAGCCTGCTCGGTGCAGCCTCGGTGCAGGCTCGGTGAAGAGACACGTGCTGATAACGTGTTGCACAACCTCTGCCGGCTGGCCGGTCCCGAGGGTGTGCGGCGGTGATGAAGTAGACGAAGGCACGGATATCACACGTACAGGAAAGAAAAGGGACACAGTGTGGGCAAAATAATCTTTATTTCTCTTCTCTGTTTCTAGACTATGTACAGTGCCTCAATCCCTCAATATATAACAGGGGATGAGACCCAAACGTACGTACAAAGTGCCACCACCGGCCTAAGTTTTCCAACAGCATGCAAGTGGCGCATGCATCTCCTACGTCGTTAGGAAAACAAATGCATGAAGTGGACATCTAGCACACTGGTAGTAGCAAAGTCATGCTAGTTGCAGATAAGAGCTCCTATAGGCTGTAGCAACCGCTAGAAGATCGAGTACTACGTCCCCGCTCATTAATACTCACTGTAGCGATCTTGAGCCACTACGGGAGAGCACATCTTTCCCGTGTGCTCGATTCTTTACCGTGTGCATACCATCGGGCACACGGCATTGATTTTCTTTGCCGTGTGTCGCACACGGTAAAGAAAAACGCACGGTTTAGTACAGACAAAGACACACGGCAAAGAACTGCACACGGCAAAGATCAAGAAAAACACACGGTAAAGAAAACGCACGGTAAAGATAACTGCCACGTGGCCATTCAGTTGAGGACGGAACGGAAATTTTTCTTTAGTTCTTTGCCGTGTGCATGCACACGGCAAAGATATGTCCTTTATCGTGTGCATGCACACAGCAAAGAACTGACATTGAATACCAATTTCCTATGTCCTCGGGATTTATTTTTCATTTCTTTGCCGTGTGCATGCAGACGGCAAAGATTTTTTCAGTCTTTGCCGTGTAAAATATGTTCACAGAAATGAGCTATCTCGTACGAAGATTCATGGCTTTCGGGCCAAATGACGAATGTTTTGGCCACATCCATGGCATAGTTTGTTTAAATGTGCCCATATTCCACACAAAGGTGCATATTGGAACAACTAACAATGTTCACGAAGAAAGTTTTATTTTTTCGTTGAATAAAAATACCATTTTCTCTTTCCAGAGTGTCAAAACTGGCTATTTTTGTGAAGCACATACACAAAATATGTTGCAAAAATGTACAAAGTAAAATTCTAAATATATTATGTCATATTTTATCTACAAATAACAAACTTACTACCTCTAAATAGCTCAAAATACACCTCCTTTGAAAAAGACAAATTTCTGCCGATTCAACTGAAACCGGGCCAAATTTGAACTACAGGTGCCTCGTAGTTTTCTCTTTATTTTTTCCAAAAATCATTTTTAGGTAGAAAAGTACCTATTTTAACATAGATACACCAAGAGTTCATCAATATTCAACACCTAGGTATGAACGGTCATGTCCCCCGTTTTGACCGTTTTTCAAAACCGGCTTTGAAAATTACAGAAAATTCAAAAAAGCTCGAAACGATGCAAGATCTTCGCGTGGTGTTGTTATATATGTCCTAGTATCCACCAAAAATAATAAACTTGGAATACGGCAATTTTGTGTAAAATGTGTTCACAGAAATGAGCTATCTCGTACGAAGATTCATGGCTTTCGGGCCAAATGACGGATGTTTTGGCCACATCCATGGCATAGTTTGTTTAAATATTCCCATATTCCACAAAAAGGTGCATATTGGAACAACTAACAATGTTCACGAAGAAATTTTAATTTTTCGTTGAATAAAAATACCATTTTCCCTTTCTGGAGTGTCAAAACTGGCTATTTTTGTGAAGCACATACACAAAATATGTTGCAAAAATATACAAAGTAAAATTCTAAATATATTATGTCATATTTTATCTACAAATAACAAACTTCATACCTATAAATAGCTCAAAATACACCTCCTTTGAAAAAGACAAGTTTCTGCCGATTTAGTTGAAACCGGGCCAAATTTGAACTACAGGTGCCTCGTAGTTTTCTCTTTACTTTTTCCAAAAATCATTTTTAGGTAGAAAAGTACCTATTTCAACATATATACACCAAGAGTTCATCAAGATTCAACACCTAGGTACGAACGGTCATGTCCCCCGTTTTGACCGTTTTCCAAAACCGACTTTGAAAATTACAGAAAATTCAAAAAAGCTCGAAACGATGCAAGATCTTCGCGTGGTGTTGTTATATATGTCCTAGTATCCACCAAAAATAATAAACTTGGAATACGACAATTTTGTGTAAAATATGTTCACAGAAATGAGCTATCTCGTACGAAGATTCATGGCTTTCGGGCCAAATGACGAATGTTTTGGCCACATCCATGGCATAGTTTGTTTAAATGTGCCCATATTCCACACAAAGGTGCATATTGGAACAACTAACAATGTTTACGAAGAAATTTTTATTTTTTCGTTGAATAAAAATACCATTTTCCCTTTCCGGAGTGTCAAAACTGGCTATTTTTGTGAAGCACATAAACAAAATATGTTGCAAAAATGTACAAAGTAAAATTCTAAATATATTATGTCATATTTTATCTACAAATAACAAACTTACTACCTCTAAATAGCTCAAAATACACCTCCTTTGAAAAAGACAAATTTCTGCCGATTCAACTGAAACCGGGCCAAATTTGAACTACAGGTGCCTCGTAGTTTTCTCTTTATTTTTTCCAAAAATCATTTTTAGGTAGAAAAGTACCTATTTCAACATAGATACACCAAGAGTTCATCAATATTCAACACCTAGGTACGAACGGTCATGTCCCCCGTTTTGACCGTTTTCCAAAACCGGCTTTGAAAATTACAGAAAATTCAAAAAAGCTCGAAACGATGCAAGATCTTCGCGTGGTGTTGTTATATATGTCCTAGTATCCACCAAAAATAATAAACTTGGAATACGGCAATTTTGTGTAAAATGTGTTCACAGAAATGAGCTATCTCGTACGAAGATTCATGGCTTTCGGGCCAAATGACGGATGTTTTGGCCACATCCATGGCATAGTTTGTTTAAATATTCCCATATTCCACAAAAAGGTGCATATTGGAACAACTAACAATGTTCACGAAGAAATTTTAATTTTTCGTTGAATAAAAAATACCATTTTCCCTTTCCGGAGTGTCAAAACTGGCTATTTTTGTGAAGCACATACACAAAATATGTTGCAAAAATGTACAAAGTAAAATTCTAAATATATTATGTCATATTTTATCTACAAATAACAAACTTCATACCTATAAATAGCTCAAAATACACCTCCTTTGAAAAAGACAAGTTTCTGCCGATTCAGCTGAAACCGGGCCAAATTTGAACTACAAGTGCCTCGTAGTTTTCTCTTTACTTTTTCCAAAAATCATTTTTAGGTAGAAAAGTACCTATTTCAACATATATACACCAAGAGTTCATCAAGATTCAACACCTAGGTACGAACGGTCATGTCCCCCGTTTTGACCGTTTTCCAAAACCGGCTTTGAAAATTACAGAAAATTCAAAAAAGCTCGAAACGATGCAAGATCTTCGCGTGGTGTTGTTATATATGTCCTAGTATCCACCAAAAATAATAAACTTGGAATACGACAATTTTGTGTAAAATATGTTCACAGAAATGAGCTATCTCGTACGAAGATTCATGGCTTTCGGGCCAAATGACGAATGTTTTGGCCACATCCATGGCATAGTTTGTTTAAATGTGCCCATATTCCACACAAAGGTGCATATTGGAACAAATAACAACTAACAATGGGTCTACCCTAACACAACCAAGAAACTAGTTCCACATTGCTAACACAACCAAGAAACTAGTTCCACATTGCTACCCCCTTTCAACGCCGTTACCGCGTGTTTCCATATAAGTCTGGTATTTCTCCGGCGGGTCTAGGGTTTCACCGGAGGGGGGGATACGGAGCGTATGGATCCCAACACAAGATAGGGGTGCCATACCATGTTAGTATAGTTCTTTTGTGTTCTTTGGATGGCAAAGATTGCACTCTGGGGTGTGGGACGCTTCACCGGCATCCACTTCTCTCTCGTGAGTTTACACGCACTTATATGGTGAAACTCTCGTATCGGACGAAACATCGTGAATCTTCCGAAGAGTTGTGTTCTACCTTGTTTTATTGGTTTTCTATGGACAACCCTAACACAACTAAACAACTAGTTCCACATTTCTACTCCGTTTCGACGCCGTTACCGCGTGTTTCCGTATAAGTCCGGTATTTCTCCAGCGGAGGTAGGGTTTCACCGGAGGGGGCGCTACGGAGCGTCTAGATCCCAACAAAATCTAGGGGGTTCCATACCATGTTATTATAGGTGTGTTGTTCTTTGGATGACAAAGATTGCACTCCGGGGTGTGGGCCGCTTCACCGGCATCCACTTCTCTCTCGTGAGTTTACACACGCTTATAGGGTGAAACTTCCGTATCGGTGGAAACATCGTGAATCTTCCGAAGAGTTGTGTTCTAACCATGTGTATTGGGTTGCTATGGACTACCCTAACACAACCAAGCAACTAGTTCCACATTGCTACCCCCTTTCGACGCTGTTACCGCATGTTTCCGTATAAGTCCGGTATTTCTCCAGTGGGTCTAGGGTTTCACCGGAGGGGGGGCTACAGAGCGTCTGGATCCCAACAAAAGCTAGGGGGTGCCATACCATTTCATTGTATTTTTCAAAAGAGGTGGATGGAAAGACTTTTAGAAGAAGTAATTTGATTTTTTGTAGATAAAATGTGGTATATTAACTATATAATTTTATGTGGTACAATTTTGCAACATATTTTTGGTAGATGCTTCACAAAAAAACCGTTTTTGACACTCCGAAAATGAAAATGGTGTTTTTATTCAACAAAAAATAAAACTTTCTTCGGCCTCCCCGTTAGCAATTTTATGAAGTGCTTCTTCGAGAAATTCGGCCTCCAGCCACATCACCTCCCGGCGAACGCCATCACCACACTGTCCGCCTATATCTCATCCACAGAGGGTTATCTCTTGTAGAAGGCGACGGAGAAGAGCATTGTAACACCTTCGACCGAATCCGGCATCATGAGCTCTAGGAGCAACCCAACGCCGAACCTACCGAGTAGGGCTTCGTCGTTCATTACCGTCGTGTATGTGGCCATGGCGCCCAAGACGACGATGGAGCGGACGAGACCAAGGAACGCCTTCGCCATCTCGAAGGCCACGAGGTCACCATAGCACCGCTCCACCATGCCGAGCTTCTGTAACGCCTCCGCAAGGCACCGGGCCTGGAGTCGTACGCGTGATATGGTTTCTGTCCCAACAGCCAATGAAATGATTTCACGCGGATGACTATTCCAGGTTCCAATCTCAACCATTCATCCAGCCACATATCTAAAGAACTTGACCAAAGATCAAAAGAGACAGCTGACAGCACCTAGTACGTGTAGGTCCTTAGCGCCAAAGGAGATTCGGGATTGGAGCCAAAAATTTTGGTTTTGGGCCGAAGCGGGACCAAACTTTGGCCCAAAATAACGAAACATAACTTTGGCCTGAATCCTCCCTCGCGCAGATGACCTCGCGCACACGACCTGTCCTCACCCAGCGGCCAGCGCCGCCTCCCCTATCCTCTCCCGCGATCCCCTTTCGCCTCCTCCCTCGCTGGCCGATTTGGGCCAGCTCCGGCGAGTACTCGAGATGCGGAGCTACCGTACCAGAGCCACCACCACCCCCTCTTCGGATTCCATCACGCAGAAGTATCGATCCGCTCTCCCACACCACAAACCCTAGCCACCAAGGAATCCATCTGTGCAGGAGGAGAAAACTTTGAGCTTCGGCGTCAGGCGGCCGGCGGGTGACACTGCAGCTTCATGGCGCTCGGTTGTACCACGGGTTCGACCAAGAAGCCGCAGCCCTCACCGACGCCAGCGTCCTCGACGACCGTCGGCAGCGCGTCCGGCCCCGCGGACGTCTCCAGCGTCGGGCGGTCCTCCTCCTCGTTTCCCATCTCCAAACCGGCACCCTCGCGTCCGACGACTGCACCAGCTGCACCGTCGACCCGATGGTAAGGGATAGAGAGGTTGACCTGGGTGGTACATAGACGCTCTCACCGGCGTCGACCCGACCAAGTCGATAAGCAGGTTGCTCCTTCTGCTACAGAGTTGGCTCTGCCATGTGCTCACTAGGTATAAGTCCTTATGTTTTCTTTTTGTCATCTGCTAAATAGTGAATATTGTACACCTGATTTGTGATTTTGTTGCCTTATCATATGTTCTTTTGTTACCACTCAATTGATGCTGTAATGTAGTAGCACGTACAGATTTGTGTTGTGTCTGTTCTTCATTGACTTAGTTAGTGACCACATTCAGAAAAAACACATTCAGTTAGTTTTCTTTTTTGCAAAGCCTTACGTACATACAGCAGCAACGGCTACTGATTGTTGGCAAGGCTTAGGCCAACTTGGGTGACTGATTTGTGTTAATATGTAGTGCTTCCTACAGCTATATTGTTTCTATTTACCACGTTGGCATCTTCCTAGTACTACATGATGTCGTTTTTTATTTTAAGTGGTAGTTTTGATGCACAAATGCTGGTGAGAATATGGTAATATAGTCTAGATATATGATGCAAAGTATGTTGTATTTACACACTTGCGTCCGGTTGCAGCTGCTGCGCATAGGAGTTGATGTGGAGGCATAGGGAGGTTGAGCTGCGCGGTGTGGCCATCACGCGCACATCGGTTCTCTTGCTGGCGTCGACCCAGCCAAGCCGACAATGCAAGGCTGCTCCTGCTGCTATTCTTCACCGATGTGGTTCTGCCACAGGGAGTGGTACGGATATGTTCCCTTGTTCTCTGACTAATCCGCTGAATACTTTTCTTTCATTAATAACTTAGTGGTCAGTGAGATCCATCTTTTTTCTGGTGCAAAGCGGTTTATTTGGAGTAGCCTGATGGAAACATGCATGTCCTATTTTTAGCACCTGTGCTCTGTTGTATATTGTGGAGATTAATGGGAATTCAAGACGTCCAAGTAGCACCAGTAGTGCACTAAGTAGGAAAAGAAAAAAATTATTTGTTGTGGGCAATTAGATGCTAACTAGCTTATTTATTTGTTAGCCGACTTACTGGTATTGAGCTTTCAACTTAGTTTATCTACTACTTTTTCTTAACAGGCGCTGCGGGGTCATGAGCACGTCTGAAGGAATGCTTGGGTCTTCTCTCCAATGTAGTTGTCGCTGAGCAGATTACAAGGTTCGAATTCTTACTATGCAATTCTGGAGGGTGCCATTTAGTCACATTTGTAATGCTAGATGGAATGAAGAAGTGTATATGAAGTTGCACATCTGGTAAAGTCCTCATGATTATTGCTAGAGCTATATAGCTACAAATGTTTGTAACCGGATACTACGATGTCAAGCTATTCTACCTTTCGGTATTCATGTGGAGTCCTCACTGATTATTCTCTATGAACTATATATATTTATTATGCTTTTCTAATGTTGGAACTACCTTTGGGTACATGATTTTTCTGTAATGCTCCTGATGGTGCTTTTCTTTGCAAAGCACACACAGCTGTTGTTTGAATGTTGCCAGTAGCATCATATTTCCAATGCTATATGAGTGTATTTTGTCATTTTGAACCGAAATGTTGAATGGAAAGAAAAAAAAATTAATTTTTTTTTTGACCTCTTTGCCTTTGCCGTGTGCTTGCACACAGCAAAGATTTCAGCACACGGCAAAGATCGACACAGATGATCCAATAGTGGGAGAGGTAGCGGGGTCCATCTGTCAGTCTTTGCCGTGTGCAGGCACACGGCAAAGATATAAAAATCTTTGCACACGGCAAAGACTGACATGGGTGGCCCACGGTGCGCGAAAAAAAGTGGGTTCCACATGTCAGTCTTTGCCGTGTGCAAACACACGGCAAAGATTTAAATCTTTGCCGTGTGTTTGCACACGGCAAAGACTGACATGTGGAACCCACTTTTTCCCGTTCCCGTTTCGTGCGTGACCAAGTGGTGGTGCACACGGCAAAGAGATTTTCTCCCGTAGTGAGCATTTTCTTTCGCACTAACTTCACTGGTTGACTGGTACGGCGACAGAGCAGGCATGCGCAATCGTTTGTGGAGACTCCGCTCGCATTGGTACCTAGCGTAGTAGCCACGTACAAAACGTCCAAATCAATGCGAACCAACCTGTGGTTGGATGGTTAGGAGCGTAGTTGTATCTCCAGCCAACCAGAGTTCAAACATCAGGATTGACACCTGTGTGTCGCATTTAGGCGGAATATTCTTTCAGTGGGAGGCGACGTTCCCGTCGACAGCGAGGCGTCTGTGGTGACTTCGTCAATCTCAAGACCCGCCGGCTCAGTCTCTCGGAGATGCTCATAGTGGTAGGGTGTGCGTGTGTGCGTTCATAGGGGTGAGTGTGTGCGCGTATATGTGGGCGCTTGCGTTTGTACTGTATTTCTCAAAAAAAAAAAGGGTCCAAATCAATCGAGCTGGCCAGCGCGTGCATTACATGCGAAGACTTGCGTGTGTACATGTAAGCTATTCCGAATCTCACAGCGTCGCACCAGAATTCGCGCAGTGCCGCGCCTATGGGTAGATTTCTCCTATAATGTTTTTTCACAATGATAAATCTTCAAAAATTACATTCCTTTTCACGGTAATTTACATTCATTTTGATAAACAAATAATCACCATTTTTTTTGCAAGGTAATACGTTCTCATTCATAAGATAAATATCCGGTTACAAGACATGTAAACACCGACATTACAGTATTGGAAGGATAGTATAATCCTATGCAAAAGACCAGTGCCTGTCCATCTCCTTCAGCACCACCAAAGTGACCACCAAGAGAGAGAAGACAAATCACCTCTTCATCCGAGCTCGACGCGGCTCCATCGCTGATCTGCAGCTTTACGGACCTTCAAAATAGTTTGCCAGAAGCAAAACCATCGTCGTTGAACGAATCAGACTGGGGCAACGTGTCCCCGGACACGCCATCGAACTCCAGAACTGACATCCCCGCACGACTACAACGTCGAAGGAAGAAACCAGAACTGCCAGCTTCCATCCACAAACCCAGCACAAGATGCACCATCTTCCATCTATTAACTGCGCAGGCAGCCGTCTACGCGTACTCCCGGATGACAAATCCTCCCTGCTCCACTATGACGCCGGAGACAACGCCGCAGCAACGGGGACAGAACAGAAGGAGAGACACACCCGATGGGATCGCCGCCACCGCCTCGCTGATACCATCCGTGAACCCTAACGCCACCGATCTGAAAGATCGGCGAACACACGATGCCATCAACTACGAGACGCCGTCTTGAAGGACGCCGCCGGTGTGGGAGTGGAGTTGAGACAGATTTATTCGTCGAAGCGCCGCTGCCACCACCCCAACGACGCTCCACAACCTACAAAACCAAACCCTAACAAAACGGAGGAACGAGGTCCCCCCTCCCTCCTGCCGCCGGAGCGGCAATCCGAGAGAGAGGGGACCAACGCCGTGGCCGGTGGAGATCGGGGGTAGAAGGTCCTCTCCCTAGTCGCCAAGCTCCTGACGGCGGCTAGGTTAGGAAAAGAAGCCCTTACGCGCGTCCGCCACAGTACACGGCCTAATCACCATATTTCCTTTTACATTTTTTTAATCAATCACAGTATTTTACATTGTTTACACCATTTTTTTGCATTCTTTATTTCACAAATAATCAATCCTCACAATTTACATTATTTTTCCGAGTAAGCACTATGCCTAGTTTGGCAACAAAGATTTTCTAAAAGTGAAGTATTTAAAGACTGAAGTATCACTAGTGGAAACAACCCCTCTCGTCCAGGGGGCCAGGGGGCAGCTGTCCCGGTTGCACCCGAATACGGGACAAATGCCATGCTTTGGTCCCGGTTCGTGCGCCCAGGGCAACAGGAATCGCCTGGGGGCATTGGTCCCGGTTCGTGGGGGACATATCGGTCCCGGCTCGTGCCACGGACCGGGACCAATGCCTAGCCACATGCCACGTAGCACGCGGATGAACATTTGTCCCGGTTCAGTCCACGAACCGGGACCAATGCCCCCCTTCCCCTATATATACTGGCCCAGCCCCTCCCCCCTTCCATCTTTTTTTTTTGCTTGGAGGTGTGAGAGAGTGTGGTGTTAGTGTGTTTTATTTTACTATGCACACGAGGTGTTCGACGAAATTCCCGAGCCGCACATAAGCTCACTGAAAATGGTATCTTCGACCGAGGTTAACAAACTTATCTTTTTCATCTGTAACTGATACATAAAAAAGTAGTATTTGTCGTATTAATATGTTATTGTAATGTATTTTGATAAACTTAATTATACGATGCAGCTGGATGCACGGCAGCGATGGATGTATGGTGACCGACGCACTTCCGAGTATATGGCAGGCCTGAATGCATTTCTTGCTGTAGCTCAGGCGAACAAAGATAATGGCTTCATGTGTTGCCCATGTGTTGATTGTCGGAACGTCAGAGAGCACTCTTCCGAAAGAATCATTCACGGCCATCTACTTCGGAGAGGTTTCATGCCCAGCTATAATTGCTGGACGAAGCATGGAGAAAGAGGGGTTGTGATGGAGGACGATGAAGAAGAAGAAGATCCTTTGTTCCCTGAATACGACGATACTGCAATGGAAGAGAATGGAGAAGAAGGAGGTGATCAAGAACAGGCATCAGAAGAGCCCGATGATGATCTTGGCCGAGTTATTGCTGATGCAAGGGAAGACTGTGAAAATAAATTGGAGAGGTTGAAGCTGGACAACATGTTACAGGATCACAAAAAATTGTTGTACCCAAATTGCGAAGATGGTAGCACAAAGCTCGGTACCACACTGGAGTTGCTGAAATGGAAGGCACAGAACGGTGTGACTGACAAGGCATTTGATAGTTTACTTCAACTAATGATGCCAAAACTTCCAAAGGATAACGAATTGCCTGAGAGTACGTACGAAGCAAAGAAAGCTCTCTGCCCTCTAGGATTAGATGTGCAGAAGATACATGCATGCATTAATGACTGCATCATCTTCCGCGGTGAGAAGTACGAGAATTTGGATGAATGTCCGATATGCACTGCACTGCGGTATAAGATCAGAGCAGATGACCCTGGTGATGGTGACAGCGAGCCCCCCCGTAAGAGGGTTCCTGCTAAGGTGATGTGGTATGCTCCTATAATACCACGGCTGAAACGTCTGTTTAGAAACAAAGAGCATGCTAGGTTGTTGCGATGGCACAAAGAAGACCGTAAGAAAGACGGAAAGTTGAGGCACCCCGCCGATGGATCGCAGTGGAGAAAGATCAAGAGAGACTTTCCAGACTTTGCAGGAGAGGCGAGAAACTTATGGTTTGGCCTAAGTACAGATGGCTTTAATCCTTTTGGGGAGCAGAGCTCCAGTCATAGCACTTGGCCTGTAACTCTATGTATGTACAACCTTCCTCCTTGGTTGTGCATGAAGCGCAAGTTCATTATGATGCCAGTTCTCATCCAAGGCCCGAGGCAACCTGGCAACGACATTGATGTGTATCTAAGGCCATTAGTCGAAGAACTCTTACAATTGTGGGGCAAACCAGGTGTACGTGTGTGGGATGAGAACGAACAAAAGCCATTTGACCTACGGGCGTTGCTTTTCGTAACCATCAATGATTGGCCTGCTCTTAGTAACATTTCCAGACATACAAACAAGGGATACAATGCATGCACACACTGTTTAGATAATACTGACAGTGTTTTTTTGGATAAATGTAAAAAGGTTGTATACCTGGGGCATCGTAGATTTCTTCCGATCAAGCATCCCGTAAGAAAGAAAGGAGGGAAGCATTTCAGAGGTGAGGCAGATAACCGGAAGAAGCCTGAGCTGCGTAGTGGTAATGATATATTCGATATGGTCAAGGACCTAGAAGTAATTGTTGGTAAGGCTGCTGGCAGCCAACCAGTTCCGTACGGCTCTGATAAGCGCGCACCCATGTGGAAGAAGAAATCTATATTTTGGGAGCTACCCTATTGGAAAGTTTTAAAGGTCCGGTCTTCGATCGACGTGATGCACGTGACAAAGAATCTTTGTGTCAATCTGCTATGCTTCCTGGGCGTGTATGGGAAGTCCAAAGATACGCCAGAAGCACGGGAGGACCAGCAACGTATGAAAGACCCAAGCAACAAGCACACAGATAGGCGCCATTACTTAAGCAGCTACGCTCTTACTAAAGCAGAGAAGGAAATATTCTTTGAAGTCCTTTACAGTATCAAGGTTCCGTCTGGCTTCTCGTCGAATATAAAGGGGATAATAAACATGGCAGAGAAAAAATTCCAAAACCTGAAGTCTCATGACTGCCACGTGATTATGACGCAGTTGCTTCCGATTGCATTGAGGGGGCTTCTACCGGAAAATGTTCGAGTACCCATTGTGAAGCTATGTGCATTCATGAACGCAATATCTCAGAAGGTAATCGATCCAGAAAGTCTGACAAGATTACAGAGGGATGTGGTCCAGTGTCTTGTTAGTTTTGAGTTGGTGTTCCCACCATCCTTCTTCAACATTATGACTCATCTCCTGGTTCACCTATGTGAAGAGATTCATATTCTTGGTCCGGTATTTCTACACAATATGTTCCCCTTTGAGAGGTTCATGGGAGTCTTGAAGAAATATGTTCATAACCGTGCTAGGCCAGAAAGAAGCATCTCGAAGGGCTATGGAACAGAGGAGGTCATTGGGTTCTGTGTTGACTTTATTCCTGACCTTAAGACAATTGGTGTTCCTGAATCGCGGCATGAGAGGAGACTGAGGGGAAAAGGAACGCTGGGAAAGAAAACAATGATACCTAGGGACGGGCATTCTTTGACCAAAGCACACTATACAGTTCTACAAAATTCTATGTTCATGGCTACGTATCTCGAGGAACACAAGAATATTGTACGGTCTGCAAACCCGGGGAAGGATGACTCATGGATTAAACGCGAACACATGGAGACTTTCGGAAGTTGGTTGCAAACACGTCTTATAAATGACACCACTGTTGAAGATCAGCTATACATGTTGGCAGGGTCACCATCTTCGACTATTGGGAGTTTTCAAGGGTACGAGATAAATGGGAATACATTTTACACGAGCTCCCAAGATAAGAAGAGCACCAACCAAAACAGTGGTGTCCGCTTTGATACAACAAACGAGAATGGAAAAAATGACACATACTATGGTTACATAGAGGAGATATGGGAACTTGACTATGGACCTTCTTTTAAGGTCCCTTTGTTCAAGTGCAAATGGGTCAACCTAAATGGAGAAGGGGTAAAGGTAGACCCGCTTTATGGAATGACAACAGTGGATCTCAACAATATTGGTTACAATGACGAACCATTCGTACTAGCCAATGATGTGGCTCAGGTCTTCTATGTGAAGGACATGTCTTCCAGACCGAAGAAAAGAAAAAATAAGGAAACAAATTCATCATACGATGAGCCGAAGCGTCACATAGTTCTCTCAGAGAAAAGAAACATCGTGGGAATCGAGGACATGACAGACATGTCAGAAGATTATAATAAGTTTGTTGAAATTCCACCCTTCACAGTGAAAGCTGACCCCACCATCCCGTTAAATAATGAAGATGCTCCATGGTTACGGCCGAAGCGATCATAAGCAAGGGACACGAAGAAAATTCAGAAGACTAGATAGGGATGTTGTTGGTGATGTGTAATAATAAACGTGGAATACATGATCATAGTTCTTATAACGCAGTATGAACGAGATTTTGTTAGCCAAAATGATATTTATACATATTCTGTGATTATGAATGGAGTAGGTGCAAGTTTGACCAATAATTTGTATTGATCGGTCAAAAGCTGGCAAGCATTGAGTGCTTGACAACTATGACCAGCCTGACTTCATTATTATTCCAACCAGCGGCACACCCACCCACTTTTCTGTTTCTCTCTCCTCCGTCTGTTGGTGATGTGTAATAATAAGCGTGGAATACATGATCATATAGTTTTGACTGACTGCTTTACATCGATAGGGGATGCAGTTGCTTCTGCTTGGCCAGGGACTGTCCACCGCTCGGATATATATCAAAATGCAACGAAAGTATTAAGGGATATATTGCACTGTTCGGAAACTTTCGCTCATGATTTTAGTAGGTCTTGGCGAAGTACAATCTGAGCTTCGGTACTTCTTTAACAGATATGATAAATTTTTGGAGGATAAACGTCTAACTGAACAACGAAGATCCCAAATGTTGAAGGCGGAGGGGAGCGCGACGGCGACGGCGGACGAGCAGAGGAGAGGAAAGCGCGACAGCAACGGCGCGGTCTCCCCCGCCCGACCGCCCGTCTCTGCTTTAAGTCTGCTGCTCCCGCTGAGGCTTGCCGCGTACACGGAAGTTACTATGTTTTCAAGCGGGGGTCGGGATAAAGGAAAAATACGTGTGGATGCGCAGAGTAAACCTTCGAAGAAAAACTATGGTTTTTCTGTTCTAGACAAAGATCTCAAATTCACCATGTCAATAAGGTACAACTCGCTTTGTCGAACTTTATATAAATCACCCGGGATGCCTTGTATGCTCTGGACTAACTCGGAAGATCACGAGAGAAAACAAAAATTGTAACATTTTTATATTCAAATTATATACAAATGGTAAAATAATTAATAGTTTCAATAGTTGGAAAAATTATTTAGTTAAACGAAAAATGGATTTAAATTAGTTTTGCAAATTCTAGTATTTTTCATGTTGGAATTTTTGTAAAATTCGAAAGTATATAGAAGTTGTTAATGTGCAAACTTAACAATTTTCAAATTTTGGCGCTAAAAACTTTTGGGCGCGCAGGGTGCCACCCCCAAAATTTGAAATATGTTTTTGGTCCCGGCCCGTGGTACCAACCGGGACCAAAGGGGCTCTAGTCCCGGTTGGTGGCACGGGTCGGGACTAGAGGCCCGGTTGTATAAATATCTCGGCCCTCTCTCCAGACCGAGCGACCACCCGGGACAGCGGACATGGCTTGGCGAAGCCCTGCCGGCGAGGGGGTAGGAAGATCCCGCCGGCGATGGTTCCGCGGGCGGGACTAGGGGGTGAACTAGGGACGCGTTACTGGACACGAACAACATATATTAAAAGGCCCGAGGGCCGTGCTTACATAGGGGGGCGGCGCGGCCACAGGCGGCCGGCCATGCTTACATCTAGGGGCGGCGGCGCGGCCACAGGCGGCCGGCCGTTTCTTGGGGGGGTCCTAGTATATTACCGGGGGGAGGGGCGCCGGCCTAGTCCTCCTCGTCGGAGGAGATGCACTGGTAGGGGGGTGCCTGCCACAGGTGGGCAGGCAGCTGGGGCGGGCCCGTCGGTGGCTGCGGAGGCATCGGGGGCGCGTACGGCGGTGGCGGGGGCAGCACCTCCTGCTGCAGCGGCGGCGGCGGGGGCAGCTCCTCTGGCGACCAGACGCCCCCGGTCCAGGCCCAGGACATGCCGTACTCCAGGCCGGGGGGGGAGAGGCTGCGGGGGCGGCTGGTCCTCGGACGCCTCCCACTCGGCGTACAGCGTGTGCCACCAGGGGGTAGGCTCGGTAGTGGGCGGCGGCATGGCGTTGGCGTCGGCGGCGGCGGCGGCCACGACCCGCTCCCACCGCTTGACCTCATCCTCGATGAGGCTGCGGAGGGAGGCCTCGCAGGCCTCCTCCAAGCTGGCCCGGAGCTCGGGGTCCTCCTCCTCGGAGAAGTCCTCGATATCCTCGAGGAGCCACAGCTCCTTCTCCCGGCCGAGCGGTGGCGCGGGGTAGTCGTCCACGTTCACCTCCTCGTGGGGGACGGGGATGAAGGAGCGCCGGCGCTGCTCGTGCTCCTGCTGGAACCAGGTGGCCCAGTAGGAGGAGCTGCGCGCGTACGCGCGCTCCCTTAGGAGGTGGGCCGGCAGGAGACGGCGCCGGCGGTCGATCTCCTCGAGCGCGGCCTCGTTGGTCGGGGCCGGCGGCACGGGGATGCGTTGGGGGTTGAGGTGCCACCCCTCCGGGAGGTGGACGTCCGGCCAGAAGACCGGCGTGGCGTGGTCCTAGTGCCACTCGGCCTCCTCCTTCCGGATGTACCGGCGGAAGTGCTTGCCCTTGGGCGCGGCGCGGGGCGGCGGGCGTGCCGCCGGAGGTGGCGCGGGGACGTGCGGCGCCCCGCCGATGCGAACGCCTCCAGGGCCGAAGCCAAAGGCCTCCGCCGGCGAGGGTGGGACGCCGGAGCCCCTCTGGCCGGCGCCGCTCGAGGAGCCGGATTCGTGGTCGTTTCGTGGACGCTTGCCGAACCAGCGGGACGACATGGCGTCTAGGGTTCCTTTGGCTGGGACGCGGCCGGGGTGGATGTGTTGTACGGGCGGCGGGGGCTCTTTAAAAAGGACCCGGGGGGCTGGCATGCCAACCGGCGGCCGGAACGTGGCGCCGGTTGCAGGCGGCCATGAATGCGGGGCGGGAGCCGAGGCGTGCGGCGGTTGCAGCTGGCCACGCGCGCGTGGGGAAGTGGAGGGGCGGGAAGACGAGGCGGGAGTGGGCCCTTTGACCGTCCGTGGTCTTAATTTAAGGGACCGGGAAGGCCAGCCACTAGGCCGCTGGCCAGTGGCCCCGCGAGTCGTTGACCGAATATAATAAAAGACGCGGGCTAGTGGGCCCTTTTGACCAACAATGTGGGCTTAATTAAAGACGTGGGTATGGACGCGGTTGGGGAAGGGGAGGCCGGTTGGCGATTGCGAGGCAGGAGCAAAAAAAAATAAAACGAACCAAAAAAAAACCCTGCCGCGGCAGGGAAAAAGCGCGGAATATATTTTTTTTTTAAGAAGGCACCCATCCCGGTCCCTAAAACGAACCGGGACGAACTCCCTCGCCGTCCCTGGCCCAAAGTCGCCACGTGGGCCAGACTTACCATCCCGGGTCCTGGCACAACCGGGACCAATGGGGGAGGGCCATTTGTCCCGGCTAGCCCATCCCGGTTGCACAACCGGGACAATTGGCCCTTACGACCCGGGAAAAATGGCCCTGTTTCCACTAGTGTATTAACATGCCCGGGCAACAAATAATTCGGTTTTGGAAAAGAGGTCCAAGCCTCTTTTTTTTCCACACTACACAATTAGTGCAGTTTCTTGCAATAACGAAGTATATAAAACTACATTATATAAAATCATATTATTCATTGGGGCAAAATAGGTTGAAGTATTTAATACTTTAGTATTTTTAGATACTAAAGTATTCTCAAAATAATTCAAAAACTGAACTCCCAAAGGGGCCCTAATCACTGTGTTTTACATTTTCTTGGCATGATAGTTTACATATTTTTTTTCATAAATGAGAAATTCTTCGTAGTTTGTATTTATTTTCTTACCGAATTAAACACCATAATTATACTCCTCGCATATTCTCTTTGATCACAGTCACTATAACTTATATTTGTTTTTCGTAGTTTATATTATTTTTTCTAAATAAATTATCACTATACATTATTTTTTAGTCAAACACAAATCACAATATTTTACATTTTTATACATTATTTTATATTGTTTGTTTCACAGTATACTAATTTATATCTGTTTTCTTGCCTAATTATTTGTCATAATTTATGTCCTTTTTTTCACCAACGGGTAATTAGCGTTCATTTTGATTGATAAACTATCACCATATTGTACATGTTTTTTTCAAAAATGATAGATCTTCTTATTTCATATTTCTTTTCACCGTAATTTACATTCATTTTGGTAAACAAATAATCACAATATTCCTTTTTTAAATTATTTTTTCAATCATAATTACATTCTTTATTTTACGAACAATAAAACTTCATAATTTACATTCCTTTTCTCGCTGAATTAATCACACTAATTTTTTTTTACCATAGATCAGTTTCGTAATCCACAATAATTTTTGATGAATAACTTATCACCATATTTTTTACATTATTTTTCCTACCAAACACCAATCACCATATTTCACACACTACTAGGAAAATGGCTATAGGAGTGATGATACCCGTGACGCACTCGAACTTTGGCACGTCACGCCTATTACCCGCGGCGCACGCCCGTTTGGTGCGTCGCGCCTAAAGACATACCCGCGGCGCACCAAACATACGGCGCGTCGCGCCTACGTGTGGGGCCGGGGTGGCGAGCCTCCGAGGCATACCCGCGACGCACCTTTGCAGTGGTGCGTCACGACTATGTTGGATACCCGCGGCGCACCTTCCATTGGTGCGTCACGGCTATCCTTTCGCCTATACTAGGACTGGCCCGTCCTCTCCTTCTTCCTCTTCATTCGATCCACATACCGTCCGTCGCCCACCGTACCACCCCAAGCCCTAGCCTCTGCCCTCCCCTCCCTCTCGCCGTCGCCCACCGTACCACCCCAAGCCCTAGCCTCTGCCCTCCCCTCCCTCTCGCCGCCGCCCACCACCACCCCAAGCCCTAGCCTAGCCTCTGTGCTCCCTCTAGTCGCCGCCACCACCTCGCCTCTGCATCGACCTAGGAGGAGGAGGAGCAGGCGCAGGACCAGGTCCAGGGAGCCGTCGACCACTGCGCCGTCGTCGTCCCATCTCCATCGACCTCGAAGCCCGACGAACAAAGGTGCGCCGCCCCTCTAGTCCTCTCCCTCCCCTTCTCCTCGATCCCGCCCAGTAGAGCGCAAATTCATAGCGCCAGTCCATTGATGCAATGCTGAAATTCATAGTGCAGCAACCTTGTCCCATTCAAAAAGTGCCCCATATATGGATCCATCTCTGGAATCAATTAGAGGGCATACCAGCTTATATTTAAATGGCTTCCACCAGTTAGGAGCAATGGAAGTTTTGCCAGTTCTGTTCTCTTGCCTGTCAAACTCCAGTACATATGCGGACTGCACGAAACATGAAATTGCAATTCTTCTGTAGTTGGGATTTTTCTTGCAGAATCATTATATTTGTTCATCAGTACTACACACATCACTAGTCTTATTACCAAGCATAACAAAAGGTATAGCCTGCAGCATTGGCTGAAGTGTCTACGAATACAAGCAGAAGATGTCCGAAGACTAATAATTCTCATATAAAAACCTTAGTTTAGGTACATTTCAACCGCAGTTATTTACATAACGTTGTTCACTCATATTATAGATTATATAGAGAGGGCAAGAATCATGCCATCCTTTTATTCACTAATAGTTCGATTTTTTTCTTAACATATTATACTAAGGCCTTAATAGTTCATGAGCTATCCCCTCATAATTTAGCTTTGTTATACGGCTAATATTGTCCAAAGTAGCAAAAACTTAAAAGTTACATAATGACATCAATATTTGTTTCTCCTTCACTCAATTTCTTCACAACCTTGACCACTGAGAAGTCCATATCATCTTGCTGCCCCTGGAATTATTATCTGATAGAAAGTGCCCAGGTTTTTGTTGTGTGTGCTTGAGCTGTGTAGCTCGAGCTGTGTGGTGCAGGAGAAGAAATGGACTTTGTAAACATTTCTTGTGTTGGTGATGGTGCTGGTGAATCTTGTTTTGGAAATCTGTCCGGCCATCGAGCCGTTTAAAACTTTGCAGGGAATTCAAATGAGTTGCCCATTTTCGCCGAAATATTGATTAATTTCCGTTTCGGCGAGAATCGGGCACTCTAGTGTTAGAAAATTAGCAAAGGTCATGCCGAAATTTTCCCGTGAATTTATGACTTAGCCATTTTCCCGTGATAGGAGCGATGTCGGATGTTATCTGTCACATTTAATTTTCAATAATGCGTATTTCCATGACAAACCAATGGTCTATGTCCCCAAGTGTTGCTTTGTTTTTGGATATTCCATTAAAGTAGATAGCCTTTCTGCGTCCAATAGGAAATCGTCAAGAATGAATCAATTTTTGACTGATGCAAGTTTTCTGTTGATGCAATGTATAACAGCACAAGTGGCAAGCATTGTGTGCTCATGTGGGAATAGTAGATATGGGTGGCAAATTGCCAAGAACTGAAGTTGTAGAGCACATGGCCAGTGATAGTATTCATTTCTCTCGTAATGTTGTATGCTTTTTTAGCCTTGCTGATTAGAGGGTTTGTGTGAACTTGAGTAATGTAATATTTGAGCAATTGTGTCCACTGGGGATATGAATAATGTTCAATATATGTGTACACATTTGTGTCAGTGACTTCAGCAAAATATTCCCAAGTACTTGTCTGGTGCATTTTATGTCAGTGCTTTCAGGACAAATTATGTGCTGGAATGTGAGCGAAATATGCCATATGGAGCTATTTCTGGAACATCTTAAACATGCCCAAGTACCAAATGTACTGGAAAATAACATCTGGCATCTTAAACATGTCATCTTTGCATAGTAACATCTAATATGTAGCAAAATATAACATCAGTTTGCCTTGTTTTTGCATCTGAAACATTTACACTCGGATGTGGTCATTCATTCATTCAGATCAGAAACAAAGCAGGGACCTCTTCCACATTTCATTCAGATCAGAAACAAAGCAGAAGCTACGAAATTATCTAGCAAACAAAGAGGGAATCTGGATCCTAGTTTAACCATTTCATTAATAGCCTTTCTGCATTTGTTTTGTGATAGGTAGGTTCTGCCATTTGTCTTTGTTTTGTGATAGCTATGCTCCTCTAACCTCTATGTGTCATTTCTTAATTTAATAGAACATGGCTTGCGAAGTATGTCGGTCCCGATGTGCCGAAGGACGATTCACTAGGGCTTCTTTTATGCTTCAACTCCACGACGGTGACGTTGATTCGTTGGTAATTAACAATTCTTTTTATGTTAACTTGTTCTTTCGTTTTACTATCTAGCTTGAGACTTGTGTTTATTAACAAAATATTCTTTATATTTCTTTTTTAGATTCTACCATGCAATATTCGCGAAGAATTCAACGAGTTAGTTGGCAGTAACGTGGATTTCAATGTTCACGGGACCACCTACATTCTTCGAGTGAAAAAAGAAAGAACGAAGACCTACTTCTGCGGGCAAGCATTGCAGGTTCTCATCGCCACGTACAATTTAAGCGGAGGTGATTACATTCACTTCTCTATGGAAGGACCGCAACCTCGCATCAAAATTGTGTATATGGGCGGGATTGCGAGCGAGGATGGCGGGAGTGAGGAGGAAACTGAGAACACCGAGGATATGGACACTGAGGATGATATGGACGAGGAGGACCCATGGAAACATGTGGTGGTTGCTCAAAGAGCGAATCTTAGCGAGTTTGAGAAGGACCGTGTCCTTCAGAAACTTGCCCAGATAGATAGCTACATCGGGTCCCCTTTCGTGCATCGCATCACCAACACTAACATCTCCAATGGACATGTCATGGTATGTTTCTTAACACTTTCTTATTCGTATAGTTGCTTATGTTCTTAACACTTTCTTATCCGGTATTTGACATTGTGCTTTCATTCTTTCTTGGAATTGTGTGTTGTAGAAAATACCTTTGGCGGTAGCGGACAGTGCTGGCATGGAGCATATGGGTACCATTGGAGTACGCCGTGGAGAATCAGGACCTGTCATCGTAGTTCCAATCACCAGGGATAACGCTGATGGTCGGGTCATCCTCAACTCTCAAGCATGGAGGCAGTTCCATTCCGCAAGAGGTGGTATGGAGGTTGGCCGAGCTATTCTGATCACCATGAGGGATAGTGACATCGCCAACTTGGACATGATGATGGTCATCGACTACATCCGCGCCCGCTAGATAGATTATGTGGTGATGATCGAAAATATGTAATATGGTTGTTTTCGAGACTAACTCCTGGATTTATTAGTAGTATATATGTTTGTTTTCTAGACTATGTAATATTTCTGCTATGAAAATTTATTCTATCAATTGCATACCTGTGTTTGAGCTATTGATATTCTTCTGTATTTTGTGTACTGACATTCTTCTGTATTTGAGCTGTATATACCTGTATAAATACGGTACTGCCTTTTTTAAAAAATACAGCATAGAATAGCCGTGACGCACCTAAATTACTAGCCGTGGCGCACTTTCGGAGTTAGGCGTGACGCGTCACGCAATAGCCGCGGCGCACCGTGCCCGTGCGTCACGGGTATAAATAGGCGCGGCGCACCTGCTAGGTGCGTCACGGCTAAACCCATAGGCGCGGCGTGATAGCCGTGACGAGCCCTGGTGCGTCACGGATAAGAAAAATGGTGCGTCACGGATAAGAAAAATGGTGCGTCACGGGTAAGCTTTTCCCTAGTAGTGACATGTTTTCACATCAAATTTTACATTTTTTTGTTCCACTAATGAAAAGTTATTCAGGTGGTTTGTATCTTTATTACTTATATTACTATGATGCTAGTTCCTGAGGTGTTGGTCTTATAAGCACTCTGATGCTAGAAAGGAACTTAATTGGACCGGGGAGGCAAGGATAGATTCGTGCAGGGCACATGGGATTGAAGGGATGTTGGGGAAAATATTTTGTTCTTGCGGAGATTTCCTGGGCACATGGGATTGAAGGGATGTTGGGGCAATATTTTGTTCTTGCGGAGATTTCCTAGAAACCGAGGAGATCCCATGCTAGAGCCCTCCCATGCTACAAGCACACCAGCTCACCATAGTTTACATTCTTCATAATTTTTAAAGCTTATTTTTTTCTATTTTCAATTAAATTAGGATCCAACATGTCATGTTGTTAATGCAACTTTTAATCCATTAAAGAGATTTGACATCAATATTCAGCCGGCATGCAGATATTTGATTTAGCATATGTGAAGAAGTGACCATTGACATTTTCAATTATATGTTAATTCATCTGTAGATATTTAATTCAAATTATTTTGATCTCATGTGCTTGTAGATCTTATAACAAGGTTACAAGGTGAATGATATACAAATTATGCAAACCAAAACAAGCACCACTTATTGATTATATATCGTCTACGAGTTTTTTCTTCATCTAATAAGCCCTGAAGACTGAGCCCATGCTACAAGCACACCAAATTACCATAGTTTACATTCTTCATAATTTGTAAAGCTTAGTTTTCTATCCCAGTCCAAGTAGGATGCAATGTGTCATGTTGTTAATGCAACTTTTAATCCATTCAAGAGATTTGACATCAATATTCAACTAACATGAAAATATTTGATTTAGCATATGTGAAGAAGTGACCTTTGGCAATATTAATTATACGTTAATTCATCTTCAGATATTTTAATTCAAAATAGTTTGATCTCATGCTCTTGTAGGTCTTATAACCAGATAACAACGTGAGTGATGTTTAAACGATGCAAACCGAAACAAGCACCAGTTACTTATTATATATCATCTGCAAGTTTTTTCTTCATCTAATAAATGTTTCTCACTCTCGTGGATCTCTGTACAAAAACCCCATATCCTTATGGGCACATGAAAGTGAACTCCAATGCTCCTACCTGTGAATACTTGCTAAATGGATATCGTGCACATGGTAATCAGGATTTTATGATACTAGCTGATAAAACTGCTACAAAATAATCATTAACGTCTATATCTCTATATCTCATGGTATATTGTTTGTTTATTTCCTCTTGACCATATTTTTTTGCGAGGCTCCATCAATTATAGTTGTTGGCTCACCAAAGTCTCCTTCTACATTCCACGTCACGCGCTACGTGAATTTTGGTGTCCTGGTCGGAATAAACAAAAGTCTGTGGCTAGTGTCTTGTATGTGTCAATGTCCATATCGATCATCCACACAATTTTCATTGTTGAGGACGTCACACCTACTCGTGTTCAACATCCTCCACCGCAAGGGCGGCCAAGGTGGTGGCGTGACCTAAATTCCCCCTACAAATCGATCTAACCCGCATAGCCCTAAACTTTTTATGTCCTTTGGTCTTAACTTTTTTTATATATTGCTTATAAATTATTTGTTTCCATTGAGTTTACTATTTTAGACATTGTTTAATTATCTAGGCTCCACGGATTATTCACCGTAAATATCATGGAGAATTGGTATTAAGCACAACAACGATGGATGGTAGGTGTAGAGGACCCCGTGGAGAGCCAGAGGGGTCTAGTGAGGTTTTTTGTACTCCGGCGAAGTTTTGTCGAGGGTCATGGGAGGTCATTTAGGGGAGGGGGTGGGGGGTAGCGGACTCCGAGAGGGCAAAGCCTCGCGCCCGCGGATCGGCGAGGGTAGTAGTAAGAGCATCTCCACTCGCGCCCCCAGTTGCCGTCCGGATCGGCCCTTTGGGGGCTCGTCAGGACGACACGACGCCGGCGGGGGCGCGGCTGCCTACTCGCAGCCCCAACTGGAGCCCCCCCCCCCCCCCCCAAAAAAAAGAACCCGAAGATTAGAAACGACGATTTCATTCAAAATTGTAGGATATTTTACAAAATTTAAACGAAATTTAAACGAAAATAAACTAAAGACATAAAATTAAACTAAAACCGACGTGTTCACGAGTTGAACACGTCGTAGTCGCCGTCGCTGCTGCCATAGTCGTCGCTGGCGCCCCCTAGTGGCTCGGCCCCGCCTCGTCGTCGTTCGCCGGCGGCGGGGCGAGGTCGATCAGCGCCGCGCCTGCCATCACCGCAGTGTCGACGACGGACCACGAGCGCGCCGCCGCGGCGGGCAGAGCTTGCGGGGTGATGTACGACTCGAGGAACGCCGCCCGGACGCCCTCCAGGTCGTCCTCCGTCACCGACGCCGCCTGTAGCGCCTGCAGCTGCTCGTAGAGGGTGAGCGGGCGTACCACCTTCAGTTCCTGCTTCGGGATGCGCAAGCCCGAATCCGTCTTGGGCACGCATAGCGGAGGCGCCGGGCGGTGCTCGGAAGACTGGCCGCGGCCGCCGCCAATGTGCAGGCCGCCCGAGCGCTGCGTCTCCATGCGCGGCTCCTGCTTGACGCGCGGGTGCGACGGCGTGGACACCCGCAACTCCATCTTCGGGACTCGCAGCGTCGGGGTGGAGCGGCGCGAGGACCCGCCGGCAGCGGAGGAGGAGGAACGGGAGAGAGAGGAGGAGGGCGCCGTCGTCTGGCGCCTCCGATCCCAGACGGTGAGGGCGGGACAGGGGAAGCGTGGCGTATCGCCAGCGGCGATGTCGCCAGGACGAAGTCGAGGGAGAAGTTCTCCTGGTCCCAGAAAGTGTTGCGCCCGTATTTGTTGCGCTCGGAGGCGGGCGGCGCCGGCCCGGGACCGTCCGACCGGTTCCAGCGCTTCTCGTGGATGCGCTTGAACGCGGCCTTGTAGCACGTCATTTTCGCCCGGTTCGTCGGGTCCCAGGCGGGGTCGGCGCGCTGCTCGTCGGTGAGCTTGCCGTAGTAGTAGGCGAGCACCTCGGCGTTCCACGAGGCATCGCTCACCTTCGGCGCGTCCATGATGGGGACGTCGGCGCGCCCGATGGCGAAGCCGTGCCCGGCGTGCACGTCCGGCGGGCACGGGTACCTGGCGGCGAAGAGCGCGCCCGCCAGGTGTTTGAGGAGGGAGTGACGCCAGATACCGTTTGCGGCGAGGGGATCCATCGGTGCGGCGAGGAGAGGGGCGATTGCGGCGAGGAGAGTGGCGAGTACGGCGCGCAGAGCGGCGTGGGCGCCATTTTATACCCGGCGCGGCTGGACAAAGGGCCGCGCCGACATTAACTCCGGCGGCCGCGTGGGGAAGCCGCACGCCCGCCGTTTGGGAGACGCGACTGGCCGAAACGACGGCTCGCTGCGGCCCTGCGCTTCTGCGCCGCCTCGGGAGAAGACGAAGACCGGGCGCCGCTTTGACTGCGCGCCCGTCTCAGTGACGGGGCGGGCCTGTGGGCCCCACGCGGCCATTTCTTCCCGTCTGGAGCCCACACGGGAGCCCCTACGCGGCGGGGTTGGGCTGGGCTTCCGGACGGAAAATGGGTGCGCGTCCCGGACGGGAGGGCCCATTGGTTGCGTGAGTGAGCGCGCTTGGGACCCGTTCAGACAGAAAAGGCCTTAGCTAGAGGCGGCCTTTGGGGGTGCGCGAATGGAGATGCCTAAATTAGTCGAAAAAGACTTGGAAATGACGGAAGGCCCGAGGAAAGACGGTGAACCTCGGCTTAGCCACTGTAAGGTTGGCGACTTGGTTCAGCGAGGGTCGCTCGAGGTCCGAGGCATGGAAGAGCTGCATGCCCTTTTCCGTGACCCCCGGCTAGCGGGCTAGGCCATCGCAACAACTGATTGAAAGTCGTCGGAACGGCCGTCAAATAAGAAACCTTCAGTAACAACATAGTTGGGAGGATCGGCACAAACAAAGATGTCCCTAGTATCAGCATTGACCGGACGTGCTAGCTAGCTGAGCTAGCACAACCAGATGGATGGATCTTTATGCCGTGCGTGCGCGGAAAGTCATTTTGGCTCCCTAACTCCGGTGCTCCATCCGTTTAAAAAAAATTAGACGTTTTAAAAGAAATTGAAATAATTCTATGAATAGTTCATGATATAGCCTACGAATATGCAAAATCACAACATGGAATTCTTTATATTATAGATCTATACACTTATCATTTTTTATAGCTCAAAATACAATACTTTTAAATTGAAATTTTGTACGTTTGTACAATAAATCATCGAGAATACCGACATTTGTTTTCACATTTTTTTTAAAAACTTGTAAATATGATATTCGGCTATTTTTTTAATGGAGAGCACTCGAGCTCGGGTGCACCGAATCCCCACTCGTGTGTGCGAAGCTAACTCTATGCATGTGAGACCGGGTTGTCTTCATACACGTTCGGAAGTGTGCAAGCTAGCCAAGAACTGCTCCGATCGTGCATGCTCACGAGAATGGTGGATCAACGGCCACCGCCGACCAGCCGCGGCCCTCATGTAAATATAATCATTTCTCTTTCATATAATGGTGGCAACAGATGTACTGTAAGTAAAATTAACGCCAAGGACAATTTAATGACGTACCATCACCAACTATTTCAATTTTATAGCACAATAAGATTAATTACTAGCATTGAAGAAGTAATTACACACATTCACAATTCGGGGTAGAAAGTAAAGAGCGTGATTTGGGAGCAGTATATATCACATATGAATGCAGACATCACTTCTTATTGAGAACACGCAATTAATTAAGTCTCCCGGCGGCCGGCGGCGAGATCAGAACTGGTAGACACCCGTGTTCTTCTCCGAGCCAGCTGCCCCGTCGACCTTCTTTTTTCGTGCCTCCTCGCGCTCCTTGACCTCCTCGGCACTGAACAGTCCGACCACCTTATCTGCCAGCCTCTGACCTGTCGCCGCCTCGTGCCTCTTGTGCTGCATATGTACATACAAAGGAAGTGTAAGCGTGGCGAGAACTTCTGGAAATTATTTAAGCTAGTGGTATGATGCGTACAAGAATTGCATCGGACATCATGTTAAGATTGGCGTATGCCTCCAGCTCCGGCCCGCCGCCGACGTGCTCCCTCTGGTCGTGGTTGTGGTGCTCATCCACCTTCTTGCTCCCCTCGCTGGCCATGGTGGCAGGCAACTGTCGGGTTGATCCTGTCGTCCTTAGCTTGTGATCCAACTTGTGCAGACGGCTTCTTCCCCACACTTGCACTACGGTTTTATAGGCAACCACCAACCGGGCAGGGCATGTCCTCTTTTTAGAATTTCGGTAATATCTACCTGTGGGAGGCTACACTGGCGCTAGCTACCTGATGTTGACTCATACCTACGCTCTTAACTCCTACTTATCCATACTAGTAACAGCTATATATAGTATGATTGTGTAGCATACCTTCCAATCTGAGTAGATTTTTGTCGCTGTACATACTGAATGATTTGGCATGGCACCAACATCGAGTGGCTGCATGGCTGTCCACGAACCAACAAAGCGGAGAGACGCCCCCGGGCCGCCACTCTTCACCATAGCGGTAAGACTAGGTCTTTCCCTAGTTTGGATGATTAGGTATTCACAACAGAGACATGATGTTGAGGTCCAATGCCAAATCATTTTTGGATGGCCAAAGGGATCCATAACACCTGTATGGGAGATCATACATTGTTTCATATCCGTTTCAATTTTTTGTGTATAACACTTGGATATATCTAAATATAGATCGCATCTCTATCTCTATTATATAATTTCGGTGTTATTTCTCAGTCACCTCATCCACCGTCAGTGTTTGCGCTGTTTTGCACGCATCCACAAATTAGCGATACAGTGCAGTAGTCTGTCCTTCCTTCGCTGTCGCTAAATTGCGACCTGTTGCAGTAGGTGCGTTGTATGAGCCTTGTTCTTATTTTCTTCTCTACCATCGCTGTTGCATGGTGGGTTTTTATTATTTTTGTCTACACAATTGGCCCTAGCACAAGTGCGGACTGTACACTTTTTTGTTTTGTTCGTTGTTTTTCTACCCAAGGGGCCCTCCCGTCTTCTGCGCCGCCTCGGGAGAAGACGAAGACCGGGTGCCGCTTTGACTGCGCGCCCGTCTCACTGATGGGGCGGGCCTACGGGCCCCACGCGGCCATTTCTTCCCGTCTGGAGCCCACACGGGAGCCCCTACGCGGCGGGGTTGGGCTGGGCTTCCGGACGGAAAATGGGTGTGCGTCCCGGACAGGAGGGCCCATTGGGGGGTGCGAGTGGGCGCGCTCGGGACCCGTCCAGACGGAAAAGCCCTTAGCTAGAGGCGGCCTTTGGGGGTGCGCGAATGGAGATGCCTCAATTAGTCGAAAAAGACTTGGAAATGACGGAAGGCCCGAGGAAAGACGGTGAACCTCGGCTTAGACACTGTAAGGTTGGCGACTTGGTTGCGAGGGTCGCTCGAGGTCCGAGGCATGGAAGAGCTGCATGCTCTTTTCCGTGACCCCCGGCTAGCGGGCTAGGCCATCGCGACAACAGATTGAAAGTCGTCGGAACGGCCGTCAAATAAGAAACCTTCAGTAACAACATACTTGGGAGGATCGGCACAAACAAAGATGTCCCTAGTATCAGCATTGACCGGACGTGCTAGCTAGCTGAGCTAGAACACAACCAGATGGATGGATCTTTATGCCGTGCGTGCGCAGAAAGTCATTTGGGCTCCCTAACTCTGGTGCTCCATCCGTTAAAAAAAAATTAGACGTTTTAAAAGAAATTGAAATAATTCTATGAATAGTTCATGATATAGCCTATTAATATGCAAAATCACAACATGGAATTCTTTATATTATAGATCTATACACTTGTCATTTTTTATAGCTCAAAATACAATACTTTTAAAATGAAATTTTGTACGTTTGTACAATAAATCATCGAGAATACCGACATTTTTTTCAAATTTTTTTAAAACTTGTAAATATGATATTCGGCTATTTTTTAATGGAGAGCACTCGAGCTCGGGTGCACCGAATCCCCACTCGTGCGTGCGAAGCTAACTCTATGCATGTGAGACCGGGTTGTCTTCATACACGTTCGGAAGTGTGCAAGCTAGCCAAGAACTGCTCCGGTCGTGCATGCTCACGAGCGTGGTGGATGAACAGCCACCGCCGACCAGCCGCGGCCCTCATGTAAATATAATCATTTCTCTTTCATTTAACGGTGGCAACAGATGTACTGTAAGTAAAATTAACGCCAAGGACAATTTAATGACGTACCATCACCAACTATTTCAATTTTATAGCACAATAAGATTAATTACTGACATTGAAGATGTAACTACACACATTCACAATTCGGGGTAGAAAGTAAAGAGCGTGATTTGGGAGCAGTATATATCACATATGAATGCAGACATCACTTCTTATTGAGAACACGCAATTAATTAAGTCTCCCGGCGGCCGGCGGCGAGATCAGAACTGGTAGACACCCGTGTTCTTCTCCGAGCCAGCTGCCCCGTCGACCTTCTTTTTTCATGCCTCCTCGCGCTCCTTGACCTCCTCAGCACTGAACAGTCCGACCACCTTATCTGCCAGCCTCTGCCCTGTCGCCGCCTCGTGCCTCTTGTTCTGCATATGTACATACCGAGGAAGTGTAAGCGTGGCGAGAACTTCTGGAAATTATTTAAGCTAGTGGTGTGATGCGTACCAGAATTGCATCGGACATCATGTTAAGATTGACGTATGCCTCCAGCTCCGGCCCGCCGCCGACGTCGTGGTTGTGGTGCTCATCCACCTTCTTGCTCCCCTCGCTGGCCATGGTGGCAGGCAACTGTCGGGTTGATCCTGTCGTCCTTAACTTGTGATCCAACTTGTGCAGACGGCTTCTTCCCTACACTTGCACTACGGTTTTATAGGCAACCACCAACCGGGCAGGGCATGTCCTCTTTTTATAATTTCGGTAATATCTACCTGTGGGAGGCTACACTGGCGCTACCTACCTGATGTTGACTCATACCTACGCTCTTAACTCCTACTTATCCATACTAGTAACAGCTATATATAGTATGATTGTGTAGCATACCTTCCAATCTGAGTAGATTTCTGTCGCTGTACATACTGAATGATTTGGCATGGCACCAACATCGAGTGGCTGCATGGCTGTCCACGAACCAACAAAGCAGAGAGACGCCCCCGGGCCGCCACTCTTCACCATAGCGGTAAGCCTAGGTCTTTCCCTAGTTTGGATGATTAGGTATTCACAACAGAGACTTGATGTTGAGGTCCAATGCCAAATCATTTTTGGATGGCCAAAGGGATCCATAACACCTGTATGGGAGATCATACATTATTTTATATCCGTTTCAATTTTTTGTGTATAACACTTGGATATATCTAAATATAGATCACATCTCTATCTCTACTATATAATTTCGGTGTTATTTCTCAGTCACCTCATCCACCGTCAGTGTTTGCGCTGTTTTGCACGCATCCAGAAATTAGCGATACAGTGCAGTAGTTTGTCCTTCCTTTGCTGTCGCTAAATTGCGACCTGTTGCAGTAGGTGCGTTGTATGAGCCTTGTTCTTATTTTCTTCTCTACCATCGTTGTTGCATGGTGGGTTTTTATTATTTTTGTCTACACAATTGGCCCTAGCACAAGTGCGTACGGTACACTTTTTTGTTTTGTTCATTGTTTTTCTACCCAAGGGGCCCTCCCGTCTTCTGCGCCGCCTCGGGAGAAGACGAAGACCGGGTGCCGCTTTGACTGCGCGCCCGTCTCACTGATGGGGCGGGCCTACGGGCCCCACGCGGCCATTTCTTCCCGTCTGGAGCCTACACGGGAGCCCCTACGCGGCGGGGTTGAGCTGGGCTTCCGGACGGAAAATGGGTGTGCGTCCCGGACGGGAGGGCCCATTGGGGGGCGCGAGTGGGCGCGCTCGGGACCCGTCCAGACGGAAAAGGCCTTAGCTAGAGGCGGCCTTTGGGGGTGCGCGAATGGAGATGCCTAAATTAGTCGAAAAACACTTGGAAATGACGGAAGGCCCGAGGAAAGACGGTGAACCTCGGCTTAGCCACTGTAAGGTTGGCGACTTGGTTAGCGAGGGTCGCTCGAGGTCCGAGGCATGGAAGAGCTGCATGCCCTTTTCCGTGACCCCTGGCTAGCGGGCTAGGCCATCGCGACAACAGATTGAAAGTCGTCGGAACGGCCGTCAAATAAGAAACCTTCAGTAACAACATAGTTGGGAGGATCGGCACAAACAAAGATGTCCCTAGTATCAGCATTGACCGGACGTGCTAGCTAGCTGAGCTAGCACACAACCAGATGGATGGATCTTCATGCCGTGCGTGCGCAGAAAGTCATTTTGGCTCCCTAACTCCGGTGCTCCATCCGTTAAAAAAAAATACACGTTTTAAAAGAAATTGAAATAATTCTATGAATAATTCATGATATAGCCTACGAATATGCAAAATCACAACACGGAATTCTTTATATTATAGATCTATACACTTGTCATTTTTTATAGCTCAAAATATTATACTTTTAAATTGAAATTTTGTACGTTTGTACAATAATCATCGAGAATACCGACATTTGTTTTCACATTTTTTAAAAACTTGTAAATATGATATTCGGCTATTTTTTAATGGAGAGCACTCGAGCTCGGGTGCACCGAATCCCCACTCGTGCGTGCGAAGCTAACTCTATGCATGTGAGACCGGGTTGTCTTCATACACGTTCGGAAGTGTGCAAGCTAGCCAAGAACTGCTCCGGTCGTGCATGCTCACGAGCGTGGTGGATGAACGGCCACCGCCGACCAGCCGCGGCCCTCATGTAAATATAATCATTTATCTTTCATTTAACGGTGGCAACAGATGTACTGTAAGTAAAATTAACGCCAAGGACAATATAATGACGTACCATCACCAACTATTTCAATTTTATAGCACAATAAGATTAATTACTGACATTGAAGATGTAATTACACACATTCACAATTCGGGGTAGAAAGTAAAGAGCGTGATTTGGGAGCAGTATATATCACATATGAATGCAGACATCACTTCTTATTGAGAACACGCAATTTATTAAGTCTCCCGGTGGCCGGCGGCGAGATCAGAACTGGTAGACACCCGTGTTCTTCTCCGAGTCAGCTGCCCCGTCGACCTTCTTTTTTCGTGCCTCCTCGCGCTCCTTGACCTCCTCAGCACTGAACAGTCCGACCACCTTATCTGCCAGCCTCTGCCCTGTCGCCGCCTCATGCCTCTTGTGCTGCATATGTACATACAGAGGAAGTGTAAGCGTGGCGAGAACTTCTGGAAATTATTTAAGCTAGTGGTGTGATGCGTACCAGAATTGCATCGGACATCATGTTAAGATTGACGTATGCCTCCAGCTCCGGCCCGCCGCCGACGTCGTGGTTGTGGTGCTCATCCACCTTCTTGCTCCCCTCGCTGGCCATGGTGGCAGGCAACTGTCGGGTTGATCCTGTCGTCCTTAGCTTGTGATCCAACTTGTGCAGACGGCTTCTTCCCCACACTTGCACTACGGTTTTATAGGCAACCACCAACCGGGCAGGGCATGTCCTCTTTTTATAATTTCGGTAATATCTACCTGTGGGAGGCTACACTAGCGCTAGCTACCTGATGTTGACTCATACCTACGCTCTTAACTCCTACTTATCCGTACTAGTAACAGCTATATATAGTATGATTGTGTAGCATACCTTCCTATCTGAGTAGATTTCTGTCGCTGTACATACTGAATGATTTGGCATGGCACCAACATCGAGTGGCTGCATGGCTGTCCACGAACCAACAAAGCGGAGAGACGCCCCCGGGCCGCCACTCTTCACCATAGCGGTAAGCCTAGGTCTTTCCCTAGTTTGGATGATTAGGTATTCACAACAGAGACTTGATGTTGAGGTCCAATGCCAAATCATTTTTGGATGGCCAAAGGGATCCATAACACCTGTATGGGAGATCATACATTGTTTTATATCCGTTTCAATTTTTTGTGTATAACACTTGGATATATCTAAATATAGATCACATCTCTATCTCTATTATATAATTTCGGTGTTATTTCTCAGTCACCTCATCCACCGTCAGTGTTTGCGCTGTTTTGCACGCATCCAGAAATTAGCGATACAGTGCAGTAGTTTGTCCTTCCTTTGTTGTCGCTAAATTGCGACCTGTTGCAGTAGGTGCGTTGTATGAGCCTTGTTCTTATTTTCTTCTCTACCATCGTTGTTGCATGGTGGGTTTTTATTATTTTTGTCTACACAATTGGCCCTAGCACAAGTGAAGACTGTACACTTTTTTGTTTTCTTCGTTGTTTTTCTACCCAAGGGGCCCTCCCGTCTTCTGCGCCGCCTCGGGAGAAGACGAAGACCGGGTGCCGCTTTGACTGCGCGCCCGTCTCACTGATGGGGCGGGCCTACGGGCCCCACGCGGCCATTTCTTCCCGTCTGGAGCCCACACGGGAGCCCCTACGCGGCGGGGTTGGGCTGGGCTTCCGGACGGAAAATGGGTGTGCGTCCCGGACGGGAGGGCCCATTGGGGGGCACGAGCGGGCGCGCTCGGGACCCGTCCAGACGGAAAAGGCCTTAGCTAGAGGCGGCCTTTGGGGGTGCGCGAATGGAGATGCCTAAATTAGTCGAAAAAGACTTGGAAATGACGGAAGGCCCGAGGAAAGACGGTGAACCTCGGCTTAGCCACTGTAAGGTTGGCGACTTGGTTGCGAGGGTCGCTCGAGGTCCGAGGCATGGAAGAGCTGCATGCCCTTTTCCATGACCCCTGGCTAGCGGGCTAGGCCATCGCGACAACAGATTGAAAGTCGTCGGAACGGCCGTCAAATAAGAAACCTTCAGTAACAACATAGTTGGGAGGATCGGCACAAACAAAGATGTCCCTAGTATCAGCATTGACCGGACGTGCTAGCTAGCTGAGCTAGCACACAACCAGATGGATGGATCTTTATGCCGTGCGTGCGCAGAAAGTCATTTTGGCTCCCTAACTCCGGTGCTCCATCCGTTAAAAAAAAATAGACGTTTTAAAAGAAATTGAAATAATTCTATTTATAGTTCATGATATAGCCTACGAATATGCAAAATCACAACACGGAATTCTTTATATTATAGATCTATACACTTGTCATTTTTTATAGCTCAAAATATTATACTTTTAAATTGAAATTTTGTACGTTTGTACAATAAATCATCGAGAATACCGACATTTGTTTTCACATTTTTTAAAAACTTGTAAATATGATATTCGGCTATTTTTTAATGGAGAGCACTCGAGCTCGGGTGCACCGAATCCCCACTCGTGCGTGCGAAGCTAACTCTATGCATGTGAGACCGGGTTGTCTTCATACACGTTCGGAAGTGTGCAAGCTAGCCAAGAACTGCTCCGATCGTGCATGCTCACGAGCGTGGTGGATGAACGGCCACCGCCGACCAGCCGCGGCCCTCATGTAAATATAATCATTTCTCTTTGATTTAACGGTGGCAACAGATGTACTGTAAGTAAAATTAACGCCAAGGACAATTTAATGACGTACCATCACCAACTATTTCAATTTTATAGCACAATAAGATTAATTACTGACATTGAAGATGTAATTACACACATTCACAATTCGGGGTAGAAAGTAAAGAGCGTGATTTGGGAGCAGTATATATCACATATGAATGCAGACATCACTTCTTATTGAGAACACGCAATTAATTAAGTCTCCCGGCGGCCGGCGGCGAGATCAGAACTGGTAGACACCCGTGTTCTTCTCCGAGCCAGCTGCCCCGTCGACCTTCTTTTTTCGTGCCTCCTCGCGCTCCTTGACCTCCTCAGCACTGAACAGTCCGACCACCTTATCTGCCAGCCTCTGCCCTGTCGCCGCCTCGTGCCTCTTGTGCTGCATATGTACATACAGAGGAAGTGTAAGCGTGGCGAGAACTTCTGGAAATTATTTAAGCTAGTGGTGTGATGCGTACCAGAATTGCATCGGACATCATGTTAAGATTGACGTATGCCTCCAGCTCCGGCCCGCCGCCGACGTCGTGGTTGTGGTGCTCATCCACCTTCTTGCTCCCCTCGCTGGCCATGGTGGCAGGCAACTGTCGGGTTGATCCTGTCGTCCTTAGCTTGTGATCCAACTTGTGCAGACGGCTTCTTCCCTACACTTGCACTACGGTTTTATAGGCAACCACCAACCGGGCAGGGCATGTCCTCTTTTTATAATTTCGGTAATATCTACCTGTGGGAGGCTACACTGGCGCTAGCTACCTGATGTTGACTCATACCTACGCTCTTAACTCCTACTTATCCATACTAGTAACAGCTATATATAGTATGATTGTGTAGCATACCTTCCAATCTGAGTATTTCTGTCGCTGTACATACTGAATGATTTGGCATGGCACCAACAACGAGTGGCTGCATGGCTGTCCACGAACCAACAAAGCGGAGAGACGCCCCCGGGCCGCCACTCTTCACCATAGCGGTAAGCCTAGGTCTTTCCCTAGTTTGGATGATTAGGTATTCACAACAGAGACTTGATGTTGAGGTCCAATGCCAAATCATTTTTGGATGGCCAAAGGGATCCATAACACCTGTATGGGAGATCATACATTGTTTTATATCCGTTTCAATTTTTTGTGTATAACACTTGGATATATCTAAATATAGATCACATCTCTATCTCTATTATATAATTTCGGTGTTATTTCTCAGTCACCTCATCCACCGTCAGTGTTTGCGCTGTTTTGCACGTATCCAGAAATTAGCGATACAGTGCAGTAGTTTGTCCTTCCTTTGTTGTCGCTAAATTGCGACCTGTTGCAGTAGGTGCGTTGTATGAGCCTTGTTTTTATTTTCTTCTCTACCTTCGTTGTTGCATGGTGGGTTTTTATTATTTTTGTCTACACAATTGGCCCTAGCACAAGTGCGGACTGTACACTTTTTTTTTGTTCGTTGTTTTTCTACCCAAGGGGCCCTCCCGTCTTCTGCGCCGCCTCGGGAGAAGACGAAGACCGGGTGCCGCTTTGACTGCGCGCCCGTCCCACTGATGGGGCGGGCCTACGGGCCCCACGCGGCCATTTCTTCCCGTCTGGAGCCCACACGGGAGCCCCTACGCGGCGGGGTTGGGCTGGGCTTCCGGACGGAAAATGGGTGTGCGTCCCGGACGGGAGGGCCCATTGGGGGGCGCGAGTGGGCGCGCTCGGGACCCGTCCAGACGGAAAAGCCCTTAGCTAGAGGCGGCCTTTGGGGGTGCGCGAATGGAGATGCCTAAATTAGTCGAAAAAGACTTGGAAATGACGGAAGGCCCGAGGAAAGACGGTGAACCTCGGCTTAGACACTGTAAGGTTGGCGACTTGGTTGCGAGGGTCGCTCGAGGTCCGAGGCATGGAAGAGCTGCATGCTCTTTTCCGTGACCCCCGGCTAGCGGGCTAGGCCATCGCGACAACAGATTGAAAGTCGTCGGAACGGCCGTCAAATAAGAAACCTTCAGTAACAACATACTTGGGAGGATCGGCACAAACAAAGATGTCCCTAGTATCAGCATTGACCGGACGTGCTAGCTAGCTGAGCTAGCACACAACCAGATGGATGGATCTTTATGCCGTGCGTGCGCAGAAAGTCATTTTGGCTCCCTAACTCCGGTGCTCCATCCGTTAAAAAAAAATTAGACGTTTTAAAAGAAATTGAAATAATTCTATGAATAGTTCATGATATAGCCTACGAATATGCAAAATCACAACATGGAATTCTTTATATTATGGATCTATACACTTGTCATTTTTTATAGCTCAAAATACAATACTTTTAAATTGAAATTTTGTACGTTTGTACAATAAATCATCGAGAATACCGACATTTTTTTTCAAATTTTTTTAAAACTTGTAAATATGATATTCGGCTATTTTTTAATGGAGAGCACTCGAGCTCGGGTGCACCGAATCCCCACTCGTGCGTGCGAAGCTAACTCTATGCATGTGAGACCGGGTTGTCTTCATACACGTTCGGAAGTGTGCAAGCTAGCCAAGAACTGCTCCGGTCGTGCATGCTCACGAGCGTGGTGGATGAACGGCCACCGCCGACCAGCCGCGGCCCTCATGTAAATATAATCATTTCTCTTTCATTTAACGGTGGCAACAGATGTACTGTAAGTAAAATTAACGCCAAGGACAATTTAATGACGTACCATCACCAACTATTTCAATTTTATAGCACAATAAGATTAATTACTGACATTGAAGATGTAATTACACACATTCACAATTCGGGGTAGAAAGTAAAGAGCGTGATTTGGGAGCAGTATATATCACATATGAATGCAGACATCACTTCTTATTGAGAACACGCAATTAATTAAGTCTCCCGGCGGCCGGCGGCGAGATCAGAACTGGTAGACACCCGTGTTCTTCTCCGAGCCAGCTGCCCCGTCGACCTTCTTTTTTCGTGCCTCCTCGCGCTCCTTGACCTCCTCAGCACTGAACAGTCCGACCACCTTATCTGCCAGCCTCTGCCCTGTCGCCGCCTCGTGCCTCTTGTGCTGCATATGTACATACAGAGGAAGTGTAAGCGTGGCGAGAACTTCTGGAAATTATTTAAGCTAGTGGTGTGATGCGTACCAGAATTGCATCGGACATCATGTTAAGATTGACGTATGCCTCCAGCTCCGGCCCGCCGCCGACGTCGTGGTTGTGGTGCTCATCCACCTTCTTGCTCCCCTCGCTGGCCATGGTGGCAGGCAACTGTCGGGTTGATCCTGTCGTCCTTAGCTTGTGATCCAACTTGTGCAGACGGCTTCTTCCCTACACTTGCACTACGGTTTTATAGGCAACCACCAACCGGGCAGGGCATGTCCTCTTTTTATAATTTCGGTAATATCTACCTGTGGGAGGCTACACTGGCGCTAGCTACCTGATGTTGACTCATACCTACGCTCTTAACTCCTACTTATCCATACTAGTAACAGCTATATATAGTATGATTGTGTAGCATACCTTCCAATCTGAGTAGATTTCTGTCGCTGTACATACTGAATGATTTGGCATGGCACCAACATCGAGTGGCTGCATGGCTTTCCACGAACCAACAAAGCGGAGAGACGCCCCCGGGCCGCCACTCTTCACCATAGCGGTAAGCCTAGGTCTTTCCCTAGTTTGGATGATTAGGTATTCACAACAGAGACTTGATGTTGAGGTCCAATGCCAAATCATTTTTGGATGGCCAAAGGGATCCATAACACCTGTATGGGAGATCATACATTGTTTTATATCCGTTTCAATTTTTTGTGTATAACACTTGGATATATCTAAATATAGATCACATCTCTATCTCTATTATATAATTTCGGTGTTATTTCTGAGTCACCTCATCCACCGTCAGTGTTTGCGCTGTTTTGCACGTATCCAGAAATTAGCGATACAGTGCAGTAGTTTGTCCTTCCTTTGTTGTCGCTAAATTGCGACCTGTTGCAGTAGGTGCGTTGTATGAGCCTTGTTTTTATTTTCTTCTCTACCTTCGTTGTTGCATGGTGGGTTTTTATTATATTTGTCTACACAATTGGCCCTAGCACAAGTGCGGACTGTACACTTTTTTTTTTGTTCGTTGTTTTTCTACCCAAGGGGCCCTCCCGTCTTCTGCGCCGCCTCGGGAGAAGACGAAGACCGGGTGCCGCTTTGACTGCGCGCCCGTCCCACTGATGGGGCGGGCCTACGGGCCCCACGCGGCCATTTCTTCCCGTCTGGAGCCCACACGGGAGCCCCTACGCGGCGGGGTTGGGCTGGGCTTCCGGACGGAAAATGGGTGTGCGTCCCGGACGGGAGGGCCCATTGGGGGGCGCGAGTGGGCGCGCTCGGGACCCGTCCAGACGGAAAAGCCCTTAGCTAGAGGCGGCCTTTGGGGGTGCGCGAATGGAGATGCCTAAATTAGTCGAAAAAGACTTGGAAATGACGGAAGGCCCGAGGAAAGACGGTGAACCTCGGCTTAGACACTGTAAGGTTGGCGACTTGGTTGCGAGGGTCGCTCGAGGTCCGAGGCATGGAAGAGCTGCATGCTCTTTTCCGTGACCCCCGGCTAGCGGGCTAGGCCATCGCGACAACAGATTGAAAGTCGTCGGAACGGCCGTCAAATAAGAAACCTTCAGTAACAACATACTTGGGAGGATCGGCACAAACAAAGATGTCCCTAGTATCAGCATTGACCGGACGTGCTAGCTAGCTGAGCTAGCACACAACCAGATGGATGGATCTTTATGCCGTGCGTGCGCAGAAAGTCATTTTGGCTCCCTAACTCCGGTGCTCCATCCGTTAAAAAAAAATTAGACGTTTTAAAAGAAATTGAAATAATTCTATGAATAGTTCATGATATAGCCTACGAATATGCAAAATCACAACATGGAATTCTTTATATTATAGATCTATACACTTGTCATTTTTTATAGCTCAAAATACAATACTTTTAAATTGAAATTTTGTACGTTTGTACAATAAATCATCGAGAATACCGACATTTTTTTTCAAATTTTTTTAAAACTTGTAAATATGATATTCGGCTATTTTTTAATGGAGAGCACTCGAGCTCGGGTGCACCGAATCCCCACTCGTGCGTGCGAAGCTAACTCTATGCATGTGAGACCGGGTTGTCTTCATACACGTTCGGAAGTGTGCAAGCTAGCCAAGAACTGCTCCGGTCGTGCATGCTCACGAGCGTGGTGGATGAACGGCCACCGCCGACCAGCCGCGGCCCTCATGTAAATATAATCATTTCTCTTTCATTTAACGGTGGCAACAGATGTACTGTAAGTAAAATTAACGCCAAGGACAATTTAATGACGTACCATCACCAACTATTTCAATTTTATAGCACAATAAGATTAATTACTGACATTGAAGATGTAATTACACACATTCACAATTCGGGGTAGAAAGTAAAGAGCGTGATTTGGGAGCAGTATATATCACATATGAATGCAGACATCACTTCTTATTGAGAACACGCAATTAATTAAGTCTCCCGGCGGCCGGCGGCGAGATCAGAACTGGTAGACACCCGTGTTCTTCTCCGAGCCAGCTGCCCCGTCGACCTTCTTTTTTCATGCCTCCTCGCGCTCCTTGACCTCCTCAGCACTGAACAGTCCGACCACCTTATCTGCCAGCCTCTGCCCTGTCGCCGCCTCGTGCCTCTTGTGCTGCATATGTACATACAGAGGAAGTGTAAGCGTGGCGAGAACTTCTGGAAATTATTTAAGCTAGTGGTGTGATGCGTACCAGAATTGCATCGGACATCATGTTAAGATTGACGTATGCCTCCAGCTCCGGCCCGCCGCCGACGTCGTGGTTGTGGTGCTCATCCACCTTCTTGCTCCCCTCGCTGGCCATGGTGGCAGGCAACTGTCGGGTTGATCCTGTCGTCCTTAACTTGTGATCCAACTTGTGCAGACGGCTTCTTCGCTACACTTGCACTACGGTTTTATAGGCAACCACCAACCGGGCAGGGCATGTCCTCTTTTTATAATTTCGGTAATATCTACCTGTGGGAGGCTACACTGGCGCTACCTACCTGATGTTGACTCATACCTACGCTCTTAACTCCTACTTATCCATACTAGTAACAGCTATATATAGTATGATTGTGTAGCATACCTTCCAATCTGAGTAGATTTCTGTCGCTGTACATACTGAATGATTTGGCATGGCACCAACATCGAGTGGCTGCATGGCTGTCCACGAACCAACAAAGCAGAGAGACGCCCCCGGGACGCCACTCTTCACCATAGCGGTAAGCCTAGGTCTTTCCCTAGTTTGGATGATTAGGTATTCACAACAGAGACTTGATGTTGAGGTCCAATGCCAAATCATTTTTGGATGGCCAAAGGGATCCATAACACCTGTATGGGAGATCATACATTGTTTTATATCCGTTTCAATTTTTTGTGTATAACACTTGGATATATCTAAATATAGATCACATCTCTATCTCTACTATATAATTTCGGTGTTATTTCTCAGTCACCTCATCCACCGTCAGTGTTTGCGCTGTTTTGCACGTATCCAGAAATTAGCGATACAGTGCAGTAGTTTGTCCTTCCTTTGCTGTCGCTAAATTGCGACCTGTTGCAGTAGGTGCGTTGTATGAGCCTTGTTCTTATTTTCTTCTCTACCATCGTTGTTGCATGGTGGGTTTTTATTATTTTTGTCTACACAATTGGCCCTAGCACAAGTGCGTACGGTACACTTTTTTGTTTTGTTCGTTGTTTTTCTACCCAAGGGGCCCTCCCGTCTTCTGCGCCGCCTCGGGAGAAGACGAAGACCGGGTGCCGCTTTGACTGCGCGCCCGTCTCACTGATGGGGCGGGCCTACGGGCCCCACGCGGCCATTTCTTCCCGTCTGGAGCCTACACGGGAGCCCCTACGCGGCGGGGTTGAGCTGGGCTTCCGGACGGAAAATGGGTCTGCGTCCCGGACGGGAGGGCCCATTGGGGGGCGCGAGTGGGCGCGCTCGGGACCCGTCCAGACGGAAAAGGCCTTAGCTAGAGGCGGCCTTTGGGGGTGCGCGAATGGAGATGCCTAAATTAGTCGAAAAACACTTGGAAATGACGGAAGGCCCGAGGAAAGATGGTGAACCTCGGCTTAGCCACTGTAAGGTTGGCGACTTGGTTGCGAGGGTCGCTCGAGGTCCGAGGCATGGAAGAGCTGCATGCCCTTTTCCGTGACCCCTGGCTAGCGGGCTAGGCCATCGCGACAACAGATTGAAAGTCGTCGGAACGGCCGTCAAATAAGAAACCTTCAGTAACAACATAGTTGGGAGGATCGGCACAAACAAAGATGTCCCTAGTATCAGCATTGACCGGACGTGCTAGCTAGCTGAGCTAGCACACAACCAGATGGATGGATCTTCATGCCGTGCGTGCGCAGAAAGTCATTTTGGCTCCCTAACTCCGGTGCTCCATCCGTTAAAAAAAATAGACGTTTTAAAAGAAATTGAAATAATTCTATGAATAGTTCATGATATAGCCTACGAATATGCAAAATCACAACACGGAATTCTTTATATTATAGATCTATACACTTGTCATTTTTTATAGCTCAAAATATTATACTTTTAAATTGAAATTTTGTACGTTTGTACAATAAATCATCGAGAATACCGACATTTGTTTTCACATTTTTTAAAAACTTGTAAATATGATATTCGGCTATTTTTTAATGGAGAGCACTCGAGCTCGGGTGCACCGAATCCCCACTCGTGCGTGCGAAGCTAACTCTATGCATGTGAGACCGGGTTGTCTTCATACACGTTCGGAAGTGTGCAAGCTAGCCAAGAACTGCTCCGGTCGTGCATGCTCACGAGCGTGGTGGATGAACGGCCACCGCCGACCAGCCGCGGCCCTCATGTAAATATAATCATTTATCTTTCATTTAACGGTGGCAACAGATGTACTGTAAGTAAAATTAACGCCAAGGACAATTTAATGACGTACCATCACCAACTATTTCAATTTTATAGCACAATAAGATTAATTACTGACATTGAAGATGTAATTACACACATTCACAATTCGGGGTAGAAAGTAAAGAGCGTGATTTGGGAGCAGTATATATCACATATGAATGCAGACATCACTTCTTATTGAGAACACGCAATTAATTAAGTCTCCCGGTGGCCGGCGGCGAGATCAGAACTGGTAGACACCCGTGTTCTTCTCCGAGTCAGCTGCCCCGTCGACCTTCTTTTTTCGTGCCTCCTCGCGCTCCTTGACCTCCTCAGCACTGAACAGTCCGACCACCTTATCTGCCAGCCTCTGCACTGTCGCCGCCTCATGCCTCTTGTGCTGCATATGTACATACAGAGGAAGTGTAAGCGTGGCGAGAACTTCTGGAAATTATTTAAGCTAGTGGTGTGATGCGTACCAGAACTGCATCGGACATCATGTTAAGATTGACGTATGCCTCCAGCTCCGGCCCGCCGCCGACGTCGTGGTTGTGGTGCTCATCCACCTTCTTGCTCCCCTCGCTGGCCATGGTGGCAGGCAACTGTCGGGTTGATCCTGTCGTCCTTAGCTTGTGATCCAACTTGTGCAGATGGCTTCTTCCCCACACTTGCACTACGGTTTTATAGGCAACCACCAACCGGGCAGGGCATGTCCTCTTTTTATAATTTCGGTAATATCTACCTGTGGGAGGCTACACTAGCGCTAGCTACCTGATGTTGACTCATACCTACGCTCTTAACTCCTACTTATCCATACTAGTAACAGCTATATATAGTATGATTGTGTAGCATACCTTCCAATCTGAGTAGATTTCTGTCGCTGTACATACTGAATGATTTGGCATGGCACCAACATCGAGTGGCTGCATGGCTGTCCACGAACCAACAAAGCAGAGAGACGCCCCCGGGACGCCACTCTTCACCATAGCGGTAAGCCTAGGTCTTTCCCTAGTTTGGATGATTAGGTATTCACAACAGAGACTTGATGTTGAGGTCCAATGCCAAATCATTTTTGGATGGCCAAAGGGATCCATAACACCTGTATGGGAGATCATACATTGTTTTATATCCGTTTCAATTTTTTGTGTATAACACTTGGATATATCTAAATATAGATCACATCTCTATCTCTACTATATAATTTCGGTGTTATTTCTCAGTCACCTCATCCACCGTCAGTGTTTGCGCTGTTTTGCACGTATCCAGAAATTAGCGATACAGTGCAGTAGTTTGTCCTTCCTTTGCTGTCGCTAAATTGCGACCTGTTGCAGTAGGTGCGTTGTATGAGCCTTGTTCTTATTTTCTTCTCTACCATCGTTGTTGCATGGTGGGTTTTTATTATTTTTGTCTACACAATTGGCCCTAGCACAAGTGCGTACGGTACACTTTTTTGTTTTGTTCGTTGTTTTTCTACCCAAGGGGCCCTCCCGTCTTCTGCGCCGCCTCGGGACAAGACGAAGACCGGGTGCCGCTTTGACTGCGCGCCCGTCTCACTGATGGGGCGGGCCTACGGGCCCCACGCGGCCATTTCTTCCCGTCTGGAGCCTACACGGGAGCCCCTACGCGGCGGGGTTGAGCTGGGCTTCCGGACGGAAAATGGGTCTGCGTCCCGGACGGGAGGGCCCATTGGGGGGCGCGAGTGGGCGCGCTCGGGACCCGTCCAGACGGAAAAGGCCTTAGCTAGAGGCGGCCTTTGGGGGTGCGCGAATGGAGATGCCTAAATTAGTCGAAAAACACTTGGAAATGACGGAAGGCCCGAGGAAAGATGGTGAACCTCGGCTTAGCCACTGTAAGGTTGGCGACTTGGTTGCGAGGGTCGCTCGAGGTCCGAGGCATGGAAGAGCTGCATGCCCTTTTCCGTGACCCCTGGCTAGCAGGCTAGGCCATCGCGACAACAGATTGAAAGTCGTCGGAACGGCCGTCAAATAAGAAACCTTCAGTAACAACATAGTTGGGAGGATCGGCACAAACAAAGATGTCCCTAGTATCAGCATTAACCGGACGTGCTAGCTAGCTGAGCTAGCACACAACCAGATGGATGGATCTTCATGCCGTGCGTGCGCAGAAAGTCATTTTGGCTCCCTAACTCCGGTGCTCCATCCGTTAAAAAAAATAGACGTTTTAAAAGAAATTGAAATAATTCTATGAATAGTTCATGATATAGCCTACGAATATGCAAAATCACAACACGGAATTCTTTATATTATAGATCTATACACTTGTCATTTTTTATAGCTCAAAATATTATACTTTTAAATTGAAATTTTGTACGTTTGTACAATAAATCATCGAGAATACCGACATTTGTTTTCACATTTTTTAAAAACTTGTAAATATGATATTCGGCTATTTTTTAATGGAGAGCACTCGAGCTCGGGTGCACCGAATCCCCACTCGTGCGTGCGAAGCTAACTCTATGCATGTGAGACCGGGTTGTCTTCATACACGTTCGGAAGTGTGCAAGCTAGCCAAGAACTGCTCCGGTCGTGCATGCTCACGAGCGTGGTGGATGAACGGCCACCGCCGACCAGCCGCGGCCCTCATGTAAATATAATCATTTATCTTTCATTTAACGGTGGCAACACTGTAAGTAAAATTAACGCCAAGGACAATTTAATGACGTACCATCACCAACTATTTCAATTTTATAGCACAATAAGATTAATTACTGACATTGAAGATGTAATTACACACATTCACAATTCGGGGTAGAAAGTAAAGAGCGTGATTTGGGAGCAGTATATATCACATATGAATGCAGACATCACTTCTTATTGAGAACACGCAATTAATTAAGTCTCCCGGTGGCCGGCGGCGAGATCAGAACTGGTAGACACCCGTGTTCTTCTCCGAGTCAGCTGCCCCGTCGACCTTCTTTTTTCGTGCCTCCTCGCGCTCCTTGACCTCCTCAGCACTGAACAGTCCGACCACCTTATCTGCCAGCCTCTGCCCTGTCGCCGCCTCATGCCTCTTGTGCTGCATATGTACATACAGAGGAAGTGTAAGCGTGGCGAGAACTTCTGGAAATTATTTAAGCTAGTGGTGTGATGCGTACCAGAATTGCATCGGACATCATGTTAAGATTGACGTATGCCTCCAGCTCCGGCCCGCCGCCGACGTCGTGGTTGTGGTGCTCATCCACCTTCTTGCTCCCCTCGCTGGCCATGGTGGCAGGCAACTGTCGGGTTGATCCTGTCGTCCTTAGCTTGTGATCCAACTTGTGCAGATGGCTTCTTCCCCACACTTGCACTACGGTTTTATAGGCAACCACCAACCGGGCAGGGCATGTCCTCTTTTTATAATTTCGGTAATATCTACCTGTGGGAGGCTACACTAGCGCTAGCTACCTGATGTTGACTCATACCTACGCTCTTAACTCTTATTATCCATACTAGTAACAGCTATATATAGTATGATTGTGTAGCATACCTTCCAATCTGAGTAGATTTCTGTCGCTGTACATACTGAATGATTTGGCATGGCACCAACATCGAGTGGCTGCAGGGCTGTCCACGAACCAACAAAGCGGAGAGACGCCCCCGGGCCGCCACGCTTCACCATAGCGGTAAGCCTAGGTCTTTCCCTAGTTTGGATGATTAGGTATTCACAACAGAGACTTGATGTTGAGGTCCAATGCCAAATCATTTTTGGATGGCCAAAGGGATCCATAACACGTGTATGGGAGATCATACATTGTTTTATATCCGTTTCAATTTTTTGTGTATAACACTTGGATATATCTAAATATAGATCACATCTCTATCTCTATTATATAATTTCGGTGTTATTTCTCAGTCACCTCATCCACCGTCAGTGTTTGCGCTGTTTTGCACGCATCCAGAAATTAGCGATACAGTGCAGTAGTTTGTCCTTCCTTTGTTGTCGCTAAATTGCGACATGTTGCAGTAGGTGCGTTGTATGAGCCTTGTTCTTATTTTCTTCTCTACCATCGTTGTTGCATGGTGGGTTTTTATTATTTTTGTCTACACAATTGTCCCTAGCACAAGTGAAGACTGTACACTTTTTTGTTGTCTTCGTTGTTTTTCTACCCAAGGGGCCCTCCCGTCTTCTGCGCCGCCTCGGGAGAAGACGAAGACCGGGTGCCGCTTTGACTGCGCGCCCGTCTCACTGATGGGGCGGGCCTACGGGCCCCACGCGGCCATTTCTTCCCGTCTGGAGCCCACACGGGAGCCCCTACGCGGCGGGGTTGGGCTGGGCTTCCGGACGGAAAATGGGTGTGCGTCCCGGACGGGAGGGCCCATTGGGGGGCGCGAGTGGGCGCGCTCGGGACCCGTCCAGACGGAAAAGGCCTTAGCTAGAGGCGGCCTTTGGGGGTGCGCGAATGGAGATGCCTAAATTAGTCGAAAAAGACTTGGAAATGACGGAAGGCCCGAGGAAAGACGGTGAACCTCGGCTTAGCCACTGTAAGGTTGGCGACTTGGTTGCGAGGGTCGCTCGAGGTCCGAGGCATGGAAGAGCTGCATGCCCTTTTCCATGACCCCTCGCTAGCGGGCTAGGCCATCGCGACAACAGATTGAAAGTCGTCGGAACGGCCGTCAAATAAGAAACCTTCAGTAACAACATAGTTGGGAGGATCGGCACAAACAAAGATGTCCCTAGTATCAGCATTGACCGGACGTGCTAGCTAGCTGAGCTAGCACACAACCAGATGGATGGATCTTTATGCCGTGCGTGCGCAGAAAGTCATTTTGGCTCCCTAACTCCGGTGCTCCATCCGTTAAAAAAAATAGACGTTTTAAAAGAAATTGAAATAATTCTATTTATAGTTCATGATATAGCCTACGAATATGCAAAATCACAACACAGAATTCTTTATATTATAGATCTATACACTTGTCATTTTTTATAGCTCAAAATATTATACTTTTAAATTGAAATTTTGTACGTTTGTACAATAAATCATCGAGAATACCGACATTTGTTTTCACATTTTTTAAAAACTTGTAAATATGATATTCGGCTATTTTTGAATGGAGAGCACTCGAGCTCGGGTGCACCGAATCCCCACTCGTGCGTGCGAAGCTAACTCTATGCATGTGAGACCGGGTTGTCTTCATACACGTTCGGAAGTGTGCAAGCTAGCCAAGAACTGCTCCGGTCGTGCATGCTCACGAGTGTGGTGGATGAACGGCCACCGCCGACCAGCCGCGGCCCTCATGTAAATATAATCATTTATCTTTCATTTAACGGTGGCAACAGATGTACTGTAAGTAAAATTAACGCCAAGGACAATTTAATGACGTACCATCACCAACTATTTCAATTTTATAGCACAATAAGATTAATTACTGACATTGAAGATGTAATTACACACATTCACAATTCGGGGTAGAAAGTAAAGAGCGTGATTTGGGAGCAGTATATATCACATATGAATGCAGACATCACTTCTTATTGAGAACACGCAATTAATTAAGTCTCCCGGCGGCCGGCGGCGAGATCAGAACTGGTAGACACCCGTGTTCTTCTCCGAGCCAGCTGCCCCGTCGACCTTCTTTTTTCGTGCCTCCTCGCGCTCCTTGACCTCCTCAGCACTGAACAGTCCGACCACCTTATCTGCCAGCCTCTGCCCTGTCGCCGCCTCGTGCCTCTTGTGCTGCATATGTACATACAGAGGAAGTGTAAGCGTGGCGAGAACTTCTGGAAATTATTTAAGCTAGTGGTGTGATGCGTACCAGAATTGCATCGGACATCATGTTAAGATTGACGTATGCCTCCAGCTCCGGCCCGCCGCCGACGTCGTGGTTGTGGTGCTCATCCACCTTCTTGCTCCCCTCGCTGGCCATGGTGGCAGGCAACTGTCGGGTTGATCATGTCGTCCTTAGCTTGTGATCCAACTTGTGCAGACGGCTTCTTCCCTACACTTGCACTACGGTTTTATAGGCAACCACCAACCGGGTAGGGCATGTCCTCTTTTTATAATTTCGGTAATATCTACCTGTGGGAGGCTACACTGGCGCTAGCTACCTGATGTTGACTCATACCTACGCTCTTAACTCCTACTTATCCATACTAGTAACAGCTATATATAGTATGATTGTGTAGCATACCTTCCAATCTGAGTAGATTTCTGTCGCTGTACATACTGAATGATTTGGCATGGCACCAACATCGAGTGGCTGCATGGCTGTCCACGAACCAACAAAGCGGTGAGACGCCCCCGGGCCGCCACTCTTCACCATAGCGGTAAGCCTAGGTCTTTCCCTAGTTTGGATGATTAGGTATTCACAACAGAGACTTGATGTTGAGGTCCAATGCCAAATCATTTTTGGATGGCCAAAGGGATCCATAACACCTGTATGGGAGATCATACATTGTTTTATATCCGTTTCAATTTTTTGTGTATAACACTTGGATATATCTAAATATAGATCACATCTCTATCTCTATTATATAATTTCGGTGTTATTTCTCAGTCACCTCATCCACCGTCAGTGTTTGCGCTGTTTTGCACGTATCCAGAAATTAGCGATACAGTGCAGTAGTTTGTCCTTCCTTTGTTGTCGCTAAATTGCGACCTGTTGCAGTAGGTGCGTTGTATGAGCCTTGTTTTTATTTTCTTCTCTACCTTCGTTGTTGCATGGTGGGTTTTTATTATTTTTGTCTACACAATTGGCCCTAGCACAAGTGCGGACTGTACACTTTTTTTTTTGTTCGTTGTTTTTCTACCCAAGGGGCCCTCCCGTCTTCTGCGCCGCCTCGGGAGAAGACGAAGACCGGGTGCCGCTTTGACTGCGCGCCCGTCTCACTGATGGGGCGGGCCTACGGGCCCCACGCGGACATTTCTTCCCGTATGGAGCCCACACGGGAGCCCCTACGCGGCGGGGTTGGGCTGGGCTTCCGGACGGAAAATGGGTGTGCGTCCCGGACGGGAGGGCCCATTGGGGGGCGCGAGTGGGCGCGCTCGGGACCCGTCCAGATGGAAAAGGCCTTAGCTAGAGGCGGCCTTTGGGGGTGCGCGAATGGAGATGCCTAAATTAGTCGAAAAAGACTTGGAAATGACGGAAGGCCCGAGGAAAGACGGTGAACCTCGGCTTAGCCACTGTAAGGTTGGCGAGTTGGTTGCGAGGGTCGCTCGAGGTCCGAGGCATGGAAGAGCTGCATGCCCTTTTCCGTGACCCCTGGCTAGCGGGCTAGGCCATCGCGACAACAGATTGAAAGTCGTCGGAACGGCCGTCAAATAAGAAACCTTCAGTAACAACATAGTTGGGAGGATCGGCACAAACGAAGATGTCCCTAGTATCAGCATTGACCGGGCGTGCTAGCTAGCTGAGCTAGCACACAACCAGATGGATGGATCTTTATGCCGTGCGTGCGCAGAAAGTCATTTTGCCTCCCGAACTCCGGTGCTCCATCCGTTAAAAAAAAATAGACGTTTTAAAAGAAATTGAAATAATTCTATGAATAATTCATGATATAGCCTACGAATATGCAAAATCACAACACGGAATTCTTTATATTATAGATCTATACACTTGTCATTTTTTATAGCTCAAAATATTATACTTTTAAATTGAAATTTTGTACGTTTGTACAATAAATCATCGAGAATACCGACATTTGTTTTCACATTTTTTAAAAACTTGTAAATACGATATTCGGCTATTTTTTAATGGAGAGCACTCGAGCTCGGGTGCACCGAATCCCCACTCGTGCGTGCGAAGCTAACTCTATGCATGTGAGACCGGGTTGTCTTCATACACGTTCGGAAGTGTGCAAGCTAGCCAAGAACTGCTCCGATCGTGCATGCTCACGAGCGTGGTGGATGAACGGCCACCGCCGACCAGCCGCGGCCCTCGTGTAAATATAATCATTTCTCTTTGATTTAACGGTGGCAACAGATGTACTGTAAGTAAAATTAACGCCAAGGACAATTTAATGACGTACCATCACCAACTATTTCAATTTTATAGCACAATAAGATTAATTACTGGCATTGAAGAAGTAATTACACACATTCACAATTCGGGGTAGAAAGTAAAGAGCGTGGTTTGGGAGCAGTATATATCACATATGAATGCAGACATCACTTCTTATTGAGAACACACAATTAATTAAGTCTCCCGGAGGCCGGCGGCGAGATCAGAACTGGTAGACACCCGTGTTCTTCTCCGAGCCAGCTGCCTCGTCGACCTTCTTTTTTCGTGCCTCCTCGCGCTCCTTGACCTCCTCGGCACTGAATAGTCCGACCACCTTATCTGCCAGCCTCTGCCCTGTCGCCGCCTCGTGCCTCTTGTGCTGCATATGTACATACAGAGGAAGTGTAAGCGTGGCGAGAACTTCTGGAAATTATTTAAGCTAGTGGTATGATGCGTACAAGAATTGCATCGGACATCATGTTAAGATTGACGTATGCCTCCAGCTCCGGCCCGCCGCCGACGTGCTCCCTCTGGTCGTGGTTGTGCTGCTCATCCACCTTCTTGCTCCCCTCGCTGGCCATGGTGGCAGGCAACTGTCGGGTTGATCCTGTCGTCCTTAGCTTGTGATCCAACTTGTGCAGACGGCTTCTTCCCCACACTTGCACTACGGTTTTATAGGCAACCACCAACCGGGCAGGGCATGTCCTCTTTTTATAATTTCGGTAATATCTACCTGTGGGAGGCTACACTGGCGCTAGCTACCTGATGTTGACTCATACCTACGCTCTTAACTCCTACTTATCCATACTAGTAACAGCTATATATAGTATGATTGTGTAGCATACCTTCCAATCTGAGTAGATTTCTGTCGCTGTACATACTGAATGATTTGGCATGGCACCAACATCGAGTGGCTGCATGGCTGTCCACGAACCAACAAAGCGGAGAGACGCCCCCAGACCGCCACTCTTCACCATAGCGGTAAGCCTAGGTCTTTCCCTAGTTTGGATGATTAGGTATTCACAACAGAGACTTGATGTTGAGGTCCAATGCCAAATCATTTTTGGATGGCCAAAGGGATCCATAACACCTGTATGAGAGATCATACATTGTTTTATATCCGTTTCAATTTTTTGTGTATAACACTTGGATATATCTAAATATAGATCATATCTCTATCTCTATTATATAATTTCGGTGTTATTTCTCAGTCACCTCAACCACCGTCAGTGTTTGCGCTGTTTTGCACGCATCCACAAATTAGCGATACAGTGCAGTAGTTTGTCCTTCCTTCGCTGTCGCTAAATTGCGACCTGTTGCAGTAGGTGCGTTGTATGGGCCTTGTTCTTATTTTCTTCTCTACCATCGTTGTTGCATGGTGGGGTTTTTATTATTTTTGTCTACACAATTGGCCCTAGCACAAGTGCGGACTGTACACTTTTTTGTTTTGTTCGTTGTTTTTCTACCCAAGGGGCCCTCCCATCTTCTGCGCCGCCTCGGGAGAAGACGAAGACCGGGCGCCGCTTTGACTGCGCGCCCGTCTCACTGACGGGGTGGGCCTGCGGGCCCCACGCGGCCATTTCTTCCCGTCTGGAGCCCACACGGGAGCCCCTACGCGGCGGGGTTTGGCTGGGCTTCCGGATGGAAAAATGGTGTGCGTCCCGGACGGGAGTGCCCATTGGGGGGCGCGAGTGGGCGCGCTCGGGACCCGTCCAGACGGAAAAGTCCTTAGCTAGAGGCGGCTTTTGGGGGTGCGCGAATGGAGATGCCTAAATTAGTCGAAAAAGACTTGGAAATGACGGAAGGCCAGAGGAAAGACGGTGAACCTCGGCTTAGCCACTGTAAGCTTGGCGACTTGGTTCAGCGAGGGTCGCTCGAGGTCCGAGGCATGGAAGAGCTGCATGCCCTTTTCCGTGACCCCCGGCTAGCGGGCTAGGCCATCGCGACAACAGATTGAAAGTCGTCGGAACGTCCGTCAAATAAGCAACCTTCAGTGACAACATAGTTGGGAGGATCGGCACAAACAAAGATGTCCCTAGTATCAGCATTGACCGGACGTGCTACCTAGCTGAGCTAGCACACAACCAGATGGATGGATCTTTATGTCGTGCGTGCGCGGAAAGTCATATTGGCTCCCTAACTCCGGTGCTCCATCCGTTTAAAAAAATTAGACGTTTTAAAAGAAATTGAGATAATTCTATGAATAGTTCATGATATAGCCTACGAATATGCAAAATCACAACACGGAATTCTTTATATTGTAGATTTATACACTTGTCATTTTTTATAGCTCAAAATACAATACTTTTAAATTGAAATTTTGTACGTTTGTACAATAAATCATCGAGAATACCGACATTTGTTTTCACATTTTTTTTAAAACTTGTAAATATGATATTCGGCTATTTTTTAATGGAGAGCACTCGAGCTCGGGTGCCCTGAATCCCCACTCGTGCGTGCGAAGCTAACTCTATGCATGTGAGACCGGGTTGTCTTCATACACGTTCGGAAGTGTGCAAGCTAGCCAAGAACTGCTCCGATCGTGCATGCTCATGAGCGTGGTGGATCAACGGCCACCGCCGACCAGCCGCGGCCCTCATGTAAATATAATCATTTCTCTTTCATTTAACGGTGGCAACAGATGTACTGTAAGTAAAATTAACGCCAAGGGCAATTTAATAACGTACCATCACCACCTATTTCAATTTTATAGCACAATAAGATTAATTACTAGCATTGAAGAAGTAATTACACACATTCACAATTCGGGGTAGAAACTAAAGTGCGTGATTTGGGAGCAGTATATACCACATATGAATGCAGACATCACTTCTTATTGAGAACACGCAATTAATTAAGTCTCCCGGCGGGCGGCGGCGAGATCAGAACTGGTAGACACCCGTGTTCTTCTCCGAGCCAGCTGCCTGTATGGGAGATCATACATTGTTTTATATCCGTTTCAATTTTTTGTGTATAACACGTGGATATATCTAAATATAGATCATATCTCTATTTCTATTATATAATTTCGGTGTTATTTCTCAGTCACCTCATCCACCGTCAGTTTTTCCGCTGTTTTGTACGCATCCAGAAATTAGCACAGCGGTACAGTGCAGTAGTCTGTCCTTCCTTTGCTGTCGCTAAATTGCGACCTGTTGTAGTAGGTGCATTGTATGGGCCTTGTTCTTATTTTCTTCTCTACCGTCGTTGTTGCATGGTGGGTTTTTTTTTATTTTTGTCTACACAATTGGCCCTAGCACAAGTGTGGATTGTACACCTTTTTGTTTTGTTCGTTGTTTTTCTACCCAAGGGGGAGCTAGGTACTCTTGTATTTTTTTTATTATACTTATTTTGTTTTTTTTTCATTTTCTTCAGTAAATATCATGTGGGACTGTTAGGCCTTTCTGTATTGTTTTTCTTGATAATTTTTTGCGATGCTTCAAGTCAGGTTGCAGATGAGAATTTTTTCCAGTTAATTACAAGTCATATGGTAACTCGGAAATTTTCAGTTGCAAGTCAGCTTGTAACTGAGACTTGTTTCATTTGCAACTCGGCTTGCAACAGAGATATTTTTCAGTTACAAGCGGGGTCGCAACTTTGATTTTTTTTCCGATCATACTCAAGTTTTGTAGCCGTCAGATGAGTATCGAGAGTCTTCATCTAGTTGTGTTGTTTTCTGTCTAACTAGTTTGTACCTGGATCCGGCGATGGACGGGATGGATCCGGACCACCGGCGTCAAGGGAGGGAGAGGGGCGACGAGGATGGTGGAGGTCAGGGGATCGGGGGCGGCGGGGATCTGGAGGTCGGAGATAGGTGGATTCCGATCTGTTTTTTTTTTCGTTGGCTTGACTCACTTGTGTGGATGCGGTGCTAGGAAGGCAATGGCAATCCGGAAGTAATTCAATGGAACGACATGTCCATTTACATACCCCTTCGCGGGACAGGTGGGAGAAGCTCGGAAAACTCCCAAGAATCTGCTCCGGGGCAGTTTCTCAAATCGTGTACGTTTGCAGTTTCGCGGTGGAAATAATCTATCGAGAAACCGGAGACTTCTTTTAGGATTCTACGGTCTGCAACCTATAAGCAGCCCAGAAACTGCAAAAGAAGTCACCCTTATTCTCGGTGGCGCTTCGACGCTGGTTGAGCATTCCACGGAGCACTTTTTTCATGAATAACAAGTGGATATGTAGATTAGTCCGAGAAAAATGGGTAAACATGGGAGGGAGAGAGACTCAGCAACAAAAACTTTCTTCGTCTAAATATTTCAAAAACTAACATTTAATTTCAAGTGGTGCATGTGTGCAGATTTTATCGAGAACAACTAGACAAGATATTCAAAACAAGACGCATTGGTGATCGATAATTTATCAAGATGGTTTATGAGCCCTGTGATCGACAATTTAGACAGAAACAATGCTGAATGTTTGCCAAATAGTATGAAGAAGACTATGCTGAATGTTTGCCAAATAGTATGAAGAAGACTACGATGTGTGAAGGTGCAACAATAGTGAAGCCAAGGGAAGAGCGAATATTTAAGCGTATAATGACTTGTCTCCTATATCCTGTAGAGGGTAGAAGAAAACACTCCACGAATACAAAATTAACTACACAGCTCTGCTTGTGGAATCTGGGACTGGGTCAATGCCATTGACTGATTCCACCCCCAATGCATATATCCAAACAGGGGATTCGATCATTGTCATTTTACAAACATTCAACAAAGTCAAGGAAGCAGTAAAAAGTTGCATCGCCAAAAATTTTGATCAATAAAAAATGAAACAAACTTCCCACTAAGATGCATCAAAATCTAAGGTTCTTACTTTCTAAATTTGGTGTGATTATTTCGGTGGCCATTTAAATAGAGCACATATATCAGAGATAGATAAACACGGTCAAGAAAGAAAATAGAACTATTTTTTCTTTAAACGAAGGAAGGCAAGCCAATACAACTATTCTTTCGTTAACAAAGGCAACAATCACCACGCCCCCATTCCCAGACAGACTCTTTCATCCAGAATTCCACGTGAAGTTAGTATGACCTCATGCCTTCTCCAGGCCTAAAGCTAAGCAAGCAGTATATTCTTGACGAGTTTCTCCATCTTGTTTTACGCAACACAAAGCTAAGAACCTACAAAGATGATGTTTGAGAATGGCAAGCCAGCACCTTCTCATGGGAGATAAGAGTGATGGCCAATCTTCTACCGCAGACCCTCGCAGATCAGGTAGATCTCCCTCGAACTAGATCTCGTCGCCTTCGGCCTCAGCAAAGATACTTTTTTAAACTTGTGTTTGCAAAATTTGCTAAACCCTGCAGCAATGCAATTAAACGGTGGATTATTTATCGTTGATGGGATAGCAATGCCAGCCATAGCAAAAACAAAAGTACTGTTAAAAATATCATGCATGCAACCTGGTATATCCTCGTTCTCAAGAAACTTGATTACTAGGCTGCCTCCACGTCTAAGAACGCCGTCCTCATCGGGGTCAGGATCTGTGGAGCTCTGAAACTTCTCCATAGTCTCACTATAGTCAGCTGATTCTCTAACTCTTATCTTTCCAACTGCCAAACAGAGTGCACGCATGCCCAGCTCACAAGATATAGCTTCATCTTTGGTTGTGATCCCTGAAACTACTGGGCACATGTCGGACAATATCACAGAAAATCCTCTTTCCTGCACAGCAGAATGGCATTGATCGACTAAATCAGAAAATGAACAGAGTGGTGACTTGCAAGATCGTAGCAAAAAATATAAGTGACAATCCTTGATCTGGTAATTCTAAACATTGGCCATAAAATCGGTCACCAGCAATTCTGGTTTTCGGATTGGTGAAGCTTCATAGTTTTGTAGGGTCATCAGGGCGTAGGATTGGGTTCACATAAAACAGAGTCTTCTAATGGTCTTGATACAAGGCTGAAAGTTGTACTAGTTTAATTAATACATGTTGGTCCTTCAAAAATAAATAGCTAGGATCATATCCAGCTACATTCTCATCTCTCGACTTCCTGCATCTCTAACTAGTAACTGCTGCTTCATTCTGCAATGAATAATTTCAACCTTGCAATTATGTGTCTTGCTATCTGTTATGCACATACACTGATGTTTTACCTCAACAAAATAAAATACACTGATGTTCAAGCTACACTCAGGTTACGTTTTAATAAATCATGGCATAGATTTTGTTAGCTAATAGTTATTTCCTGTCAATGTATATGAATTTATATTTGAGATGCAAAGTCATTATGAATTCGAAGTGAAGAAGCCACATTTCAATCTAAGATCCATGCGAGATAGACCAGTACCCGATTTTACTCATGTAAGCAAAATCCACATCCAACCAAAATACCAGTAAATATAAGAATAGGCTATTGATCAAACCTGCGGCGACATTGCCCGGGCTTGCTGCTTCATCAGGGACATCACGTTGGCAGAGACTGTTCTGACCCGCGAGTCGCAGTGCGCCGAGGGGACCTTCACCTTCTGCTCTGCAACAACCGAGCACCAAATCAGACCAACACCGGGTCCATCTAGTACAACATAAACTTCGATCTGAGCATCAGTAAGCTGACCTTGACATCGACGCCGACGACCACGCCGCCCTTCTCGAGCGGGCCGAGGTTCTGGCAGGCCACCTGGAGCCACGCGCCAGGGGCGCACCCGAGGTCGAGCACGGCGGCGCCCGGGGCGAGGATCTTGTGCTGCTTCTGTATCTGGATCAGCTGCAGCAAGTAGAGGCAGAGCGAAGGGGGTGCCGTGAGACGAGATTCACCGAAGGCAGGGATATGAGAGGTAGGGAGCGAGGGAGGCGGCTGACCTTGAAGGCCGAGCGGGCGACGTAGCCGAGGCGCAGCGCCTCGCGGTAGAAGAAGTCGGCGGTGCCCGTCGCGGCGCTCATGTTCCCGTTTCTGCACGGCGGCGGCGAGCGGAGAAGGAACGGCGGCGACGTGGGGTGCTAGGGTTTTAGGCCGTTTCCGCGGGAGCAGGCGGGCCTCGGCAGTCGTCCGCGGTTACATGAATGGGCTGCTAACCTGAGGATGTGGCCTCGGGCCATTTTAGACCGGCATGCCAAAGCAGATGGGGTAAAGGCCTGCTCCGTTGCAGTACTCCAGTTTGGTTGGAGAGGAATTTTTTTTTTTTTTTTTTGCCAAATTTGGTCCTGAGTTGAACTAATGCCTCCTTTGGCCCCGGAAAACTATTTTGGAATATGGCTCATCGGCTTAGCACACGGCCATGTCAAATGGTGGACGCTAGATCACAGGGTGACGGTGGCCACGGGTAAAAATCCGACAGCAACTGTAGGTGTCGGAACGGAAGGAAAGAAAAGGAGGAGGAGAAGAAGAAGAGGAGAGGGAGGAGCAACACCGCCCAGCCGAAGAGGAGGAAGAATAAAGCGCCACCGTAAGGCTGCACCTCCATTCCTCTGCTGCCGACACCGGCCGAACCGCGTGCCTCCCCGTCCGTGGCCGACGAGCTGCCGCGGTGCCTCACCGCCCCTTCCTGCCCGAATCTCCCCCTCCGCCAGTCCTCCGCCAGCCTAGACATCCATCTAAAATCCGGCGAACACCTTCTTCTCTAACTCCGGTGACCTGCACCACCCGCACAGTTAAGTTTCAACCTCGTCTCCGCTTGCGCTGCCGCTACCACGTCGAGCGCCGCTTTCGGCGAGGTCACGGCTTGCCATCGCCGTCTCCGCCGCGACCAGCCACGGTGTCATTGGCTCCGGCTCAGTTCAGGGAGAAGGGAGGAGAGACGTCATCGAGACAGGAGAGGCGGCGCAGACTTTTTCTGGGCGAGATGTTACGCGAGGGAGATGAAGGAAATATAGATAAGGAGAGAGAAAAGGTGGGGTCCACCTAGCGGTATACGCGTGTGACGCTAAATGTGGCTACGGTTACGCCCCGTGGAGCCGTCCTGATGTCAAATTAGCCGATGTCTAGGTGGGCAGGAAGAGGAGAACACGTGGCGACCGTTGGGGTTTTGTCCGATTGCCCCCGGAGCAACTCGGGCCTTTTTTTTAGGGAAAGCCAGCGCAGTATTGCTATATTGATTATAAATCACACATACATTATCCGATAAGACATGCATCAGAAAATCTGGGGGTTCTCAGGCCAAACAATTGATTGGTTCCCCTCCGATCTACTAGCAAGCACACGCGTCGCTACATTAGCTTCCCTAGGGCAATGACTAAACACAACTTTCGTAAAATTTCAGCTAAGCAAGGTGCACTCCTCATATAGTGCAACTTGGGCTTTCCCATGAACTGTATGTAGGTGCTTTAGTTCCGTGTAGCAGGTAGCAGATGACCATACCTTGTGAACAAGTCAACAAGAAATGATTTTTCATATGGTTGCGTAGCCTCATGCGACTGTACCACGTCTCCTCTTCCCTACGATAAGTAGGGTTTCGTCCACGTAGTAGGTTTGATCTAGACAATAGAAAATGTTGGCCAAGTAAAAGATTGGAAAAGATCTATCTGATAAGATGGGTGAAATTGACAAGGAGGTGCAAAAAGGAGATGCTAATTAAGCCCAGCTTGTGAATTCTGTACTACGGTTTTAGCACTAGCAGCTACTGCAATACTCATTCAGGTTAGCGTTCATTTTTTTTGTTCCTCGTGCATGAAATCTTCTTGCCAGCGATGGTGAGCATGGTGACTTTTCGTGGAACCACCGTCCGTGCACTGTGGCGACTTGGTAGAGATGGAAAATAATACTCCCTCCGTCACAAATTAATTGTCTCAAAATTTGACAAAAGTGGATGTATCTAGACATAATTTAGTGTTAGATACATCCACTTTTGTCAAAGTTTGAGACGGTTAATTTAAGACGGAGGGAGTACTCCCTTTACCTACCTGGAAAGAATAAAATTACAGCTCGGCCGTCAGATTACTTCATAGCGCCTTAGCTACCTGGAAAGAACCGTGCCCGCTCCCTTTACTTCTTTGAAGAAAATTGTGTGCTTTAGACAGATTCAAAAGTTGATGCAAAATAATTTAATCAGCAGGTAGAGACCATTTCTATCCACTTTGTCGCTTTTACTGGACTCCTCCCCTCTGTTGCTCTCATATGGCCACACTGCTTTTTGCGCCTATATATAATCACCCAGCCCCTGCATCTTCAAAGCATCAACCGCTCACAAACACACAAGCAGCAACGCAAGAGAAACATAACCAAGTCCAAAACCAAATGGCGTCCTCTTCTTCCTTCCTCGTGCTCGCTGCTCTTCTCGTGTTGGTCTCATGGCAGCATGTCATAGCCTCCGACCCTAGTCCACTCCAAGACTTTTGTGTCGTTGATAAGAACTCCCCAGGTATTACTCACTTCGTCACTGGTCTGTCATGCTATAACCAAATATATATATGTTGAATGACTCTCCATGTTGAATGACTCTCCGGAGATTTGATATGTGTCTCAATGATACCATAAATCCATGCTTATAGTTTCAATCTCTTATGCATACAGTGTTTGTCAATGGGTTTGTTTGCAAGAACCCAAATGATGTCAACGCGGATGACTTTTTCAAGGCGGCCGACCTTGACAAACCCAGGATGACCAACAAGGTTGGGTCAAACGTCACCTTGATAAACGTCATGCAGATTGCTGGCCTCAACACCCTAGGCATCTCGCTAGCGCGCATCGACTATGCACCCTTGGGTCAGAACCCACCACACACGCATCCGCGTGCCACCGAGATCTTGACGGTGCTCGAGGGTACATTGTATGTTGGCTTTGTCACGTCGAATCCAAATAACACGTTCCTCTCCAAGGTGCTCAACACAGGTGATGTGTTTGTCTTCCCTGTGGGGCTCATCCACTTTCAATTCAACCCCAACCCGCACAAGCCAGCTGTTGCGATTGCTGCACTCAGTAGCCAGAACCCAGGGGCTATCACCATTGCCAATGCGGTGTTTGGATCAAAGCCACTAATCTCAGATGATGTTCTTGCCAAGGCATTTCAGGTGGAGAAGAAGACGATAGACCACCTCCAAGCTCAGTTCTGGGAGAACAACCACTACTAAGTTGGAACTTGGTTGACCTCCATGGAAGATCTATGTGTGCAAACGGGCTTGTTGTTGTTTCTAGCTATATATGAACCATAAGCTATAAAATAAATGACATATATGTCATGCTAGTGTTTGTATCTATGAGTTATGAATGTATCTGTACCTCTTAAATAATTGTAGTTATTGTTTTTTGTCAGACTCACATCATATATATGCTACTCTATTGTGTCTTGTCTCCCGATAATAAACCCAAACTAGGGATATTGTTGCCATTTTCCAAGGAAATTTGTATTCATTATTAATTGAGTACAAATTCGATGTTGATGGTTGTGTAGAGAAACAACAACTTGTATTTCCTGGAGGCCAAAGGCAGGACAATATATATAGTATAGATACATGTGATAAATATGTAGGAATCCATCTCGTAATTGCAACATATGCACACGATTCAATTTCGTGGCGGCGTGCGATGAATTTTTTTTTTTTGAGTTGTCACCGGGGGGGGGGCACAAAGGCTCCCACCTGATTTTTTTTCCTATTTATCACTTTTTCGCGTGTTTTACAGAGGGGGGTGTGATAATTAAACAATATACACGATGTTTTCTTTGCAATTAATTATGATCTTTGGAATTGAGCCTTCTATGTTGGGAGCGGTGGAGCTGAATGCAGTTTATTGTTTCGGAATTTTAAGAGTCCTCTAATGCGCCAATGTGATGTTGCTATCACCGGTTAAACCTTCATTGCCATCTTCTCCATCCCTTCCTACGGTTCCACTCTCACACTCTCTACAGTCTCCTCGAGATTGCAGCAACATATTGGAGTGGCTTCCCTTGGAAGATGGAGGAGTCTTCTAGCAAGTCTTACTACAAGAGTCTCGCTCCCGCTCCGAGCGATTCATGTGGTACCGACTCTGAGGGCTACACACCAACACCCAACCCACAACCTCTGAGAGGGAGGAATACATGGCCAGAATATTCGTACGAGATGGATGTTGGGTGATGTAAAATAAATTGGTTGAAGAGTCTAATGCGAAAAGTACTCAACCCCATAGTATCTAATGTTAATTGTCTCCAATATTGCATTTGAAGAGATTTTTCTGATAGAATATAATCCTAGCGGAAAGTGAGACTCATGCCAAAAAAATTGCCGTGTTAATCATTGTAGAAGATATTGCTTTATACGTGTCTCTACACCTTGTTTCACCCATGGGATGTTGACGCCTCCGCTGGCCTATGAATGATCTACTAGAGTTAATCTCAGATATCTCTTATATGACTTGGTGTAAACACTTGTAACCGAAATGTTATAGTGGGTAAAATTATCAGTACTCTTGTGGGAATGATGCACTTAAGCAGGTTGGACACTCCTCTGACTCTTGAGACATCAAAATATCAGAGGGAAACCTCTAATACCCAAGTCACGAGTGTATTTAGTTGTAACAATTTGTTGCAGCCTAGCTTTGCGTTCATACACTTGATCAAACATATACAATCCTTTTGGCATGGTCTCGTTACTATTAAGCTACTATTCTTCAAAGTCAATGAAAAAAAGTGTATTATAGAGCCATTTACCTTATGTATGTGGGAGTCAATGAACTACTCTCAAATATGCTCATTTGAACATTGATCTCACACTCTTATTGTGATAAATTTAATCCTTCTAAATGTCCCTTGGCATACTTGTGTTTTCTACAAGAAGTAGAATAGTTGTTCTTTTACGAAATGTCCCTATTAATATGATTTTTATTTTATTTGTCTTGGCTTACCAAAACTATTATGATACTTTGTTGTTACACTATTTTCAGCTGAAGGAAGTGTCAGCCACCAGACACCTAATTGTAAGTGAACTAATCTTCTCGTTATTTCGTTTTAAACATCGAGTTCCTTATGATATTTTTACTTGCTCAGGGCGATCCAAAAATGACACATCTTTTTCTATGTTTGAACCATATCTTTGTCATGAAAATGATAGAGATATCACTCTAAACATGTCACTAATCACTAATGTACAATTTATTTGCAAATCTCTATGTCATTAATTTTATTGCGAATATTGGACAAGAAATCAAGGGAAATAAGGGCTAAAAGGAAGGAAAAAGATAAAATAAAAAAATCATTATAGTCTGCCCTCGCAGCACACTTAATGACCTTAGTACGGTCAGTGGCAACCGTACTACCCACCGTACCGCAGTTAGAAAGAACTGTCAGGTCAAACCGACCAAAACTCGCAACAGGACCCAGGCAAATTCGCGAAGGAAGACGCCCTGAACAACTCTAATCCGTTCGCTGGAGCCTATATAAGGAGAAGAAATAGCCCCTAGAGAAGAACGTCGCATCATTCCCTCTCCGCCACTTTCACCGCCATCCTCTCCACAAGACCACGAAGTGCTGCTGCATCTCCACCACGTCATCTCTTCCACCATCATAGTTATAGCCATACTTCTACTTTGTAATCTAGATCCCATCGCAATTGGCAACATTGTAAGAACTATCAATCTATTCAACCCAAGTACTATTTTCGTTTTAATATTTTCTATTGTTGATATGATCACGATGTGTGAGTAGTCTCTCTGAGGCTATGGCCGAGGCCTAACCTTGCAGCTATGTGCTTGATCTAAATGGAATAATTAGTCTAATGGGTTCATCTATGTTATCTGTGTGTGTTCTATTATCTGTATCTCTCTCCTAGGACTTGTGAGGTACCCAAGACCTCGAAGAGTGATCAAGGTAAGGCCATAGTAGAGTGAAGTGAAAGGTTGATTGGAAATATCTGTGACAGGAGGATTAGTAAGACTGCTAGAAGCGGATCTCTCGGGAACTAACAATGACATCACCGTGTTTAATGCTTTCGTATTTCTTTTTAGAACTAAAAACCGAGGCAACCCCATGAGACGAAATGAATACATGGCGAAGGTTGAACGAATTACTCTATGTTAACACATGCTTGGAGGCATAATGTACTAAGAATGTATTGTCTACACACAACTAAATAACATATTAATAATTATACTAAACTATTTTAAGTTTATCTTATTTATCCCATACTAATAATACACTGTTGCAAGTGATACCTTATGCCCATGCCTATTTTTATTATTGATAATAGTCTCTTTTGCAATACAAGAATTGGTCTAGTTAAAATAGAAATTAGCAAGCTTTATGTGGATTCACACTCTCGTCAAGAACATACTTCCCGGTTTGATAAAATCTTGTGTCTCAAGCGAAAAAGCTTACAATATTACATCTGGTAATCTGCATCGAAAGTATCAATATCCATGTTAGTGAGTGGGACTTGTGAACATATATGAGTATCAAGAGTCTAATTGTCTTATAATCCAGCGCTGATCGTGACGATAATGTAGGGGAACTGACACGAGAAATATCAGGACCTCTGGTGGCGGACATGACCTGCACTGATCCTGCTAGATAAAAGGTATTGGGTGATGTACAATACATATTTCGTACTGAACAGCTAACCTTTTGTCATCTTACTAAACATGCTGTAAGATATACAAAGTCATACCATGGTGCTAGGGTTGGAGTTTTCCAGTGGATGGCCTTGTTCGGATATCTATGTATGTCCCCGTGCATTCAACGTTTATTTGTTGAATATTGAAGTCATGCAGCATATTTACGGGCAAAAATCCCGGCATTGCGGTGCAATTTCGTACCAATGGTGATATTATATTTCCAGGAACAGAATGGTGATATATTGCTGCAATCAAGAATGAGATTATATGACCATCTATTGTTGGTCATGCTATGTTTTTCAAAGGACCGATAGTTGCATATGTAACAATTCTCACATCCTCGTAAGGACTTTGAACACGAACCTCACATACATAATCTAATTGTTTTCCATACTATTGCTTTTGTTAGTTATAGAATATGACACAAAATTGCTCCTAATTATAATTTGTTATTGTTAGATATCATTACTTTTAAGTCTATTTTTTGTGTGTATTGTAACCTGCAAGACTAAGAATTATGTTACCATTCTTTCAGCGACTTTAAAAAAAGTTAGTCAAGGTGCTGATATTATGTAGCACCGGTTCCATTGGTGACTAAATGAAATTAATATTTTCCAATGAAAACTATGTCTCCCTTGCGAACATTGGTGGTTGTTATGTTCCAAACAACACCATGTTCTATTTATACACTGTAAATATCATTGTTGTTTCTTTATAGTGAAGATAGTATTATTGGTTTGAGTTGTGAGAATTTGTACAGAATTAGGCAACCGAAGATTCCCATCTTATTGGGGGGGGGGGGTCTTAGAACAATGGATAATATTTTTGTTTTATGTTGCACCACTAATATTTTTGATAATCCATTATCACAGGAACCCTATGTACTGAAGAGTTTCCGCCTCCTCTCCATGGACAAAATTCTCTCTGCAAAAAGATGTAGCTTCCATCAATTTTTTGTGACGTGAACTTGTCAAGATCTTTATCGAGTTCTTGCAATATTGTGAAGAACTCCTCGTATGATCATTGTTCAAAATATCTTCCGATATCCCGATTTATCGACCAGTTTATCGCTTATCGGGTGGTGACCGATAATATATATATGAACATCGGCAGAGTTTATCGTTTGAGACGATTTATGTAACAACCCAATTTTTGGAAGACAGGAAAAAACTTGTTTTCAATAACCCAAAAATCCGGGCCAAAGAAACCTTTTAATATGTTTGACTAATGCTTGTGTTTTCATATATATTTGCTTTTTGTTTATGTTTGTGTTTGAGCTTGTTAACAAATGACATTAAAACCAATGATCATAACAACCCTTGTGATCAAGTCATGACAAGAAAGCTTATCATCTTCATCCATCACACTCTTTTGGCAAAAACCTTTTTGAAAATGTTTTGATTTTAGAAGAAACCCAAAGGCCAAGTTTTGAGAAAACAAAAGATAATTTTCAAAACCATATGAAGAGTATTTTGGAGCTAATAATCTCCAACCTGTTTTCAACCAAGATGTTTTTGCAATTATGTCGTGGTGGTATCACGGCAGACGCCATGGGATGGCTTAAGTGTTGGGGCCGATGGACGCTGGAGGTATCCGGGGAAGGATCACACGGCGAGTAGCCGCGTGTAGGATGTCTCAAGCACTGCAAACAACAGATCTTACCCAGGTTCAGGGCCCTCGTGTGGAGGTAACACCCCTACTCCTGCCTTGCCTCTCTATATGTGTGTAACCGAGTAGCCACGGTACAATGTATGTCTCTAGCCGAGTAGCCACTCTGCTGCTCTCTAGCTCTTATGTTAGCTCTAGCAATAAATGCGAAGCGTGGCAACGTCCCTCGCGCAGGAGGGGGCAGGGCACCTTATATACTGGTGCCCAGGTGAGTAAATAAAGACTAAAAGGTACGGTGATGTGACTTGACAACTGTGACGACATCACGCCTCCGAGATCCCGCGCGGAGAAGCGCCGTGCCGTACGCCTGACAGCCCTTGTCCACCTCGTCAGTAAGATAGGGTAGGCCCCTAGACCTGTCCTGTCCCCTCTGTCAGTGACAGGACTTGACAGGCGCCTACCGCACTGTAGCCACGCCGTAGCGCGGATAATCACGCGCTCCGTAAGTTGAACCGCACGCCGGTACGGATGCAGGATACGCGGGATCCCTTGTCAGAACGGCTCCATTGACTTCTGGCCCGAGTAGGATTGCGCTCCATCTACTCAGACCAACTTCTCTACTCGGACAAATATAACTTCCTTGATATCTTCTCTTGGCCATCGCTGGGTACGGCCGGATAGAAACCTACCGGGTAGCAAGTACCCGGGTAGGCATCTACCCGGTCAAACTGCCCCTTGACCTTTGCCTTTAGCACTTGCCTTACCCCTACTCGGGGGTAACCCCCGACATTAGTCCCCGAAGCTGGTAGAGTCCTGCGAACTTGTTCACTGGGCCCTGCCAGCTTAAAACAAACCTTGTCTTCACACTGCAAGATGTCGAGTAGCACCTCCACACTGCCCTTTAACTCTTGCTTGAATCTCTTCTTCTCCGAGTAGTACTATCTTTCTTCTGTGATGCCGAGTAAAATAATCTAGTGAAATTTCGAACACAATCTCGCTGAAACGGACTGAATCCACTTCTCCGTGTCTCTACGGGGCACGTGTCCCACCCCTGTGCCCCCGACGCCTCGATGCCAGGGACACAGCAGGCCACGCGCCAAACTCTGCAACCTGGGCCCCCCAGCCCGTTAGGTCACGTCAGTTGTACTCGAGAGTCCACGATCTGGACGTGGGATTAACTGCGCACGTTACGCGCATGTTATGCGCTATGTGCGTTTCTAACGGCCACTTAACCCACGCCGCACGATCGTGGCCCACGATCAATGCCACGATCAATCCACTGGTAACGGCAACTCGAGGCGGAGAGATAAATACCCCCGCGACGCTCCCTTCTCACTTTTCCTGTTCTTCCCAATCTCACGCCACCTCGCCTCTCCGCCGCCGTCGAGCACATCGCCACCGCAAATCCTTGCTGCGCCGCTGCTTCACGCACCACGAGAGAGACAGATAGAAGCTCCTCCGCTCACCTCAGCCTCCAATCTCTCACGAGCGCCTCCGCCTCCATGGCTTCTCACGGAGACGACGATGCAGCCGCCCGCGCCGGCTGGGAAGGATCAAAGGTCACGGCAGAGGACTGCCAGTGGCTTGTCAACACGCGCCACGTTCCTCCCAGCGTCGTGTGCAGGCATCCAGGTACTGAAATCATTCCCAAGCCTAAGAAGGATGAGTACGTAGTTTTCCTCTCCCACTTCAAAAGGGGATTCGGCCTTCCTGTTTCCGAATTTTTCGCCGAGTTCCTCCGTCATTTTGGCCTCCAGCCACACCATCTTCCACCCAACGCCCTCGTAATGCTATCCATCCACGCCGTCGTGTGTGAGGCCTTCTTAGGCGTCTACCCAACCATCCACACATGGGCTAGGTATTTCTTCTTCCGAAAGCAGAGTGTTCCCAATCCTGGGAACACCGAGAGCACTCGCACGATGACCCAGACCGGGTGTGCCATGATGATCCAGCGCAAGACCGGGCATCATCCGCGGGTAAAGGGACTGGAAACTGTGCGCAAGTGGCAGCGTAGTTTCCTGTACATGAAGAATGTTGTTGCCGAGAAGGGGAAGCCTATCGAGGACCGAATAGGGCTTCCAAAGTTCAAGAATGCAAGGCCCACGCAGCAGAATTGGGGCTACGACCCCAAGAAGACCATCGAGGATGTCCTTCAGGTGGAGCGACGCCTGTCCGAGTTGATCTCGGAAGGATTCCGTCGGGATGATCCCATCGCGTGCTGGATATCACGCCGAGTGCTCCCACTTCAGCGTCGATCGCACAAGATGTGCCACATGGGAGGACCACGAGATTGCACAAGGACAACCACATTCAAGCTCAGCAAAGCCGAGGTGGCCATCTGGGCCAGGTCCATCATGCAGACCTCGCTCACTGACACTTGGATGTATGGCTTCGAGACGTATAGCCGCCTCAAGCCTATTGAACAGGTTAGCATTATGTGCTTTGCTTTTGCACTTTGATACTGAGTAGGAACTCTTAGCTTACTATGCTTTGTGTTTGCACGCTATTCCGAGTAGGACATCACAAATATCCATTTGGCTTTATATGCTTTATGTTTGCATGCCACGCCGGATAGGATTACTTAGCCAAATATGCTTTTGGCTTTATATGATTTGTGTTTGCATGCCATGCCGGGTAGGATTACTCAACTGAATATGCTTTGTGTTTGCATGATGTTCAGAGTAGAAATCCTTAGCCGCGAAACCAACTCATAGTGTTTCATTTTTGCCTCAACAGCACATCGATCGCCAGCGAGCAGAAGATATCAAAATCTTCGAGAGCAACTGGTCCGAGGACCGAGCAGAGGACGATACGACCGCCTACGACACCCAAGACACCCTCTGCATCCCTCACGCCAATCAGCCTGGTAAGTACCGAGCTGACGCGTCTATCCGGGACTGGTCCGAGGATGACGAAGGTGACCGAGTTCACCTCTCTGCTCACTAGCAATGCACCTTGATTCCCTTCTCTGTTTCTGAATCTTTTTCTTCTTCTACTCTGCAGAGGAGACTGAGATGGACGATGATGAAGAGGCCTTGGAGGTTAATCCTCTATCTGTGGCGGCTCCCAACACTCGGAAGAGAGTTGTCAGTGGTGCCCAGGAGCCTCCTCCCAAGAAAGCCAAGAAGGTAGGCGGGAAGAAGGCCACCGCCAGAAGACAACCCCCCACCAGCAAAGGGTAATTTATTCCGTCCGAAAACCAACTCGTCACTGCTTCTCCTTGTGCTATTCTCCTTCTCCCTTTCTGAACCATTTCCTTCTTCCAGCGCCCCTCTCGACGCTGATGCCGCTGCAGCCCCCACTCGCACCAAGAGGAAGGCCGCCGTGGACCTTGAGAAACTCGTCGATCTCTCAGACGAGGAAGACGAGCCAGCCCAGCAGGACAGGACGCGTGCGTCCTCTCCTATTAAGTTAGAAGAAGATACCGGCGCCGAGAACACTGGCGCTGGTGACAAAGTTGATGATGAGAACCTGGAGCAGCAGACTGACGTGCACCAGACTGCGCAGGATGCTGCTCAGACCGAGATGCCTCCGTCTCCCCCAGCTGCATCAGCTGGAGAACATGTTGAAGAAAACGCCGAGAACCAAGACCGTGCCGCCCTGGAGCGGCAAGATGACAACACCGAGCAGCAGGGCACTCAAGATGCAGCTCAAGACGATCCCGCGGCCAGGCCGCGGGTAGAAGAAGTAACAGATACAAGACCTGATCCCGCTGCCGAGCAGCGGGTAGAAGAGATAGTGGTGGAGCCCGTCCGCCAAGGCCAAGCGCAGCCAGACGCTGCGCCGGGTAGCCGGCCCCCTGTGCCGCCTACCCAGCAGGCGACTCCACCGACCGCGCCAATCCCTCCACCAACAAAGACTGCATCAACGAACACTTCTCAACAAGTGCCTCCGTCTGCTGCACGCCAAGCGACTTCGTCCGCTTCTCGGGCGGACACTGCTTCTAGCCCCAAGAAGGCTCCCAAGCCTGAAGTTGCGCCTACACGGAAGAACCCACCACGCAAAGTTGCGCAGGCTGGAGACCAAATGCCGCCGCCCAAGCCACCAACTAGACAAGTCGCGAAGTAGGTGGAAAAGAGTGCACAACTGACACTCGGCGCGCCCACCTCTAGCCGCAACCCGGCTGCTGCTGGATCTGCTGAAGGGCCGAGTGCCGGAGCTGCTGTCCGTGCGCAACCCAGCTGGCCGCGATACCTGCTGGAGGTGTCCAAGCAACATGATGTCTCACTGGCCAAAGGCGAGAAGAAGCTTTCTGCCTTGAAGGGAGGTCAGGCCAAAGCGGTCGACGTCAAGTCCAAGGGCAAGGGACCAGCACCAGTTCCTTCGATCATATCGCGCGAGGCCGAAGAGGATGAGATCGAATCGGAGGGCCTGACCGCGGTCCTGGACCGGGTAGCATTTGTGGACTCAGTTTGGGAAAGCGATGTACATGGCGTCCCAAAGTGGAATGGCCTTACTCTGGGTCCAGTCGATCAGTACCGGACTGACTGGAACAAGGCAGATATCGGCTCTGTTCCAATGACCATCGCCTCCCCCACCTGCACTCTGGCCGGGAAACTGTTCAGCCTCCGCAAAGCCGCCAAGGACATCGAGCAATCTTATGCTGTAAGTGTTTTCTCCTTTCTTGCTTTTTCCGAGTTGCAGTTTCTCTTTTCTTCTTCTCTTCTCTTCTTTTCCTCTTTTCCTCTTAGCCACTCCCCAGTCCTCGAGATTCGGGCCGAGTAGGCGGACACTCAACCGAGTTGCTGTCTTCTCGGGCCAAATCTTCCAAAATTCTTAAACTCTTTCTCTTCTCTTCTACAGAATAGCCTCCTCAAGAGGACAAAACTGTTCCGCCGGCTGCTCTGGAACCATCGTATCGCTAAGGACCGCATCGCGGCCCTTGAAGCCGAGAAGAAGGATGGTTCAGCGATGGAGCAGGCGGCACTAGACCACACTCTCCAGATTTCTGAAGTTGAAGGTAAGCTTCTAGCTATTCGGTTTGTGCGTTTTGTGTTTACGCCCGCGTTTTCTTTTTGCTATAACTTCGTTTACTCTGCAGGAAAGCTCAACGAGCTGATAGAGCAGCACCAACACTGCCACGTCTTCGCTGCCTCCGCTGAGAGAACAATCAAGAGACTGGAAGGTGAGTTACTAGCTACTCTGCACTTGTGTCTCTTCCTTTATCTGGTTACTCTACTGACACTTTCGTTCTTCTCGCAGAAGAGAATAAGACATTCCGGGAGCAGCACCTAAACTGCCTCATGCCTGCCGAGGTGCGGCAACAGCTGGAAACCCGAGAAGCTGAGATCCAGAAGGAACGCACTGCTGAGAGAGCTGAGTTTGAGCAGATGCAAATCCAGCTGAAAACTGCCCTCCAGGATGCCATCGACCAGGCTGCCGAGAAGGACGAAGTCAAGAAGACTGCAAAGGCCAGAGAACAAACAGTTCAGATGGAGCTCTCGTTGCTGAAGCAGCACAACGAGCAACTCGTCAAGCAGATTGCCAACTCGCGCCGCATTGAGGACAAGCACATCTCCAACGAGAGCAACTGGAAAATCAAGCTGGGTGCCTTACTGGTGGATTTAGAACGTAAGTTTCCCTACTCTGCCTTCTTCTACTCGTCTCTGCTTCTTCTTGGTTTTGTCTTCTCTGCTTCTCTTCCTAACTCGTGCTCAACTCCGTTCTGCCAGCGTGCCTGCTCTGGTAAAGGCACGACAACTCCGAGCTGATGCTGGTCTCCCCATTGACGATAGCTCAACTATTGAAGATCATCTTCTCAGTATCAAGACCCAAATTCGCTCCCTTAAAGGCCTGGGCACCACCATGGTGTCCACAGCATAAAAGTTGCATGATCTGTTCTGGCCTGATGAAACTGCGCCGGACAGCTTCAGCGCGATCGCCGAGAAGCTGAATGGAGTGAAGGCCGAGCTGAAGAAATGGCGAGCCTCCGCAGCTCGGGCAGGAGCTGACCAGCTACTCCACTTCATCGTCAGTTGGTACGAAAATCTTGATCTCAGCAGGATCCTCACCATCCGAAAAGGCTCCAAGTGGACCAAGAAGCCCGAGTGCGTCACTCGCCGGAAGGCAGTGGCGTATGGGATTGCTTCTTATGCTGACACTGCCACCTACATCGACGGCCTTCCCGAGCCAGAGACTAAAGCTGAGGATGAAGATGATGATGACGACGAGATCGCCAGGGAGGAGTTGGCCATGTTCGAGGAGGACGCCGCTAAGGGAGACACCGAGAAGGGGAAGGCCCAGGTCACCGAAGGGATTGAGTTGGCCACCAGCGCGGATGCCGAGCAGCCGCAGTCCAGCGCTCAAGGGGCCACCATCACCACCGAGATGGTGATCAACCAGGCGGCTCCCGAGTTGGGCACGACTGCTGCTGCGGCACCTGACGCCGCGGCGCTACTCAGGACCCAGTCCACTGCATCCACCTCGGCCACCGATCCAATCTCCGTCGCCACGGCCACCTCTAACCAAGCTGCCAAGCTTGACGTTGATGCCGAGAAAGCTGAAGCGGACAACACTGCTACGGACAACACTGCCGCTACCTCCAAGTGATGCCTGAAAAACTTCTATCTTAAACTTTTATCAGATCCCCGGGATGCCGGGTGCAGATGTAATCGTACACTTATTGCCTCTTTGCTACTCATTTTTTAATTCAGTTTGATATTTTAGCAACTCTGGCTTAATGTCGGGTTGCGTTTCTATGCAAGTCCCCGAGTTGCATTTTTTATCCGCTCTTTCTTTTTATCTCAGCTCTTACCTGCAACTTGTTGCATTTTTGGTAATCGAGTCACAAGAGTTCAAAGTTGGAGTTTCAAATACTTAGCCACTTAGAAAAATGCATGGTAACGTTGCCCACCACTTAGCTGAAAAGGAAAAACAGTAAAAAACACTCTATTTGGTTGCCACACGTTTCCTTCCCTTAGCAATTTTTCATGTGTTCATTGACCCTTTGGCTTGTTCTCTGGCTTGCCATGAAGCCGGGTTGCGGACAGCATCAGAGTAGCAGAGTGTCATGTGGGTTTAAACACACTACTTTGTATGCTTTTGAAATTCTAAGTGGTTCAACCGAATAGACAAAGTAAAACAAAGTAAACACAAGGAACAGTTTGAGCAAGGGCAGTCCCCGAGTTCGAATTCGGAGTGCCGACTAGAATTTAACTCGGGTGAGGATACATACACATTTTGTTCATGAATGAAAATGTCGGAGTAGAGCTACATTCCAGGGGCTCTTAGATTCCTCTCCAGCTCTATCCGGCCTGTTCTTCTAGGGTGCCTGTACGTCAACTAGGTAGTACGCATCATTGTGCAGAGCCTTGCTCACAATGAACGACCCTTCCCACGGAGGGGAAAGCTTGTGCATCCCGGCCGTGCGCTGCACGAGCCTAAGGACCATGTATCCTTCTCGGAAAACCCTCGGGTTAACTTTCCGGTTGTGATAACGCCTCAAGTTTTGCTGATAGATGGCTGAACGTGACAGAGTTAACTCTCTTGCTTCTTCTAGCAGGTCAACGTCATTTTCTCGAGCTTCTCTAGCCTGCGCCTCAGTGTAGAGGGTTACTCGGGGCGAGTCATGCTCTAGGTCAGTGGGCAACACGGCCTCAGCTCCATATACCAGGAAGAATGGTGAGTATCCGGTTGATCGGTTAGGGGTAGTCCTTAGACTCCACAAAACCGCCGGCAACTTATCTAGCCAACACCCATGTGTTTTCAGCAGTGGCTCAATCAGCCTTGGCTTTATGCCGGATAGCACCATGCCATTTGCTCTTTCAAATTGCCCATTGGAGGCGGGATGCGCAATAGATGCAACATCTAGCCGAATCCGCTTATCTCTGCAGAACCTTGCAAAAGCACCCTCAGCAAAGTTTGTGCCATTATCCGTGATGATGCTGCGTCGGCAGCCGTATCTCAGGATTATATCCTTCAAGAAACTCACAGCTGTGGCTCCATCGCACTTCCGAATAGGCTTCACCTCAATCCACTTGGTGAACTTGTCAACCATGACCAGGATGTGAGTCATGTTGCCTCTGGCCGGCTTGAAAGGGCCAACCATATCCAAACACCAAACTGCAAATGGCCAAGTAATGGGAATGGTCTTCAACTCGGAAGCTGGCATATGAATCTTACTTGCAAATCTCTGGCAGCCGTTGCACTTTCTCACAATATCTTCAGCTTGCTTCAAGGCAGTGAGCCAAAAGAAGCCACGCCGAAAAGCCTTGTTGAGCACAGCCCGAGAAGAGGCGTGATGCCCGCATTCTCCCTGATGTGTCTGCACCAGAATTTATTCTCCTTCTTCTGGTTCTACACACCGTTGCAACACGCCCGTAGGACTCCTTCTATGCAGCACATCTCTGAAGATAGTATAGCCCTTGGACCTTCTCTGAATTTGCCTCGCGGTTACCTCATCATTCGGCAAGGTGCCGTCCTTTAGAAAGGATAATATGGGCATGGCCCAACTCGGTGTCTCCCGGATGGGAAACACTGGTTCGTCTGTTTCCATTGGAACAGCCACCACTGCCTCTTCAGAGCTGAGGACGAGGTCACCAGTCCCCGAGTACTCGAAAATGACCCCCTCGATGAATGCGACAGTCCTCGAGTTAGGAGGGGCAGTCCCCGAGTAAGAAGGGACAATCCCCGGGTTGCAGGCGCCAGTCCCCGGGATGGAGACGGCAGTCCCCGGGTTCTCTTTTGCACCCTCCCAGTCAATCTCCATGGGAACAGCTTCCTCGCCTGGCAGAGAAGGAACAAATATAGACTCCGAGTTGAGGGATGGCTTGATAGATGGCTTTCTCAAATGCTCCAAGGCAATCCCAGCTGGGATGAACTGTCGAGAAGACCCCAACTTGGACAGCTCATCAGCTGCATCATTCTCTGCTCGGTGTATATGTTGAAACTCACATCCTTCAAAGAAGCCAGTCATGGTTTGCACCAGAAACCGATACGCTGCCATGTTGGCATCCAGTGCATCCCAGGTACCACATACTTGCTGCACCACCAAGTCCGAGTCGCCATAACAAATAATGCGCTGCACGCCAACCTCCTTGGCTACTCGCAAGCCGTGCACCACGGCCTCATACTCAGCCACATTGTTGGATGCCTTGAAGTGGATCTGCAGCACATATTTGAGTTGATCTCGCTTGGGTGACGTAAGCACTACGCCAGCACCAAGGCCTTCCTTCACTTTGGAGCGATCAAAATGCATCTTCCAGTAATTGGTTTCCGGCAAGGGAGGCTCATACTGCACCTCGGCCCAATCCACCAGAAAATCTGCTAGGATCTGTGACTTGATGGCTTCTCTTCTCGCGTACAAGGGAGTGTACGCGGCTAGCTCGATCGCCCACTTGGCTACTCTGCCACTTGCATCCTTGTTGCCCATGATGTCCGAGATGGGAGCGGAACTCACCACTGTGATGGGATGCTCTTGGAAATAGTGCTTCAGCTTCTTGGGGCCCAGGTACACGCCGAAGTCATCTTCTGGTAATGCGGGTAGTTCTGCTTCGAGTTGGACATTACTTCACTCAGATAGTACACTGACCGCTGCACAGTCTTGCCTTTACGTGGTGTTCAAAAAAACTCGAAACGATGAAAGACCTTCGCGTGGTGTTGTTATATATGTCCTAGTATCCACCAAAAATAATAAACTTGGAATACGACAATTTGGTTGAAAATGTGTTCACAGAAATGAGCTATCTCCTACGAAGATTCATGGCTTTCGAGCCAAATGACGGATGTTTTGGCCACATCCATGGCATAGTTTGCTTAAATGTGACCATATTCCACACAAAGATGCATATTGGTACAACTAACAATGTTCACGAAGAAAGTTTTATTTTTCGTTGAATAAAAATACCATTTTCCATTCCCGGAGTGTCAAAACCGGCTTTTTTGTGAAGCACATACACAAAATATGTTGCAAAAATGTAGAAAGTAAAATTCTAAATATATTATGTCATGTTTGATCTACAAATAACAAACTTAATACCTCTCAATAGCTCAAAATACACCTCCTTCGAAAAAGACAAATTTCTGCCGATTCAGCTGAAACCGGGCCAAATTTGAACTACAGGTGCCTCGTAGTTTTCTCTTTATTTTTTGAAAAAAATCATTTTTAGGTACCCAAGTACCTATTTCAACATAGATACACCAAGAGTTCATCAAGATTCAACACCTAGGAACAAACGGTCATGTCCCCCGTTTTGACCGTTTTCCGAAACCGGCTTCGAAAATTCCAGAAAATTCAAAAAAACTCGAAACGATGCAAGACCTTCGCGTGGTGTTGTTATATATGTCCTAGTATCCACCAAAAATAATAAACTTGGAATACGAAAATTTGGTTGAAAAGGTGTTCACAGAAATGAGCTATCTCCTACGAAGATTCATGGCTTTCGAGCCAAATGACGGATGTTTTGGCCACATCCATGGCATAGTTTGCTTAAATGTGACCATATTCCACACAAAGATTAATATTGGTACAACTAACAATGTTCACGAAGAAAGTTTTATTTTTCGTTGAATAAAAATACCATTTTCCATTCCCGGAGTGTCAAAACCGGCTTTTTTTGTGAAGCACATACACAAAATATGTTGCAAAAATGTAGAAAGTAAAATTCTAAATATATTATGTCATGTTTGATCTACAAATAACAAACTTAACACCTCTCAATAACTCAAAATACACCTCCTTCGAAAAAGACAAATTTCTGCCGATTCAGCTGAAACCGGGCCAAATTTGAACTACAGGTGCCTCGTAGTTTTCTCTTTATTTTTTGAAAAAATCATTTTTAGGTACCCAAGTACCTATTTCAACATAGATACACCAATAGTTCATCAAGATTCAACACCTAGGAACGAACGGTCATGTCCCCCGTTTTGACCGTTTTCCGAAACCGGCTTTGAAAATTCCAGAAAATTCAAAAAAACTCGAAACGATGCAAGACCTTCGCGTGGTGTTGTTATATATGTCCTAGTATCCACCAAAAATAATAAACTTGGAATATGACAATTTGGTTGAAAAGGTGTTCACATAAATGAGCTATCTCCTACGAAGATTCATGGCTTTCGAGCCAAATGACGGATGTTTTGGCCACATCTATGGCATAGTTTGCTTAAATGTGACCATATTCCACACAAAGATTAATATTGGTACAACTAACAATGTTCGCGAAGAAAGTTTTATTTTTCGTTGAATAAAAATACCATTTTCCATTCCCGGAGTGTCAAACCCGGCTTTTTTTGTGAAGCACATACACAAAATATGTTGCAAAAATGTAGAAAGTAAAATTCTAAATATATTATGTCATGTTTGATCTACAAATAACAAACTTAACACCTCTCAATAACTCAAAATACACCTCCTTCGAAAAAGACAAATTTCTGCCGATTCAGCTGAAACCGGGCCAAATTTGAACTACAGGTGCCTCGTAGTTTTCTCTTTATTTTTTGAAAAAATCATTTTTAGGTACCCAAGTACCTATTTCAACATAGATACACCAATAGTTCATCAAGATTCAACACCTAGGAACGAACGGTCATGTCCCCCGTTTTGACCGTTTTCTGATACCGGCTTTGAAAATTCCAGAAAATTCAAAAAAACTCGAAACGATGCAAGACCTTCGCGTGGTGTTGTTATATATGTCCTAGTATCCACCAAAAATAATAAACTTGGAATATGACAATTTGGTTGAAAAGGTGTTCACATAAATGAGCTATCTCCTACGAAGATTCATGGCTTTCGAGCCAAATGACGGATGTTTTGGCCACATCTATGGCATAGTTTGCTTAAATGTGACCATATTCCACACAAAGATGCATATTGGTACAACTAACAATGTTCGCGAAGAAAGTTTTATTTTTCGTTGAATAAAAATACCATTTTCCATTCCCGGAGTGTCAAACCCGGCTTTTTTTGTGAAGCACATACATAAAATATGTTGCAAAAATGTAGAAAGTAAAATTCTAAATATATTATGTCATGTTTGATCTACAAATAACAAACTTAATATGTATCAATAGCTCAAAATACACCTCCTTCGAAAAAGACAAATTTCTGCCGATTCAGCTGAAACCAGGCCAAATTTGAACTACAGGTGCCTCGTAGTTTTCTCTTTATTTTTTGAAAAAAATCATTTTTAGGTACCCAAGTACCTATTTCAACATAGATACACCAAGAGTTCATCAAGATTCAACACCTAGGAACGAACGGTCATGTCCCCCGTTTTGACCGTTTTCCGAAACCGGCTTTGAAAATTCCAGAAAATTCAAAAAACTCGAAACGATGCAAGACCTTCGCGTGGTGTTGTTATATATGTCCTAGTATCCATCAAAAAAAATAAACTTGGAATACGACAATTTGGTTGAAAAGGTGTTCACAGAAATGAGCTATCTCGTACGAAGGTTCATGGCTTTCGAGCCAAATGACGGATGTTTTGGCCACATCCATGGCATAGTTTGCTTAAATGTGACCATATTACACACAAAGATGCATATTTGTACAACTAACAATGTTCACGAAGAAAGTTTTATTTTTCGTTGAATAAAAATACCATTTTCCATTCCCGGAGTGTCAAACCCGGCTTTTTTTGTGAAGCACATACATAAAATATGTTGCAAAAATGTAGAAAGTAAAATTCTAAATATATTATGTCATGTTTGATCTACAAATAACAAACTTAATATGTCTCAATAGCTCAAAATACACCTCCTTCGAAAAAGACAAATTTCTGCCGATTCAGCTGAAACCAGGCCAAATTTGAACTACAGGTGCCTCGTAGTTTTCTCTTTATTTTTTGAAAAAAATCATTTTTAGGTACCCAAGTACCTATTTCAACATAGATACACCAAGAGTTCATCAAGATTCAACACCTAGGAACGAACGGTCATGTCCCCCGTTTTGACCGTTTTCCGAAACCGGCTTTGAAAATTCCAGAAAATTCAAAAAACTCGAAACGATGCAAGACCTTCGCGTGGTGTTGTTATATATGTCCTAGTATCCATCAAAAAAATAAACTTGGAATACGACAATTTGGTTGAAAAGGTGTTCACAGAAATGAGCTATCTCCTACGAAGATTCATGGCTTTCGAGCCAAATGACGGATGTTTTGGCCACATCCATGGCATAGTTTGCTTAAATGTGACCATATTCCACACAAAGATGCATATTGGTACAACTAACAATGTTCACGAAGAAAGTTTTATTTTTTCGTTGAATAAAAATACCATTTTCCATTCCCGGAGTGTCAAAACCGGCTTTTTTGTGAAGCACATACACAAAATATGTTGCAAAAATGTAGAAAGTAAAATTCTAAATATATTATGTCATGTTTGATCTACAAATAACAAACTTAATACCTCTCAATAGCTCAAAATACACCTCCTTCGAAAAAGACAAATTTCTGCCGATTCAGCTGAAACCGGGCCAAATTTGAACTACAGGTGCCTCGTAGTTTTCTCTTTATTTTTTGAAAAAAAATCATTTTTAGGTACCCAAGTACCTATTTAAACATAGATACACCAAGAGTTCATCAAGATTCAACACCTAGGAACAAATGGTCATGTCCCCCGTTTTGACCGTTTTCCGAAACCGGCTTCGAAAATTCCAGAAAATTCAAAAAAACTCGAAACGATGCAAGACCTTCGCGTGGTGTTGTTATATATGTCCTAGTATCCACCAAAAATAATAAACTTGGAATACGAAAATTTGGTTGAAAAGGTGTTCACAGAAATGAGCTATCTCCTACGAAGATTCATGGCTTTCGAGCCAAATGACGGATGTTTTGGCCACATCCATGGCATAGTTTGCTTAAATGTGACCATATTCCACACAAAGATTAATATTGGTACAACTAACAATGTTCACGAAGAAAGTTTTATTTTTCGTTGAATAAAAATACCATTTTCCATTCCCGGAGTGTCAAAACCGGCTGTTTTTGTGAAGCACATACACAAAATATGTTGCAAAAATGTAGAAAGTAAAATTCTAAATATATTATGTCATGTTTGATCTACAAATAACAAACTTAACACCTCTCAATAACTCAAAATACACCTCCTTCGAAAAAGACAAATTTCTGCCGATTCAGGTGAAACCGGGCCAAATTTGAACTACAGGTGCCTCGTAGTTTTCTCTTTATTTTTTGAAAAAATCATTTTTAGGTACCCAAGTACCTATTTCAACATAGATACACCAATAGTTCATCAAGATTCAACACCTAGGAACGAACGGTCATGTCCCCCGTTTTGACCGTTTTCCGAAACCGGCTTTGAAAATTCCAGAAAATTCAAAAAACTCGAAACGATGCAAGACCTTCGCGTGGTGTTGTTATATATGTCCTAGTATCCATCAAAAAAAATAAACTTGGAATACGACAATTTGGTTGAAAAGGTGTTCACAGAAATGAGCTATCTCGTACGAAGGTTCATGGCTTTCGAGCCAAATGACGGATGTTTTGGCCACATCCATGGCATAGTTTGCTTAAATGTGACCATATTACACACAAAGATGCATATTTGTACAACTAACAATGTTCACGAAGAAAGTTTTATTTTTCGTTGAATAAAAATACCATTTTCCATTCCCGGAGTGTCAAACCCGGCTTTTTTTGTGAAGCACATACATAAAATATGTTGCAAAAATGTAGAAAGTAAAATTCTAAATATATTATGTCATGTTTGATCTACAAATAACAAACTTAATATGTCTCAATAGCTCAAAATACACCTCCTTCGAAAAAGACAAATTTCTGCCGATTCAGGTGAAACCAGGCCAAATTTGAACTACAGGTGCCTCGTAGTTTTCTCTATATTTTTTGAAAAAAATCATTTTTAGGTACCCAAGTACCTATTTCAACATAGATACACCAAGAGTTCATCAAGATTCAACACCTAGGAACGAACGGTCATGTCCCCCGTTTTGACCGTTTTCCGAAACCGGCTTTGAAAATTCCAGAAAATTCAAAAAACTCGAAACGATGCAAGACCTTCGCGTGGTGTTGTTATATATGTCCTAGTATCCATCAAAAAAAATAAACTTGGAATACGACAATTTGGTTGAAAAGGTGTTCACAGAAATGAGCTATCTCCTACGAAGATTCATGGCTTTCGAGCCAAATGACGGATGTTTTGGCCACATCCATGGCATAGTTTGCTTAAATGTGACCATATTCCACACAAAGATGCATATTGGTACAACTAACAATGTTCACGAAGAAAGTTTTATTTTTCGTTGAATAAAAATACCATTTTCCATTCCCGGAGTGTCAAAACCGGCTTTTTTTGTGAAGCACATACACAAAATATGTTGCAAAAATGTAGAAAGTAAAATTCTAAATATATTATGTCATGTTTGATCTACAAATAACAAACTTAATACCTCTCAATAGCTCAGAATACACCTCCTTCGAAAAAGACAAATTTCTGCCGATTCAGCTGAAACCGGGCCAAATTTGAACTACAGGTGCCTCGTAGTTTTCTCTTTATTTTTTGAAAAAAATCATTTTTAGGTACCCAAGTACCTATTTAAACATAGATACACCAAGAGTTCATCAAGATTCAACACCTAGGAACAAACGGTCATGTCCCCCGTTTTGACCGTTTTCCGAAACCGGCTTCGAAAATTCCAGAAAATTCAAAAAAACTCGAAACGATGCAAGATCTTCGCGTGGTGTTGTTATATATGTCCTAGTATCCACCAAAAATAATAAACTTGGAATAAGAAAATTTGGTTGAAAAGGTGTTCACAGAAATGAGCTATCTCCTACGAAGATTCATGGCTTTCGAGCCAAATGACGGATGTTTTGGCCACATCCATGGCATAGTTTGCTTAAATGTGACCATATTCCACACAAAGATTAATATTGGTACAACTAACAATGTTCACGAAGAAAGTTTTATTTTTCGTTGAATAAAAATACCATTTTCCATTCCCGGAGTGTCAAAACCGGCTTTTTTGTGAAGCACATACACAAAATATGTTGCAAAAATGTAGAAAGTAAAATTCTAAATATATTATGTCATGTTTGATCTACAAATAACAGACTTAACACCTCTCAATAACTCAAAATACACCTCCTTCGAAAAAGACAAATTTCTGCCGATTCAGCTGAAACCGGGCCAAATTTGAACTACAGGTGCCTCGTAGTTTTCTCTTTATTTTTTGAAAAAATCATTTTTAGGTACCAAAGTACCTATTTCAACATAGATACACAAATATTTCATCAAGATTCAACACCTAGGAACGAACGGTCATGTCCCCCGTTTTGACCGTTTTCCGATACCGGCTTTGAAAATTCCAGAAAATTCAAAAAAACTCGAAACGATGCAAGACCTTCGCGTGGTGTTGTTATATATGTCCTAGTATCCACCAAAAATAATAAACTTGGAATATAACAATTTGGTTGAAAAGGTGTTCACAGAAATGAGCTATCTCCTACGAAGATTCATGGCTTTCGAGCCAAATGACGGATGTTTTGGCCACATCCATGGCATAGTTTGCTTAAATGTGACCATATTCCACACAAAGATGCATATTGGTACAACTAACAATGTTCACGAAGAAAGTTTTATTTTTCGTTGAATAAAAATACCATTTTTCCATTCCCGGAGTGTCAAAACCGGCTTTTTTGTGAAGCACATACACAAAATATGTTGCAAAAATGTAGAAAGTAAAATTCTAAATATATTATGTCATGTTTGATCTACAAATAACAAACTTAATATGTCTCAATATCTCAAAATACACCTCCTTCGAAAAAGACAAATTTCTGCTGATTCAGCTGAAACCAGGCCAAATTTGAACTACAGGTGCCTCGTAGTTTTCTCTTTATTTTTTGAAAAAAATCATTTTTAGGTACCCAAGTACCTATTTCAACATAGATACACCAAGAGTTCATCAAGATTCAACACCTAGGAACGAACGGTCATGTCCCCCGTTTTGACCGTTTTCCGAAACCGGCTTTGAAAATTCCAGAAAATTCAAAAAACTCGAAACGATGCAAGACCTTCGCGTGGTGTTGTTATATATGTCCTAGTATCCATCAAAAAAAATAAACTTGGAATACGACAATTTGGTTGAAAAGGTGTTCACAGAAATGAGCTATCTCCTACGAAGATTCATGGCTTTCGAGCCAAATGACGGATGTTTTGGCCACATCCATGGCATAGTTTGCTTAAATGTGACCATATTCCACACAAAGATGCATATTGGTACAACTAACAATGTTCACGAAGAAAGTTTTATTTTTTGTTGAATAAAAATACCATTTTCCATTCCCGGAGTGTCAAAACTGGCTTTTTTTGTGAAGCACATACACAAAATATGTTGCAAAAATGTAGAAAGTAAAATTCTAAATATATTATGTCATGTTTTATCTACAGATAACAAACTTAATACCTCTCAATAGCTCAAAATACACCTCCTTCGAAAAAGACAAATTTCTGCCGATTCCGCTGAAACCAGGCCAAATTTGAACTACAGGTGCCTCGTAGTTTGCTCTTTATTTTTTGAAAAAAAATCATTTTTAGGTACCCAAGTACCTATTTCAACATAGATACACCAAGATTTCATCAAGATTCAACACCTAGGAACGAACGGTCATGTCCCTCGTTTTGACCGTTTTCCGAAACCGGCTTTGAAAATTCCAAAAAATTCAAAAAAACTCGAAACGATGCAATACTTCGCGTGGTGTTGTTATATATGTCCTAGTATCCACCAAAAATAATAAACTTGGAATATGACAATTTGGTTGAAAAGGTGTTCACATAAATGAGCTATCTCCTACGAAGATTCATGGCTTTCGAGCCAAATGACGGATGTTTTGGCCACATCCATGGCATAGTTTGCTGAAATGTGACCATATTCCACACAAAGATGCATATTGGTACAACTAACAATGTTCGCGAAGAAAGTTTTATTTTTCGTTGAATAAAAATACCATTTTCCATTCCCAGAGTGTCAAAACCGGGTTTTTTTTAAGCACATACACAAAATATGTTGCAAAAATGTAGAAAGTAAAATTCTAAATATATTATGTCATGTTTGATCTACAAATAACAAACTTACTACCTCTCAATAGCTCAAAATACACCTCCTTTGAAAAAGACAACTTTCTGCCGATTCAGCTGAAACCGGGCCAAATTTGAACTACAGGTGCCTCATAGTTTTCTCTTTATTTTTTTAAGAAATCAGTTTTATGTAGCAAAGTACCTATTTAAACATAGATACACCAAGAGTTCATCAAGATTCAACACCTAGGAACGAACGGTCATGTCCCCCGTTTTGACCTTTTTCCGAAACCGGCTTTGAAAATTCCAGAAAATTCAAAAAAAAAACTCTAACCGATGCAAGATATTCGTGTGGTGTTGTTATATATGTCCTAGTATCCACCGAAAATAATAAACTTGGAATACGACAATTTGGTGGAAAATGTGTTCAAAGAAATGAGCTATCTCGTACGAAGATTCATGGCTTTCGGGCGAAATGACGGATGTTTTGGCCACATTCATGGCATAGTTTGTTTAAATCTGACCATATTCCACACAAAGATGCATATTGGTACAACTAACAATGTTCGCGAAGAAATTTTTATTTTTCGTTGAATAAAAATACCATTTTCCATTTCCGGAGTGTCAAAACTTGGTTGTTTTGTGAAGCACATACACAAAATATGTTGCAAAAATGTAGAAAGTAAAATTCTAAATATATTATGTCATATTTTATCTACAAATAACAAAGTTAATACCTCTTAATATCTCAAAATACACCTCTTTTGAAAAAGACAAATTTCTGCCGATTTAGTTGAAATCGGGCCAAATTTGAACTACAGGTGCCTCATAGTTTTCTCTTTATTTTTTGAAAAAATCATTTTTAGGTACCCAAATACCTATTTCAACATAGATACACCAAGAGTTCATCAAGATTCAACGCCTAGGTACGAACGGTCATGTCCCCCGTTTTGACCGTTTTCCGAAATCGGTAGAAAAGGTTTAAAAAAATTCAAAACGAAATGTATAACCATCGCATTGTGTCATCATATGTGACCAACCATAAAAAAATAAACTTCAAATAATTTTAAAACCATGCATTTTTATTTTGCATTTGAATTTAAAAGAGTAATCCAAAAATTTAATTAAGAATCTTCACAACCCTTTATTGTAGCAATATATAAAGCTCGGGGGTATTTTTATTTTATTTTCACTCAAAATGGTACTTAATAGTCTATAATAAGAGAAGACATGTTTTAAAAAAATATTGAAACTTATTTGTTTGAAATTGGAGTTCAAAAGCAAAAGTTATAAAAGAAGACAAAAAAATTTCGAATAGACAAAACTAAAAAGCCTGCCAAGCCAGCTGGCCCAGCCAGGAGCCTTGGCGATTTCTACCCGCCCGACCGGCCCAGCCAAGCAGTGCCGCAGATCCGTCCCAGCGCGTCCGGCCCAACCCAACAACCTAGGACAAATTATAATGGATAAAACTGTTAAACGTCTCATTCAAACATGAAACGTTCGCTGGTGAATTGGTCAATGCGCCAAGACGCCTGGGCGAGGGCGTGGGATCGAATCCTGCCTGCGCGCCCCTTATTTTGGTTTCGAACAGTTCTGTGGAGGCTGGCTCCCACCTGTCACTTTCGGTGCTGTTGAGTTCTGCCACAAATTCAGCACTACGTAAGCAGTTCGGTGGACGACACATCAGCAAAAATGATGAGGTGGCGGTGCAGTTGAGTTCTGCCACAAATTCAGCACTACGTAAGCAGTTCGGTGGACGACACATCAGCAAAAATGACGAGGTGGCGGAAGAAAAATTAGACAACTAGGATGACACATAAGCAAAAATGATGAGGTGGTGGAATGCATCACAATTCTATCAGTTTATGACCAATTCGTCCAATGAAATGATGACTTTTCTAATCAAATAGTCGTTATATTTTCAGATTTGGACCGTTCCAAACAGCTAACGACCAACTGATTTTAAATGGTCATGGAAACATGACCAATTCATCCACGGTCATTATAAAATGGTCATGTATCAACATATTTTTGTAGTGTATGTTCCCCTTTGAGAGGTTCATGGGAGTCTTGAAGAAATATGTTCATAACCGTGCTAGGCCAGAAGGAAGCATCTCGAAGGGCTATGGAACAGAGGAGGTCATTGGGTTCTGTGTTGACTTTATTCCTGACCTTAAGACGATTGGTGTTCCTGAATCGCGGCATGAGGGGAGACTGAGGGGAAAAGGAACGTTGGGAAAGAAAACAATGATACCCAGGGACGGGCATTCTTTCACCAAAGCACACTACACAGTTCTACAAAATTCTATGTTCGTGGCTACGTATCTCGAGGAACACAAGAATATTGTACGCTCCACAAACCCGGGGAAGGATAACTCATGGATTAAACGCAAACACATCGAGACTTTCGGAAGTTGGTTGCAAACACATCTTATAAATGACACCACTGTTGAAGATCAGCTGTACATGTTGGCAGGGTCACCATCTTCGACTATTGGGAGTTTTCAAGGGTACAAGATAAATGGGAATACATTTTACACGATCTCCCAAGATAAGAAGAGCACCAACCAAAACAGTGGTGTCCGCTTTGATACAACAAACGAGAATGGAAAAAACGACACATACTATGGTTACATAGAGGAGATATGGGAACTTGACTATGGACCTTATTTTAAGGTCCCTTTTTTCAAGTGCAAATGGGTCAACCTGAATGGAGAAGGGGTAAAGGTAGACCCGCTTTACGGAATGACAACAGTGGATCTCAATAATATTGGTTACAATGACGAACCATTCGTCCTAGCCAATGATGTGGCTCAGGTCTTCTATGTGAAGGACATGTCCTCCAGACCGAAAAAAAGAAAAAAAAATAAGCAAACAAATACATCATACGATGAGCCGAAGCGTCACATAGTTCTTTCAGGGAAAAGAAACATCGTGGGAATCGAGGACACGACAGACATGTCAGAAGATTATAATAAGTTTGTTGAAATTCCACCCTTCACAGTGAAAGATGATCCCACCATCCCGTTAAATAATGAAGATGCTCCATGGTTACGGCCGAAGCGATCATAAGCAAGGGACAAGGGTTCATGGACCATCTCTACACGAAGAAAATCCAGAAGACTAGATAGGGATGTTGTTGGTGATGTGTAATAATAAACGTGGAATACATGATCATAGTTCTATTTGACCAATAATTTGTATTGACCCGTCAAAAGCTGACAACTATGACCAGCCTGACTTCATTATTATCCCAACCAGCAGCACACCCACCCACTTTTCTGTTTCTCTCTCCTCCGTCTCGTCCATTGGGATGTGCGCTGCACACAGGGCCGCTGTAACCAGCCCTGTGTGCAGCCGCGCATCCGGAAGGAGCGCAACGGCCGGCACATATTTCCCCTTTATCCCCGACCCCCCGCTTGAAAACAGAGTATACGTCTTGCCGTGCATTCGGTATGCATATATGCACTCAGTAGCCACGGCAGGGCTGTAGGCTAGCGATACCGATTGTTTTGTTCTACATCCCCCTTGAAGGTTTGATACATCATTCAGTTCATCGACCAAATACAAATCATCCGGATTCGCCATCATACGTCCGACCATTCTTTTGATATGCATATATGCACTCAATAGCCACGGTCGGGCTGTATGATGGCGTTTCCGATTGTTTTGTTCTACATCCCCCTTAAAGGTTCATCGACGGAATACAAATCACCCGGATGCCTTGTATGCTCTGGACTCCCTCAGAGGATCACAAGAGAAAACAAAAATAATACAAGATAAAACAAATTGAAAACATAAAGGAAAACAATAGAAAACAAAATAAATAATGAAGATTGTTCATGGTTGGGGCGAAATCCAAACAAGTGACATAGAAGAAGAAGACGCAAACCGAAAAACTCTAGAAACTGATTTGTGGTTTTGTACGTAAACACTCTACGGCCAGTGAGACAAGGAGTCTGTTAATTATGTTGCTATTAATGTAATTGTTACTAATTTTAAAACAATATAAGATATTTATATTCAAATTATATGAAAATAGTAAAATAGTTAATAGTTTGATTAGTTAGAATAATTATTTAGTTAAACAGAAAATGGAGTTGAATTAGTTATGCAAATTGAAGCACTTTTCATGTTGAAATTTTTGTCAAATTCGAAAGTATATAGAAGTTATTCATGTGCATATTTAAACAATTTTCAAATTTTGGCGCTAAAACATTTGGGCGCGCAGGGTGGCACCAAATTTCGAAATACGTTTGGTCCCGGCCCGTGCCACCAACCGGGACCAAAGGGGGTACCTCTAGTCCCGGTTGGTTGCACGGGCCAGGACTAGAGGCCCATTTGTATAAATATCCAGGCCCTCTCTCGAGCTGCGCAACCACCCGGGACCAACCGGACTAGCCTAGGAGAAGCCCTGCCGGCGGCGGGGATGGATACGAAGATCCCGCCGGCGCTGGCTCCGCCGGCGGGGATGAATTATGCCGTAGATTGGCCGGGGGACGAGTTTGGGACGGGAATGCATTCATATATTAAAAAGGTCCGAAGACCGGTGCTTACATCGGGGGGGGGAGGGGGGCGGCGCGGCCACATGCGGCCGACCGTTTCTTGACGACGACCCTATTGGCCGTCCTTACATTCATGGGGCAGCGGCGCGACCACAGGCGGCCGACCGTTTCTTGGGGGGGTAGCAAACCTAGGTACTAGTTGGCCGGGGGCGCGCCGGCGCCGGCCTAGTCCTCCTCGTCGGAGGAGATGCGGTGGTAGGGAGGCTGCACCCACAGGTGGGCAGGCAGCTGGGGAGCGCCCGCTGGTGGCGGTTACGGAGGCATCTGGGGCTGCGTAGGCATCGGGGGCGCGCCCTCCGGTGGCGGCGGCAGCTCCTCTGGCGGCGGCAGCTCCTCCGGCGACCATTCGCCGACGGTCCAGGCCCAGCTCATGCCGTACTCGAGGCCATGGGCAGCGGCTGTGGATCCGGCTGGTCCGTCGACGCCTCCATGGCGGCGTTCATCGTCTACCACCACGGCGCCGGCGGTGGAGGGGGCGGCATTGCGGCCGCGTCGGCAGCCGCGCCGCTGGCCGCGCAGGCGAGGACTTGCTCCCAGCGCTTAATCTCGTCCTCGACGAGGGAGCGGCGGGAGGCCTCGTAGGCGGCCTCCATCGAACCACAGCTCCGGCTCGCTGCCGGGCGGCGGCGCCGGGTACGTGTCGGCGGTTTCCACCTCGGGCGTAGGGAAGTAGGAGCGGCGGCGCTGGTCGTGCTCCTGCTGGAACCATACGTTCCAGTTCGGGGAGTTCCGCGCGTAGGCGCGGTCCCTGAGGAGGTGGGCCGACAGGAGCGCGCGCCGGCGATCTATCTTCTCGCGAGCGCTTTCATTGGTCGGGGCCGGAGGCACCGGGATCCGCTGCGGGTTGAGGTGCCAGCCGTCCGGGAGGTGGACGTCCGGCCAGAAGGCCGGCGTGGCGTGCTCCCTGTGCCACGTCGCCTCCTCCTTCCGCACGTACCGGCGGAACCTCTTGCCTGGCGCGCGCGAGGCGGCGGGTTGCGCGCTGCCGGAGGTGGTGCGGGGAGGCGCGGGCTGCCCCCGACCCGGATGCCGCCCGGACCGAAGCCGAACGCCTCCCGCGGTGAGGGGGGAACGCCGCGCCTCTCTGTCCTGCGCCGCTGGAGGACCCGTCATCGTGCTCGTTCTTGGCGCGCTTGAACCAGCGGTGGGGCGACATGGCTAGGGTTAGGGTTCGTGCTGGGAGCGGTGTGTGCCGGTGTACGGGGCGGCGGGGCCCCTTTAAAAAGGACCCGGGCGGGGAGGGCATGCCAACCGGCGGCGAGAACGTGGCGGCGGTTGCAGGTTAGCCATGAATGCGCGGGGAAGCCGAGGCAGGGGCGTGTGGCCACCGGGTCGCTGGCCGGTGGGCCCTTTTTGACCGTTCGTGGCCACGAGTTGGGAAGTGGGGGGGCGCGGGGAAGCCGAGGCGGCCACTGGGTCGCTGGACATTGGGCCCTTTGACCGCGCGCGGCTGCGGTTATGGGTCTTAATTAAAGACGTGGGGACGTGGGAGCATGCGAGGCAGCCACTGGGTCGCTGGCCAGTGGCCCCTTTGACCTCGCGTGGCCACGGTTGGGGAAGGCGAGGCGGCAACTAGGCCGCTGGCCAGTGGGCCCTTTGACCGAACGTGGCCAGTGGGCTTAAGTAAAGACGTGGGAAAGGCTGCGTCTGGCCAGTGGACGCGGTTGGGGAAGGGGGGGCGGTTGGGGATTACGAGGCATGCATCCGCTGTGTCGCTGCCTGTCCCTGTCCGTTTTCCGACTATTTCTTTAAAAAAAATTGGTCATCTTTTTGTGCTTCTATTATACTACCTCCGTTCCTATGAATAAGGCGCACACGTATTTCAAGACAAACTTTGACCGAAAGATTTGAGTAACAATATTTTGACTATATAGTGCAAATTTGAAATTGTTAAATTCGTATTGAAAAACACTTCCTACTGATATTGATTTTGTACCAAATACTATTATATATATGGATTAATTCTTGGTCAAAGACAAATCTCGAAAAACGTGCGCGCCTTATTCATTGGAACGGAGGGAGTATGAGCTGGCCATTTTTTTACATATTTTTTGTGCTTCTAAATTGGACCCCTCTTATGTTTTGTTCACTCTCCGGCAATGGCTACAGGAATGGCGCTGGAACAAACACAACAACTGGAACAAAGACAGGAACAAACATCTCCGTCTAATATATTCGTCTGCGAGTTCATTCGTCAGACGGGAACCACCTTAATGTACGTCAGTCGTCAATTTTTCTTATTATCATCTATTTCAGTAATATATATTGACCACTCTTCTTTATATTAGATCGAACGGCTCCGGGGCGGTCTTCTACCAAGGGAGCGCATACGAGCAATTCAGGAGGAAATTACGGGCTAAATTTTATTTTGTAATTCCATCGGTCATGTAATATGCTCCATATATTTAGCTTATGTAATATAAGTGTTCCTTATTTTTCTATATATACGTATTACTTATTCACGGAGGTCCGGGAAGGGGCCACCGAGGCTCCTCTCTTGTCGTGGGATCCGGAGGTCCGGGGAAGGGCCACCGGGCTCCTCTCTTCTCCTGGGATCTGGGAGGTCCGGGGAGGGGCCAACAAGGCTCCTTATCAGTGTATGGTGATAGGGGGTATCGTAAAATGGAATTGGTTGAAAAAAAAACAATAAAGTGGAAAAGAAAACTATGCCGCGGCACAGAGGAGGCATTCATCCCGGTTCGTGTTAAGAACCGGGACTAAATCCCCTGGCCAGGTTCGCCACGTGGTCAGCCCCATTTGTCCCGGGTCCTGGCACAACCGGGACCAATGGGGGAGGGGCATTTGTCCCGGCTGGCCCATCCCGGTTGCACAACCGGGACAAATGGGCGTTACCAACCGGGACTAGTGCCCGTGTTTCCACTAGTGTAGGTGATTCCTTCGTGGTGAGGTGGAGTAGTTCCCTGTGCCGTCGCGGCCATGGCCAGGGTTCCTCGAAGCTTTGCTTCGTTGCTGCGGCGTCGAGGTGGCATACGACGGCGCAAGTGGTGGACAAGGCGGCGAGCATCTCCTTCAATAAGGTGCGCAGAGGCAGTGATGCTGGCGATTTTGCGGGCGCTTCGCCGGATAGGTCGAGCTTTGTCTCTCTCTGCTAATCGGTTGAGAAGGAGGAAGATGGGTATTGGCTGCTGCCTCAATAAGCTCGACTCCGTGGTATGCTTTCGTCGCGAACTTCTTCGCTTGCCTCCCCTCTCCGTGGAAGGTACCTAGGGTTCGACGGCGAGTCGGTTTCTTCGATGCGATGTGGGTATGCTTTTGCCGCCCCGATGTGCTTGAAGGCCTTTTCTATCGTTTCCTCTTGGGGCGCCATGGTGGTGGTGCAGGAGCACGATGAGCGGGTGGAGGGCAAATTGGAGTGGTCTAGGAGTTCTAGAACCAGATATTGGAGCATCTCATCGGTGACCTCCATTGGTCGTCCGATACTCATGGCCAGGAGTTGGCCTTTTAAGCCGAAGAACGGCGAATCTCATGTACATCCACCGTTGTTTCTATATGATGGTTCTGCTCCTCGGGAGCGCTCCACTGTTCAAAAAAAACTATGGGTTCGATTCGAACTCAGGCATTCTGTCGAGCACATAGTGTGCAACAATGTATTGTACCGGGAAAAGTGAGAAACTGACCATGGTGGCGTGTGAGCCAGCACTTGCACTAGGGGGGGGGGGGGGGGGGGGGGTTGAACGCGGAGCGAGGGTAAGCACCACGTTCCACATGAGACAGATCAGTTGAGCAAGATCTAGGAATCTTAGTCTGTAGTTTCGGAGAAAATCGCATAGAACGAGCACTTTGCAAATCAAATTTGCTCTTTTATACCACTTTGCCGATATAGCAGTAGCACATAAATCTACTACATTTTAATCGCAAATTCGCAAAAAAGACTGATCCCAAGTTGAGGAGGAATTTACAGCTCAACCAAGAACTGAAGATGGGTCCCAATTGTCACACCAACCAAGAAAATTAAAAGGAAATTTTGGGCAAATCCGGCCGTCTTCTCCGCATCCGGCACCGGCCATTGTCTCCTCGATTTCCTCCTCCGGGGAGATATCGACGGCGCGCTCGGCTCCTGGAGCTATGTCCTGCCTGTTGGTTCTTCCTGGCGCCACATCGAGCACCAGCGGCGGAGCGGGAGAGGCCCGGGCTGCGGCAACGTGTCCACCATACCGCGTCTCGGCGGACGTCGTTCTAGTTCGGCACCACCTCCATGAGCACCAGGTAGTAGGAGCGGGGAGCTCGCGTCAAGCGGGAGGTCAGCAGAGCGGCGGTCTCCGCAGCAGGCAGGGGAGGTCCGCGACGGAGGAGGGCCGGCCGTCCTCCCGGACACACCTCTAGCCGGCGGCGACACGATGGCCTCCATCGTGGTGGTCTTGAGAAAGGAGACGACCAGATTTGTTTTCTTAGATTTTTTTAGTGAATTTTTTAGATTGACATGTTGGGCCTACTAGTCAGTTTGTGTGCCAACTCCTACAGTCCTACTCAGTGGTGGATTAGAATTTTCTGCGAATCCGTTCACAAAATCTGGTAGATTTGCATGCTATATGGTAAAGTGGTACCAAACAACAAATTTGATATGCAAAGTGGTAGGTTTATACGATTTCTCGTAATTTCGACCAACACTAAAGTTGATTTCTCATGAAGATTATCATCACATCAACTCGATGCATCATGCGTTTTTCACTTCTTAAAGGGCAGAACTATGCAAGAAAATTAACAGCAACAGAGAATAAATTGCAAAAATCTCCGAAGGCCCGGCAAATAAAATTGATTGCCCAACGCAGCAAAAGCACCGGCGGTGCCACGCCGGGAGATGGCACACTGGACGTTGTAGCCAGTGAGATCGTAAGCTGGGCGAAGGACACTCTATGGGAGGTGACTGTGGGGCCGGCGAGGCGGCGGTGGTTGGGCTGGCGCCTATCCATGGCGACGAGGCGGCGATGGGGAGAGGGCGTGGGCGCCACTCGTATCGTGTCACCCTTCCTGCTCGTCAGCAGTCGCGCAGTCGCCTCTGTCGAGATAGGCGTTGATGGCGGTATCCTCAACCCGTCGCCACGGTCGACGACCAATGCACCGTGCTTCTGCCGCTGATCCTCTCTTCCTCGGCTATGTCGCCTGGCCAAATCGTGGCCTCGTCTAGGCATACTTGCAAGTTTTCCGGCGACCACGTGTCGACGACAACGACACGCATACCTCCTCGTCTGGGCATACCTCGCTAGGCTCTCCGGTGACCACGCCTCGACGACGACAGGCGTACCTCGCTAGGCTCTCCGGCGACCTTCCCACGCAGTGGCGGAGCTTGTCAAGAATTGACGGGGAGGGAGGGGGGGGAGGGGAGGAGGGCAATGGCAATTTAACAATGTTTGGAGGGAGGCAAATTACTATTGTTCTTCCATCTAAGCCCTGTCAAAAAAAAAAACTTGGGGGCGGGGGGAGGTTGGAGGGGGCGTGGCCCCTCTGACTTTGCCTAAGCTCTGCCTCTCTTATGATGGATCTTTATGAGAGTTTTATGAGAGGTTATTTACTTCCGAATCCTCTCTTATGATGGATCCAGTGTTGGATTCTATTCCTTCGAAGGTGGATGATGAGATGAATGCTTCTCTAAACAAACCATATTCCAATGATGAGATCAGAACAGCACTATTCCAGATGGGACCGACAAAAGCACCGGGTCCAGACGGTTTTCCCGCATTGTTCTATCAATCTCATTGGGACCTTCTTCACACCGATATTTGTGATGCTGTTCGAAGTTTTATTAATGGGGCTGATACACCGGAGGGTTTCTGTGACTCTATCATTGTCCTTATCCCAAAGGTATCCAATGCAAAGCACCTTTCTAAATTCCGACCCATTAGTCTATGTAATGTACTGTACAAACTTGCATCCAAAGTTATTGCTAATAGGCTGAAGGTGCTCCTACCTGATATTATATCCGAGTTCCAGAGTGCTTTTGTTCCGGGTCGTCTGATCACTGATAGTGCACTGGTTGCATTTGAGAGTTTACATACCATTCGACGACAAAAGAACAAACGGCCTTTCTTTGCTTTGAAGGTTGATATGATGAAGGCTTATGACCGTATCGAGTGGGATTACCTTTATGGATGCCTCTGTAAGTTGGGCTTTTCTTCCAGTTGGATTTCATCAGTGATGAGGTGTGTCACTAAGGCACGGTATGCTGTGAGAGTTAATGGTGATCTCACAACACCAGTGATTCCTTCTCGAGGAATTCGACAAGGAGATCCAATCAGCCCTTACCTGTTTCTATTGTGTACCGAAGGATTATCTTGTCTTCTGCAAAAAAAGGAGAGTCTCGGTGAGCTACAAGGACTACGCAATGGTCGTAGAGGCCCTCCTATTTCCCATTTACTCTTTGCAGATGATAGCATTTTCTTCGCACATAGTGATGAAAGAAGTGTAAGGGCTCTGAAATCAGCTCTGGATACCTACTGTGAAGCCTCGGGGCAGAAAATTAATTCACAGAAGTCATCTATTTTCTTTGGTAGCAAATGCCCATCGGCTATCAAAGATGTGGTGAAGGCACAACTAGGAGTGGACAATGAGGTTCTTCAGGACTCATACCTAGGGATGCCAACTGCAATTGCCAAGGAATCAACATCATCTTTCAAATTCTTATCTGAGAGAGTGTGGAAATGCATCACAGGTGTGGCTGGGCGTCCACTCTCGAGAGCAGGTAAAGAAACTTGGCTAAAATCTGTGGCTCAATCCACTGCTAACTATGTGATGAGTTGCTTTCGAGTCCCTGATCAATGTTGTGCTAAGATGAAATCGATGATAGCTGATCATTGGTGGGGTTTCGAGGATGGTAAACGCAAGATGCACTGGAGATCTTGGGACTGGCTCTCCTCTCCTAAATCATTAGGGGGGAGGGTTTTAGGGATTTTGCTCTTTTCAATAAGGCCATGCTGGGCAAACAATGTTGGCGCCTGCTTACTGATCCAACCTCTCTATGTGCTCGGGTCCTCAAAGGGCGCTATTTCCCGGATGGTTCTTTCATGACAGCTACCAAACCAAGTTCGGCACCGTATACATGGCGGTCCATTCTTTGGGGCCGAGAGCTGTTGATCAAAGGGCTACGATGGGGAATTGGTAATGGGCAGTCTGTGAAAATCTTGGAGGATAACTGGATTCCAGGGTTCCCTCCGGGATCATTCGTGCCCAATACATCCCTTCCGAGAGGATCTACTGTTTGCTCACTGTTGAATGCAACAAATGACTGCTGGGATGAGGACAAGCTTAAAGTGCTGTTTCATGCTGAACTAGCACAGGTAATATCTCGGATCCCAATTAGCAGACAAGGGGGGGATGATTATGCCTCTTGGCCCTTTGACAGATTTGGGCTCTACTCTGTCCGTTCGGCGTACAACCTTGCGCGCACGGACTCGTTCTTTGCTAAACGTGCGTCGGCAGGGAGAGGTGATAACTCCGACAGAGACACGGAAGCAAAAAGTTGGAAGGCCATCTGGGCGGTACAAGCACCGAACAAAATGAAGATTGTGCTCTGGAGATTGGCTCACAACTGCCTGCCTACGGGGGATCAGTTACTGCAACGACATATCCCTGCGGAAGGATCCTGTTTCTTTTGTGGAAGATTGGAACAAGCAGACCATCTGTTCTTGTGGTGCCCGTTTGCCCGTGAAGTGTGGCAATCAGTGAAGGCTTGTTTTCCTATCCAGCTACAGCGCAGTTCCTGTACTAATTTGAAACACTGGCTTTTTGATCTTCTGATTCGTGAAAGCGCAACTGCGGCTACTGCCTTCACGGTAACATGCTGGCACATTTGGGAAGCTCGCAACGAGCTAAGAAACAATGGCACTGCCTTACACCCCTCACAAGTGGCTACCAAAGTGATATCATATGTGGAGATGATCCTTCAGTTTTGCTTCCGTGACAAGCTGAATAAGAGGCCGGTTTCTTCTCCTCCACGGCAGCGCTGGAGTCCACCACCAATCGGGATGGTGAGCATGAACGTGGACGCGGCTTTGTTTCCGACGGAGAACCGGATGGGTTGGGGAGGGGTCTTACGGGATCATCAAGGGCTCTTCGTGTTTTCCTGCAGTGAGGGTCTACCGGGCCTCCCTGAACCTGAAGTGGCAGAAGGCCTGGCGTTGAGGCAAGCATTGACTCTCCTTCGAGATCGTGGCTATCAGAAGGTGAGATTGGCCTCTGATTGTTTATCTTTGATCCAACGCGTCCTGAGTACCTCTCGTGATCGCTCACCCCTGGGATCAGTGGTAATGGATATCAAAAAGCTAGCTAAGCAATTCGACACCTGCTGCTTCACTCATGTTCCTCGTACATCAAATGTAATAGCACATACCCTAGCTCGCTCTTCCGAGAGCTTATCTTGTATTTTATCAGAACTTGTTGCTCCGGTTTCTATCCGAGCAGAACTTTGTAATGATGTGATATGATCAATAAAGTGCGATTTCTATCAAAAAAAAAGCTCTGCCTCTATTTCCACGGAGACGACATGTTCTATCTCTGGCCTAATGCGTACCTCACCAGGCTTCTCGGCGACAACGGGCTTTACATATCGAGCGGAATAGGCAAGTTTTGTAGGGTCTCCCTGTGACGCTCCGATCCATCAAAAATTGGAATCAAATGTAAACACACAGGGTGCATGGATCGACGTGCAGGTTTTTTATGCGAGTTCTTTTCGGACGCACGTTTTGGATTTGTTGCCGAGTGGGGTTGGGATTGGTTTCGGCCAAGGTCTAGTCTTTAATTTTATTTTATTTAAAGAAGAAAAGGCCAGGGAAACGATTTCATACGATGCCCTGTTATTCGTCAAGCTCCATCCATCTGGTCTCCGTCCAACAAGGCGAGGCATCGATCGTGCGCACGCGTGTGTTATTATTCGTCAAGCGACGAGCCACGGAGTTAGGGTTTCCGCTCTACGATGGCCGTTCATACAAAACTGGAGGATCTTCCAGAGGTACGTACGGGCGTGATTCCTCATGCAATTCACCATACTTTTTTTTTTATCTATCCTCTGGTATATGTATATGTTGGCTAGTGCAGGAGTGAGTACTCCCTCCGTTCTCAAAAGTTTGGCTATATTTATATGAAAAATCAAGCAAGGTAAAGCTTGACCAAGATTTTAGGAAAAAAACGACCAACTATGAAACTACATAAACACTGTATGAAAATATACTTTACAATGTATCTAATTGTAAATGTTTATGATTTTTTTTCTTCTAAAAAGTTGGTTAAGCTTCACAATGTTTGACCAAAAATGTTGGACAAAATTTGAACAGGACATACTGTGCAGGATATTCTCACACCTGCCCATGAAAGACGCGGCTCGCGCTAGCGCGTCGTGCTCAACCTTGCTGCGCGCCTGGAGGGGGCACGCCCATCTGGTGTTTGACGAGGACACACTCGGTCTCCACCTGCTCCCAGAAGAAGAAGAAGAAGAAGAAGAGCTCTTCAACTTCAATGACAACGATTTTGATCCGCATCAGAAAGATGTCCTCGAAAAGAAAATGGACAAGCTCGCGAGGGACTTTGTCCGCTTCGTGGACGCGACACTGCTACAGCACCGCAGTGACACAGCTTTGGTGACGCTCACCCTGAAGTTCGCCTACCTTCAGCAGCGGCGTGACGCCGCCTCCGTCGACCGTTGGGTACGCTTCGCCATCGGATCGACCACCACCAGGCGCCTGGAGCTCGACTTTCTGTCTCTCCAGAGGGCGCCATGCATCCCCGGCAGCCTTTGCTATGATTTTCCCTCCTCCCTCCTCCTTACCCCGGCCGCCATAGCGTTGGAACATCTGCACTTGAGATGGGGATGCTTCCGATGGCCCAACCTGCAAGAGTACCTCAACCTCACCACCGTCCTTCTACACACCGTGCGCGTCACCAGCCAAGACTTGGAGCGCTTCCTCTGCTCCTGCCACAAGCTGCAGAGCCTGGAGCTAACGTACTGCCACGATCTGGTGTACGTCAAGGTGCCACCTCGTTCGGGGCAGCTCGGCTCTCTTGCCCTGCGCTACTGCCGCTCCATAGAAACGGTCGATCTATCCGATTCTAATGTCACATCGCTCACTTTTTTCACAACAAATCGCCAGCCCAACATTCTTGGATCATTGGCACCGGCACCCACTGTGACAAGGGCGAGCTTCGAAATCTTCACGAATCTTGTCGAACCAGCAACTGCTGGCACCTTTGAATCGACAAGCCTGACGCGCCACATGCCAGGGCTAGAGAGCTTATCCTTGATATTCTGCACGATGCATGTCAAGGTTCGTCATCCTTCCAATCCGTTGGTTTTACATTACATGGCCACGTCTGTCTGATCTATATCCCAGGCCACAAACAAATTAATACTGTACATGCAATGTAGGTAGTAACTTCACCGGGCAACAAATACCGTCATTTGAAGCGCTTGGACCTTCGGGTGATCCTGGATGTTAACAACCGCCAAAGGGACGACTTCATCTTCCTTCACCGCTTTCTCGATGCAGCGCCTGCACTGGAATCACTCTCGTTGCATGTAATTAAGCTACCATATTTTTCTCTCATTGATTGAGATTGACCTACTATTCTTACTTACATGGTTGGATGCATGCAGGTGAAGAGCTCCGCCCGAGCTTTCGATGCATCCCAGATGCCTCCAGGAACCGACTTTTTCAGAAAGCACCCGAGCAGCCCACACTTCAGCCTCAAGACCGTCACCATCACTGGGTTTGATGGTGACCTCGCTTCCCTAGAGCTCGTCCTCTACATCCTGGAAAATGCGCGCCCTCTTCAGTGGTTGTCACTTGACCCGGCACGGTATGGTGCCAGCGCGATCGCTCAAATGATGCCAGACCACTCGTGGTCTCGAAAGATGCAGCTTGCACGGGAGGCCATTAGAAGGCATATTGCCCCCCGAATATCCAAGGGTGTAGTGCTAGAGGTCTTGTGATCACATACAAGTATACAACAGTAAATGTTCACAACTGACGTGGTGTTTCTACCATGCATGGTACATACCAGTTGATCGGAAGCTTTGAGATTTGTGATGGAATGTATCAACACGAATTGATACATAATGAAACACACTGAAACCATGCACGGTATATATAGTGCATGATAGATAGTCATTTCTCTGTTAACTACTCGATCTGTCTTATAGAGATGTTTGAGGTTTGTCCTACGTTGTATAGCAATGTATCAACATCTATGACTTCAAATCTTCTTTCAGGTCAGATAAGTCATGATGGTCATGAGGTCAGTATGCCATCTCCCCCTAGCATAGTGAAATTCAATTTAGTAGTAGTGGAAGACAACGCAATGTAAAACACGAATGAGTAGACGAAAGAGCCATCAACGAGGGACGAAACCAACTGCGTGAAGACACAGTTCGCAACCTTTTTATTCGGCTGCAAAACTGGAAGCAAGTCAGGGAGGGAGCGTGCTGCTTGAGGGCTGGTTAACGGGGGACTAGGCGCCTAATGTCAGACACTAAATATCGTGAGCTAATGCCAGGACTGAATGCAAAGATCAACCAGAGAGCTCCATTTATGGCATTCGAAACTAGGTACTCCCTCCGTTAAAAAATACATGACTTCTGACTGCTTGGAACAATACCGACCAATCTATTTGGGTGCTTATGGTTAGGTGTCTAAATTCTGTCGATTATTCCGGTGACCATTGTACGAAAACCGAAATTCTAATAAACTAAACAATATTAACAGCATAAAATGGATGCCCAGCCCTACCAATGGCCTAGTGCGGCAGATGACAGAGCACACATGTCAGAGATGGAGAAACACGATTATGAAAGAAAATACAACTATTTCTCTCCTAAAAGCAGGAAGGCCAGCCAATACAACTGTGTTCCTTAACAAAGGCAACAATCACCACTCCCCACTTCTCGAGAGACACGTTCATCCTGAATTCTGGAAGAAGTTAGCATGACCTTCTGGAAGAAGTTAGCATGACCTTCTGGAAGAAGTTAGCATGACCTCATGCCTTCTCCAGGTATAAAGCTAAACAGCCAGCATAGCCCAAAAGAGTTTCTCCATCAAGATACTCTGTGTAACACAAGCTAGCAACCATAAAAAATTACTCCCTCCGATCCATATTAATAGGTGCTGAAGTGGATGTATTTAGACATGTTTTATTGCTAGATACATCCACTTCAGCACCTATTAATATGGATCGGAGGGAGTATGTTTGTTTGAGAATGGCAAGCCAGCACCTTTTCATGGGAGAAGAGAGTGATGGACCAGTCTTCTACCGCAGACCCTCACAGATCAGGTAGATCTCCCTCGAACTAGATCTTGTCGCCTTTGGCCTCAGCAAAGATACTTTCTTAAACTTATGTTTGCAGAATTTGCTAAACCCTGCAACAACACGATGCAATGCAACGGTGGATTATTTATCATTGATGGGATAGCAAAATACAAAAAACTACAGTTAAAACTTTCATTCATGCAACCTGGTATATCCTCATTCTCAAGAAATTTGATGACTAGGCTGCCTCCACGTCTAAGAACACCATCCTCATCAGGATCGGGATCTGTGGAACTCTGAAACTTCTCCATGGTGTCACTATAGTCAGCTGACTCTCTAACTTTTATCTTGCCAACTGCCAAAGAGAGGGCACGCATGCCCAGCTCACAGGATATAGCTTCATCTTTGGTTGTGATCCCTGAAACTACTGGGCACATGTCTGATAATATCACGGAAAATCCCCGTTCCTGCACAGAAGAATGTCATTGGACAGTCAGTAAATGAACAGAGTGGTGACTTGCAAGATCATAGAAAAACAAAGGTGGCAATCCTTGATCCGGTATTTCTATCCATTGACCATGAAATCGGTCAACAGCAATTCTGGTTTTCGGATTGGTGAAGCTTCACAGTTTTGCAGGGTCGGTAGGACATATGATTAGGTTCACATACATATGACACATAAAACAGAACAGTCTCAAATTCTAGTAATGATTTTGATACATGTTGTAGCAGCATAATTAATACATGTTGGATTGGGTTCACATACATATGACACATAAAACTGAACAATCTAAAATTCTAGTAATGATCTTGATACATGTTGTAGCAGCATAATTAATGCATGTTGGCTTTGGTTCACATACATATGACACATAAAACAGAACAGTCTCAAGACGTACTTTAATTAATACATGTTGGTCCTTCAAAATAATTAGGTAGGATCATATCGAGATACATTCTCATCTCTCGACTTCCTTCATCTCTAACTAGTAACTGCTGCTTCATACTGCAATCAATATTTTTCAACCTTGCAGCTACGTGCCTTGCAATCTGTTATGCACATATACTGATGTACAAACTACACCCCGGTTATGTTTTAATAATTCATCACACAAATTTTGGTTAGCTGAGAATTCTTCTGACAAGTATTGCCAGCCAAAATTGTATCAATGTATATGAAGTGATCAGGCCACATTTCAATCTCAGATTCATGGGAGATGGATCACAACCTGATCTCACCAGTGTAAGAAAAATCCACATCCAACCACATTCCAGTAAACAACTAAGAATAGGCTATTGATCAAACCTGTGGCGACATTGCCCGGGCTTGCTGCTTCATCAGGGACATGACGTTGGCAGAGACTGTTCTGACCCGCGAGTCGCAGTGCGCCGAGGGGACCTTCACCTTCTGCTCTGCAACAACCGAGCACCAAATCAGACCGACATTCCGTCCATCAATCAAAACATCAAAGTTGATCTGAGCATCAGTAGGTGACCTTGACATCAATGCCGACGACCACGCCGCCCTTCTCGAGCGGGCCCAGGTTCTGGCAGGCCACCTGGAGCCACGCGCCGGGGGCGCACCCGAGGTCGAGCACGGCGGCGCCCGGAGAGATGAGCTTGTGCTGCTTCTGTATCTGGATGAGCTGCAGCAGCGGAGGCAGAGCGAAGCGGGTGCCGTGAGAAAGACATTGGGGGAGAGGGGGGGGGGGGGGGGGGGGGAGGGAGGGACGTAGGCGGCTGACCT